>JBAMNC010001077.1:1242500-1842500 GCA_037902135.1 Cetoscarus ocellatus
ATGAATAAACAGGAGTGTTTTAGTGTTTTTATGCAAATTAATCTTCAGATGATGCACAAGTTATTGTACATTTACATTAAAAGATAAATTATGCCATCAGAATCAGGTTGTTTACATGATTTTTCAAATCAACATGATTGACCTTTTTCACTGCTATTGTATTCAGTATTTTGTTGTGTACATGAGGAGATTGTTTGTTTGGTGTCTTTTATTTTTACTGGGATGTAACTGTAAAAAAACAAAAAAAACAAATAGCATTACATAGTTATATAATCTGTGCTTGGTAAGTTACTGATAAAATGCGATTGATCAAGTTTTACTCATTGCTCCTTCAAAAATGGAAAATTATGTGTCACTAAGTATCAAAAGTAACTACTATTTTACTTTAAGACTTGATTTTTTCTGTCTCCAAAAAAACTGATCTACTACAGGTTCAAACCAAAGATAACAACAGACAATAATACAATTTACATCTTTTTCAGACACAAACTTAAAAGATTTTACTCGCTGTTGTTGAAAGTACAGGTCTCTCATTCCCTCTCATCTTCCACACTGATTTGACCTTTTCAGCTCATTCCTGGCCTTACACGTCATCATGACAGCAGTTCACCCAGGAAATAAGGAACTATGTATCCGAAATGGTTGAAAATGAATAACTAGAAATCACTTGGAGAGCGCAAACCTCCGCCAAGGTAGCTCACAAATTGCTGTTACATCATAAGCATTAGTTCTATGATAAAGTTAGCATCATAATATGATTCCTTGACCCTGAAAACCCACACCTAGCACTCAGAATCATGTTGATATCATTATTAGTTAGACAGTTATTGAGCAAAAACAATCGTTTGCTAATGGCGGTTATCTGGATCGCCACTAAAATCTAATCATCTTTAAGTTGGGCCATTACTAACATCTCCTGAAAATTTTTGCAAAATCCATCCAGTAGTTTTTGTTTAGTCTTAACATACTAACAGACAAACAGACAAACAAACATACGGGGCCGAAAGCATAACCTCCTTCATGGAAGTAAAAAGTATGGCTATTAAATAACGAGGCTGCACTTTTGAGGATCAAGTCATGTGGTTCACACCCACACTGATTGTTATATGGTAAAGGTTGGTTATATATGCACAATAGTTGTAAGTTTACAATCATTGACGTCTTTAATTCACTGCTTGTTACTTATTGCCATGCATATGTTTTTGCCAAGGGGTTGAAAAATGATTACAAAAGTGTGCCAAAGTTGTGTTGCCAACAAAAAAAAAAAAATGGTGAGACATTCTGGAACAGGGGTCACCAACCTTTCTGGACCTGAGAGCCACCAAAAGATGAGTAGTGTTACAGAGGGCTACCTGTTTGATTTGATGTTTCTGAGGCCGGCGCTACGCAGGGGCAAGAGGGGGCACGAGGGGGCACTGCCCTCTCAAATAAATGTTTTGCCCCCTCAAATCAAAATTTTAGAAGTTGAGAAAGCACATTTCAATATACCTGCAAAAGTAATATATTATAAGTTGACAAAAGTAACTGCAGTATCTGCTTCCTCTCACTTCTCTGTCCCTCCGCACGCACGTACGCACACACACACAGTCCTCAGTAATCATCCAATCAGCTGTTAGTATGCAAATGAGTCCAGACAGAGCCTGATGGGGCGTGAGGTTTCAGCACGGAGCAGGAGACTCCGAAGAAGCAGCGAAGCTCTGCCAAATTCCTCTTAGTGACCGTCAGATAATTGATAAATAATAATTAACAACAACAATAACAAATAAAACAAAGTAACGTTAAATATAACATCTGTATTTGTTCAGTCCTGTCTCCTGTTCAGGGGGCGTTTCTCAGTCACACAGGCACAGAAATGACTGTCCACGTCCACTGCCTGTAACAGACAGTCTGTTACAGGCAGTGTACAGATGACCTGTCTGACAGACCCCGACTGTACTAAAGCTGGGCTGCAAAGTGAAAAAAGAAAAAAAAAAAAAAAGCCAAATAAACAGAAAAAAAAAGAAAAAAGTCATAAAATGTTCTGCCCTATATGTGGTTTTTTATAAATTAGATTGAGAAGTGTTTTTTATTATTTACCTAAAGTTTTGTAAATACTGACTATAGTGTTTGAAGTCTTATTCTAGGTTCACATTTATTAACTCCGCCAAGGAGGTTATGTTTTTTTTTTTAGATAACTTGAAAAGTTATGGAGGGATTTGGATGAAATTTTCAGGAAATGAAATGGAATGGGGCAAGGAACAAATGATTTGATTTTGGGACTGATCCGGATCATCATCTGGATCCAGGAATTTTTTAAAGGATTCTTTAACATTGCAAGATGGCATTTGTGCATATAACTTGTTAAGAATAATTTGATCTTCCACAAAAAAGTCTACCTTGGCGGAGGTTTGTGCTCTCCGAGTGCTTTAGTTGGAGAATAAGAACATCCAGTTCAGGTGAATGTTATGTTGTTGGTTGTAAAAATCTTGATATTTTAATTTGTTTTACATTTTTATTTTTCAGTTCCCTGGCCACCTTATTGTGGTCAGGAGGGTTTGCGTGCTGCAGCGACCTTAAAAGCTAGAGCTATACCAGCAGAAGCTTCGTCTTCAGGTGGGACACCCAAGTTGGACAGGTCTGAAGGTAGAGGCCTGACAGTGCAATCCACTTCCAGGTTGGGGTTGGACCCATAGCTAACAACCCAATTCCATGAAGAAAACACTGTTACTATAAGCACAGAAAAAAAGTGCTCAAGCATGATGTGTACGCACTATGCATGATGCCCCCTTCACATTTCTGACTGCCCCCTCATATATGCCTGCCTAGAACCGGCCCTTTTTCTGACTGATATAAAATTGCATAGTTCACCTCAAAATAATTAATTTTGTGCATTTAGGAGGCTTCATGTGACACTTAATGTTTCTTTTTACTGTAAATGACAATAGTTATTACTCATGATGAAGAAATTATATGAGATTATACTTAAATGTATCTTTAGCAATGTAATTTATGTAAAACTTACCTTATGTAGTTTAGTGATTTGTTTTTGTACAAGTGCACAGATCAAAGTTTAAAGTAAAAAGTCAATTCTAAAATATAACACATGTTAAATTAGTGGGTTTTTGTATTTATGTAGGTATGATTTATTTGCAAAACATAGTAGAAACTAAAGGCTCTGTGGTGTGAACTTATGCTCTCTTTAGAGTGTCCCTGTGGGCACCTCAGAGGCTCCATAAGGGCTACCAGGTGCTCACAGGCACCCTGTTGGCTACCCCTGGAACAAATGAAAGGAAACCAACATCTTTTAGGAGGAGTCATTATTAAGTGTTTTGGGACAACTTTGGCACACACAAAAATTGCAGACTTGTCTCTTTATTAGTGGAAACTATTTTTCAAACATTCTAATGACATCGACCAGCTCCAACAATTTGTTCAATCTGTTAAATGTTTTCAGAAGTTACTGATTTGCCAGGATGTTCATCATCTTGGACATCCTCTTTGCCTTCACAAAATCATGCACGTGACATGCAGTGTTTCCAACACCTCAGTTAAAGTATAAAAAGATTTGGCTGCTGTTTTGTTTAAGTTCACCAAAAACTTCAAGTTAATGTGTTGCTCGGCTTTCAAGCTTATGATTTTCCAGTGCCTTAACAGAAACATGTGCACTTCAATCAGTAGTTAACAGTGAACTAAAGATGTAAGACTTATTGGAAACTTACAGCAGTCTTTACTTGAATACCCAACCTTTAATATATATGACTCTGTGTCACTGCGAACCACATGGTTTTATATTCATAAGTGCAGTCTCAATATTTAACTGCCATACTTTGTATATTTATCTTTAAAAAATGGTACTCCCTTGCTTTACTGGTTAATCAAAGAAGTAATATCATCACAGTAATATATTACAAGTATCTAGTTACTGCCCAACACTTTTTAGAATACTAATTTTGTTTCCTATATTAAGAATCATCATAGTCTTATAAAATATGAAACATTTCAGTGTTTCAGATATGTCTTTGAAGCCATTTTTGCAACACAAATGATGTATTATTTTGCTCTATGTCCCATACAGTCCTTTGAACAAATTGTATAGTCACATAGGGCAGTCATGTCCAGAAGTCTCATTCAAAGAACAGTTTGTTACACTGATACAAAAATTATATCCTGCAAAGATAACCAAGAATGCAAAAATTATGTCAGAAGCAGATTTGCTGTATGATCTTATTTCCCTGTTTTATTTCATTTTATTTTTCCAGCCTTTGCAGATGGGATTGAGCCCTATTCACTATGAGCCACAGTTACCCTTTTTCAAAATGGAGCCCATGTAGAAGCTCAACAAAAGCCTGAGAGCAGCATTCATGCATGCCTACATTGACAGAGTTAATCTCAAAATAAACTAGTTTGTTGGGACTTAATGATGTATTATTGTACCATGAATATTGATACACATGCATGAATGAGGTAATCTATCTTTATATTCTTCCTGAGGCAAAAAATTGAAAAAACTGCTGGTTATATCAATATTATAAAGTGTGCTGTTCCCGAAGAATGACATTTCAAGATTTTTCTTTCTTTTTTTTATCAACAATAAATATGTGCCAAATAGTTACAGTTGGTAAGAGTAAAATGTTCCCAATATATTCCATTGGAAATGTTTTCTGGTTGTTTTTGACCCACTTGTTTGAAGTTTGGGGTTGTACTACAAAAACTTCAATTTCTTTAAAACTATGGAAGATTTAGATGAAGTATTAAAAAAACACTTTGCTTATTGATAAGTAAAAATAATAGTTTATTGGCTGCTTACTAGTCATAATATAGAGCTCATTAGAACCTTATTATGAATGACCAATACAGTTTATAGGCCATCAACTAAAATGTTTTTCTCATTACCCACCTAATTACAGCTTATTACTAGTAATATGAAGTTACTGTACATTAATCATGATCTTCATTAGCTTTGTTTAGAATGGCTCTTTTAAGGTCAAGCAAAGCTACCTTTTCTTCCCAAATTATTATCACATGATCAAGTGTAAAACAAACCACAAACTTCTAGTCCAGTTATATCTAAATAACTCATAATTATGTCTTTATAACCCCAAATATGTTTCCCAAATCTAAACTGAGGTCTGTTCATGACTTACTTACTTGTTGTTGCACACTTGTACTAACTAATAAATATAAAAAATATACAACATAGCATCAGAAATTGTCAACTTCATGTATAACACCTGAAGTGAAAGATTCATTTTTAATTTGTTTGTTTGTTCATTTATTTTTGTATGTGAATGGTAGATTTTACATGGAATATGCTTAATTTAATTGCTTTAGATGAAAATATCAAGAGTGAATAGTAAGCAAGTTTAGAATAAAGAATAACTACGTGATAGGTGTAAAACTACAAATGAATTTATTTCTGTAAAAGACTTCACTTTGGATGAGGGAATACATTCTGAGTTTTAAAAGAAGTCTTAATTATGAGTTATTTGGACATTAATAATAGGAGAATTTGTAACTTGTTTCATGAGAATAGAGTATTTTTGATGGTAGTGATACGGAAAGAGTAACTGCTTTTGTGATACTTTTCAAGGGCCATAATGAACAAGTCATGATTGTAATAAATGTAGAACAACTATCTGACTTCTCACTGTTAATAAGTATTTAATAGGAGGTTATTCAGAGGAAAATCTTCGTCAAGGGCTAACTGGAACAAAATAATGTGTTGAACAAGGTGCTACTTAACTCTTAACAATGTCTAATAAGCAGCCAGTGCTCTGCTACTTAATATGCCCACAAGCTACAAGTTAATAGGAAAATTGTGACCTTAAATTAAAATGTTTACACAGTTTCCAGTGAGTTGATATCAGGAACCACTTTTGAGGAACACAATAGCAACAATTAATTGCAAAGTCATTGCTAAAAAAAAATAGCCTAAGTCACTTTGACTCACAAAGGCATGGGAGCTAAAGAAGCTTTAACAAGTGTCTTACCTCTCTCTTTGAGCAGCAGAACCAGAGCTTCATTCTGCTTTGTAGTCTTGTCAATGATCAGTGTAGGCAGAAACACATCTGCCCCAAAGTCTATAAGAAGTTGGATGTACTCCACCCCACAGCCGTACCGCAGACACACCTCCAGAACTGTCTTTGGCTGCTTTATCCTGGCCAGCATCTTCTCATCTGTACAGTTGTAGTTTGGGTTGGCTCCATGCAGCAGGAGCAGTTTAAAGCAGCCCAGGTGTCCATAAACAGCTGAGATGTAAAGAGGGCCCCTGCAGGCTGTAGCATTAGAGGCCCAATCTGGGACTTTGGGTCTGACGTCCACCTCAGCTCCAAAGTGCAGCAGCTCTCTGAGAATGTCCAGGTCGCCCTCACGGGCTGCAGTCAGCACCGGGGAGCAGTTGTTGTACTGGCTGCCGTTAGGATCAGCCCCGGCCTTCAGGAGGGCGACCACACAGTCTAAATGTTTCCCACTGACAGCTGTGAACAGAGGGGTCTGGGCCTTCACATCAAGGCTGTCAATCTGGAATCAGACACACAGCAGAACAGCATGATGGAAAACACACTCCTGCTCAGTGTGTATGGAATAATGCAAGAACTGAAACCCTTTTGACTGCACTGTGTATTCCTAATTCTACATTAAGTGTTTAACCTGTAGGCAACAGTTAATATAATTTCATACACAAAGCGTAGGTGTGAGTAATAATTCTGGATTATAATTTTAGAAAATGTTAAATGTTTCACTCTTTATCTCTAACCATAGCAAGTACAACCAGTATGCTCATATTTAGATCTTGTCAAACAGAGGTGTGGGTACCATGAGTTTATCAGGGCAACGGCTTGCAGTGATGAAAGCTCAAGTTAAATGTGTGAGAACAAAAAACATGCAGCAAATAAACAGGAGCAATATTCAAAAAAGTTGTATTAAATGTGAAGTTAAATAATGATTTTATGGGCTTATCGCTGGTCTGGACTCTTTGATATGGAACACTGCATTTTCTTTAGTGCACATCATGTGAGAAAAAATGGTGCACTATGTACATTAATGACTCTGTTTATGATGTGCGATTGATCTTGAGGAGAATGTCTCAGAAACACAATGAATTAAACTACATTTGACTCGGTTAATAATATGTGTTACCTTATTGTAAGGAAAATGCTTCAGTGTTCATAGTTCTTGTAATAAGTGATGTCCATGCAATAGTGATTACGGCCCTGTTTTCATCCTTCTTCTTCCTGAAGTCTTTGTTTTTTAAATGAGTGAGAGCACTTTATACACTTATGTTGTCTTACGTAAAAGGAAAATGGCTTTCTCAGGGCCTCTTTGAGTTTCTCAATATTCATCATGTTCTAAAACAGGGATGGGAAGTTTTAGTAATCAAAGAGTCTTATGAAGTTCATTATCTCTGTCAGAGGACTCCATTTTTGGAATATGCAAAGAGATATTCTTTATATAGAGAGCTAAACACTACATTGAACTCAAGTCATGTGTTTCAATGTGTGTGGGCCACCCAAGTACAATTACTGCCATAGAAATATAATAACTAGCCACTTCACTTATTCTTAATCAGGTATAATCACTATTCAGTTGCAGTAATGACAACCACTATTGTTTTCACCATAAATACACCACTTGCCAATGTCATTAAAAAAATGCTCCTCATGCCATCATTTATCATCAGCTTCTTGAGGTTGTGATCATATCATAATAAAGCACTCATGGATTATTGGTATTTTACCTAATCAACAATATGACTTCTCACTCATTTACTTTATACCAAACTATTGTATATTTTTTCTGTGCATACATCATCCTTCTAAAATTACAGCTTATTATAAACCACCTTATTCTTCAGACAGTAAATAACAGTCTATTCAAAAGTTATTGTAGAAATATTCTGTTTTGCTGTTCAAATGCATTTGGTCTTTTTGCAAGGTTTGTTCAGGCAACACAGGTTGTTTTCCTTCATGGAATTTTTGTCTTTTTATATCATATTTAACTTTTTTTCTTTTAAACTGTCACAGGGGCACAATTAGAAGGGGCTTCATGTGGCTCCAGGTCCACCAGTTGACCACAGAACAGCTAATAAGATCCTCCCTGAAATTCATTTTAAATAACACTTTATATTAACTACACACCATTTTAGTTAAGCATTAGTTAATCATTGGTAAATACTTAGCTGACATAAATAAAACATGAATTGATTAGTTATTGATCATCTATATACATATCTATTGAATGCTCTATTGATGTATTTTCAAAACATTAGGGAAAACATCTCCTTTTGAGTCATTAATTGATTTTTATGTTATTTATTAATGTAGTTATAATTACATAATTAATACAATCGTAAAATGGTACTTTATGAAAGGGTTGGGGTTAGGATGAAAGTCTGGTATCACTCAGGAATTGTGTCCAAGATAATCATGAACTTCATGAATATATTTTAATGAATGAATTTATGATTAAAACGTGAAGTTGTGCATGATGAAATATCAGTATTCGGTATGTATTGAGCCTGACTTCATGCTTTAATGCATTTGCTAAGGTGTTACTGCCATCATGAATCATGATTTCATGATATTTAACATTATTAAAGACGAAACTGTTGTTCTGTTGTATTTTAGGGTCCACAAACATAATGAAGTCATGTAGAAGTATTGCTTAAGTATTCATGAGTACAACACTTTGGATTTGGTATAAATGAAATGAGAAATGTGTGTTTTGCTTTTTAAAACCAGAAAGCACTCGGAGAGCGCAAACCTCCGCCAAGGTAGGTTTTCTGGAGTTATATGCACAAAAATGGTCCTATCTCACAATGTTAAAAAATCCTCTAAAAAAAATTCCTGGATCCGGATGGTGAGTCAGATCAGTCTCAAAATCTAATCATTTGTTCCTTATCCCATTCCACACATTTCCTGAAAATTTCATCCAAATCCGTCCATAACTTTTCAAGTTATTTTGGACACAAACAAACAGACAAACAGACAAACAAAACATGCCGGCAAAAACATAACCTCCTTGGCGGAGGTAAATATGAAGGAATAAAAATAAATGAGTAACAAGTTGACTAATACTTTTCTTATTCATCAATATAGAATTTTATAGCTGTGCTTATAAATAATACATGGATTACCTGAAGTAGTAGTAGAAGTAGTTTTTACTGGTGCCCCTGAAATATTTTATATATAAATGCATCAATACCTCATTTAGAACTATTTTTTAGAAATGTTGGTAAATCATTTATAAATGCTTATATAGTCAGTTACATTGTAAATGCTTTATAGTTGTAGTTTTTATAAAGTGATACCAAGTTGTGTTACTAAGCTGATTTCTGTATTAATCATGTGTACCTTTGCATGCACATACAGTATTTTCATGCTGTCCTTCGTGTTCATATTAATATCTTGTCTTACTTTTAACATGAAATACTGTATGACAGCTAGGTTCATTTTTTTTCCTTTGTGTGGCTGCATAGATGCAAGCTCTGTTTTAGCTGTAGCATTGTGATGTCTTTTCATGGGGTCAAAAATTTGTGTGAAGCCTCCCTGGTCATTAGACAGGATGTTTTAAGTACACCCACCTGCAGTGATAGAGCCCCTCACACTCCCCCAACCCTTCCCTTATGTGAAATGTTTACTCTGTTGTATCTCACCTCTGCGCCATGCTCCAACAGTAACTCCAAGCACCTCAGGTGTCCAAGAGCTGCAGCAGTGCGCAGGGGGGTGACTGGGACCCCCCACCCACTTCGAGCATTGATAGACCTCCTGTAGGTCTCCTGAGACAGCAGCTCAGAGAGCAGAGTCACGTTGTCGCTGCTCACGGCATTGTTTAAAGCCTGGCACTGTTCATTGTCCTCATCCTCCTCCTTGGGCTGCAGCAGGGAGAAGATCTTTGAAATGTCCATCAAACTCATGTTGACAACTTGGCTGAGAACCATGTTACCCCAGGCTGGTGTAAGTCAAAGCAATCCCATCTGCGAAGGCCGGAAAATTAAAATAACATAAAACAGGGAAATAAGATCACACAGCAAATCCACTTCTGACATATTTTAGCATTTTTGGCCATCTTTGCAGGACATCCTTTTTGTATCAGCATTAGCAAACTGGTCTCTAAATGAGACTTCTGGAGATGACTGCACAGGGCCACTATGTGACAATACAGTTTGTTGAAAGACTGTATGGAACATAGAGCAAAACAATACATCCTTTGTGTTGATAAAACGGCTTCAAAGACACATTTGAGAGAATTCAAGCTCAAAAATATTCTGAATAGGCCCTTTCTCTTATAGTCCACAGAATTTACAAAGCAGACTAAAAGTAATACAGTCTGTGGCAGAAACAGACACCTGTGCCCAACAACAACAAGACGCTTACCTCCTCTCCTGGCTTGCCGGTATTTTATCCAAACACATGAGAAGACCAATTTCAGAAGTCCATGATGTGTTATGTGGAGGAAAGAAAAGTCGACCAAAAAGGGCTTCCACAGTAGACAAAAGTGTAGTACAGATTGTGTGTAAGTTTGTTAACTGACAGAGGGGGTGAGGGCTTCTTTCTGGGGGGTAGGGGGGCTAAATTTAGGCCACAGATGGGCCTGGCTAAACTTCCATTCTTGGAGAGTCCAGGTCCAGGTTTATAATTAGAAATGTGAGACAAGTGTGACACTCAGGCACTGATTGGAGAGAGTGGCGGTCTTTCCCTGTGTCAGGAATAAAAACAAACATGGAAAGGAAATTTCTGTGTCTACCTACAACATGGTGTCTCATAAATCCCCTTAATACACACCAGCCCGAATAATTGAGTTTGACACCAAATATGGGTTTAAGGTTTGCTGTTTGTGTCCCTTTCTGACCCTATTTCCCTTATTCACACTGAGGCTGCCATTTTAGTGTCAGCTGTGTGATTATCAGGAGCTTCAGAGGAGCAGCCAGTCAGCTGTTCCCCTGCCAAGCCCACCATGTCTTCATACTGTCCCATGTTTGGAAGGCAGGCTGTGACACCCCACATTCTCTCAGCAGATGGCACAAGAGTCCAGATTCCTGGCATTGTGCACAAACATGAGGAAACTTTTTATTTATTCCAGAACACAAGGAGAAATGATGCAGGTAAATTTGCTTTTATTGCACATACCCTGACACTGAACCAAAAAAACAGGCATATTAATGTATCCGCTTGCCCACTATTTAGCCACACTGCAGTGTTAAAGCTTCCATGTTTACTCTTTTTCAACAAGTTTACACTGGTCCTTTGTGACCACTTATATCTTTAAAAGCGTTTTGTCTTAAAAAATCCCCCCAGGTATTGGATTTTGTTAGGCTACCTTTAAAGCCCTCTGTTCAGCCCTGCACAGTTAGGGCTGTTTTAGTCTAAATCTTCATGAGCTGTGTCTGACCATAACCTGATACAACAGATGGACTGTTCAATCTATGTCATTAGCCCATCTGGGAAAAAGCCATAGAAAGTGTTTGGGGAGGGAAGCCTTTCAGAAGTATGTTCACTAGATAATTTGAACGTGAGCCACTTCATAAAATAAATGCTTGTCAAAACATGTCGTTGAATAAAAAAATGCTGTCAAGATCTAACAAAACTGCTACTGAAACTTATAGCATCTATGCTAATCTCTGTACAAGCAGTCACTTCTTGCTGTCATCTTACAGGGAGCCCACCTCATCCTACTTTAAAGGAGTCTGACTGGGCTCAGTCGTTGTAGGTTGGAGCTTGGCAAGATGGATTACAGACATTAAATCAGGAAAGTCCAGCTGCTGCGCAGGGGTAGTTTGGCCTTGCCCCTATTGAGAAGTGGATGTTTTTCCATTTTTGTCTTTCCAGGATGTGCTCTAATGTTTTCTATGGACATGCCTTTACATGTTCCTTCCCCTGGAGTTACCCATGGGCTGAACAAATACCTGACTCGGGGAGTGTCACTCAATCTGGTGGAGGTGGTATATCCTGCTGCGATTAGAAAAAGAGTTTTTTGGCTAAAGGTGGGCTCTTTCCGGTCAAATGGAGATTCTATATGAAATTCTCTTAATTTTGAAATACCTTAAACACTCTTTAAGCAGTTAAATGCCTGACAAATATTTTATTGATGAAACAAATTTAAAATTAAAATGATCATGTCAAATATTTTTGTTTCTGTTGAGAGAAATTATTTTCACTGATTACAAAAATTTGTAATATTCTCCTTATTATATTCCAGATTTTTGTTTATTTGTTTGAATTTTTACTGAAAAATATAATTAGTCTATCCCATTTCATGGTCTCACCTATCTCACCCTTAAAGTAGTCATTTCTCCAGCTGTTGTATTTTGATCTCTCCTTTCTCCTGCCTTGTTGTTGTTGTTGTTCCTACTCTCTTTTCTTGTCCTCCTGACATTCTGCCTGGCACACATTTTGTATAGAATCATTAATATTTTGCATTCCTGTGTATTTACATGTATAAACTTGTTTCCATCCTGAATTGATGTTTAAACCCTGTTAGAAGACAAAGACAAAGACAAAGAACAGAGGGAGCTGGTGGTGGATCTGAGGAGGACAAAGGCTCCAGTGGCCCCTGTTTCCATCCAGGGGGTCCGGATGGACATTGTGGAGGAGTACAAATACTTGGGAGTATTATTGGATCACAAACTGGACTGGACCAGGAACACTGAGGCCATCTACAAGAGGGGCCTGAGCCACCTCTACTTCCTGAGGAGGCTGAGGTCCTTCAACATCTGCAGGACGAGGCTGAGGATTTTCTATGAGTCTGCGGTGGCCAGTGCTATCTTGTACGCTGTTGTGTGCTGGGGCAGCAGGCTCAGGGTAGCGGACACTAACAAGCTCAACAAACTGATCGGTAAGGCCAGTGATGTTGTGGGGGTGCTGCTGGACTCTCTGACAGAGGTGTCGGAGAGGAGGATGGTGTCCAGGCTGCAGGACATCATGGACAACACCTCCCAACCCCTCCACAGCGTGCTGGACAAACACAGGAGCACATTCAGTGCGAGACTCATTCCCACACGATGCACCACAGAGCGCCACAGAAAGTCCTTTCTGCCTGTTGCCATCAGACTTTATAATCCTGATGTTGATGTTAATAATGTTAATTCTTTGGCATTGTTCATGGTCTCACTTGTGTTTATTTTTATTTTGTATTTTTTCCTTCATTAAGGAAATTATTATGTCTTAAGGAGTCAGCACATTGTAATTTTTGCTTATTTGATTTCTGCTATACTCTTATTTATTTTAACTTCTTTAACTGATATTCCAAATTCTATTCCGTGTATGAGAGCAACTGAAACAGCAAAATTTTCCTCTGGGGATTAATAAATTATTTCTGATTCTGATTCTTATTTCGCTTAGTAGTCAAGCCAAATGGGCCTGTGCCAGGGACACAGCTACAATTTGCCCCAAGAAAAACCCCACCATGGGCCCCACCACCACACCCTAACCCATCCCTGCATACTTACATAAACAACACAGAAAATAAATTAATAAAATTGAAAAGCAGTAATGACCACCTTATACACTGCCTAACTTGTCACTAAATGTTACCTGAATGCTTTCTCAAAACAGTTACATACAGATGGAGCCACTCACAGATTCCCCACTTCCCATGACTGAGTCTTGACTGGTCTGTGACTGGAACATGCTGAGACTTGCCCACCGTCATGACTGTAATGAGATCCTTCACAATGACATGACAGAAATGTAGAGACAGGTTAACGCTAACACTACTCTAATAAGGACAAGCCCACTGGATGTGTTCCTTTGAGGGAAGCACCACCACACAGGCATGTTTATAGTGGAATTTGGGCACTCCCATTGGCTGTATGTTGGCTGGTACCTGGATAGAACTTGGCAGGAATTTGGCTGGAGGGGGAAATTGAAGCCACTGCATCTGTAAGCAAACAGTTACAGTAAGCAAACAGCATCTGTAAGCAAACAGTTACAGGTATTTTGTTTCTTCTGTTTAGACATAATGACAGCAAATCTCCTGCAGAGATGTGTAATGACAGCACATCTCCGGCCCTTAAGCTACTTTTGAGCATTTCTGGGAGGTTTTCACCCAAGCTTAAATCTACTACCATAGAAAAGAATGAAGACTTCAGTTGATAAATTCATTTTTTTCTAGGGTGTTACAGTACATGGTAATGATATTTTAACATATACAGCAAGTTCAATAGGCACACGTCTTATATGCTTTAGGAAATAATCAATAACCAATAAAGATACCTACAAATTCTGCCACACTGTGGGTTTTCTACATGACCTCAAACTTTAGGGAATTCCCCACAGTTTTTTCTCACCTCCCTTTAAAAGGCTCTCTGAATTAGTCACTTTTTCTCAATAAAACATGAAAAGACTAAATTTATTTATAAGACTAATAAAGAAAGTCCTGTCATATGAAAATAAGTATATAATTTCAAATGGAAATATATAATGTTCTAACATTATGAGGGCCCTTTCACCCATGAATGCCTGAAATGACTTCCTCCATAAGATAAAAGTTTGAGTTTAGATTCTAACCTTTTTATATAAAGAGGCATGCCAAATGACTGATCCTAAGTTTAATAGTTTACATTGTTGGTAAACTCACCAATACATCTCTTTCCCTCTTAAAAGGTATGACTCCAGGTTGTTTTATGAACCTCACTTTCTGCATAATGTTTAAATAATGTACCCATGGTGGATTCATGTTGGGTTTGGAATCAAAATAAATTAAAGAAATGATTGATATAAAATAAAACTCATAACAAGAAGAAGAGTATGCTTTGACCTTGTCTTTTGTGAAGTGTCTTGATATAACATCTGCTATGATTCGGTGCTATACAAACATAGAGTGATTGATTGATTATTAGTTATAGCATGTAGTACCATGATTCTTAAATCACAACTAATTTTGTGGGTTATGCTTTTTTCTTTTAAAGCTAATAAAGTGGTAACGGCAGATACTATTTTTAAGATACTCAGCATACTAGATAATTTAATTAATTTTATAACTTACTTTATCACCTTTTAAAGGGAAAAGTGCTGTACTCAAGGTGGATTTGTGTTGGGTCTGGTAAAAACAAATAAACAAGTAAATGTAAAAAAAGTAAAATAAAGCACACAAGTAAAAATATGTATTAATAGAATAAGGACTATGACACTGACCTTTTCTTTTGTATAGTGCCTTGATATAACAGTTCTTAGGATTAAGCACCATGCAAACAAAGATTTTGTCTTTAATGCATTTCTAAATATTCACATGATACAATTTGGGAGAGGTTTGCACGGTTTGTGGGCTTGTCACTTCGTATTTCACCAAGCTTCATGGATATTCATGTGGTGATTAAAAAAAAAACTTTGAATTATGAATTAAATTGTAAATAAATAATGAACCGTGCATGTGCCGCTCCTGCTCTTGTCAACCACTAGATGGCGGTAACGATGCGCGGATATGAGGAAACACAACTGCTGGAGACAGTAAAAGAAGAGGGTGTGTAAACAGCCTGAGGAGGGAGAGCTATTTGTGACAAAACCTTCTGCTGCTGGCTGAAATATCGTTGTAAATCTTACTTTGAGAGGGTTGGTTGTAGTAAATGAAAAGGGCGTTTGCTGTTTTGAGTCGACCGCTGCTAAATTTACAAGTCACGTCAGCCATTTAATGTCTCAGCTCTGCTAGTTTCCGAGCAGTTACATTAAAAGGCTATCTGGTGTGTAATGTTTTACAAAATGGAGGAGGAGCGGGATGAGGGAGGCCGGTGGAGTCCTCTGAAGAAGACTGATTTCTGTTATCTGAAGCAAACAGAAAACCTTTCGAGTTCCTTTGCAGAGAAGTAGAAGAGACACAGTGAAGCCCGAGGGATGGAGAGGGGCAAGTGTGAGAGACCAAACGGGGACGAGTTCAGCCCCAAATGTCGCCCGGAGCGGAACCTCTGTGTCCCGGTCTGCCCTCAACCAGAGACAGATCAAACCCTCCTCAGCCTCACGTGTCGCGGCCCCGCAGACTGCCCCACCTCAAATCATTTCAGTGCTGAGGCGGTTAACAAGCCCTCCTAACGTGACTTGTTATACCATGTGGTTGTCGTTATGATTAAAAAAAGTCCCTCTCCCCATTCACGTGTTTTCTGTTTGCGCCCGACCGAAGAGGCGGAGCTCTGGTATGCCGCCGAGTGCAGGAGCAGGACCATCGGTCTCTCTGGCCTTGAAAACTTTTATCTGGAGGAAAAAGACATAACCTCAGATCCAAACAGTGAAGGCAAGACTAAACACGCACACCTTCCAGTGATGATTTTAGGTCCAACTGTTCGGGGGCCCTGGTCTTTTAGAAAGTATGACCTATAAATCAAAGCTGGTATACTCAGTCCTCTCAGACCACTGCTCAAGAACTATATCACTACATGAATCAATCTTTACTTGTATAGCACAAAATTATAACAAGTGTTATCTCAAGACTTCGCAAAACAGGTCGATGCCATAATATTCATTTTATTTATATATACTTTTACTTTTATGTTGTGATTTTATGTATTTTATTCCAATCCCAACATAACTCCATCATGTGTACAGCACTTTTCCTTAAAAAAGGTGTATAAGTGTGTACGACAAAATTATTTGATCTGCTATGCTGAGTCACTGAAAATTAATATTGTCAATAATTTATCATGAAACACTTGTAGTACTTTGTCTTTGAATAAGAAAAAACATAACCCACGAAATGAATCATGATTTAAAACTCATGCTAGGCTACGGCATGCTTTTTTTTATTTCTAATAAACAGTGCAGTGCTTTGCCACAATTGCCACAAAAAGTTGCAATAGCAAGACAAAACCTTCTGTTAAGCTGCAGGAAATATTGGCCAGAAGCAGACTCGTTTTGATCAGCCATCCACTGTTGGGGTGTGAGTGGGCAGAGGTACAGAGGTGGGCCAAGACAAAAGGACTAAAATGAGAATTCATGATATTGATAAATTCATGAAAACCTGGACCAAAAATCTGTCTTTATTTTATTTGTCTCGAATGAATTGAACTCTGTTAGAGATTACTATTGGATGTCCTGCTACTGCAGACCAGCTTGACTCCAGCTGCTTTATCCTACATCATCAATCAACAGAAATAACATCATTTAACATAAACTCTCACTTTAAAAAAAAATTAAACAAAATTCAATTGCCCATCAGCTTAATGCTGCTTGATAATCATAAGTCCTTTCTACTTTATAATTATAGCTTTTAATTTTAATATTAGATAGATCTTTTTATCTATAATTCTTATTGCTAAACCACAGTAACTACTTTTACAACCATATATAGAAGGGGGCCCTCTTGGAAATGAGATGCCACACCACAAGCAGCTAGCCTCTAATATTTTATATTTAACAGAAACAAATATGACGAGGGCAAGTTTATGGTCCAAACTTCCATAAATGTATCGCCATCATGAATTCTCACTTTAGTCCCTTCACCTCGACCCTCTTGTATCTTCACCCACTCACACCCACATCAGGCTCTAGTGGATGTCTGTCCAACATGAGTCTGGCTCTGCTCAACATTCTCTGCTGCTTATCTTGCCACTGTAAACTGTGCCAATTTTGGCCCAGTGCTGTGCTCATGGTGGATTCATGTTGGGTTTGGAATTAAAATAAATAATAAATAAGTAAATGAATAAAAATAAAATGAAATTCATAAAAAGAATAAGAGAATAGCATCAACCTACTCTTTAGCTAAGTGTCTTGAAATAAAAAATTATGATTTGGTGCTAGACAATAAAGACTGATGGATTAGAGGTAACATGCAGTAACAAGTCTACATCATAACTTATTTTGTGGATCTTGCTTTCTTGTTGCAAAAGCAATGAAGTAGTGTTTTCATGATAAACTATAGACAATATTTTTTTTCAGTTACTCAGCATTATCGATCAGTAAAATAATCTTGTACAACATTAACGCTGTCTTTAAGGATCATGTCAACAAAGTTTGAAAATGCAGGATATGATGCATGAGGACTCGATGTTCAACCTCGTACACCAGGCTTCTTCAACTACATCTGGTCAAGAGGCAGTTTTTCTTGACAGATGCTGTGAGGGCCAGATTTTACAATTATATAAATGTTGGTCTTATTAGCATATTACTGTCTGAATTCTTGTTTCCTGCCAATCTAATGATTGTTAGCCTTTAGTGAGACTAATCCCCATCATTACACTGCTGCCAGGCATATGGGGTCAACTGAGATATTTTGGTTACTCATCTCTGGAGCTGTCATGTTGTCCACCACTGGGTTCAATACAAATATACATGGACCGGAAGTATTTGTAAAAAAAAAAAAACATTAAGACATTTCTGATAAAACATTCAGTCTCAGTTGTTTTGGGATTCCTTTGTTAGCTGCAAGGCCTTTACATGAAAAAGATCCCCTTTAAAGCACTTCATCTTTAATCTCCTCACACTCTTTGAATTTGATTATATTCCTCAGCCTGTATGAGGCCTGTGTGGCCCTGGGGCCCCCAGCTGATGATCCCTGCCATGGACCATTGCTATTGAGTCTATTAGTCTGATGTTTATTATATGAGACCCTTAAATGACATTTCTTTTAAGTTGAGGGGCTTTGAAATACATACTAACCAAAAGCAACTCTTTTGCATTACTTACCTCTGGCTTTTTCTGCCATTAATTAATAACGGGATGGATTTTTCATCTGCACCCTGTTATTCAAAATTTTGTGTTTTGCCTGCTTAAATATAATGGAGAACTTTGTAAAATAAACATATTTTTGACATATTCAAAGATTTAGTGGGTCACCTCTTACATATCAGTTTAGAGAAGCTGAGATGAAATTTTCACCCCCCTCCCTAAAAAGGTTCTGAAAATAGCTATGACACCAACAAAGAAATTCAAAGTAAAAAATGATCCGTGATGTTGGTCAGAGTTGGTCCCACTGATGAAACGGACCGTCCACAGGACAAAGACGGCATGACTCTACCATGGGACTGTGCAGGATGGAGGACTTTGTGCAGAATCTCTCAAAGCCCTCCAATGCCCCTCACTGGATTTGGGGGGAACTACTTAGTGTAGATATGCAGGTCACAGCAACCTGGGGTTGCCGTAGCAACCACTAAGGAACGTGGAGTTGCCCTGGCAACAGATGAAATAAGGGGTTACCCTGACAAAAACGCTACAGGAACTCATTTAGCAAGCCCTCGCTGTCCTTTTTCAGACAGATAGCTGCAGACATGACAGGCACAGTATTAATACAATGGAAGGAAAATGTTGTGGGGAAGTCAAACATATTCCTACCTCCAAATGATCAAAAACAGCCTCATCACATTTATTTCCAATAATCCATATGCTGATGGTGGCATCCTCACTCCCTCTGAGTCAGCTGTGTTTGTGTTCACACTGCATAACACCAGTAATGGATGTCTAGTCTTTGTTTTAAGTGTGAAAAGGACAAACTAACAAGGTTACTACAAAACAGCCATTTATTTATCTAACACTGTATTAAAGTTAAACAGACGACAGCACTATTGAGAGCAAATGAGCCTGGCTTCTTTTCTTTACAGTTTGTGGATTCTTGGACACTGTAAACAGTTACACAACATTGTGTTTCTGGACTCTGCAATAAAACCTACTTAGATTTTTATGTTGGCACAAAAATACACAACACAGACACGGCATGGAAGCACACATGCATTGCAAAACATATACAAAATACAGTACAATATTTAAGCAGAATGAAAAAAAGCAACAAAATTAACAAGAAAATTTAGCAAGGTCCTTTTTTAGCAGTATTACATAATTAGGGACTAATTAGCTACTACTGACTGATGAAACACACTCAAACACTGACAAAACTGAATGGCATTACCGGACCCTTCATATGCAAAAAGGTACTAAGACAGTTTGTTAAAGCTGGGACAGTTTATGGAAATAATCCTGAAGCAACTATCTGTGCTGTGTTGCACACGGTTGATCTTAGATCAGTGTATTTGACCATGTCCCTTTAAAATTACTCCGAGGCTGGGGCAGGACTAGGTCTACTCATCTGGCTTCCTCTTGGGCTTCTTTGGGTTGCGGGAGCGGCTCTTGGCCTTGCACAGTGGGCAGATGGGAGCATTACGATGAATTTGCTGGTGGCAGGACAGGCAAGCCTGGAAAGCAAGAGAGAAATTCAGCAATTACCATCCCTATGTTCAAGCAATCTTGTAAGAATGAGTGACCCGCTTTGTTTGGTTGTATTTCTATATGTAATCATGGTTTATTTGATAGGGAGAGATACATCATACACATTAGGTAAGGGCAGAAAGTTCTAGTTCCACCTTTCAATTCCTGATGGCAAAATAAATCATTTGGGATTCAGCCTCATTGAGAACTTTGCCATCCATAAATGCTGTACATTTCTATCTGGACTTGCTGCCCACACAACATTAAGTCAATCAATAAACATAAGGTCTGTGGGGGACTGCTGGAGTTGATCTAAAATGAGCCTATGCCACACAAAGAGGGGTGGTGACAACCTCTGCAGTAAAGACATCTCATGCTTGAAAGGAGACATGTCCGATATACCAAAGCACTTGCTCCTCAGAGCATGATTTTGAGGGAATGCACTTAATCTGATGAGTTAAGGGCTCGTGTCCACAAAAACATCATGGACGCAAAGGTAGCAGAAGCAGCTTTGGTAGCATCTCATCACAAAAAAGTAAAGGACACCTCACCTCAGGTTCCTATTTTCTTTAAAGTTGGTTTACTGCAAAGAGAGCCTGCTGTGCAGGAACTGTTGACTTTGGTGAATAATGAATAAGAAGAAAGGAATGTCTCTGTGGTGTGAGATATAAGATTTGTGGTGACGAGGTTACAGGGATGCAGCTGAGAAGATTTTATTGACATCAAAGGCATTCATTCTGCCTACCAGTCTATTAAGTGATTAATTACTTTAATCAATTCCAGTGGATTATCTGTGTGGAAAAAGTAGGAATATACAGGGTTTATGATATTTCTACATTTGCTTAAAATTTCACAGCTGCAGACATTGTGTGTCGATGTCATATGAAAAATGAAGCAACGCTTTGGACCCCCTTGTCTACTGTCTACCACGATTACCCCTCAACTCCTTGTACTTTGAGCTGATAGCCTCTCACAAGATTTTGACATTATTACCACACCAAACTATGTGATATGAATTAATAAAAGAATTGTTAAGCATAAAGGCAAATTATATTTATTCCTCCAATAAGTAATACCAAGGTCAGACTACATGATTAGGCACAATTATGGCCCAACCCAACAGTCCTACGGTTTGGGACCTGTCAGCCATGTTTCATCTTGTGTAATGCGTCAAAGTGGCTGAAACATCAAACCAGTATGGGATCCCTTAAGACTCTATGACAGAAATTCTAGCATTCTAGCATTTTGTCTTGCTTTCTACGATATGTTCCTTCATGTGAGAGATGTGCACCAATGAGAGCACAGGAAGCTCTGCATGTGCTATAATCACAGAAACGGAATAGACTAAGGTTACTGCCTCAAGAACTAGGAAAAGTTTTTTAGCTCTGAAAACAACATCCCTGCCTTATTCATTTGTTTTAGAGAAGCTACCACCTGACTGAAAAGAGAGAGATGTTTAAGAGAAACAGCAGAGGCACCTTAGCACCTGTCCATGACATCTGAAGTCTTTCCTTCGGTTTGGAAGATAGCGCATACAGTCCCATTGCATAAGGGAGGGGATAAAGCTGACCTCAATAACTACATGCCTGTTTCCAATCTGTCCTGTATTGCCAGAGTACTAGAACCATTAGTCAGAAATCTAATCATTCTTCTCCGGCAAACTTTTATCAAGCCCATATCAGTATGAGTTTAGAGCTAAACACAGTACAATAACCGCTGTTACATATGATACAGATAATATTTCTGCTGTAGACCAGGGAAGTATTGTGCTGCTCTCTTTGTTGATTTTTACCAAAGCATTTGATGCTGTTGACTACTCTCTGCTCCTTCATAGTTAAGCGAGATTGACTCTGAATCTACCTTCTGTGAATGGCGTAAGGATTTCATGTCGCAGAGGAAATATGAGGGATTTCAGGTAATTATCGCTGCATTTTCGCCATTGTCAAATGGGCGTACTGCAAGGTTCAATACTGGGTCTGGTTCTGTTTGTAACAAACTGTACATCAACAATATTACATCCACAATTACACACACATGATTATGCCGATGACAGTTTTATATTTCTCTGCCAACACTACACGTTCAGCCATTTAAACTATCCATTGAGCTTTTGATCAATTAAAACACACTCAGTGTAATACGAAAATGGCTCTAAACTCAAACAAAACTGAATTTATGTTTACATATCTCAACTTTGACTGGACACAGCACTGAAAAACTCAGTGAATTCAAATATCTTAATATCTGGCTTGATCAAAAACTGACATCTATTAAAAATCATATTGATAAACTTGATGGCAAAGAAAGATTAAAAAAAAATGGTTTCCTTCAAAGGAACAAAACTAAATTTTTGATACTCCACAGATAACATAAATGAGGCTGTTTTTATCTCTTTCAGATTGTGATGAGAGAATACACAGAAACACATCTGCCCCATTTTCAAACCTCTGGATTCCATTTATCACTTAGCCCTCAGATGTACTGCTTGTGACTCTTTTCCATTAATCAGTGCATTTTCTATGACAAGGTTGGCCAGGCACCTGGGCTCTGAGTGTGCAACAGGTTCTGGTTTTTATTTAATTTTATAAGCCTAAAATGCCTCTGCATATTACAAGCTAAGTTCAATCAGTCTAATAATCACTACTCAACCCATTCTGGTGAATGGCTGCTGCTGAAAGTATCATGAACAAATACTCCATTTAGAAAAAAATGCACTTAGCTTCTCTACTGCTTACACCTGGAACACTTAACAACAAACATTTAAACTGCAAACACTTGTACCTATGGGTCAGTTTAAAACTATAATAAAAAGCTATTAAGGCTTTGAATGTAACTGATTTCAAATCTGTTTGTACCTACATTTGAATGGTTCAGCAAGATGCATATTTAATTCACTTGTACTCTCAGCATCACTGAAAATGAGAGCATAACTTGATATTTTTTTAGATAAGATAAAGGTTGAATCAATGAATAAATGCCGAACACCAGAGACAATATGTCAAATAATATGAAAAACCCAATATACATATATAGTTTTACTTTTTTATTAACTAGTTTTGGTTTGTTAGTATTCTTGTGGATCTTACCTTGTAATTAAGACTTTGTTTATTCATATGACGGGAAGAAGGAAAGTCCTAATTCACTATTAAGATCTGAAATTGGCTAACAATAATGATCGGTAGAGTATTATTCTTCAAATATTCATGATATTTCATCCTTGAAAAGAAGAAAAAGGGAATTGGAATCAAGAACTGATACTTGGAAGTGCAAACAAAAAGGACAAAATCGAAATGGTGCCCAACCTACTGAAAATAGCCATGCAGTGCAAGTATCATGGTGAACACAGCAAATGATCATTTTCAACACCCGTTAACATCACACAGTCACATTTTCCCTTTTGGTGAACTACAAAGGTCTGCCCCATTGACTTTGAACCTTCACCTGAATTAAAAGTAACTGATTTATTATTTGGTCATTTGGTTATTTGATCAGCTAAACACAATTTGAAATTTTTTTTTTACATCCATTATCTAATGTCTTTAGCAGTGATACCTTCATAGGTGGGGGTTGTTGTCTGAATGTGGCCGTCTGGCGAGCATCCTGCTTCCTCGACACCTGAAGCTGTTGTGCTGCGGCGGCGGCAGCAGCAAGGGATTCTGGGATGGCGGGCTCATGTGGCTCCTTCTGCCACTCGGCTTTCTGCTTCTCAAAGTAGCTGTTCAAAGGAAAGAAAGAGAGAAACCTGGCTAGCTGTGATTCTTATTTAGAGCCTCATGAATCATATCACAGTTGAGATTATCCCATCTCGGCTGTGTGTCTGGAGATGTGGAGTGGCACACCAGATACAAAGGAGACTTAAATTGGAGAACATTGTAGTCAATCTCACACATCCTCTTTTATGTGCAACTCTGTGCAAAAGTACAGTCATTATGAGAGTGTTTGTCTGTGTGTGAGTGTGTTTTTGTGTGTGTGGGCAGGGGAAGGCTGGGAAAGAAATTTGGCCTTGGACTTTATGCCTGACTGGCCCATTTTCAAAAGCAAAAAGTGATATCCTATTTCTTTACGCTCTCTGGTTTCTCTCAAAATAGGCTCATGATAGAGGTTGACAGAACTGATTTAACGGTTGTATTTCTTGTTACTATGATCCAAAAAGCACCTAATATTACAATAGTAAGCTAAATTAACAGGGGTTTTATTATCTAGATTATACACTTCCATTTCATATCATTTCTAGTTTCTTTTTTATGATAGCTCAGTCTTTTCCTCTATTACTTAGCAGCAGATGGCTCATTTGTATGCTGATATGTCACTATCATGGAGTATCATAAAATGTACCTAAAACCCACCATCCTGAGTTGTGATTTGACTTTCTGTAAGGTTGCTCCATTACACCTTGTAAAATAATTACAGTTGGCACTTTAACTGTTGGGTAAAATTACCTCAGAATTACTTTGCTAGAAGCAGAGTGATAGTTTTAACATCTCCACTATCCTGATCAGTAAGACATCATCAAAAATCTCTCTCAGTGATGAGTTCTGTCATTCATGTAGAACCAGCATAGAACAAAAGTGATAAGTCTCAACCACCAGAGTATCACAGGGAACTTCAAGGATCATGCTACCGAGAAGGAAAGGAGAGACAGCAACCATCTGGCCAGAAATGAACTCATCATCTGAGCTTCCACACAGCGAGCAGCCAAACTGATGAGCTAGCCTGCCAACAAGGCTGTCAGCCTGCTGAGCAGCAGTGGCCCAAGCACACTTTCTCACAACTAAAGCTCTTTATGCAAAAGAAATTACAATTTTCAGTACATCAATCACCAAAACCAACCAAAGTTTTGTATTAAAATTTATTCTGTAATTCCCAGTGTACCCTATCAGTAAGCCAAAAATCCAAAAATTACCAGGAAAAGTTTTGACGGTTGTACCCCTGAGCGAGGAACCAGATCAACTATTAAGAGCCCCTACTGGAGAGCTCTATCTGTATATTTGTCTATGCAACTGCAGAATATACAACAGACAAAAAGCAATGTTCTGGCTTTTTAGCTATTAGCATTTTAACTACCAACCTCTAGAGGCTCACTATCATCGGGTACACGTAGAAGCATTAGTGGCTTCAGTCAACACCACTGGCCACAAATAGACAGGTCACTTAACATAAGAGTTAGAGGCCAGTGGCAGATTGCTTTAAAGTGGGAGCTCAGAGAGAAATGTATCGAGCTCCACCCAACTCTGTATCAGTTTCCTCCCATGCGACATGTACCCTGATACTAAAAACACCTCGTCATGTTCTCACATTGTGCTGTCTTGTCTTAATATCATCCTCTGTTGACAGATGTTGGACTTCGGTTTGAGCCGCTACGAGTCTTACTGTTTCTCCCTTTTGATTTGCCTGAGATGTTTTGGATAACTAAGACAGTCATGAGTCTGAAAACTAATTCTTCTGACTGCTCTGGCGTCTTTGCCATTTCTGAAGCCAAAAAATCTGGGAAAACTGAGGGAAAATTTGTTTGAACCAGAGTTTTTTGAATAGGCGAAAAAAGGCGTCGGTGTCGCAGTCTGACAGTTCAAAATCAGGTCAGAGCCTATCTCCGGCTGTCACATGACAATGTATCCTTGGGCAAGACCCTTAACCCCAAGTTGCTCCCACTGCTGCGACAGTGGCATGTAAATGGGCATGACGAAGCAGGACTGTGTTAGCTGATACTGACAGACAACTGACATAAATATTTGAAACATCAGTGACAGATAATGGGTGTGAACTGGTAAGAAGACCTGTGGTGTATCGCTGCTTTGAGTAGTCAAAGAGAGCTATATAAGCTCAAGACCATTTACCATTTATCAGCTATCAGTAAATTCTTGTTTGGCCCTGAGCTACTTGAAGGTCCCTGGCTTTACCACCGATACATGTTGAAGACTGCTGGATCAACAGTTGGGACACATCTAACATCTGAAGTGTTTATTCAGAAAGAATACTGACAATTTTATATCAAATTCCATTTGGAGTTTTTAATTCCAGAGTCTAATAGCTGTTGGCACTACTGCTGAACTTAATTGGTCACTTGGCCTTATTTAAAAAAAAATGTCTTTTTCCATTTGTTTCTCCTAAGTAATGTTGATTTAATTTGCAAAAAGCTGCCGGGGCATCTGCTTATGAGATGTTTTTGCTAGCCCAATGCAACGCATAAATTAAAAAAAACATTTTCAAGTAAAAACTTCTCTTTAGTTCAACTACATCAAACTAATAAAACAAAGACAACATTCAAACACATCAAACCATGTTGAATATCAGGTCTCCAACTTACTTTTACTCTGCTCAGTGTCTTGAGAAAAAACTCCACAAAGTTTTCTGCATCCTCTTGAAAACTTCACAAAACCAAAAAAATCCTCAGACACCATGGTGATGAATGGCATTGAACTGCCATTCATCCTTGACATATCTGAAACCTGATTTGAGTTTCTTTTCCAAAAATTCTCTTCTAATTAGTAACCCCGGCAACATGAGACCTCCCAGCCGCCTGTGATGTCGGCAGTGACCTTTTAAGACTTTCCTCACGCCCCTGAACAAGCCACTAAAATGCCACTCTAAAATTATCTTTGCATTCCCTAATCACAAACAGCTTAAAACCATGTTTACTATGGAAAAAAGTTTTGCTGTTTAAAGCTGCATTTTATACTAAAAGCTAAAATCTCCTTATCTGCCTGCTAGGGCTGCTTGATGATGACAAAAATCTTAAGCCACAACATTGTCCCAAATTCGTTATTTTGATCCAAGTCACATTTATTGAAACTAGAGTGGCTCTATATAACTCCAGTCTTTTTGATTTTGTTTGCCAAGCTGACCATCTGTCATCATCTATAACATCACTCTTTCAAACTTGAGCATGTGCTATGGCCTTTTTTGCTCCTCACTTAAATTGGAGTGGTAAAAAAACTAAGGTTGTGCTTTACTTAACTTTTTCTTATATCATTACATCAGAGCCTGCATCTCTTACTTGGTAAGGTGAATAATGTCCGGCCAACTGGTTGCATTATCCATCAGAAGTGCTAGTTAGCAAGCTATGCTACCATCAAAATGTGCTGTAGTCTTATTAGAAGCATGTTGACTAGGGCTGAACACAGCATGAAAGTCCTATCACAAAGGATGCCTGGGAGAAGGTAAATTTAGTAACAAATAAACAACAAGCAATTCAATCTCCCCCTGCTGTGTTTTTGCCCCACTTCTCACAAGGAGCATCCATGAGCAAAGTGGCTACAGGACACTGGTGCAACACCTATCCTTATATATGAGCCTTCTTACTCTGCTTTTCAAAAATGTTGTGTTGCAGGTTTAAATTATGTTTCTCTGCACTTTTGAGAAGTTTTACCTCTTCTGTTGCAGCAGCAGAGAAGGGAGAAGATTTTTTTTAAAGTAGGCAAACAATTAATCACTTTTTTAAAGTGACTGATCCAAGTGTGAGAGCACTCTGACTCTCAATCATCTATTTTTTCGAATCATGGGAATCCACACATGTAAATGTTGTTGGATCAGAACTGTTGCCCTGCACTTCTCTCTGCTATTTTCATTCATGCTAAGAAATTAGGATAAACTCTGCTACGATACACAATGATGTTGTATAGAGCATCTCCACTACTGATTTTTAAATATTAAGACTATGTTTTTCATTTCCTTTTTCATGTTTTTTGGCTTACATTATAACATTTTAGCCTTTGACAGAAAATATGTACTTTCATCACTGGATTTTACCCATTTTTCAAAGTAAATATTTCAAGAGGGGGATCTGTTTTCTGAAATCACAAAGTCAAAATGAATTTACCAATGCAAAATGCATCATGGCTTTAAAAGCACATAAAAATGATTATTTTATACAAACTGCTCTCTGAACTGGTTGTCCTCTTTTCACTAATTGGCAGCCAAACATTCCTGACCTTCTCAGTCATAGACCTGGCATGCTGCTCTAGGATTTCCCAGTATTTTCCACACAGCCACTGCCCTCATCAAAATACAGTAACTTAAATATGGCTAATTAATTGTCGTAATCTGTGGCTATCACATTACTTATTTCACTCTTTAAAATGACTCCTAAGCCACATGGCCTCCTGACTGCTGGGTTAGAGATGACCTATGTGCTCCAATAGCAAAAGAAAGTCTTAAGCATGATTTTGTTAAGGCCCAACAAGACCTTTTTTGTTTTTTCTGTCTTTAATGTATGTAACATTTATGTGTGATTCAGATGTTAGATTGATACACTATGCTATAACAAACTGCTTTCTTAGATTTAACAGGTTTTAAAACCAAATTCAAGTTGCAGACAGCAAGACTCCAGCTTTGGAACTTTTACCAGTGTATATTCATTAATTCAGAAGTTGTGACTGCCAAATAAACAAAATTAGTCCACTGCTCAAATGTCTTTGAAAAAAAATAGAGCTCTGTGAATCGCAGAGCAAAAGGTTTCCACTGGGAAACTTGTTTTTCATTCTTGTACAAAAAAAGTTTGTAATGCTTTACATTCAGCTCTGTAATGCCATTTCAATATTCACTGAAAGGTCAATTGCTGTTGTTAACACTCTTTGGGCAAGCTAATGCACAAACACGCTTTGATGATTACAGGTTACATGTAAGATGCCATTTTTGTGATTTTTTTCTTTGCAATAAAAATTGAGTTTCCCCATTCTATTTTGACAAGATACTGCATGTTTGAAAAACATGTGGGGTTGCCCTGTTGTAATTTATGTTTATGTATGCTTAGAATAACACAGGCAGAGCTTTACATATGTTGTATAGTGTTTTCTGTGATTTCAAAAACTGCAATTTTCTGGGATGTTGAAGTGATTTGATATAAATATCAACTGCATCATTGTGAAAAACTAAGTGAAACCTACTTGAAAAGAGGTTTAAATGCATACTGTACCAAAGAATTTCTTAAATGACTTTCAGTGAGCCTTGCAAATAATCTTATGTGGGTATGTGTCTGTTCTTGTGTGAATACTGACTCCAGGGAGAGCTTCTCCTCTTCCTCGTTCAGGTTTGGCAGTCTGTGCAGACCTAGTGTCATCCTGAGGGCATCTACATGCTCCTTCAGAGGTTTGTACTCATCATGTAGGCGGCGAGTTGTTTCCAGCAGTTTATTCAGATCGTTCTCCGACTGCTTGATGGTGCTCTCCATCTAAGAGGAAAAGAATAAGCCATTTGTTTCAGTATAAAATACCATAGTAATAAAATCTGACCCAAATAACACAACCCCACAAATATATCAGCGACTCTCAGATGGTGCAGTGGGGCACACTGCTGTGCCTTGAGACCTACAGAAATTTGCCTTGGGACTTTTTAAACCACATGTTATCATAAAAACGACACAACAACTAATCTGTACATACTATGATTCATTTGCATATACAGCTGCAAGTTCTCTGAAGTTAAAAATCGTTGGAACCTTCATCAGGTATCAAATTAAGTGGGTGGAAGGAATTATTACTTTTAGTAGCACCAATTTATTAGTTAATGGAATTTTGAAAGCTGCAATGAGTCAACTTATGTGTTTATGAATTAATGAAATCCAAAACATTTTTGATAAACTCTTGAATAATTAAAAAAAATAATTATTTTTCAACATAAGTGAAGCTATCTGTCGAATTTTATTAGGTGTTGTTGATAAAGTAAACATGAACAGACTGATAAAATACAGCAAAAAATGTCAGATGTTGTATCTTAGGGACTAAGATGCACCTTCCACATATTTTCTCTATTAAGTTAACAGTGCCTTTTTTTAATTTATCTCAATCAATGTAAGTTGGAGTCCATTTATAACCTATGTCCTTGTAAACTCTATTTTCTGTACCCCTTGAATATATTTGTCCCTATGTTTACCTTTTTTTTAATTTCTTAAGTTGTTACTTTTCATGTACATACATGTAACACCAATGGGTGGAGAGATAAACAAATTTTCTATTTTTCTTATGTCTTTTCTGGCAGACACTGACAATAAAAGAGACTTTGACTTTAATGTTTAATGTCAAATATATCGTTATAGTTTTCCAATTTGCCTGCATGAATATAAAGTCATCTTAATTCAGTTTTATGGGTTTTTTATTTCACTGCTTAGTGTACTTAATTTTCAATTGTTTGAGAGCTACCTTTTTCTCATTTATCAGGCAGCGTATTGAAGCACCATTGTTTCAATTTTTCAGTGACTTTATTCAAGTATCATGACACTGAACTTGGAATTACTATCAGTGGAACAATTAGGTATTGTGACAACACTGGTTGTTGAGGAGCTTTGGCCGGACTTGCTTTTCGTTGGTTTTTGTCAGTACTCACGAAACCTTCTCTACAAAGAACAAGTGCACATGGAAAACTACTCAGTGTTAGATAAAGTGAATGTACTTTTTTACTTTCCATCCTATAGGTTTATGTGTTAGGAGACCTTTGGTATTTGCTAGTAACAATCATACACGTCCATAAGTAATTTACACCACTGTGCATCACTGGGAGTACATTGGGGTTCACTGTCTTAAGAAAGGTCCAATTAACGTGACCTCAGGAGTTTGGAATCAAGCCCCCAACCCTCTGGTTCTGATATTAACAATATTAACCCCATTTGTTTTCTTAATATAAAAGGGCAGTTGGAATGCTTTTATTTTGTTTGTTTTTTGTTTTGTTTGTTTTGTCTAGAAATGCTAATTACACTAATCTGAACTTAAGTAGCATCTCTTCAGTGAAGCATGCCCGTCTCTGGCTGAAGTACACACTCACCACATTGATATCAGCATGGATGAGTCGCAGCTCCTCCACATGTGCCATTTTCTCTTGTAGAAGCAGATCCATCTCTTGTTTGTACTCTTTCAGATGTTTTTCTTCAGACTCCAGAGCCTCAAATTCAACCTTAAGACGAGATTTGATTTTCTGCATCTGGATAGTCTTGTTCCTGCCGCCAATGTCCCAGACAAAAGACACCAGCTGTCATTTTATTTTTCGTCAGGGTGCAGTTGGAGAGAAAAGATAAATTTTCTCACGGGTACATGATCAAAAACAGCACTCAATCTTTTCCATCTGTGGAGCAATGCTTTGAACTTGTGTTAAACTTAAGCACAACTTTCTAGACGCGTTTTAACTGATGCTTAACAAAACAGCCAACTACATCAGTCGTGATTTTATGCGTTAATTAAATGAATTAACGAAATCTGTAAATCTTGTTCACTGTTCTTAAGGCTTCCGACAGAGAAATCATAAGAGCTACAGACACCATCGGTGATTTAAAAACAGACCGATATGCATGCTAGCAAAGTAGCTAGCTTACCGACAGATTTGATGAGCGACACACATCTGGCATTATGTTGAAACACATCTGGCAAAAATGTATTGTGTGATCTCAATATGTAGCTTTACCGCAGCCTTCTGTGTCTTATTTTGTCTGCAATAATTGCTTCACTAATCTGTCGGAGACGAGCCGAAAAACAAATGAAAAGAACCTTTGGACTAGAGACAGGACTGGCAGCAGACCCGGCTAATTTTAGCTAGCTCTGTAACAAAAGCGAAGCATAGAGGGTTCTTCCTTGGCCAGCTAACATTAGCTGAACACCGCTTCTTCGTACATGTCAGAAATGAAACTACCATTCATTTATGCCACGTCTATTTCTTACCGTATTTCCAAGATATTCTCCAATTTACACATTATTTCTTGTTCATCCGCCATGGTCATGCAGTCCCTTGTCGTACAGTTAGCCAGCCCAGTTTTCCCCCTCGGGCCACGGTGGTCTCCCTGTTGATAAAAACACAATAGCAGATGTGAGCGAGCACGCGAGCGTGCGCGCGCAGAGTGAAACCAGGGCTGCGTGAGTACCACGAGCCGTCTGCCACGCAGCTTGTAATTAACCTGTAAACCGAAGTACCTGCTTCCTTTGTCAGTTTAAAAGAGCTTTTTCACAGCGAAAGTCAAGGTTTCGACTCGACTTAAAAATAATTTTACACTTTAAAGAAGTGGCCTGAAGGAGGGTACACTAGGAAAACAGTGGGAAAAACAAACCTTAATGGGATACCATACACTGTCGGGCATCTGTAAGCTAACAAGTGCTAAACAAAATCCCATGAAAACAAAATGGGCATCCCAAAAAAAAACCCACACCCAGAAGTGCAATAGCCTACTGTTTTGAAGTAAGAGTTAGGCAGACTCACTGAAAAGTTGCAAGGCGCAAAATAGAAAGACTGTTTTCCCACAAACTAAGAATTCCTCGCAGAAAAACAAAATAATCAACAGTGGAATAACGGTACATTTATGTTATCCAGCAGTGATCATCACCCTGGCGGCTCTGAGACCACGTCAGGCCTGCAGCTTCTCAGCGAGTCCCTGTAGTTATGCGACCGACCCCGTATTGTGATTGAAACACTTTTATCTGGAACGACTCTTTTATCTGTTTTACTCAGATCACCTGTCAGCCATTGTTTGCCAATATTTAACCAGTAAAGCTGTCAAACTCAGGGATGAAGAATATGTCAGCGCCATAAAGGAGGCCCAAATATCTTAATTGCCTCATGTAGGTGGCAGCATACATGACAGATGACTAAAGTAAGACCCAACAAAGTAAAGAGTCGTGGGCAGGTTTCCCAAAATATGTAGCAAATTACCTTTTGCTCCTTACTTATAAAAACAAAGTAACTTGTGACTGTACCTTAAAGCAACTAATTGGTTTTCTCATAACGCACAATTTACAACTGATCAAAGCCTGTTTTCTATTATTAATGAACATAAACTCAGAATAAAGATAATACCAATGCAGGAAAAGTACGGCTCACTTTTTACCTCTAAACCTCCATGCAGCACTGAACATCGCACAAACACATCAACATAACAGACAACTAAAGACATGAAGTAGCTAAGTAAATGTGCATTACTTTGCTGAGTAACTATTATATTATTATTTGGAAATTGTGATCGCTTACTTTACAGATTACTCTGAAAGTACATTTTATATAACAAGTAACTAGATAGTACCAAACACTGAGTAAAATACCTATAGATGAGCTGCTGTTTGAGCAGTGAGCAGAGGGCCGACAAATCCAACATATTACCACACTAAGCCCAAGATGACTGTATAACAACATATGCTTAAAACATTAACTGGATGGATTATTAGATTAGCACAATGTTCTCGCACCCTCACTGCAAAGAGAACATCAGGTGCTGTTCCTGGGTTAATGTTGACCCATGTCTCTCTATAAACTGGTTTGTGAGACAAAGATCCAGCTTTGGTCATAAATGAATGATGTACAATCAAAACTTTATCAATTTCAGCAAAACTTTTCGTCGAAGATGAAGCTTGCCTCTTTAAATCTCTTGGTCCTCGGTCTGCAGTTGGATTAACCAGACAGAAATACTTGCAGAATAATACAATGGTCCATTCTCATTCAGCATAATCCTTGTAGGTATTGCAAGCAGTTTCATATGACTCCGCAGCAAAAAGGCTACTACAAGCACCTCTCTGAAGAAGTGTTGCGGCAGGAGATTAAAAAGATACAAATGTCTACTGTGAGTAGTCCCTTTTGTTTTGTATTTCTCTATTTTAGCTGTGTTTCAAATGTAGATATCGTGTCTTTCTTTCAGCTGTTATGGTTTGATCAGGGTCTTTGAACTTGTTTAGTAATTTTAAAGGGACAGGAAGAGAGTGCATTAGTCTGAAGTAAATGTGTAATTGTAGAGCAAAACATATTAAGTTATTTTAAATGCCTAAGTTGCCAGATGTTTTTAATGTGTTGCAGTTGTGTTCCTGGATCTATATTGTGTTGTAACGTCTTCCACAAAAACAAAAGTGTGGAAAGTTGAGCTCTATATTTTTATTTTCTTTATTATTGATTGCATGAATTTGTTTAGCAAGATTTAGAGGTAAATCCCTGGTATTACTAAAAAAATATCACTATTACTACTGTTTTAAAGACTCTGATACAGACCCTTTTGCCCTCAGAGGAGTTTATAAGGAATGGAGTACAGAATCAATCCTCCATTCTACTTTTTTTTCTCTACTGTTCAAATCAGTCTGTCAGCAGCTGTTTCTGTGTGTTGTTTGATGGATTATGTTAAATACTATGTAGTGTCATATTGTTGACACAGAGTTAACTTTTGCATCATGGAATGAACCCCATGTTTTAAATTAAATCTAAAATACACTGTGGGCTTCATTTTTTGATTGTAGTCCCCACCAACCTCTTGCGATTGGATGCTCCTGGTTGAACAGAAGAATGTAAGGAACACTCTTTTTGGTCATTTTGCTGTCAAAGAACCAAGCAACTTAGCAATGTTTCAAAGAACAAACTAATGATTACAGCTCTTTTAACCCTTCCTTTTTCTGTATATTCCTTGATGCTTCACCAGTGACACAGATGAATGACTAGAGAGGATATTTATCATCCCATATCTTACTATGATTGTTTTCTCTGGCAGATAAATGTCCGCGTTACAACCATGGACGCTGAGCTGGAGTTTGCCATCCTGCCCAGCACAACTGGCAAACAGCTCTTCGACCAGGTGCTCTAACACTGCAATCAAACAAGGGCTTTAACAAAGTACATGATCCTGGTTTTTAATATTTTAATTTCTATGTTTAGATAGTGAAGACCATCGGGTTGAGGGAAACCTGGTTCTTTGGCCTCCAGTATCAGGACAGTAAAGGCTTCTCCACTTGGCTCAAGCTAAACAAAAGGGTTAGAAGAAAGTTGGCTTGTTTGCTTTATGTCTTGGTCGGCATAACTTGAACTGCATTTAATGAACATGTCATCATGGTTACGGTTTTGGTAAAATACTGTCACCACATTGAGGCTAATTGTCCCTATTTCTGCATTTTGGTTTGGATCCAGGTGACAGCTCAAGATGTGAAGAGGGACAACCCATTGTTGATTAAGTTTAGGGCCAAGTTTTACCCTGAGGATGTTGCAGATGAACTGATCCAGGAAACAACACAGCGCCTCTTCTTTCTGCAGGTAGGTGATCAATACAATAAGTTTATTGATTTTGCTTTTGAGAAGTTGTGAATTTAAATCCCTGTCATGATAATATTTCCTGTCTCTGTCATGTAAAGTATTAATGGCCTTCATTTATTTTAAATATGCTTTTATAATGGATCAACTATGAGATAAAATTTGTTTTTTGTACTGTGCACTTTGAGATTTGTTTTCAAATGTAAAGTGCGTTATAAATAAAATCTGTTATTATTATTATTATTATAAATTTAACATGCTTAAGACTCTGCACAAAGTGAATATCACGATGTAAATGCCTCATGAGAGAGTGGCACCCTGCAGATGCTATCATAAATAAGGAATCTTGATCAAAACAAGATGCTGATCCTGCCTTAACTAGCAGTGTGGGCTCCACGATGAGTCACACACATCCTGTTAACCCTTTGTTGGTTTTACACAAAAATTGGAAACAGGTGCACAAATAATACCATTGCCTAATGCTTTTCCCTCTCTGTATCTACATTCGCATGTGCACCAATATGTGTGGTACCTTTAAACAGACTGCAGTAATAAATGTTAGTGATCAACAGCTGTGTTTCCCGTAGAAATATAGAGTACTTGGCTGGTAGAGATGCTGGATGGTGGGTTAGGATGGAGTTTTCCAGCAATGCTCTTCTGTTTTGTTTATTTTTAAGTGAGTGTTCGTGTGTGTGTTTCTGCTCTTTAACAACATTAATTAGCAGTGCATCTTGCAAAGATGCTTTTATTACAAAACAAACTTCAAAAAGTTTAAATTTAATTTTCATTGTCAGTCATATTCAATATTCTGCAGTTGTGGAGTCCAACTGTCAATGAGGTAAGGTTAAGATAGAATGCTGTAGTGCAGGATAATATCAGCAACAGACAGCTGCTGAGATTTCTATTGAATAATCGTACAAGAAGTTTTATTTTTCACATGAAATGTTACACTGCAAAATTTGCATTGCAATTGAAAAGTATTTGTGGATATCGCTTTCACTGCAGGTGCAGATTTTATACCATTTTTACAAGAAAAAAAAGGTTTGAAAATATACTTAAAATACATTTAGCTGACTCTTCATTAGGTGCACCTTGCTAGTAACAGGTTGGTCCCCCTTTTGCCTTTAGAGTTGCCTTAACTTTGTGGCATAGATTCAACAATGTGCTGTAAAATTCCTTTGAGATTTTGGTTCTTATTGACTTGATAGCAAATGTGGTGCAGATTGGTGATTTGAGCTTTTTGTTTTTGTGTGTTATCGGGCTTTGTAGTAGCCATCAGAAAATGGGTATGCTGTGGTCATACAGGGAATGGACATGGTTAGCAACAATACTTAGGTTGGCAGTGGTTTTTAAATTAATCTAATTTGTTACTTAGGGGCCCAAAGTGTGCTAAGAAAATATTCCCTACACCATTACGCCGCCACCACTACCAGTCTAAATGGTTGATACAAGGCAGGAAGGCTCCATGCTCTCCTGCTGTTTGATACAAAATCTGACCCTACCCTCTGAGTGCTGCAGCAGAAATCCAGACTTGTCAGTACAGGCAACATTTCCCCTGTCTTTTATTGCAGAATTTTCTGGGCCCATGACAATATTGGCTTCAGCTTCCTGTTCCTCACTGACAGGAGTGGCACTTAGTGTGGTCCCCTTCTGCTTTAGCTCATCTGCTTCAATATTTGATTTGTTTTACGTTCAAAAAGAATTTTCAGCATATGCTATGTGTAACCTGTAGTTGTTGCTGTCTCTCTATTTGAGAGCTATTACTCACTTGATACTTGCATTAAAAAACAATGAAGCAGGTGTCCTTTTTTCAAGGGGCCAGTGAGAATACATTGCTGGTCCACACAAGTCCCATGCCGGACATTAATTCGTTAATTGAATGTATCACTGTAATAGCATTGCTTAAGAAGCAGTACAAGGAATTACATTTTCTAAAACATTGACATTGTTGCAGTTTTTGTCCTATCCTGACGACGTGTACTGTATTTTCAGCAACTAGCTAAAAAAATTCATGCCAGCATGAAGGATGAGAGATAAAGAGTTAACTTTATTTTCACCGTCTCAAAGTCTTATGTTTGTGGAAGGTACTAACTTTGTTGTCTTCTTTAAACTTGATTTAAACCTGTTGTCAATCTTTTATCTAGAGATTATAGAGGTTAGACGTGATGACAACATTTGCGTAACTTGCCAAACATTTGCAATTAATTTGTTGAATCCAAAAATTCTGAGGCATTTATTTGTCTTGTAGGTTAAAGAGAGCATCCTAAATGATGACATTTACTGTCCACCTGAGACTGCAGTGCTCTTGGCCTCTTATGCCGTTCAGGTCAAACACGGAGACTACAGGAAAGACTATCACGTTCCTGGTTATCTAGCAAGAGAAAAGCTGCTGCCACAAAGGTACCCACTCCTGTGGATACTAGTGTTAACCAAAGTTCATCTTAATTCCACTTTGACTCAGCTGAATTCTAGCTGTCATGTCGTCTTTAACTTCTGATAACACCAGGGTTTTGGAGCAGCACAAGCTGAATAAGAATCAGTGGGAGGAAAGAATCCAGGTGTGGCATCAAGAGCACAAGGGATTGCCAAGGTACCCATATCCCTCAACAAAATTTTTGTCATTCCCATATTTTGCAAGTATGTATTCTGCAGTTCACTAAAATGATCAATCTCACAGAGAGGATGCCATGGTGGAGTACCTAAAGATAGCCCAGGATTTGGAGATGTATGGTGTCAACTACTTCAACATCAAAAACAAGAAAGGATCAGAGCTATGGCTGGGAGTGGACGCACTGGGGCTCAACATCTATGACAAAAAGGACAAGTGGGTCACAATTTTCAAATATTTATTTATCATTATTAGCGCTTAATTGTGTTCAGACATTCAAAGTGCATCATTCCATTATCTGTACCTCTGATCCCATTTGGGGTTGTGAGGCAAGAAGTCCATTCCTTGCTGCCACAGAGCGAGAGGCAGGGTAAACCCTACACTGGCACATTTAGAGCCACCTGCAGTGAAGTATTATGATAGTGGTAATATCCTGACTTTCCATCAAAAGGAGCAAATTTTACTTTTTAAAAAAATGTCTTGATTCTCACTCAAAGAATTGGCCCAATAGCCAATATCTCTACCCCCAGGAATTTAGTCTTTGCAGGAATATTTTTTTATCGAACACCTAAGTGCCTCTAAGGGTTGTTTGGAAAAGACTTTGGTGATGTTGTATCACCAATGTAAATATTTTCCTCAGATGAGGAGTTGATCCTTTTTCTCCAGCATTATTTTTAAGCTTTGAACATTTCAAAGTTCTTTTCCCTCTCTGAAAACAAACATAATCTCAAGGGTGCTATATATTTGAAATATTTCTGCCTTGCTGTTGAAAGGGTTCATATAAGTTATCAACACTTTTTAATGTTTTTGTGCATATATCCAGTATTCCAAATATCTACCAACCTACTGAATGTATAATAAGCCATCGCAGTCCCTTAACCTCACAAATATCTGAAAACATGAACTCTACCACCCACAGATCCCCACCTACAGCCAAGGATGTGGAGCGTCTGTGTCTTCTGGGAAGAGAGGTGTAGAGTTAGAGGAAGCTCATTGGCAATTAAAGAGACACACACCAAAACAAAACTTTATGGGAAAGGCAATATAATGCTGGCTCATGAGGAGTCCAAAACCTCCCCTGGAGACTGATCCTTACTGACCCTAACACGGTCCAGACATTTTATTTAGACAGATGACCACAATTTAAGGCGGAAAAAAGGTATATGTCTCTTAAAAAACACTGTGTTTGGCTATAAAATCATTTTCCAAATTCGGTTATCAAGGTTTGAGATACCTCAGATTTTTCAAAGATTTGGATTGTGAGTTAAAGCTAATTCGTGTGCTAATCTGTGTTTACTCATCATAATATGGTTAAAGTTTAACCCACTATGCATATTTTTCCTCGTACTGGATGTGTGTATAGGGAGCCTCTGTTTTCAATCAATCAGTCAATCAGTAAATCAATTAGTATTTGTATAGCACCAATTCATAACAAGTGCTATCTAAGATACTTTACAGTAGTGCAGGCTGAAGCCATACACTTCATTTTATAGATACACATATGTACATATATAACATACACATATACACATACACATCCAAACCCAACATAAATCCACCGGGAGTGCAGCACTGGGCCAACCTACAATACGGTACATCTGTAGAAGGCTTACAGTAACAGTGGCAAGAAAAAACCTCTGGTTAGCAGTTGTACATCTTGAGCAGAACCCATCTCATGCTAAACAGGCGTCCACTGAAGCTGTGTTGAGGGTGTCGGCATAGGAAGTTAAATGATACAACAGCATCTTGTGGAACTGCAATTATATTGGTTTTAACTGGTCTTAAAATATGAATTTATGTTAAATGATGCAATTTCTGTTGATGATTGATGTAGGATAAAGCACTTGGGGTCAAGCAGGTCCACAGCAGCAGGTCATCCATGATTGTTTGTCAAAGTTATACTAATATATGTGTGCTGTTTGCATGGATTTAGTTATGTTGATCTCTCTGAAGCTCATATCAGAAACTGTAATGATAATAGGATGGAGCTACAGGAAAAGCAAAGTATTTGTAATTGTAGTTTTTAAAGCTTTGTAAGTCCACAGCAGCCGGTTGTCCAAACCAACAATCCCAAGCAGCCTGTAAGACAAGAACCAGAGACGAGTACAGGAGCAAACAAAAAGGGGCTAAGAGATGTAGAGAGAGAGGATGGAGAGAGTGGAGAAGCGCAGTGTGGCAAATCCCCCAACAGTCATACTCATAGATAAGCCTTCTGCAGCTTATCTGTGAGCTGGTCCAGGCCTAAGACAGTCCTAACTGAAAGCTTTATCAAAAATGAGTGTTTTGAGTCTAACCCTAAAGGTAGAGAGATTGTCTTCCTCCTGACCTTTGGTTGGTAAATGATTCCACGTTCTTTCTAGAGGGGTTGTACAGCACTACAAGCTCTTAGATAAATTGGTGCTTGCCCATTGAGAGCTTTATAGGTGAGAAGAAGAATCTTGGATTCTGTTCTAGATTTCTAGATAAAAAGAATTACAATAATCTAGTCTAGAGGTAAGAAAAACATGGGCTTTTCAGCATCGCTCTGAGACAAGATAGGCCTGATTTTTGCAACGTTACGAAGAAAAAAGGCTGTTCCTGAAATTTATTTTATGTGGAAGTTGAAGGATAAATCCAATTCAGATAATATCCCAAGATTACAGTTGTGCTTGGCACCAGGCTAATGCCATCCAGGGCATTTATACTACAAGAAAAGGTTTCTCTGAGGTGTCGGGGGTCCAGCACAGTAATCTTTGTGTTGTCTGAATAGAGGAACATTTCTGGCCATCCAAATCCTAATGTCCTTTAGACATGCTTCTAGTTTAGATAACTGTTTTTTCTCCCTGGCTTCATACAGAAGAGTATCGTCAGCATAACAATGAAAATTGAGTGTTTCCTCATGTCATCACCAAGGGGAAGCATATATAGGGAGAATACAATTGGACTCAGCACAGAACCTTGAGGAACCCCATAACTGACTTTAGTAGACACAGAGGACTTATTGTTCACATTTACAAACTGGTATCTATCAGATAAGTAGGATTTGAACCAGTTTAGAGCAGTCCCTGTAATCCTGAGTTATTTCTCTAATCTCTGTAGAACATTATGATCTATGGTGTCAGAAGCTGCGCTGAGATGTAGCAAGACAAGTAGTGATAGACATCTGCCATCTGAAGCTGAGTAAATCATTTGTTTTCATAACTAGAGCAGTCTCTGTGCTATGGTTAGCTCTAAACTGGCTGAAAGTCCTCAAACAAGCTGTTATTTTGCATTAAGTCACAAAGCTATAAGCCATTACTTTCTCAAAGATCTTTGCAGCAGAGAGGTTTGATATAGGCCTGTATTTAGCTAATGTGCCTGAATCGATGATAGGTTTTTCTAAGAAGAGGTTTGATTACAGCTACTTTAAACGGCACGGCACGTAGCCTATCAATAAAAATATACTGGTTGTCTCCAACAAGGATAAACAAACCAAGGGAAAGACCTCCTTGAACAGATAGTTGGGATCCAGTCTAAAAGGCAGATTGATGGTTTGGAGGAGGAGACAACAGAATTTAGTTCCTGAAGGTCAATTGGAGAAAAGCAGCATAAGTCAGGTTAAACAAAATTTAATAGCATGGCAGGCCCAGGTGAGAGCAGGGGGTTGCTCATGTGATCTCTGTTTTTAAGAAGTTTATAGTTAAAGAGCTCATAAAGTCCTCACAGCTGAGGGCTAGTGGAATTGTATGCTCAATAGAACTCTGACTCTGTGTCAGCCTGGCTACAGTGCTGACCAGGGTACCTAGAATTGTTATTATTTCCTTAATTATACCGCTTTCACACTAAAATTAGCGCATAAACACGGGTTTTTATTCAACCTGGGTTAACCTGCCAACAATCGGCAAGTGACTCCTTTCCCACTGCCAGCAAAACCGGGTCTCATCACCAGCAGACGACCTGTGTGGCTGTTTTTTTCCCACTGGTGCGTCAAACTGATGTCATCAGAGCGCAGAAACACGACTATGTAAACAAGGAAAGGAGCATGGAAGCCGGACATGGTAGTCAACTGTTTTCTGTACTTTTTACATTTGTCCCTCTTTTGAAATGTACAAACTGGGCGCAGACTGAACGACATTCGAGCGCTGATGATACAAAGGTGGATGGAATTTGTTGCTGAGATGGCAAAGAGTCACATAAGTTACAGACAGAAGGGACAGGTATGATGTCATGCCATGGGGGCGTTATGCCGTCGTCATCCCGTAAAATAGCGGGTTGACCCGGGTGTGATGTTCCCACTGGAGCCGATCGGAGGCGAGCCGATAAAAACCTGTGTCGCTTGCAGGGTCAGTCAACCCGAGTCAAAATGCCGATTAGACCCTTTCCCTCTACAGACAGGAGCCGATTTTTACTGGGGTTAAACAGGTTTTTACCTGTTTAAACCCAGGTGCTTATGCAAAACTTTAACTCACAGTGAGTACAATATATTTATAATCTATATTTAAAATCTATCCTCATATACATCAACATAAATTATATCAGGAGCAAATTGCTGCTCTGTGGTAATGTGAGCAAACTGCTACTGCTACTCATTACAAACATTATATACACACATATACACACACACACACACACGTTTATAAATATAAATACATTTATATATGTATATATATATATATATATATATATATATATATATATATATATATATATATATATATATATATATATATATATATATATATATATATACATACATATGTATATATACACACACACACACACACATATATATATATATATATATATATATATATATATATATATATATATACATATATTTATACAAGGTTTTCCAGGACTGGTGTCACAAAAGATTTATTTAGAATCCAAACTACAAACCACAAGTTTTCCCCCTCGAAGAAATCCCCCTGGTTTGGAGTCTGATGCACTTTCCCATCCTTCTCTGCCATGCTTTCATGCACTCCTGGAAGGATTCTTCCGGGATCCTCCACAGCTCCGTTGTCACAGCCCTTTTTGATGTCGTCCACGTCTTCAAAACGGGTCCCCTCGATGACCCCCTTGATGACCCCCTTGAGCTTGGGGAAGAGGAAAAAAATCACACAGAGCCAGGACGGGTGAGTAGGGAGGTTGCTCCAGCACGGCGATGCTTTTCTCGGCCAGGAACTGTCAGATGCTCAGGGCATTGTGAGCAGGCGCATTATCATGGTGAAGCAACCATGACTTGTCCTGCCACAACTCTCACCTCTTCTTGCGCACTGAACAAAGCAAAAGCCACAATATCTCTTTGTAGACATGCTGGTTGACTGTCTGGCCCTGTGGGAAGAACTTGCAGTGGACGATCACGAATAAATCTTTTGTGACACAAGTCCTGGAACTTTTCTGACACACCTCAAATACATAAATATATATATATATATATATACTTGATTAGATCAAAAGTCTTTCCCTTTTGAATTTGTAATCTGTTTTTTTTACAACTTCTTAAGGCTACTTTCCCAACTGTGTGCTTTTACTTCACCTAGTTAGTATCTTTGCTTGTTTGTTGCCCATTAGCCAGTATCACCTTTTGTAGAAACTAAATATGGTCAACTTGCATAGCACCATCATGCTGGTATTCTCACTTGTTGGTCATCATTACCATGACAAACAGCTCTGTGTTTTATCTTGTTTTGATGTCTTCATTATACTTCATATTTGTTTTTAACAGATAAAATACTACAATACTGGTGACCTTCTTGGTGCTTACATTTCAGAATGACCCCAAAGATTGGCTTCCCCTGGAGTGAGATCAGAAATATCTCGTTTAATGATAAGAAGTTCCTCATCAAACCAATAGACAGGAAAGCTCCGGTATGTAAAATCATTCTTGTTTGTGGTTCTGACAGCTGATTTGTTTGACCAGCTAGAAATTCAGTTAAGCATATTTTCACTCAAAATCCATTACTTGTCCGCAGTGCAGGTAATCTCATAAGGCAGAGTGGTTAATTGAAAATTGTCTATATATACTTTACACCCAGCCAGAAACACTGGACACCTTTTGTGCAGCTTGATGATATGTTGTTGCTTATCTGAGTTTATCTCAGTTCATAGCTGTTTGCGGATGGGATTAAGTAGGTGCCTTCAACAGTGCTTGGAATCAAATGTGTGAGTACTTATTTTAGCATTAGCAACTTTTATGAAGAATGCTCACCGCTAAATTCAAGATCCTTGTAGAATCTTTTCATAATTATTCAATGTGGATTTAAAACAGGAGGTGTAAGAGAATCATGTAGTGTTTTTTGCTAGAGAAGTTGCCAATTTTGAAAATGCATAAATTACTGCAAGTAGTGTAATGAGAGCAGCTGCTACATGATCTCATACACAAACATGAATTTAGCCTCACACTTCATTTTGGCTTCTGACTGCATGCACAGAATCAAGAAGAGCGTCCAAGAACTTAGAACAAATTTATGAAATTCTCCCAAACAAAACTGTCTACTCAGATCATGTAAACCCCAGCGTAACTGTAAGGCAGTAAGGACATGCTTATGATCTGTCCTAGTCAGCCTACAGGCAGTCATTGATAACTTAATTGTGTGTTATAGGACTTTGTTTTTTATGTGCCTCGTCTTCGCATCAACAAACGTATCCTGTCCTTGTGTATGGGGAATCATGACCTGTACATGCGCAGGCGAAAACCAGACACCATTGAGGTGCAGCAGATGAAGGCTCAAGCCAGAGAGGAGAAGAACAAGAGGCAGAAAGAAAGGTAAAGGAGGATAAACTAATGAAGGCTTACTTTTACAGTTTACAGTGTGTTCTTGCTGCTTTAAGAAAGAACTGTCAGGAGATAAAGTTTTTTCAGATGTGTATTTATGCACAATTCTCCTGTCAGGGCTCTGCTTGAGAGTGAGAAAAAAAAGCGAGAAAATGCTGAGAAGGAAACAGAGAAGATTGCTCGTGAGACCATGGAGCTGATGGAGAGATTGAGACAGATTGAAGAGCAGACAAAGAGAGCTCAAGATGGTCTGGCAACTTTCTGAATACAAATGTTTCTCAACTTGAGTTTTGTTTTTTCAGTTAAAGAACGTTTAAAGACTGAGTATATTGAAATATTTGGGCTTTTAGAATATTTACAAAGCTTATGGTATGCCCGCATATCTGGTTGTGTGTGCTGGACGTGTTTCGGACGTGTATGTGTATTTCAGAGCTGGAGGAGCAGACTCGCAGAGCACTCGAGCTAGAGAAAGAGAGAAAAATTGCTCAGGAGGAGGCTGAGCGTCTGGAAAAGGAGCGCAGAGGTGCAATGGAAGCTAAAGCTGCCTTGCTTTACCAATCTGAATCCCAGATCAGGAGCCAGGAGAGCCTGGTACTTATGCAAAACACACAAAACGTTGAATGAATTGCTCAAATTATACTGTACACTTTCCTAGCAGTCCAAAGAGGTAAAAACAGCCAGGCAATCTTTCATTCTGATAACTGTATGTATGTAGTAGTATGATCAAAGACTTTTTGTGGTAAACTAACATATACTGATGTAGACCACCTCTAAGCTTCAAATAAGGTTTAGGAGGTATTTATGTCAATGAGTGATTTAGAAATTCAGTCTAATAGCAAATTCGTATTATTCACATGTATAGCTGATTGAATAGAAAGGTCATTAGGCTGAGCCATGATGCAGCATTTGTATATACTCGTGCACAGAAAAAAACACACATAATCTAGCTTATACACGTGTGCACCCATAGTCAGAGCACAATGACCTTAGATCAGAAGCACTCTTAACTCTCTTCCCATTGTGTGCGTGTGTGTATAGGCCACTGAGCTGGCAGAGCTTACCTCTAAGATCTCCCTGCTGGAAGACGCCAAGAAGAAAAAGGACGACGAGGCAAAGAAATGGCAGAAAAGGGTGAGAACTAATGAAAGAACCATGAGAGAGATAAAGGATGAATCAAAAATGAGCAAAAAGCTCAGTCTGACACTGCTAAAGTGTTAGATCTGGGTAAAATAGAGGCAAGGCGTCAACCTTAGATAAATATATCAGTAGACTTTAAAAAATATGACAGTATGAATCTATCTGCATTTTTACATGCAGTGAGCTAGTATATAGAGCCAAGCTGTACATAACAAAACAATATGATAATGAAACTTGTATGTACTGTATGTGTATATGCTCGGGGTGTTTTTTAAGTCTTGGCCTACAACTAAGTAGTGCTTGTCTCACCTTGTATCTCTCTTCAACTATTTTGTTTGCTTTGCAGTGTTTTTCAGGCTACATCATGAGTTTTACAACAAGTTTTACAACAGAAATTTTAATTACTATAACAATTAATAATAGAATTTAAAGACAATATAATCTTTGGAAAAATTAGCATTTACATGCTTGAATTTTATCAGTTATCAAAAAAATTAACTTGATGCTCTAGTGAACTCTGGACGGGTGGGGGTTCATTCTTGACAGTGACATGATGTCACCGACAACCATTAATCTAGAGTGACTATTATGGCCACCAGACAAAGCTACAACAGGACGTGAGTGCTCCTATAATCTTAAAGGCTTTTTTTAGTTTGTTTATTTATTTATTTATTTATTTATTTAATAGGGACAGAGCACATTAATGAACATCTATTCAGAAAACAATAGATGTAAATATGCAGGATTATAGCATCAGTGCTAATTTACATCCGCAGTCCCAAGGCAGGTAACACAAAAACATGATACCAAAGACACCTCACACGCAAAAGCAGGACATAGAACAGGAAAATAGATCTCAATAAGAGCACATCACAAGACAGAACATTTCTAAAACCCTAGAAGTTAATGGTTACAGGACTGGTTTGCTTTCAGCACTGACGTGCGTTTTGAAAGTTTGCAATGTGGGGCACTCCGTTATGGCGAGTGGGAGACTGTTCCAGATCTTACTGGCCTTTACAGAGAGAGAGTTTTGTCCAAAGGCTGTTTTTCAGTATGGCACCTCACAGTCCCCTCTCAAGGAAGCCCTGGTCATGAGGCCGCTGTGAGCCCTTATTTTAAAATAGTTAGACATGGGCGGCAGAGCAAGTCCATGGAGCACCTTATACATCAAACAAGCAAATTTAAAATTTATAAAGTTCTCGAGGCTCATGAAGTTGTACATTTTTAAAATGTTGCAAACATGGAATGACATTATTTGTTTATACACATCAAATAAACAATTTAGTATATACTATTAAGAATATATTTCACTAGTCCATCTGGGCAACAGCTCATAGAAAGTGTTTAGGAAGGACAGAATCTTTCAAATACACCTGCAGAATGTAACTGGACAATTGTTCAGTCAATATAAGAATTTCTGTTGTATTTGTCTTAAGTTGCAAACATTTGTCTGCAATCTAATGTTAACTGGAGCTCTGACAGTTTTGTGGAGCTTACACTTAAGAGACATTGTTTTAAAAGTGTTTTACATTAAAGTTATTATTATCATTGTTATTATTATTATCATTATTATTATTATTATTATTATTGTGTTCTAAGTAATATATAAAGAGAGAGCCAGTGTAAGACTCAACCAGAAATACCCACAAAACTGCTGCCTATATACTGTTGATTTATTATTGTTCATGTTTACAGAGGAAGATGCATCAGCTGAGTGCACCTTGTAATTTTGTTTGCTTATCATGTGTTTTTGGGTCTCCAGTTCAGGATGGAATATGAGCTATCAGATTGGTTTGACATGGCATTTTGGAAAAAAAAAAAAAAAAAAAGTTTGCCTCATGCATTTAATATCCAAGCCAGTGTATCACAGCTATTATTGTGTTTTAACAGGCGATTGTGGTCGAAGCTGATTTGAGGCGAACCAAAGAGGTGTTGAGATCTAAACTCATGGGTGTCCACATTCAGGATGCAGTCCACACTCATATGCACGAGCATGATGAGACAGATGAAAGCAGCGCTGAGGCAAGTGCTGAGCTGACCTCTCCAGGCATGGTACGAGATCGCAGTGAGGAGAAAAGAATAACAGAGGCAGCAAAGAACCAGAGACTGCAGAATAACCTGAAGGTAAGGTTAAGTAATTGACTGAATCTACCAATTTGCTGTTCTCTTTCTGGCCTTCAAGTCAGCAGAAAGGTTCAGTGAGGGAGGGAGATTAACAGTACAGGGTCTTTCCTTGAGAATTACAGGGGGCAAATTAGTCTGAAAATACCTTCAGTTTCTTATTTAATGGTTCTAAGTTCAGTAAATAATGTGCTCCAGAAATGTGGCACCATTCAAGCTGAATGCTGAGGTCAATGCATCATTGCCTTGATCAAGAGCAGGGTTTTTTAAACAGTCTTGGTAAATCTCGTAGTTATGTTAAAATCAATATGGACTGATTTAACAGGCAGCTAATAGCTATGTTTATCATTTTTGGCACTTTAATGTCTGGAATTTGAATTGTAACTCCAGGCTATACATATTCTTTGAGGTTTTAAAGAAATCAGCTGTGGAGTTTAAAATGTGGGGTAGGGGCACAAAGAACTATTGGCCTCAGAGGTGGGGCATGGCAGAAAAAAATGATAACCACTGATCTATAGTGACTATTACAGCCACCTGACAAAGCTACAGAATAATGTGAGCACCCCTCTATTCTAAAAGGATGATGTTTTTAGAGTTTATTTGTTGATAAGCATTAGATAGACAATTCAATAGATACTATTCAGCCTATATTTCACTAGCCCAACTTAGAGAAAGTGTTTACAAAGGACCAGACCTTTCAAATACTGTATGCAGAATGTGTTGGACAATTGTTCTGTCAACCACCTATTTTATGGGCCAATCAGATAATGTAGTGGGACAAGCTGTACAGCAAACTCATGCCAGAACCCGTCAGGAGAGAAGCAAAACTGTGTTTTCCATCAAGATGTTTTCAGTTGTTTTTTGATCTTCATTAAATGAGGAAATGTTGCCCAGTTCTAAAACACTGACATTAAATGAGGTAGCATTTATGCTAACCCGTGCACAGGCAGCACTTGAAGTCGCTTCTAATTGTTGTCATGCAGGCAGCTCCCGTCTCTTTCTTTTCAAAGGACACTGGCTGGTCAGTGCCTCTTCCGACTAAGCTCAATCATTCTACCCTGAAGCTTTGCAAGATGGATGTGCCTGATAACAGTCATTTCCAGCTGCATTGAAAGCTTAATTTGTTGATGGATTGGTGTGAAATTTTCAATAAACAATTTTGATGTGTTGAGAATCAATCCTGCTGACTTTAAATATCTTTTTTTTAACTTCACTTCCAGCGTGCATGTGTGTGAAATGTGTTAACAAATGTAAAACTATCTGCTTAAAGAGGAGCACAGAAGTCCATGGTTAAAAAAATTATACATCTACCTTGAAGTTTTGGGTTTTCAATAAAATTTCTTGATAATTTTCAGATGTATTGATCCAGCAAATTAATTCTAATAACTTCAATAGTTGCCATATCTTCCATTGAGCACCAGCACTATTGCAATATTGATTTCGCTGATACTCAAACTGAATCTGAAAAACTTTGTGAGTGCCAATCATCCTCATCCGTACTTTGCTTTTAGCTTTGACCTTTAAATGTTAGATTGCATACAGGCTAAATTTAGGAGGTGAACAGCTTAACATCAGCATGTTAGCATCACCCCTGTAAGCATGCTTGTAAGCTGGCATTAGCATTTGGCTCAAAGCACTACTGTGTCTAAGCACTGCCTCACACAGCCTTTTACTGTTGACTCATTGTCTAGTTTTCAGAAAAGCTCTGGCTCTCAATCACTTACCCCAGTCGTATTTTGATGGTAATTTCTCAAGTACCAGTTTAATGTAGAAAACATTTGTATTAATAAGAGTTATGAGATGTTCTTGCTTGCATTATTGTGCCATAGTAGCTGCCACTCATCTACTGTGCTTCTGTTTGTGGATTGAAAAGCTTTTTTGTTCCTGCAGGGTTGTTGGGGATTTTTAAAGAGTTTTGGTTCATTTGTTGCTGTGTGTTCTTACAGTCATATAGAGGTTTTGACTCTGCCATAAAGATGGCAGCTTAATTGCTTCAAAAAACTGTGTTTTACCGAGAACTAAGTGCACTCTACTTAATTAAACAGTTTTGCAGGTACATTATCTTTCTGATAATTTCATACTGCTCACAAAATTTGCAGACCATCCAGGCCTTTTTACAGCTGGAATAACTGTTATCCCTATCTAGCAACCAAACAAGATAAGATGCCAAATAAAGGACTCAACAGTAAAATGGACTTAATAATGATGGACAATAGAGTGTCTTCAGATTGGGATTGAGGGGAGCACAGGGGTGAGGGGAGAGGGGCAAGGCTTGTGAATAGTCTCCCAAAGAGTCTCGGGGAAAGAGGATTTCATTCACTGTGTGTTTGTGTTCTCTTTCAGTTCCTGAGCAGTGAGCTGGCTGGAGCTATAGACGAGACTAAAAGGACCCTCAATGACCTGATCCACGCCGAGAATGTGAAGGCGGGCCGTGACAAGTACAAGACCCTACGTCTGATTCGTCAGGGCAACACCAAACAACGCATTGATGAATTTGAGTCCATGTGAGAGAGGCTGCTGTGAGCTCACGTGCACTGAAAGCAAGATAAGGATAGATGATTAAAAGATATCAAAAGTGTAGGTTCACATTAGAAGTAGAAAATTAACTCAGTGTAGTGAGTTAAATATGAATGATTTTGTTACTGTGCATTGATGCCTTTAATTCCAAGATTTTAATATTAATACCCCTTAATCAGTAAACATGTCAGTGCATACTTGACAAATGTATTTAAAACTCATTGGTGAAGGTTTCATGAATTATCATGAATGCATCCATGAATTAAAGTGCAAAAAAACATGATTATATTATTCATTATTCATTAGTAAAGTATTCATTTGGAAATATCTGTGTGTGCAAGTGTTAACTTTCTCATGCATGATTTCAGACAGTCATTTTTGCATTGATTAGTGTCTCAGACGTTATCATTCATAAGTTCTGGAGAATGTTTGTGATTTTTATTATTTCCTCATATGTAAGTTTGTAGTTCAAAGCACAAGACAATATTTTCAAATCTACAGAATTCTAAGTTATTGACTAAAACTGCATAAAGTGAGGTTAAATACATGTATTACTGATATTCTATTATGATTACATGCATAAAGATATGTTTTAATGCACTGATGAATGCAACCAAACTCCCCCTTATCTACACCCTTATACTGTTGAATTCCTTACTGCAGCACTGTGTCATGTATGATCTGATTTATGAAACACATCAGATTTGTTATCTTTAAACATAAAATGATGAATAACATTTCATCTCTGATTGATACAGTGATGATGATATTTAAGACATTTTTAGCATTCCAAGCTAAATGGATAGGCCTCAGTTTACAAAAATATGTAGAGGGAACCTCCTGCAGAGTGTTTTGTGTGCATCACTGCACACATAAATTAACTGACGCTTTATCTGTCTATTTATAATGAGTTTCAATTAAAAATCACAGCTGATAATCACCTGAAAGTTTGTCTATGCTGCAAAATGAACACAAAGTATGAATGCAACCCTCTTCAAAGTATTTCAGCAACCTCTCTGTCTCCACTCTTGCAAAACCAGGGTTGCCAATAACAACACAAGAACCCAGTCTGCCTGGAAATAAACTTTCCCCTTCTCTCATAGCTTATATGAATTTGATTTGTATATGTTTCTGTAGTGAGTCAGAGCAAGATTTTTTTGTTTGTTTCGTTGGTTTTAAAAGAGATTAAAATAAAGTTTAACTTGTAGGCTAGAATCTTCTATCCCAACACAAGAAATATACTGCATAGTCTAATGTTTGTAATTGATGTTGTCTTTGAAATTTGTGCCCAACAGTCCATTATGAAAAAAAGAGTTTTTGAACATAAATTGTTCGAGGCACTCTAAATGAAATAAAATCATTCACAGAAACCACATGGCTTGCTATTATTGAGAGTGTTGCCGAGAGGAAAGACATGGCCCTCTCATATTTGAGGGTTGTGATACTGTCAAATGTCGGCTTAATCCTGCTTATTCTCGCGAGACCGACGGCTGGTTTTGCACTGAGAGAACGGGAAGCGCGGGGCTGAGGTTTCTTTTGACATGATAAGTTAATATTTAGGGTTGCAGTTCAGAACGTAAACCGTGCAGCGTGCCAGAGTTCAAAGTCCCCGTTTCGAGCTTCTGTTACTTATCAAGTGAAGACCGGCAGCCTGTTGCTCCGGTGTGAAGGAGGTTACTTTGTCAAAAGTTCGTAGACCTTCACCCGAAGAACAAACCGACGGGACGTCCCTTCCGTGTAGCAGCCTACGTAGGAGAGGGTCTGAGTTTCCTCTCCGAGGAGACATATGACCAGAGTCAGCCAGGGTAGGCGTTTTCTAGCTCAGAAAGTGTTGTTGTAATTTCTCTCTGAGCTGTCAGAGCACTGATTTTACTGTACAGTCGCGAGCTGATGTATTTCCCTCGAGCTTGGCTGTTTTAAAGGAAACTATTTAATTATGAATGAGCGGGATCTGTTTGATAATGCAGACCCTTGTGCGTGCCCGAGCAGTGCTGAGCTCAGTAAGGCTGTGTCGGTGTCCTTGGGTTTGGATACTGTCTCCTCTCCTCTCCATAACATGAACCAGAGCTCCAGCAGCGCCTTTGCAGACTTCGATCCCGCCGTGGAGGATAGTTCTCGAGGAGTGCCGGAGTTAGAGGCAGCTCGAAACATGAACCCAGAAGCCACCAGACTGCTGCTGAATGACACTAACCAGGGAAAGGACGAGGATGGCATGCAGCAGGTGAGCTGCATGGAGCTGCTCCGGTCGAGCGAAGTGGACTGTGCGCAAAGCGTGACGCGTAGTCCAGTTATTTCCAGATATGTTTGTAAGGAATTAAACTTGTATATGAACCCAGTGAATGAGCTACCCGCGCCCTCTCACGTGGAGGCTCCGTTACCTTTGGAAACATTTCCATCATACTCTGCCAATCCAGAACACTACAGTGAGACCCCGGGGATGTGGTGCGCATATAGTGGACGATCCGAGCCAGAGAGAGGCGCATCCGATGGACATAATTCGCAGTGTAAATACTGTAATGTTGGTCAAGCCCCTTTTGGATCCAGGCAGGAATGCCACTGTGTCTGGTATAATAAGGGTGAGCAGGCTGGTAAAGGTGGCACGCGTGCGGCAGCGGCACAAGGGTACCGTTCAGTGGAAAGTTACCAAAGTGCAATTCCCCAAGGGCATGCCAACTTTTCTGCTATCAAGACAGAGCCGTCGGTCTGGGTGAATTGCACAGATCGCACCTTCAGGTAAATTTCAGCTCTTAACAAAGATGTGTTCTCACTTGCTTTTCCTTGGCAGCAGATGAGGGGGAAAGTCCAGCCTAAATATCCTTTTCTGTTACTCAGGCTCATATTGAATTTTTTAATTTTTTTTGCTGGTAGTCACATCTTGCTTTATTCAGAAAGAAAGGGAGAACTCCAGCGTGGCAAGTGAACATGTTTTAGTAGTTCCATATGCAAAGCTGTTCAGATGTTTGTGAACTGTGTAGTATGCTTCATTTGTTTCCCGGATAAAGTTTATGAATTTGATTCTGTGACAGATCTATCCTCCTTTAGATGCTCTGGTCCTTGTCGCTTGATATTTGGTGAGCTGCAGAGCATCATAGGATTTGCAAAAAGACAGCACACTTAAATCAAATACAGTAAATATAATTTTGTTGCTTTTACTTTAGTCCTAACATGGACTGCTTCTCCTGCGGATGCATTCACATATTCCTGCTTTTGCAGCACCAACTATGTGCTTCTTGGTGGCCTTGGTTATGTTGTGTATCTACATGCAGCTAGACTGAATCAAAGTTCACCTTATCCCTAACTTTGCAGCACTGTCCTTATTTGTGCTGTGACTAAGTCTACAAATATCAGTGTCACTATAAAAACAGAGATACAGCACCTGTTGCTCTGTGCTAAAGGAAGAAAACAGTCTGTTTCCACTTTCTGATACTAAAGAAAGTAACTTGAGTCAAGTCCACAGGTCTTATGTCCCAGGTTTCTGTCCAACTATACTAGAAATAAATCAAAGCATTGAGGAGTTTCTTATAATCTGTAGTTTTGATCAGGAAAACACTTTCAAAAGACATTCCTTTTGACTTAAGTCTAGTGTTGGCACACCGGTTTGACTGTCTGTCTGTATATGCTGTAGCTGTCTTAACCTCTTCATGATAATACAGATTGCAGCTCATATTGTGTGTTTTTTCCTGTGTGTACAGGCATGAGGATTTGTTTCCAGGTGTGTACCTGTCAGACAGAAGAGTGTGTCAGGTGTGTGGGGACGATGCCTCAGGTTGTCACTATGGAGCAGTCACCTGTGGCAGCTGCAAAGTGTTCTTTAAGAGGGCTGCTGCAGGTGGGTGTCACACGCACACACACACACACACACACAATCACACAGGTGCACACGCACGTTTCTCATCCACTTATTTAATTTCTTACACCCACGCACTGGCTCATGCAAACAGGGCACACTGACCTGACTTCATAAGGGTGAGTTATTTGTTATCAGCAAACGCCCACATGTCGTTGCTATGAGTGGAAGCTTAGGCATTGTTGAACTCGCTTCCTCATCCCCCAGGACTTTTTTGTACCACCAGGTAAGCAGAACCACCTGTGTGCCAGTCGGAACGACTGTACTATCGACAAACTGCGCCGAAAAAACTGTGCCTCATGCAGGTTGAAGAGATGCTTCATGTCTGGGATGAGCCTCAAAGGTGAGGAACTAAATACGGGAGCAGAGGAGGAGACAGAAAAAGGAAGGAAAAATGTGGCCGTTTCTTAAAAAGGAGGTCAGGGTGGTCAGATATTGCTCATGCTTTGGATCAAAACGTAGAATTTAGATGTTCCAGCTTAATACAGCTTGACAGAAGTGTTGAAGAAAAGGCCAAAGAGCATTTAAGAGAGGCCTCATATACACAGTCTTATCTTGCTTTGTCAAGCTATTCTCTGTCCAATGATTAGACATAACAAATTGCAATGGAACCCTCTTATCTCCCTTTACACTTTTGTCTGTTTTGTACTCCTCTGTGTGTCTGCTGTGGATGCTAGGTCGCAGGCTAAAGGGAGCTGGGCAGAGCAGGAATGGAGAAGAGGAGCAGGCTTCCTGGGGGCCTCGAGAGAGAGGAGAGCATGCCGGAAGAAAAGATGTCATCTTAGAGCCTGGTAGTACTGCTGCCAGTGCTCACTGTGAGAATAATGTCATTTGAGATTAAGTATCGAGCTTGCCTTAAAATTTGTGATATTGTTATTTTTACGTGATTCTCCTCTCATCCTGTCTTTGTATCTTCCACAGCATCCCAGACTTTGGCTTTAGGCATCCCTCCCTCTTTGCGCTCTTGCTTGTCCCTTCTCAGCATCTTGCAGGCCATTGAGCCGGCTGTGGTTAACGCTGGACATGACCATGCCCAGCCAGACAGTGCTGCGTCCTTGCTCACTAGTCTAAATGAGCTTGGGGAAAGACAGCTGGTAACTGTGGTGCGATGGGCCAAGGCAATACCAGGTAAGCTAGCCAGGGCCAAGGTAATGTACTGCAAACTAATCCAGTCTAAATGAAGCTGATTCTGTTGGAGTTTTGTTTTCTTGATTTTTAAAATCAGTGTTTCAGGTTCAGTGTGATGCTTATCCTGCTGTTTGCAGGTCATGCCAGGAAAAACACAGAGTCAGTGAGTGAAAGACAGAGACTCACTTGTGCAACTCCAAAGTTCAGTTTTATTTCAAAGAGCTATTAAGCTATAAAGAGAATTATATAATAACTGCTAACATTATATACAAGTTGAAGTTGTTACCCATGAGATAAAAAAAAACCTTGCTGCACTTTTAAGCAGAACACTTTCCCTATAAGAGAGGCCAAATGTATGCCAGTCAAACCAGCCTTTTCGAATACTAACCACTAGAGGGGGGTATGTTCATGTTAAAACCAGAGGACCTGGCTGAAAATGGCCAGCAGTGTTTTCATACTGGGATACTGTTGTTGTTTAGAGTATGACCTCTTCGCATTTATTTGACCACCAATGAGCTTTTGTATTGTGTGTATGGTGTTTTATTCATGAGCTGATGTTTATTTAGATTGATGTTTTTAACAGGTTTCCGCGACCTGCATGTGGATGACCAGATGTCACTGATACAGTTGTCATGGATGGGAGTGATGGTGTTTGCTTTAGGCTGGAGGTCCTACACACTAACTAACAGCTCTATGCTGTACTTCGCCCCAGACCTGGTCTTCAATGAGTAAGTCACAAAAAATACTCCTTGGAGGGCTGCAACTCAGAATGCATGCAGTTTCAGATGTACTGATATTTCTGAACTAATGTTACCAGATACAAAAAAAAATTGTGCACATTTATTTTAAAGACCACCAAGTCTCTATTATGAAAGAATTAACCTGTTCCTCTTATTTTGATAGTTTATTATCTTTACAAACAATTGTAAACAACAAAAAACTATTGATTTTAAAATAAACAGATTTTTTAAAAATTGAGACATTTAGTGATGACAGATTCATTTGTACATATAGATTGATAGACAGACAGTGGGGGTAAACTGGCAAAAATCTTGTAATAGAAAATATATAACAATACAAGGGCGACAATACAATATAAGGATTAGTCGTGATAGTAAATGCAGGGCCACATATCATGATTTTCTTTTTAAAAAGTCTATTTTTATTTAACATCATGAAACCCCAAAATGTTACAAAAAGGTGTCTACTCAGTGCTATTTATATAAAACATGTTTCCTGCAACACTGATCAATGTTTCTTTGTCTGTCCAACTGACAGAAGTAATCAAAATTAACATTGGGTTGGAAGGTCAAATGGCTGAATGCATGTGACCGACTACCAGCTAAAGGCCGAACTATATTGTGGAACAAAGGTCCCAAAGTTCTATGAATTATTAGCTGCAAAAATGTCAGTATTGCACTTTGAAATTTCGCTACATTATTATTGCCACAAAATGTTGCAAAATATTGTTGTATTGATAGTCTCTTCCACTCTTAATAGTCAGACTGACAAACAGTTAGGTGATCCTGAAGGACATTAATGTTTCAATTGTTCATATGAAATCAAATGAAGGCAAGAAATAAATAGACAATAAGGGAATTAGCACAGATACTGTAACAACAGAGCAAAAATGCATTAAAATACATACATACAGTAAGGTGTTGTAGGTGATGTTAAACTGAATAAATTGAGTGTAAGTATATGTGCACGGACTAAAGTATTATATAGATAAATTGACAGGGGTACACTCTTTGTGCATGGACAAAATATTGTATAAACAGACTAATACATATGTATAAAAGTAAAAAAAAATGTGTATAAGTAAATAAATGAATGGGAGTATATGTCTATGTCATTGTCAGTGTGCAATGTCTATAGCCAATATGTGTGGCCAAAGCATCAGCTGTAAATATTGCACATCTCTAAGCACAAACCAATGACTTTCTTGCAACTCTTTAAAAACCAAAAAAGTTAGACTAGCTAATTAGAATTACGCATAGCAAGAAGTAAAGTCTTTAAAATGCTTAATTGGTTCATAAGCAAGTGTCCTCAGTAACTGTCAAAGTGACAAAAAGATGAAACAAATCTTTCCGTTAAGAAGCTTCAGTCCAAAAATGTTTGACATTTGTGCTTGAAGTATTACTCGGAAGTTACACTTATTGTCTAAATTGTCTGGAGAATAATAGTTGTGTTTCTGCCTTTCTAGGCAACTTCAGTAACTTCTAATGTTTTATTGTCTGGGTCAAAGTTAGGAGATGTTTGTCGTGTCTGCCAGAGTTTCTTCATCAAACAAAAAGTCTGTTCAGGTCTAAGCATCTGTAATATTCAGTGGGTTTTTTAAATTATCGTGAGATTTCACACAACTGTCATCGTGATTGGAAAGAGGGCACAGAGGGGATTTTGAGCTTCAGAGGAAGATGTTACCATCACACAATAAATGCTGAGACAGTAAACGAGTCTGTTCTCTTCTTAACATTTCCTTTGCATCTGTATACATGGTCACAGAGGGATCAACTCAGATGATTTATTCCGTTTCAACTTAGTGAAACCTTTATCAAAACTGCTGCTGCCTTGAGTTGTGTATTGTTTGAGTTAAGATTCGCACCACAACCTCCCTCAGCCTCTGTCAAACTGTTTCTGACACTTCAGCTAAGGTCTCTTGTCTTTACTTTGTACTTTTGAAAACTTAACACAGACTTTGAAAAATAAATCATCCTACATGATGAACATAAATAACAATTCCACAGCCTCTTATCAGTAAATTGTTTTCCATGTTCAGGGCAGGTGTTGTTCTGAATGCTTAAGCCATCCACAGGCCCCCAGAGCAGCTTTCACTTTGCATTTTGTCCAACATTAGCAAAACTCTCATTCTCTGTGCATTAGACCTCTGTCACACTGTTGGACAGGCTCTGACCTGCATGATAATGGAGATGCCTGCCCTTGTTACTGACCCTCATTTTTCTCTGCCTCTCTGTCGTTCTCTTTTTCCATTATCCATCATACTCATTTTTTCCTCACCTAAACTGCTTTTTCCTCTCTCCTTCACTCTCATTTCTGCATCCTTTAATTGTCTTCCATCTCTCCATGTATCTCTTGTTCTGACCCTCTCTTGGCCTCCTGCCTCTCCTTTTGTCGCACCTTGTTCTTCTTCTTCTCCTGTTACGCTGTTTTTGTCCCCCCTTGCAGTCAACGGATGCAAGTGTCCAGTATGTATGAACACTGTGTGCGAATGAAGCTACTCTCCCAGAGGTTCTGCATGCTGAAGGTCACCCAGGAGGAGTTCCTCTGCATGAAGGCCCTGGTCCTCTTCAGCATCTGTGAGTCAGCTGGGACCTTGTCTGAAATAATAGGTTGAATGTCAACTCAGAAAGTAAAATATGACTACAGTTGAGTGCACCCATACTTCAGAGAATTGATGGGATGGACAAAGTCTGTGAAATTATTGTTGTGTTCTGGCTTTGTGGTCACAGTGCCAGTGGAGGGCCTGAAGAGCCAGCGTTGTTTTGATGAACTGCGGACCTCCTACATCAAGGAGCTGGACCGCTTAGCCAGCCACCGCGGAGAGACCACCCGTACACAGAGACTGTTTCAGCTCACACAGCTGCTGGATTACCTCCAGTCGGTAATAGACACCATTCTGCCTCACATATAAAAACATACCATTTATTATAAAAATGTAAGTATCAAAAGGCTACGAGAGTAGCAAATGATGAATATCAAAGTTTGCCTCCCTAAGAAACAAGCACTATTGAGCAACACAAGTCAAACTACTTACAAATTTGCAATATAAGGGTTGGCTCACTAACTGAAGGATTATTTGACTAAAAGCTTCACTTATTACATTTTGAATCCAAATCTGCCTAAACTTTACTGCAGACAAATTGTTTCACAAGATTAAACCCCCAGCCACAAGTCCACAGCTATCAGCTGGTACACCAAAGGGTCATGTGATTCTGGTTTTAAGGCTTTCATAGTAATCGCATGAGAAAGAGAGAATATGTTATTCCCCATCTACTGGCCTGCAACATGAGGAATAACATGATTTTTAAAGGGAGTTAATACACACAGTAGTAGTCCTTTTTGGTTTTGAGGGTTCCTAACTGAGTAGTTTTTTAATGTCTGATAGGGATGTTCTTTAAAAGGGGCATCATTGTGTCCTTGATTATCTCCTTTTGCACGAAGTACATTGGACCATCCTTTATAAAAGTGTGAAAGAAGTATTTACGCGAAGGTCAGTGCTTTAATATTCCTTAAAGTCCTCAGAACACAAATCATGAAAAACTTCTCATTTGGTATTTATGATCATATATACATACAGTACTATCAACTATCTAAAAGTCTTAGGACTCTACAACAAAACGACTTTACTTCCACCAAAACGGCCTCGTCTTCCTTATTCTAAAAAACAGATTGGGGCAGGATTTAGTCCAAAAACACAGAAGTAACCTAGTATTTAGCACTTCCTGTTTCCCAAGGCCAAACTATATGGGATCAATGGTGCATTCCAGTTGATATTGGAAATGGGATAATCTGAGTTGCAAATTCCACTACGTCACTTGGAGTGCTTCCTTTTGTCAGAATTTCCAAACTCGAAGTCTGACGTCCCTCAGCTACCCCGACTTTGCCATTTTGAAACTGGAATGCGTCTTGCTGGGATGTGATGAAATTCCCGCTCCACTCTTTGCAATGTTAATGGAACACATCATTAAAATACTGTTTTTGGATAAAGTGCCTAAAATAAAATTTGTGATGAACCCACATACATGAGATTTTAATGTATATTCTGAAATAATAGAATGCATCTGATATTGCCCACTATTCAAATTTGAAGTGTTGTTGTGTTTTTAAAAGGATGGTTGCTAAGAAACTGTTAATAAGGACTACAAAAATGACTGGGGACCAATAAATAATAAACAGTAACATACACACCATTGCCACAACCATGAGCACCAATATGACCACATCACATGATTATGAGGAAAATCTTAAATAAGAGGTTATGTAATATTATAAATTGGGAATATTGTCACTGTTTCTAAGTCAAGCTGCCCTGTTGTAGTTTCATAGTACCTTAATAACATGTTTTTTTTTTTAAATAATGAAAGTTAGATACGTTCATCAAGACTATAACAGAGAACAAAACATGTCTGATTCATGATGTTTTTGTTTGCTGCAGGATTTATTATCAGCAGTGATCCAAGAAAAGAGTGAAAATTCTATAGGCTTTAAGTCAAGGGAACTAGCGCAATGCTAACTTCCACGTTGGCTTACAAAAATACATAATAATAATAATAATATCTTGAATTTATATAGCGCCTTTCAAGAAACCCAAGGACGCTTTCCAGGGACACATAGACAAGGACAGACTGTGTGTTTGTGTGTGTGTGTGTGTGTGTGTGTGTGTGTGGGGGGGGGGGGGGGGGTAGATGAGTGTGAGGGGTGGTTTAATGAAGACTGTATGCTGTGGTGAACAGGTAGTGCTTGAGACGTTTTTTGACGTTTTTAATCTCTGTACCACTCTATTTCAACTTAAGTTTCCAGAAAACAGCACAACTGTAGTAGTTTTTAATATCATCAATGAAACAGTAGTTTCATTCAGTCAAACTTTATCTTTGGATGAATATGAGAGGAGAAGGTGAGCAGAGCAATATACAATTTACAACTACCATGTCACTTTAGATAATTAAAATGTGTACCTTTCTTTTTATTTTATCCAAACCTCCAATTGGACGATCAATTAACAAATCAAACTGCAAAACAAATCATTATTGGAAATGGAGAAAATTTTATAACTACCATTTTAGAGTGGGATTTGTACTGTTTTGCTGACACTTGAGATAGACCTTTTTTTAAAAAAAAATATGACCACTGTTTTTCTGGACCTAATAAGAAAAAAATAGATAAAGAAAATATTCATCTGTAATCATGAAGTGTTTTTTGCAATTCCTCACACATTACTTGCAAGCAGACAGAACCAGTGTGGCTTACAATAGCATGAATATCTCAAAAAAGTAGGAAAAGGGATGGAAGAAGAGAATAAAACAAGATTTTTGCATAAATTCAGTCATAAAAGAGCAGGGAATAAAGGACTACTCATGAAATTGTATAAAATATCAAAGAAAATCACATTTAGAAACAAAAACCCTGTAAATGTTACAGCTACCTTTTCCTTAAGGGAGATTATATTCTGTAAAACCTTAAGGAGATCAAATACATCTTTAGATTTTTAATATTTCATTTCCATGGCATACTTTGTAGTCCAGCAGCTGTAACTGTCATTTTATTTAACATGTTAGACAATCTGTGCTGTGTGCTTTGTGAAAGCGAAGTCAGATTCTCTTGTCACAGTAGTTCTCCTTGTAGCACCCTATAATGTAATAATTTCCTGAAAATGTAATAACGTCTGAAAATGTAATAAAATTTGCATTTAACTCAATAGAAAATGTAATAAAACCCAATAATGTAATAATTTCACCAATAATGTAATAAAATATCCTGACTAATATTGTAATAACATTTCAACTGATAATGTAATACCTTATTACATTATTGGGGACTTATTACATTTTCAGGTGGGTCTTTTTTTTTTTTCAAAACTGATCATATGAAACTTGACAGATACTGTAATATAGAGTTCTATAGGAATATTAGCAATAACCCGGTTGCGTGCAGCCATGTAAACACCAAAAAACCTTTTGAAAAACCGGAATATGCTCGTATTCCGGTTTTTAAAATCCGGAATATTACCCCTGGGTTACTCCTTTTCTAGCCTGAATATTTGGTCATGTATACGCCGATCGGGATATCCCCATCAAATGGAACATTAAGTTATGTTCTGAACATTTTCTTTTCGCAAGGAATCTTGGTCTTTTGAGTACAGGAAGTACTTGTTGTTACATGGCACAGCTCCGGCTCGATTTACTATTTCTTCACGTTCTCGCCTTCCATTAATTAAGAAACTGACAAAGAATAGTGTCATGTACTGGTGGTGGGTCAGTACCAGCACCAAAGCACAAATGAAGCCGACTGGTAGCTGCTCCGGGCCGTTCATTATCCGCTGTGCTGCTGCTGTTGTCCTCGTTGCTATTACATTTTAGGGTGCTACACTCCTCTCCTAAAGCCTTATCCCCACCTCATCTTGACCCTCTGTTGTTGAGGTTACAGGAAAGTGGAACATTGGAGTTACTTTGTTTCCTTTTTGAACTGACCCATAGTTATCAATATAGAGCAGCCAAGCACAGTCACAGCTTCTATTTATAGTTGGGAATGTATGTTGAGTTTAACTTACTGTACTACAAGGAAATATTCCAAAAACTGAGTTCAGTGAGCATTATCAGAAAATCGTTTATTAGTGTCTGTATTTTTTAAATATTTGCAGTCCATAGAAATTAAATGTCACGTTTATTAAAGAAACCAATTTATTTTCCTGTCCTCTTGGCTATTCTGATAAAAGAACATTTTAAGTTGTCTTTCCTGTTATGATTATGGGGAAATTAAAACTATCTAAAGAACAAAGTTTTAACCAGAATGCAAAAAGAATTCTCATTTGTTTTGTCTATGTAACATCAGTTAGCGATGGATGGTTGGCTATCTCTGGAGAATATTAACCTAATTTTCAGACGTCTGTTCAAGTGAAAAATCTCAAAGTAAAGTGTGGAGTACAAAGATAGTTAATGTTTTATAGCAATTATAAAACTCTGAAGTTTATTTGGATGTTTTATTTTAAACAGAATATAGTGTGAACTTGTGGTCTGAAAAACTGTTTATTTTCTGCTGTAAGGCTTTTACACCAAAATGAACCAAAAACACTACATATGGTCCTCTAGGTTTTAATGCTAATTACATTTACTTGTCCTTTTGTAGGCAATGTAGGATATGTGAATTGTGTTAAGCTACTTACACTTTCGATGACAGATATCTATAAATACTATTGAAAGTTTATTAAATGCTGTTGCCAAATTATCTAGGCTAAAAAAACACCATCATGTTTATTTGTTTTGTTTGTTCTGACAAAGGTTTTTGAGAGCCTAGTTCAGTGTCTTACAGGTGAAGTTCATTTCATTTTTCAACTCTATTTATATATAGTGCTTAACAAATTTATTTGACCACCACGCAATGGAAGGTGTAGCCGCAGCTGCCCTAGATTAACAGCACAGTAATTACTTAAATCAATTTGTATGTTTCTGTAATGGTTAATACATCAGTATGTTGAAGCCCTTTAACTGAAGTGATATTTTTAATGCTAAAATATAACCATTTTTTTGCATTCATGGTCACAAATATTAGTTTTAGTTGTTGAATATTATGCTTGATTAATTTCTGACAGAAGCCCAGTGAACTCAAATTTGGGTACAAAAAGGTTAATTTAGTCTGAAATTCCTCATTCCTTTTAAAGATGTCTAATAACAATAACATTTTCAGTTTTCTTCTTTTAAGATTTCTTAAATAGTTATGCTTTCTCACACACACACACATATATGTATATATATATATATAAATATATACACTGTTTATGTGTTTCTGACTGAAAGTTCCTAGCATCTAAGTGGCCACTAGGGGGTGTTAATGAGCTGCTTTTGTCTGTGAGTTCAACAGTTTGTCTTATTGATTAAATATCAATCTTGATGTCCAGGAAAAAGAACCCTGAGTGTGTTTGCGGCATTACCAGGAGAGCTTTAAAAGTTTCCTCCCAAAGAAGTCAGCAGTGGATTTCCCCCCTCCTAAAAATCTTTCAACATGGATTTAACCCTAAAGGCCCAGCTTTGTCTGTGTCCCTTATGAGCTAAAGGGCAGCATGGGATTGCCTGTCAGGGCCCTGAAGGCAGAAAAACAGAGTTGATCAAGACTTTGCTGTTCAGACCCCTTCAGCTTTACACTGTCTGTGAAGCTTGGAGCTCCACCATGAGTGTCATCATTTTAAATCACCCCTTTAAGCTTGTGTCAAGATACAGGATTCAATGTCATTTGTTTTTGTGTTATCTGCAGGCTTTGTTCTTTTTTCAGTGCATTAGAAATTTAGAGTGTCACCTTTGTTACCTGTAACCTCTGTCTCTCTTGTTTTGTTTATTCTCAGATTGTGAGGAAATTACACCAATTCACCTATGATCTGTTCATCCAAGCCCAGTCCCTGCAGACGCGTGTCAACTTCCCAGAGATGATTTCAGAGATAGTGAGCGTCCACGTGCCCAAAATCCTCTCGGGCATGGTCAGGCCCATCCTTTTCCACAATACAGCTTAGAGGGGAGTCTCCCTGATTGTCATTCATGTCGCCTGAGCTCCTGTGCCCAATGCTTTGGCCGTTTCCTGTTAAGCTAAATTGGCTGTGAAGGCTTTATGCTTTTATGAGATGAATAAAGTAAAAGACCCTTTTTACCCACTGGGAAAAATGGGCCATGGTGAGAGGAAAATATCAGTGGGGCATACAGCACATTCTTCCAGTCCCTTGTAATCTAATTGCATCTAATCTGTTCTTTGTTATGTCTGTAATCCGTATCATGCACAGTGAATTCTTCTTGAGCTAATTAAAACACTTTGAGCATGCATTCCTTCACATGAGCCATTGACAGCCAACCACCTGGCATCCAGACCTCTTCATTTTGATAACTGACAACATATCAGAGGATGAACATGATGAGAAAAACACATTTGCAGAGCTCACATCATAGCTTATCTGTGTGCAGTAGTTTGGCATTTGGAATACTTTTTCTCTCAATGAATTCAATTGCATTTACCCAAGATGAACAGAGGTGTTGATTGACAGTTAATATGCAGTTATGGCATGCATGCTAAGAGGGTGTCTCGCCTGAGGGTGACTAAACTGATTTGTGAAAGCTGTTATCATCCATTTAAAAATAATAGCTGGGGAATAGTTTTGTTAACAAAAAATGCACTTTTAAAATGCAAGTGGCAGCAGATACAACTTTAGACTGCTCATTTATGGTGGATTTTGACGTCAAAAAGGCTTGCAAAATACAATGAAGAAAATTTTTTGACAAAAAAGTGGGCAGGGGTCTTTAAAAAAAAAGCCTGTTATTAAGTGTACAACTTTAATCAAAAGTAAATTTCCAGTGCCAACATTTCATACTGTGTAACTTTTCTACTGTTTCTAAGTGGTCTTTGCAAGTGCTTTATGTATCAACATGTGTTTCATTGTGGCTTCCTAAAACTGCTAAATGTAAGAGGTCCAGCCAAGTTCTGCTAACTTGTTCAATGTTGTCAGCTTAACATGTAATTAAAGTGAAGCATGAGTGTGTATCTTTTTGTTTATAGTACAGGCAGAGGGAAAAACATGCACAGTGTTACATAACAGCACAAATCCCCTCAGTGTGGTCTCATCTGTGTTCAAACTAATGAAAATACTGTAATGTTGCTTTTTCCTTCTTCTGTCCAGCAGAATCATTTCAGTCTGCGGTGCAGTGAAGTGGACAGGCAGGCTTTAGAAAACAGCAGACAGACAACTCTTTTCTACCACTGCATTACCGCCCCCAGGATTATCTCAGTCTCCACCCAGCCAGGTAATAGATCTCAGCAGGAAACCAGAACATATCACACAGTCAAAGCAGGAGGCCTGGCTCATTTATTTCCTCTCTCAAACTGCAGTCTTCCTATCTGACATTACGATTGGCTACCTGTGTTTAAGTGCCACCCAGTGGCCGCTATTGGATCTGCCTCAGTAAAAGTAAATTCAGTAGTGGTAGTCCAAGTTCTCTGTTAGTAAGGTAACATCTGCTGGAGCCATTGACATTTGCCTCGTAATGTCATTGTACACGGCTTTAGGCCGTGTTTGAAAATGGTTACCATTAAATTGTCAGCGTCACAGATGGGGAAGTTAAAGCGTTTAAGAGAAAGTAAAAACAAGGAATACAATTTAATCAGAAAGGAGGTGAGGATACATTCAGGAGTGAAAAAGTTCAAATATTAAAATACCTGAGAACACCTCAAAGTAGCAGCAAATAAATCTACTCAAGTTGTATTAATGAAGGGCTGCACCTAACCTTGAATGTCAAGAAACACTGTAATTTTTTATGTTTATGGTTTTATTTGTATACATTTATGTAGTGAATTAGCACCACTGAAAAAAGTTTCATATGCCAATGTTTGGTATCCCTTTTTTTCAGCATACCTCCAAATATATGTGATCATTATTAGATCCAAAAATAATCCAAGCACAAAAAAATAAATGACAGGATTTTAAAATAGCATTGTATAATCATCTACCATTTTTTTACATAAACAGAGAGGCATTTTGATTAGGAGCAAAAAAGTGATTAAGTTGTGTTTATTTTAACATTGATTAAAAAAAAAGTCTATTTCTAAGAATTACAACCAAAGCTGTAGGTGTTTTTTTTTCCTTCAACTGAATGATATACAGCATAAATATATGTACATATAGTTATACACACACACACACACACACACACACACACATATATATATATATATATATATATATATATAGAGGAGAGGACTACCTGCATGAATTAATGCATTAACTAAGATACTTCAGTCATGGTTTATGAGTTTGACAATGTCAGTTATGTTCTCAATGTTAACTGAATGTGTGTTGAAGACGGATCATTTTCCAAGTTTATTTGAGGGTCCACAAACTTGATAAACTCTGAAAGAGATTATGATAAAGAAATCATGGCAGCAACACTTAGAATTCAGCAGAGTTGTTATTACTTTGTCAGTTGAATTGTATAAATTCAGGCATTACAAATGAATTCATGCTTTTTCATGCATGCATATGCAAATGGGTCCACAGATGAAAATGCATTGTGGACCCATTTCATTCTTAAGTGCTCCCAAAATATTTAAGGTTCTCAAAAACCATATTGTATCCTTGCATTTATCCGACAGTTAGGGATTCTCAAATACTGCAGGTTAAATTTATGAAAAGGAATGTGTGAGTTAAAATTCAAGGAACAAAAGAATCCATTTGTTTGTTTGTTTTTCTGTTTTCATTTTTTTTTTAACTTTTTTATGTGCCCCTCTTTACTTATGTAAGTGAACACATTTGCAGGGACAACTATATTACAAGGGTTTTGTTTTCAGAGAGCATTGCATCATGAAATACACCAATAAAACACCACATCTAAAACTGGACAAATAAGTTCTTAAAGGAAACGCAAATCATTTTCATCAAAATCAGATGTGATAAACTGGACAGATTTTGTTTGGTTGTTGTAATCAATCAATTAACCTTAATTTTTTTTAGAACTTTTAATACAAAGAATGTAGCACAAAGTGCTTTACATCAACAGAGAACAATAAAAGCAAACAAACCCAAACTAAGCAAAAAATAATATATATATGTATATATATATATATATATAAATTATAGGTATGTATATACTGTGCTTCAGTGTATCCAGTGTATCTCATGGAACAGTATAGTATTATATTTTACACAAAGTAAGTACATATATGAATACAGATTAAAAATGTATCCTCATTATGAATGAACTTTAATTTTATTTATTCAAATGTTCACAGCTTATTTCATAACTAGAATGTATTGGATATCAAATGGATAATATAGTTCCTAGTATTGTTAACAGTTTTGATTTTTGAGAAGCGAATTTAAACATTTTTGGAGTTTTCCTTTGGAAACTCCTTTATAGGGAAGCATAGACTACAGGAAAAAATTAAACAATATTTACCTATGTCTTCAGGGTAAAAGTGAAATAGCACATATTTCAGAGCTCCATTATTTTTACATGATACATTTTAAAGCCTGAACTGTAAAAAGCCGTCTGTCTGGGTAACCTCTCCTGCCATTTAAAGGCCCATTTCCTGAGCAACCTCTTTCAACAAGTTTGTGTCCCCCTCATAAATGAATTGGAGCTGAACGAGGTTGGGATTGAAAGACATGCTGAAATATCACTTATTTCTAAATATATTTCCTGCTACACATGCCCCTGTGGCTTCCCTTAAAAGGAATGGCGTCTTGTAGGTTTGCAATGATCAAAAATGTATGTGTAGTTGTCGGCATTTGAACTTAGTTTGGATTCCATTTGATTTCTGTGTTTCACTGAGTCTGCTCCGCATCAATATTACATGCCTACTCTAGCAGAAGAGAGATTTTTCCTGTTGTGTAAAGGGAACCACAGAATGCACAAACACACTGGCCACAAACAACAAAAGTTTTAAGCATTTCCTCATGTGGAGAACGGAAAAAGATTCACAGCAGGGAAGGTTTAAAACATGACAGTTTACTGTAAACGTGAGGATGACACACAAAAAAAAGAGAAGAAGATTCAGTTAAAACTTGGCATTGAGTAACCAAAACCCCACAATACTAAACTCACACTGAGCTGTAGTTCTTACAAAACCTTCCATAAAACTCCATCAATAATGTCTTTAACACCAGGTTATTGTAACTCATGGCTACAGTGACCGGGAAACAATTAGTTGGTGGAGGTGGTAAGATGACACCCCTGAATGGGTTGTTTCGGTGGCCTATCTAATGGAGGGCGATTCCTACCCAAGCACCAGTCCATTAACAACCAATTAACTTCCTATTAATATTTTACCAGACAGGGCCTCTCATCCTGACGTGTTTTAAGGAGCTTTTCCCAGGAGTGTTTGAACATGAGCAGCTTTTAGCACAGCATAAAGAGGCCTGTGTAATGGGCTGAAGGAGGAGGAGTGGCAACTTGATATCACTGAGAGCAGAGGAGGGGAGAGAGGACAGGAGACAGACTTCTGCAGCTGGCCTGCCCTGCACCAAGCCAAGCTCAGGACAGTCCAAACACACACAGCAACTGCAGAGCAAGGAAATATACGGTTTTATAGCTGTGCCACAAGATCAGACATGAGTAATGACCTTGTGTCTTGCACGGAGTGTAATTGTGTTTTGATAGTGGAGGATGCTCAAAATTGCTGCTTGGCAGCGTTTTTTTTCTCTGGGTGTTCGAGCCCTCCTCACCCCCTATGAATTAAGTCTTAAAACAAGAAAAGCCAACTTGTTCCTGGACTGGTTTTGTGCTGCGTAAGGCTGGTTTGGGTGGATGTTTAAAACTAGTTCAGGGAAACTCCCCGCCTTGAGACAAAAAGGAAGAAATAGAGAAAGAGAGAGTGAGGGAGGAAGGAATAAAGAGAGAGAGGCCATTATGACTGTAGCCTTAGGCTACTCCCATCGGATAAGGCATTTGTCTTCACTTTAAAGTATGATTTATTTTTCCTCCAGTCAGAAGGGTTATGTTTGTCACTGCAGTCTGAAAAGGCTTTTGCAAAATAGCTGCCGAGGCACAAATGAGAGAAAAAGAAAGAATGTCCGGCAGGTTACGTGGTTTTTCAGAGACTTCCCTTCTATGGTTACCTTGTTTGAGATCACTTTCAGTCTTCATTAACTTTAGTTAATCATACTGAAACTTGTGTCCAATTTATCAGCAGGAGAATGTGTGTGAGTTGATGATTAAGAGAAAGAGGGGACAGAGGGGAGGGGGGAAAGATGTGGTTGTATCAGGTTCCCTCCACTGGGTGTAGATGTGGTCTTAGATTTCTCTTTGGGCTGCTGATTAACTGTGTGTGTGTGTGTGTGTTGGTGTGTATGTGTGTGTGTGAATGAGAGAGAGAGCAGGGAGTGCACTGAGGAGGAGAGGAACTTCAGCTTTAATTTCCCCCAGCTCCAGATATTACACCCCCGCGCTCTCTGTTTTTATTGGAACAGAGACCAAAAAACACCAAGTGTTTATGATGCATTAAAACACGGTGGGGAACTCGAGTGTGGAATTGTAAATCTATACATTTGGCTCTGTCTCTCAGACGTAGAATTAATTCTTTTATGGAGGGTTTTGTGTGTTTTATGAAGACTGATGATTGTAACGCGCCATGAAATCATGTTTATCATCTTGATATGGAGGACGGAGGCTGTAGAGGGAGATCTCTCCGTCTAGGGGAAAGAGAGGAAAATGGAGGCAGGACTTATGAAGAAAATTGCAGAAGGGCACATGGGAGGAGGAGGAGTCACTGAGTTTTTTGGGTTGAAGCACAGAAGGAAGGAATTATTCTGCGTTACCCCAATGACCATTTGAACAAACGGATGGGTGAGGAAACCACATTACATTCTATTAACTTGGCTTTTGTTGTCAGTGAACTGTTAATGATGTACAAAGGGAGCTGTGCAGCGCTCTCCTGGACAATACATCCTCTGTGCTTCTAATTATTCTCAGGAAAGTGCTGACAGCCTTTATACCTGGAGACACATTAGCCGCCTCTAATTAGAGTAAATATTCTTCTGGTATAATTCTGGCACGGCCTCACCAATCCAACCGCGATTAGCTCCTTGTTTTTTCTTCAGGGCTGCTTATGCATTCCCAGCCCTTCTCTGCCTCTCATTCCCCTTCTGTTTTTCTGTCTTGATCATTGCCTTCGTCTCTTCCTAGCTCTTTTCTTCTCTGTACTCAATTTACTTTCTCTCCTTCCTCCCCTCTCCCATTTTTTTGCAGCAATGGAGCACTACTAGCTGTGACAGAATCACAGTGGCTGCCTATGCTCCAGCCTTCTCCCAAGTTCATTATATTGGTACACAGTGTCCATGCCCTCCGCCCCTCATAGCTCCCGTGTCCCAGCCAAACGCAATGTGACAGCGCCGCCACAGCCCTCATTTACAGCCATCACAGGACAGATTTCCCCTTCCAAGGCTCCCCCGTCTGCAGCCTGATAGATGGCACCCCTGCTTTTGCCTGCGTGTGCGTGTGAACGTGTCGTTACTTTGTGTGCGTGTGCAAATGTGTGTTCATTCTTGCTCCTCCATTTGTCTACGTCTGCATGTATGGAGCGGGCCTGAGCTGTTTTCTTCTGTCAGTACTGATCCCTGAAACAATGTATTATGATATTACTGCGCTTTGTTTACACACGCTCACGCAGTTATTTTTTATATTTAATGCACTCTGCATACATTGTAGAGATTTTCAGCTTATCCTCCCAGAGTGCTGCTTACTTTTTAAGTGCATAGTTTGTGTAAGTCCTTCCATTTCTGTGGCGGTGCTTATTGGAGCCCCCTTGGGGCAGGCACATCTTAAGTTCGGGAAATGCTGCAGCATACACTTTCTGATATCTTGTCTCTCTTCTTCTCTAAATCTTATAGTTGTAGCCTCAGGCATTGGCTCTGTGTCATACTAGGAAGGTCAAAACTGATACACACACATGCACACGAACTGCACAAACTCATAGATTTCAAATATCTCCATCAACCCACAGAGGATCAGATTGTTTTACGGAAAAATCATGTCACGGGTCAAATGATTGAATTATTAATGGAGGTGCTGCACAATAACAATCGGCCCTTGTCTATTGTGATTCCAATGTGATATTCACAGGCCCTCTCAGCCTAACTTGATACTACCATGTTACAATCCAAATCCAATAATGCAGACTCTGCAAAATAAGCTCCCTCTCTCAGCTCCTCTATTGTTTTGTCAGTCAAATAGTGTCTTTTGCTTTTACAGAGTAGAATATAACCCAGTCTGTAGAGCCATATCGACTTCTATGCCGTATTCCCAAGGACAAGGCAATGCATTTCCATCAAAGTCATGCTAAAGTAATTCCCAATCGTAAGACTCTTTCACATCACATTGCTCTATGCAAAGTGTGTTTTTATGCTGATGTGTGTGTATACTACCCTGTGAGTGTGTATGTGTGTAACATGGCTCATTTTACACCACTCTAATCTTAATTCCTTTTTACACTGCCAAATATGGATTTTCTTTCTGAGCACATCTGGAAAATCGTCGAAGCACATCTAAGGCACATTCATGATTCACATTATGGTAATTAAAGTAGACAATCCGGCATTTACACATTTGCATATGTAAAGAACCACACTCAGAGAGGTACAAGTATTTTAACCTTATTTTACAACGCAGTGGTTTCAATTGAGCATAATATGCTGCTGTATGATGTTAAGAGCGAGCTTCACCAAGACCAGAGGAAGCTCTGGATCCCTCAGGCCTGGTTCTCACAGAGCCTGTATGGAAATGCATGTTTTTATAAAATAAAAAAACCCTGTTGATGGATTCTTGACCCCAGCTCAGGAGGATTTCTTGGTCTGTTTTGAGAGTGACCGTAGAGCAACATAGAGAAGGAGACGTAAGGTCACCCCTTTAGCATTTATTATCATCCCGTGCCAGAAAACACAACTCTTTTAGACATCCTAAACATAGCACCCTGGACACATGGGCTGACAACTTCACTTAGGAGAGGCAAATCAAACAGGCTTGTTAATGCAGCTGCTGAAAAGAGTCCCATTAGGACCAGTCACTCCTATTCATTGTTTTTCTATCATTTTTCCTTGCCTTTTCATCGTCTTTCCCTGTTGGGCAACGGCTGGGGAAAGACGAGAAAAAGAAATGAAACATGTTCCTTTAAACATTTAATGAAGACATTTCACTTCCACTTACTGCTTGGAATGGGTATCATAGTGAATAAAACAAGAAAAGGAGAAAAAAAAACTGAAAGAGGTTTTGTATTCTTGAATGAAGGCACTGCCGTGTCTAGCTCTATCAAGCTTGTTTGCGTCATTATGCATTCTCATTACAATTTCAGCAGAAGTTTCCCATCTGGAGAAGCAGAGTCCCTGTTTACAGTCCTTTTTCCTTCCTCTTCCATTTCAAACCCCATAGACGTTCTCCAAGGCCTAAATGAGCTTGAAGACAAGAAGAGCACAGTGTAGTATCTTTTTTTTTTCCTTCATCTAATTTGCTTTTTCCCTCATTATGTTCCCCTCTTTATGGGGAGTAGAAAACAAAAGACGACATATGTAATTACTGCATGACTAAAGCATAAACATGCCTCGTAGAATGAGGCTATGCTTTCGGCAGGAGGCTAATTGTAACTTTCTCCTTCTCCTTCATTGCCCGAGTTATTCGATAGCTCACAGTCAGACACGTGAACATGCATATGTGCTTACATGCAAGCACACACCCACACTGATGCACCCATGGCATTTGTGTGCATGTACCCAGTTTAGTTTCTCTTTCTCTCTCCAAACCTGGGTGCTTCAAATTGCAGATACTGATTAATATTTTTATGGTCTATTGCTTTATAGAGTGAGCTATGAAATGTGCTATTGCTGCAATTCTTCCAGGCACATGACAGTCATAAAGCTATATTTTCCGTACTTTGCCCAAGTGATAAAATGGCACGGACCTAATTCTATTTTTAATGGCAACTCTGTATGACAAGAGAGTGCCCAAATTTGATTGACATTCATATTATTAATATTAATGTCCTACAATAACACATTTGACATCCACATTTTGAGGAACTCCATTTATAAACTTTTCCCTGGGCTGCACTATTACTATGTGGTCAATATAAGTCAAACCTTACTAAGCACAGTATAGATCAAGAGAACAATAATGAATGAAAGTAAATATAAGCAGAGAGGTGAGGAACAGAGATTGTATTCCATTTTTTGCAGTTGGGCTGCTTGAGGCGCATGGCACTAGTAAATATAATTGCCAATAAAACAACTGGCCAGCTCTGCCCCTGTGAGGAGACAGCCAGGTATGGATGCTAGATGATACATAGCAGTAAATGGTGCCACTAAAAGCCTCATAACTACCCCTACTTTTTCCCGACAAAGCCTCTGTGTTTGGGTCTATTTTGTGATCCACCAAGACACACCACTTTCCTCTCATCATTACAGCACAAACGAATACAAATCTGCCTGTTGAGGAGATTGGTCACTCCTGTATTAAGCCCAAATGAAAGAACAGGCAAACAAATGGTCACAGTGCAATTTTTTGTGTGTGACATGGGCCATTGCCAGACTTGGTTTGTTGTTTTTAATATGGACATCAGGATCCCCCCTCTGCAATGACAGAACATTGTGTTTGCAGAGCCCAGTTTACCCATCAGGACTGGAAGGGTCCAGGAGAAGCATAATTTGTTACTAAGTTCCACTCTTGCTAGCTAGGAACTAAATAAGGACCAAAATGTCTGTGATTTTTTTTCCCAATGTCTTGCTGAATCTAGTCCATAAAGGATTAAGGCAGTTCTGGGTCCATCCTACAGCATATATACACAAGCTCTATTGTTATTATAGATAAATGCTTGCAGGTAAAAACTCTGGTCTACATCATTACCCACCAAAATTTATCAGTCACTTTATAATAATTTAGTTTAATGATGTTAAATAACAGCCTTTATATGAATGTAGAACAATAACACACATTTGATGCCCACATTTTAAGAAAGTCGAAGATAACAATTCACTCATAGGTTGCCATTGTTACTGCAGGGCTCCCAGTAATGAATCATCAGGCAACTTTGGTCTGTTCCCCCATACTTGTTCACTATGTGTCTGTCATCTGTCAAACCTTTACCATGTGAACCAGATTACATTGTAAATCAAGGCAACAGTAATAAAGAAGTTACGCTGTGTGCAGATAAGAGTGAATATAATCAGAGAGGTGAGTTTTGAGTGAGGTAAGTATGACAGTGTTCATCTCACTGCTGCTCATTCAGTGCTAATTGAGAGCTGCTCTAGCCTCACCATCATTATTTTTTGCCGGTGTCTTCACTCACTTTGTCTGCACTCACTTTCCGAATTAATATGCAAATAAACATGGAGCTTAATATACCAACCACTCTGATTCAAAAAGCTCAGGTCGTCAATCTATGACATACACAATGCTCCATTATATAACAACACTGATTAAAGAGTCTATATGGGGCATATTAGAGTGTTTTACATGTCTCCTCTTCATCAGAGTAGTTTTATGCATAAGACAAGAAGTCTGTGGCATCTGAACTGCTCCTACTTCCTATGCTTTTGAAACACAGCTGAACTTTATGCAAGCTTAGATATGGAAACATTTCAACTATATGTGTGTTTATTTTCTTTCAATGTCTATATTAATGCCCTCAGCATTATCTCAGAAAATATAATGCTGCCCCTTTAAGACAGCCATTACTGTTCACTATTATGCCTTTAGGGGGAGTGTGTGCCACTTTTTCATGCTTTGTACATGTCTGCTCTGTATCCACTGTTTATACAAAATTTCCCCTGCTAGGTGAGCCTTCACATCAAACGTGAATGCTATCTGTATTATGTATTATGTAATATGCTGAATGTGTCATATTTACATCTTTAATGACAGAATTTGAGTTGTTAGCATGCTAATCATGATTTATCCTAACCGCTAACTGGCCGCCATGCTAGGCGACCCTACAGGTTACCTTTGTCCGGTATTTAAAGCTAAGTTTTACTAATTTGTATCTTTTCAAATGGTATCATTGTACTCTTGGTTCTAACAGAGTTAAATGTGTTGTTGGGGTTTTTTTTGCAACATACAGGGAGTTATGCTCTATATTGTGTGTCTATAATGTGTGTCAAGTGTGTGCCACTTCTCCACGCTCTGTACGTGTCTGCCCTGTATCGCCTGCTCATAGTTCCCATTTAGACGGTGGACCAGTTTGCTGAGATGGGACTGTTGCTGTTTCGCGCTTTCCAATGAGGAGAGTAGCAGCCTCTACGTCCTCTTATGGACATCTTAAGAATCACACGCACAATATCTAAACCTCAACTTTTCACACTTCATACATACAGATCTCAAAAAAATATGTTGTTTTCTTGTCGCTGGCCAGAATTACATTTCGTTTTCAAAGACGATTAAAAAGGGACACTTTTTTTTTCCCTTGAAGAGACAATTACTCTTGTGGATTGAAGACTGTTCTGTATTTTTTTTCTCAAGGGCTAAGAAAAGATTTGAATTTATAAACACAAGTGATTGCTTTATTTTCACTGTGCATTCAAACTCAACTAAGGGCCTGATCTACTAAGATCCTAAAAAACGAGTGCTAAATTATGTCTGCAAACTAAAAAATTGCATGTATTATTAGTGGGTGTGTTGCGGGTAATCTACTATGACTGCATGTGCAATTGATAGCAGGCGCACAAGTGGTGCGGACCGCCCTCTTAAAGGAGGATTTTGCATGTGCTACCGTCTGTCACTATGGAGAGTTTGGGAGAGCAGAGCTTCATCACCAATAACCTCTCATGTGAGGAGCAGTCTTACAGTTATGCACACACAGACTGCATGGGTACTCTTGCCTTTTTACGCATTGACAGCGATACACTCTCCATGCATTAACAGCTCCTAAACTCGCTGTCAGTGCATGGAGAGTGTGATGCAGTCAGCTCTGAGTGACAAATGGAGTGAATCTGGCTATGAAGGGTTTTTTTTTTTACATAGATTAAATGACCTCCTCCACGATCTCCAAAACAGAGAGGGTTTACATGCATGGGCTCTAATTTCGTAGACCAGGTGCAGGCGGGGGGCACCTGCCCTGCGCCGCGTCTGCGCCGCGCCAACAGGGTGTGTCCAGGGCATTTTGCAAGTTTTGTGCACGGCGCAGACTGGCGCAGGCAGGCGCACCCACGCCTCCTTCTCTCCTACCGGCGCACGTAGCAGGGAGGGAGGAGATAAGACTTGAGTGGGTTTAACACAGCCGAGTGTGATCTTCACCAATCAAATGAACGCCTCTCCTCGCCTTTAAATGAGCCGCGGGCGAGGCGCAGTGACAATTTCACCTCAGTGGAGAAGAAGGTCAGAGCCGCTGTCACTTTTATAGCAACTGGGAGAGTGCAGGAGCCACCGGGCTGTGCATCGGAGCCACAATGCGCGTCACCGTGTGGACCACATCACGGGACAGATGTAATCTGTTCCTGTGTCATATTAGGAGTACAAAATTAAGTGATAATTACATTTAAACACAGCAGCAGGCTAATCCATTCATCATGCCTGTGATCCACCTGCATTACTGGTCTGTCATCGCCAAATAGCAGCGCCTTCGGTGAAATTATATCTCCTCCTCATCCTCCTTGCAATAATATACTCCATCTTTTTAGATCACGTTACGAATAAAGATTAAAACAGAGAAATATGGGCAATCACAGGTAAATCCTTAAGACTCTGAGTGACTTACATTTATTCAGCGAGCGTCTCTCTCTTTTTTCTTTTCTTTTGAATTTCATGAGATGAGAGAAGCCGGATACTCTGTATCGAATGATGTGGCTGTTTGTGGTTGGCCGAGAGATATGAACTCGTTAGTCATGACAAACGTCTCTGATCTGACATCAGATGTGACGGGACAATTAATATAGATACAAATGTATATGCTGGTTCAGACGGTTACATTAAATAGTGGTTGTTGTGATTGTTTATTGCATTGAAATGTGCCTGACACTGTGGATACCTACCTGTGAGGTTTTGGTGACGTGTGCGCACTGTGCGCCTGTCAGCCAAATTACCACTGCCCGGGGTGTGCCTCTCCTGTGCCGAGAATAGACCAGGTTGGAGCTGGCGGGCTTTCAGTGCACCTTCCGCGCGGTTATTCGGCACGAAATTGTCACTGCGCCAAGCTGATCCTTTCGACACCTCCCCCTGGTGCGCTGTCACACCCATCTCAGCGCAGCCGGTCTACCAAATTGCCAAATTGGCTGTGCACGGCGGTGCGCCGGACGAAATTACCACTGCGCGGGGTGCGCCAGGCTGCGCCACCCTGAGTTGCGCCAGGAAATTAGAGTCCCATGTGTCTGCATGAGTATGATGGCACACTGGTTCGTCCCACTTTATCCAGTCCATCATAATGACAGACAGTCTCCAAGTCTTTCAGTCATTCTTAAAAAAATTCAGTCAATGATGGAAAATTTTCAGTTAATGCGACCCTGTTTCTTGCCACAATGACCGCAGCCCTCTGTGCTTAACACTGTGCCTGTTTCAGGTCCTGCCTTTCAAACATGCTAAATTTAGACACAAAAACACCCAGCGCAATCAGTTGCGGGTTTGATAAATCACATTGCGGGTGCTAAATTATTACATTTGCATCGCCTCTTCACAGTATTTTTGCATACCAGCATCACATTGGCGTGGAGGATGCCATCATCTTCCTCACCCACAGGACCCTGTCACACCTGGAGAGGCCGGGGAGCACTGTGAGAGTCATGTTCTTTGACTTCTCCAGTGCCTTCAACACCATCAGGCCATGCCTCCTGGGGGAAAAGCTGCTGGAGATGCAACTGCACCCCAACACCACTGCCTGGATCCTGGACTATCTCACAGGCCGGCCGCAGTACGTCAGGGTGAATGGCTGCACCTCTGTGGTGGAAACAAGCAACACCAGAGTACCTCAAGGAACTGGCCTGGCACCCTTCCTCTTCACCCTCTTCACCTCAGACTTCCGGTTCAACTCTGGTTCCTGTCACATCCAGAAGTTTTCCAACAACTCTTCCATTGTTGGATGTATCACCGACACAGGCGTCAGTTTTGGGGGGGGGGGAATGTGCCAAACTGCAATGTTATTTCACAAAACAAATTAAAGTGGTTGATCTTTTTTTGAATTGGGTCATGATTACTGGTAAAATGGTAATTGTTTGCTTGAATGCTTTAATTCAGTTTAAAAACAAAAATAAAATCATGTTTTTACAAAAAAAAAATTTATGAGACAGCAACCAAAAAAGGAATAGGCTGAAGCCCCAAGGCTTATTTGCCTATCCTGTCTGTCTTGTTTCTCAGGATACAGCTGTAAGAGCCATCCCTTCACTGTGTGTTTTATCTAGAAAGTGAAAATATCAATGTTTCCTTCCAGTTCCCAAATTAACTAATGTTAAAAGCTTTTATGCCTTTCCAGCAAAAGGACATAGTACCCCCCAGAATTAAAAAGGTACTTTATTATACATTCATACTGTCTTGTAATTCTGCTTGATTTTTCTCTCAAAATGCATCAGATTGATGCTTTTAAAAATTAAATATTCAAATTTTTCCTCCGGGGGAGCATGCCCTCGGAGCCCCCTAGAGGGGTTATTGCCTCCTCCCCTTATTCAACTCCGACCCGTTTTCATGCCTGCAATTATAGTCATCATCCCAACAGTTCTCAAAAGTCATTTTTGCCAGTAGCCATCCCCCACACTTTCAAAAAACAAACTGACGTCCTTGATCACTGACAATGACGAGGGGGAGTACAGAGGACTGATCAAGAGCTTTGTCACATGGTGTGACAGCAACAACCTGAAGCTCAACATCAGCAAGACCAAGGAGGTGGTGGTGGTGGACTACCGGAGGAGCAGGAGGTCCCCTGCCCCCATCATCATCTAGGGGGTGGAAGTGGAGAGGGTGGACTCATACTGGTACCATGAGGTCCACATCAACAATAAACTGGAGTGGTCTTACAACATGGACGCCCTCTTCAGGAAGGGACAGAGCAGGCTGTTCTTCCTAAGGAGACTCAGGTCATTTGACATCTGCAGCAGGCTCCTGAGGACCTTCTACCAGTCCATGGTGGCCAGCGCACTCTTCTTTGCTGTGGTGTTCCCACCAGGCATCAAGGCTGGTGAGGTCAACAGGCTCAATAAACTGGTGAAGAAGGCCCGCTCTGTGGTAGGCCTAAAATTGGACAATCTAGAAACCATGGCTGAAAGGAGGATCAAGGACAAAATCAGGGCATTCCTGGACAAACCCTCTCATCCTCTCCATGATGAGCTGTGGGACATGGGCAGCTCATTCAGTCAGTGCATCATCCCCTCCAGGAGCAGAATTGAGCACTTCAGGCGCTCCTTTGTGCCCACTGCTATCAGACTTTTCAATGGCGGAAGAGGCCACAGCCAGCTATCAAGTTTGCATGTGTTTTTATACATGCATACCTTTAGTCGATTAGGCCCCAGGCGTATTATTTCATTTGGGATTAAAGTTTCTTTGGATATAAACCACTGGGCCCTCTTTACTTCAATTGTTATGATGTCAACTGTTCTTCAGTCTAGAACATTACATGATTTGCTGGATCAGTAGTGATCTGCTTTCAAACCCTGACTCAGCTTTCTTCATTGGTTACATTTATAGTTCCAGTAGCTGCCTAAAACAGCTTGTTCCCCGTGACCCCCCTGAATAGACCTACCAGTATTATGTCTTTCCACCCAACATTATTCACTTCAAGGGCTGTCACCTTTTAACCGATATTTTAATATCCGAGCATGGGGGTAAAAATTTGTACTCAAAGTGTAAATAAATATTTAAACTAAAATACAAAGCTCAGCAGCTCATTAGGGCATTTGGAGCACTAAACTACTTGATCTAGCATAGGACATTCCTAGCGCAACCTGTTTGGCCAGTGCTCTCTTGACCTCAACAACCCCTGCATCTTGTCTGCTGGAAACAAACAGATGAAGAAGACTCTTCGAGGAAATAGAGGACTGGTAGCGCCACTCTGAGGGTACAACAACTACACTGAAACATGTGAGGAGCGCTGTGTGGAAGCACTTTGGGCTCCACTGTGTGTTGATAATGTGCAAAGCAGCTGGCCCACTACCACAAATCTGCGGTCTCATTTGTCAGACTTTTTCCAGGGGTGCAGGAAATGACGATCCCAGACATTATTGCAAGATTCACTTGAGAAGATAAATGGCCTTAGGAGAGGTGAATAGTAAAAATTATCTACTTGTGTTGGGTCCCAGGGGGGTTAACGAACATACACTTTATATATCCAGTTATCAGCATGTATGCTCGATTTTTGGGAAATGTGACAGCCCAATTCACTTCATGCAGAAAAATGTTTGTCTTTAAATATGTACAGTAGGGCTGTTGCAATATACTGGTATTGACAATAACCTTCCTTATTAAAAAACGCAGTTATCAAATTGAGCTAAAAATAGGCATACAGTAATACCATGTGACCATTGGGTTCATAACTGGGGAACGACACAACTATCCAGCCATTGAGATGTGAAGATAAAAAATGCACAACTGGTATTTCTCTGACAGAACAGTGGAGTGTGCAAGTGTGCACAAATTAACACTGAACAGCATAGCGTGCACCCCATGTCCAGTGTGTTCCGTCCTCTGCAGGTTTGTCTGTGATTACTAGGGCTGATTGATAAGTTGTGAGCCTTGTATTGAAGAACATAAGCAGGAATGTCCTTTTCAGCTCTACTATTCTGTGACTATTTAAGGCTGTGTACCAGAAGACTGGTGTCATTTGGTCAGTTTCTGTCAAAGGGGTAACACTCTAAAGTAAACAAGCCAAGTGACTTTTGCAAAATGGACAAAATTAAAGAAGGGCATTTCCGGTATCCACTTTCGGTCAGATGATGACATCATACATGCAGTGGAGGACTTTCTGAACGGTGAAGAAAACAACTTCTTTAAAAGTGGCATTGGAGCCCTTAAACATCGTTGGTGAAAGTTTATAGATACTGAAGGGGATTATGTTGAAAAATAATGCAATATGTCTGCCAAAAGTCAAACCCTTAAATATGAGGCTCACATCTTATCAATCAGCCTCATAAAAGCAACCTATTTGACTGTGTACACATTACAGAGTGTCATTGTCCATCTGTAGCTCTGACACAGACTATGTGGAGTAATTATCAACATGGATCGGTTTGAAACAAGCCTGCAGATGTTATATCTCCTTGTAGACTGGTGAAACAACAGCTTAGATGTGAGTTCAACCTAATGTCTTACTTGATTGAATCCAACACGGTCAAGTGAGGCTGCTAAAAACACTACTGTTCTCCAAAAGCCTTGTCAATGATTAACAGGAGACTTCAAAAAAATGTTCACAATAAAATTCTTCATCTGTTATTATGGATGCCTTTCTTCTAAAAGTATTTGATTCACAGTAACAGTAATTATTGTGTTTTAAAGCTGCAAAGTCAAGGGACAAATAAACCACTAACAAAGTTACAGATTCTGTAAACTTCATTTGAAGTCCAGACTTAAAAAATATCCCTCTGAGACTTTTGCATGGACATGTTTCTTCTAGAAAATCAATGGCTTGTTCTTTCGGAGTAAAAAGTGCTGTAGCTCTTGAAAATGCATTTTTCACAAATGTACAATTTTTTTTTTAATTTTCTAATAGGGTTATATAACATCATTACTGCAGAAAGGAAAGCAAAATAAATTAATAACTGAGTAAATGAAGAGAACCCACTGTGATATGAAAAGTGGGTCATATTAACCCTATCAGTGTTTGTTTTTTCTTTATCACTTAATAATCATTTTTATTTTTTGTACATTATTTCATACAGGTATGGTCACACATAGTCTCACCATGCAGCTCTCTATGCATCTTTAAGAGTATTATGCCAAGGCAAGGATATAAAGTAAGGCTGTAAATTAGACTGATATTATTGATTTTGTTCCCCAAGTGTTCTGTAAATATTGCAATAATATCTTTGTATTTATATTTTTTGGGTTGAAAATCTAATATCATGACAGCACTAATCCACCATGCACCCCCAGAGTCATAAGATGGTCTATAAGTCTATTTTTTTTTCTCTCTGCTGCCTGCTGCCTTTGTTGCATATTGACCAATCTGTCCTATATTTCTACTGTATGTCCATCTTAATGCATTCAGAATTGAACAATATCATCTAAAGTTAGTATTTGTGAACATTCATCACTTGTTTTTTTAATAATGCAGCACTGTGACTAAAATAACATGACTCTCTAAATACATAGAATAACTAGAAAAGCACTCAGAGAGCACAGACCTCCACCAAGCAGCTCAGCTCCACCCGTAAATTGTGATTTCCAGCCAACATCATAGTCTTATATTTATTTTATACGCACATTGTGGAATGGAAAATATCAATCTGCAAGAAGTGTGATTATTGTTGATATAAATATCATCCAATAGTGGTACCTAGTCAGTAGTGGGTCTTGTAACTTGTTGACTGAACCAATTTGCTGCTGCCTGTACAGATGCTGGTGTTGTGTGTGCCGCGGCGCTTCCAGTGGGCGATGGTGCCAGCCTGTCAGTCGGAGCAAAACCACAGCGCTTCAGTGCACGGCGTGTCCGCTCTATGTGGAATATGGGTGTTAGGTTTTTACTCACACAGACACACAGACTTCTGCGATGACGGACTATGTCTGTCTTGACATTAGCAGCCTTCTTTTGAGTGATTAAGAGGCTCCATCGGGAATGTCTTCCTCCTCTCCGCTGTGTCTGTGAGCAGAACCCTGCATGCACAGCTTTCAGTGCTGATTTATCGTTCCCGCAAATTAATGGGATTTGCCGTTATAAACTTTTAGGTTTATTGTGGCACCAGTCTACATCAGATCGGCACCAAAGTGCACTGCTTTTTTCCTTGGACCAAACCACAACTCTGGTCAAATTTTCATGTAAATCCATCTAGTAGTTTTTGTGTAATCTTGGTAACAGATAAACAGACAAACAAACAGACAGATCCCAGCAAAACCATAAGCTCCTTGGCTGAGGTAATAAAAAGAAAAACACAAACTTACAGGTACACATAAGTACACTAGGATTGTGCAGGATATGTTACAGTGGAGTAGAAAAGTGTGTTCGTTTGGAGATATGATGCAAGCAATTGAAAACAGCTGAACAGTAATGATCAGCGCACACTGTTAATATCAGGAAAACTCTGTAGCCCCTTTGTCATTGACAAGGAGAAGTGAAACAGACACGATTGTGTTAACTCACTTTCAACTCCTTACCCCCCCGTACATATTTATTGTGGCCTAACCTTAGCCCTTTCCACGCATGCAACCCTGATATTATCAGGATAATACCTGGACAGCCTGCCTGGGTAACTCACTGAGGCCCAGTTTACAGGAAAATGAAAACGGAGAATTTTCATTGCGTTTTTAGCCTCCCTTTTACATGAAAACAGTGCCCAGGGTGCCTGAATCTGCAGGTTTTTGTAACCAGGGTCCAGAGTGGAAAGTTTTGAAAATGTTTCGGATCCGTCTTCATGTAGACGAGATTCTGTGTTTCAGGTCATCGCATGAGCAGTACTCTTTCACATGAAGGCTGCACGTGCATCCCAGGAACAATAACAACAACAGCTTCGGCCGTCTACCAAGCAACATGTGTGCTGCTTACCATGCTTGGTTTGTTATCCACACAGAAATATCCAGACACATTTGTTGTCCAGACAAGAAACTCTGTCTTTGTGCGTCCACTCACCATTGTTATTTGTGAAAAGTTTGTCTTCACCGGAAAGCGTTAGTGCGCAGACGTGTGTCTTAACACCGTTGTATCACTACAAATTTACATTGTCAACTATTGGCCTGGCATGGAGTTACAGCGTTTTCAGTTCTCGGGGATCCGTGTGAACGCGGATCATTTTTGAAAATGCAAAGGAAAATCCTTCAGTTTCCAGTGAAAACATTGTCATGTAAACAGGGCCTGAGATGGTTGTTCACACTTGCTTCTACACCCTGCTGAGAGGGAGAAGTGGTGGAGGTGGGTGGGGGGTCAAGTACAGGCAGTTCGATGCTGTTTAACATCGATTAAAGAGTTGAGAGCAGCACTGTTGCATAAAGAGGTGAATATGAAGCACTATGACTACATGCACGACTATTACACTGGAGAAAGAAAGCTGAAGAGTAATAGCTTCATATCCAACACCAGTGCGAGACGGCGCTTTGGATGTGCAAGACAGGCAGGCTCACTGGTGATTGTTTTTGATAAGATGTTCTACGGAACGTTGATGTAGTGGTAGTTTAGTGGGAACAACATTTGAGTTTGTGTTTTCCTCTTACAATAAGATAAACTTCTCCCACACCAGCGGTTGTTTTAAATCCATTCTTTTAGGTCTGTCTTTTCTGGTTTCATGTCAGTCACACAGTATGATGTCATCACCCCTCCCCACTCACCTCAGTGAATTACCCAGGCTGTTAGCTGCTGCATTTACACTTCAGCTGACTGGTTTTTATCCTGACTTACGTGGATAAAAACCAGGGGGGCACAAGGAAATTACTAAGGTAAAGTAAAAAAAAACTCAGTTTTTTGCATTCACACGGCTCGTCTGGGTAAAGTCTGGATAGTTTCAGGGGTTTTTTTTGCAAGTGTGAATGGGGTTCTTTTGGTGCAGATGGATACACCTGATTATATGTCTCCAATCAGCCACATTCAACTTGTAAAGCTCAAGGTTGGAATGATGGAGCTCAGTCTGCAGAGGAACTGCCCAGGCAGCATACCTGAAGGAAAAAGGCAGGTGCAAAGTGTGACGACAGTGGATGCAAGCCTGTAAACAATGGCTGCTTGTATAAAGACAAGCAAAGATAATGCCTGCTTTGGTAGCAGTTTTATCAAGCTTGACAACATTTCATCATTTAATGAAGAACAAAGAACAACATTTATACGATGGAAAAAAACATTTTTGTCCTTCTCCTGTTGGGTTTTGGCAAGTTTGTATGAACTAGCTCAGGTAATGTACCTGACTTCACTGCAGTAGACGCCCCGCCTACTCCATCACCTGATTTACCAATAAGGAAGATAATTGACAAAACAATCAGCCAATCACCTTACTGATATGTTTTGAAAGGTTATATGTTTTCCAAACACTCTAAAATATCATTATAAAAACACTATAGAGGCACTTTCACAGGGCACTGTTAGTCAAGCTATTAGATGCAATCCTCAATCTTAAAAAAAAAAAAGTGGAAAAATAAAAAAACAATAAAATTTAAATTTGAATTGAACAACTTGTAAATTGTGTTACTATACAAAACTTAATGACTTTAAGCCTGTAACAGTGTAAGTAAGCCTATATAGCATATTTTCAACATCTAACCATCTTGCTCAGTTTTTAAAATTAGCAAGATGGTTAGATGATGAAAAATTGATTGGGTAGAGTTAGACCTAATTTTGCCAGCAAAGCAGCAGGAGTCAGAAGATCCATATATGCCTTGAAATATCAACCTCTCCATCAAACGTGGCAATAGTAAAACAAATGTAGTTTGGATACGTCAACATTTTCTTTGTTTTCATGTCTTGCCTCACTCCTGAGACAATGACAAGCAGATAGACACCATTCTGTCGACTGTGCGTGCAGTAACAAGACAGAAACAAGCAGAGCTTGCCCACTGCAAATTAGCTTAGCTCAAACACTGGGAGTCAATGGGTAGCATTAGCCTGCCTCTGCCTACAGTCATCAGATAAACCCTTCAGCAACGCTAAACGGTCCTGTGTGCTTGTTATTTTTTTACCGCGTTATGTTACGTTATCTCTCTTTCAGACTAAGATTAGCATTTTGTGTTATTTTCATAAGAAATACATATGAAACTAAACTGCAGGACGCATGCACACAGTGAACAGCTGAGGAAGAAAACAGAAGAAGACAAAGAAGAAGAAGAATAGAAGACGAAGAAGAGTTCATGCAGAAGATCAGTGAAGGAGTTTGTTGGACACTGTTACACTATTTTTGAGAGAGAGCTTTATAAATCCGCAAGAAATCAAAACAAGCACACAGGACCGTTTAGAGCTGCTGAAAAGTTGATCTGATGACTGTAGGCAGAGGCAGGCTAATACTTCTCACTGACTCCCAGTGTTTGAGCTAAGTTAATTAGCAGTGGACACACTCTGCTTGTCTCTTCCTTGTAACTGCAGACACAGTCGGAAGAATGGTGTCTTTCTGTTTATCATAGACTCAGGAGTGAGGAAAGACTCTGATTGAAAAAGAAAAATGTTGGTGTACCCTTCAAGGCCTAATGCGCATCTTGGATTAAAAGTCTCCTGGAAATGTCTCAAAGATAAACCAGTTGATCAGGTCGGTGACCTCTGCTGTATGGCATAGGTATATTGAACTGTCTATCTGGCATGTAAGGTTAACTTTTATCCACAGTAGGAGTAACTTCTTAATTATTGTTCCCTGAATTTAAGCTGTGAGCTGGTCCATGTTAAAAAGGTTGACAGACGATGGCAATATTATGAAAGAATATGAGGCTGTTGACCAGTTTCCAGACCACATCACTACCCAGAGTGCACTGCAGTGTGGACAATAGTAACTCACAGGTGAGTTTATGACTTGATTTTTTTCAAAATGTGGACTTTTAATGTGAATTATTATGTGTCATTCATATAGAAGATGTGAACATTCATTAGATGAGGGCAACATGCCCTAACATGCAGAGTTCCTTTAAAAATACCAATGTCTCTTGAGATTCTGGCAGGCTTTGTGTTAAACTTCTTTATAAAAGTTGCCCGCCACAGCCTTAAAGCCTCCCCTGGCAGTTAAAAGCACAACACTGCAACCATGAATGGCATCCTGGCCCTGGTCAACGCACACATCATTCCACACATTACTCCCCTTAGCTCTCCTTTTGATGTGTCAGAGAGAGAACTAGCCACTGTTCCTTAGTTTTTTTTTATTGCTCACACAGCAATGTGTGTAGATATATAGGAGCGTGTGCGTGTGAGAGCAAGAGAGTGTTTGCTCTTCAAAGGCAGCAAAGGGGGTGCGCTACTTAAGACCTATTAAACCTGGAGCTCTGTTCATTGTAGCCGGGAGAGAGAGCGCTGCGTGCTGAGGCAGACAAAACGGCGAAAGCGTACCTTTGAACTGAAATCATGTGGGAGCTCACATTTTCACAAGTGCTGCAGTACTGAAAACAATGTTCTGGTGAGTCCCCTGATGTCTGTTTTTTCTGCTAAGGGCCAGCTAACAGTGGATCTGTTAAGGCTTTGCCCTGACGGTGTGATATTACAAGCCCACAGTACATAATCCAACATACTGTGAGTTATTAAAATATGACCATAGCAGCTCCCTGGGGCTATATAACTCACACATACAGTGTCTCTCTCTCTCACGCACACACACTCTGTTGCAAATTCCTGTGGCCCACATGCATGCACACTGTCTGTACCTCTCTCTCTCAGCTTCTCTAATGCAGACACCCAGACATGAGCACACAGTTTTATTTAAAGCTGCACACAAGTTCAGATCCCACTGTTGAAGAGGGGAAACTTCACCCACAAATCGATACTTAAATGGAGTATCTCTCCTTCATTACATACTTCACGCTGCAGTCAGTTGCTTTGCAAGGGGGAGGAAAGTGTGTCTGAGTAACAAGACGACCAGTCTACATGTTATTCTATATCAGGGAGGACAAGGAGATAAACATAGCAGTCAGAGTTCTCTGAGGGAGCAGGAAGGAAGCGAGACGCTCCAAATCTGATCAATGCCACACACTCCAGTTGTGTACAGGGGATCTAAAAACAGAAGTATTATTATAACCTGATTATGAGCTGCAGGGTGGTTTGTGCAGAGCAGAGTATGTGTAGATTGATTTCCAAAACTCATTCCAAATAAAAAAGAAACAAGCTGAGAGCAAGTGCTGTGTTAATGATAGATATGCCAGTACTGGATTCATTTATAGCGTGGGAGTGGAACACTATTGTTGGATCATAATTCAAACAACCTGCTTCTTTCAACCACGCTAGATGAGACTCCCGGGGGGATGCCGCTGGAGTCATCTGTATTGTGTGTGTGCTAGCATGCACGCCCATCCTACACACTCAAACGCACACGCGATCTGTAGATCCACGCAGGGCTCACACAATTTTGGTGTTGGTGCGGTCCCCGGGGCGCAGAGCAGGACAGGAGATTTATGTTCTCTGTCGTCCAGACACGGTTCTCCCGGCTAGCTCACCACTCATTAGAGCTCCTACATGGTCATACGTGTTACTCTAACAAGCTGTATAGAGCCCCCCACTAAAGCCTGATGGATTTTAGGGGTGGAGTGGGCTTCCTGCATGCAACAGCCCAGTGAAGACGTCACAATGCATGAAGTACCGCAGAAGCAACTTATCTCCATCTAGGCAGGAAGAGGACTATGGAGTTGTTCAGTCATCCATCATGGTTAACTGCTTTTATTAGGCCTCGGTTTAATGATGCTTTCAAAGACATGAAGATGCACTGAAATTAAAATGTTTGTTTTGTGCCCTATTTGTGTAGAACAGAGGTGGGGAGGGGTGTAATCAGCACTGCAATTGCAACTGAAGCGGGAGGGCATGTTTGCTAATCTCCATAGTTACCTGATATGAAATGAGTGTCATTCTCATTCTCTGTTGGTTACTGAGACTGGAGTAAATAAGAAGGCCAAATGAACAAACAGATGACTTGTTTGTGAGCTGCTCTGCTTACAGAGTTTATCAGTTTTGCTCCTAATCCGCCCGATAATGCATTCAGAATCTATTTTGCAACTCTGAGTCTGAGTGATCATGCTGTGTTCATGTGTGCGTGTGTCTGTTTGTGTGTGCGGCTTACAGCAGAGAAGCTAAACAGCTTCCTGAGAGATCTGCTGCTTGTCATGGAAATTGACTTCATAGAAAAAGAAGCTTTGCTTTTTTAAGGTACCATCTCTTGTGAAAGCTCAGGCAATAAATAGTAATATCGCTGCCAATGAAGCTCATTTAATCTCAGTCTGCACCTTGGGATTTAATCAAAAATCCTGTAACTGCTAGCGTACGACTGATGTGATCGGCCTTTCCACTACAGAGGAATACATTATAATGATCTGTGTAATGAAGACATATTGCACATTTTTAGGCCAGCTATTGAAGCTGTGATCAGAAAACTACCTGACCTAACCACAGCTAATGATCTCCGTCTGGCCTTGTTCCATTCTTTTTATGGGCAAGGGTGACAAAGTAACACACAGGTGAAGGTTGCAGTGAAGTAGGCAAATATCGGGTAAGGAGAGGAGGGAGAGGGGTGTTATTTACAACCAAGTGTTGTGAGATAAGCCCATGTCAAGATAGATGCCCCTACATGCTCCTTGCATCCAGTAATTCAAGCAGCACTATCAAGAAGTGGCAAATAAAATGTCTGCAGTCAAATTTTACAGACCAGTAAAGTGTAACTTAATAAAGATGGTGAAATGTCTGCTGTATCGACTGCTCGTGCAACAACTTAGTGTTTCTGAAATGATGGAGGACGCCATTAACAGCATCATTAATGAGCCAGCTCAATACCTCTGTAATCAAATGGTTCCATTCAGCAGTCTAACTTCTTTGAACAAACAGTGTGAAGTGAAAACAGCAGTGATAGCACAGGCGCAGCCGGCAGCACGTCCCCCCCCCCCCAAGCTTTTCCTGATTAATCACACTGCAATTTTTGCACGCTAGGTCATTCACCTCTGCAGCTTTGGCAACAGCAAGGATTTAGATGGGTCTTGGAAAGTGCTGTTTTATCATCACACCAAGCACAGGCTTTTTAAATATGGGGCAGGTCGAGTCATTCAATCTAAAGCTGTTTGAGTTGGCACGCCTTGTGGGTTTTTAAAAAGATATTTGGGTGATCTGGAAAGGGTTTCACTTTTCTAACACAACATCCAAAGAAAACCTTTTTCATTTCCAATGATACAGAAACAGTGCAGCAGAGACAGAGAGCGCTGCCATTGTAAATTAATCAGACTTGTGGAGGAAAAACAGGAAAAAGCATTCCTCAAATTAGACAAACCCCAGCCGCAGCTTGACGCGGGCGAGCCCTGGCTGTGATATGGCCGGCTTCCATGCTTCATACAGAGCCAAGGCAAATTTAGGGCTGATAAAACTGGCCAGGTCTGCTACAGCTAACCTCAGTGTTGTCAGTTCTCCAGCCAATTGTGCTCTCAGATGCCTCCACTCATGCTCTGTCGATCACTGCTTTTCATAAACGAGAGCATATGAGTGGCAACACATTATACTGTTCATTTAGGCAAATAACAACAAAGTCAAGCTGTGTCTTTGGGTTTTAATCCAGACACATTTCCACTGCAGAGTCGCTGTCAGACTCATGCCTCTCCCTCTGATCTGGGAACATAGTGAAGGGAGACTGCGGCGTAGCCAGTCCAGATCCAAGCTGCTCTGTCTGGGGGACACCAGGCCGGCCCCGGCTGCCCGGCTCCTTCATGGAGACAGTGCTGGGTTTAATTATCCCCAGCTGTGCTTCATCTCCCTCCCCAGCTGGGCTCTGTGTCCCAGTGTCCTCTGCAAGTACCACACATTCACACTAAAGTCAAGGTGAGACACACAGGCCAGTGCGCACACACTGAGCCTGCACAGACTGACGAGCAGCCACACAGAGAGAGAAAGTGCATGGTCTGATGAGTTCTGGCAATGGACACAAAAATGAGAACACCTGTACAACAGAGAAAGACCAGATGCATTTGTTTTTCTACTGTCCATGTGTTGCAAGTTTGTGAATTATAGCTGAAGATCAAATAAAGCATCTTAATATTTGTATTAAACTTACTCCATTAAATGTTATCTTATGGCTGTCTGAGGATCACTCCTTAATGTTAAGAACCATCATTCTGCCAGTTTAGACATTTCTATAAGCAGAGTTTAGCAGAAACTTGTTACTTGTAATATGTTACTTTAATATTACCACTTTTTTGAACAACATCTAAGAAGTTTTGTGATATGTAACTGCAATAATATATTTTCCTAATAACTAGTTAAGGATGGTAATACTATTTCAAAAAACAGTTATATCTATCCATTATCTATACAGCCTATCACAGCTGACATTGGGTGGGAGGCAGGGTATATCCTGGACTGGTCACCAGCAAATCATATGGCCACATAGAGAAACAGACAACCATTTACGATCACCTCATATCTAAGGGCAATTTAGAATCACCGACTATCCAATGAGCGTGTTTTATGGTCAGTGGGTGGAAGCCAGTGTGCCCCAAGAGAACATACGCATGCATGGGGAGAACATGCAGACTCCACACCAACCCAGGGTTTGAACCAGCAACCTACTTGCTCCGAGGCACATGCACTTCCTGCTGCGCCATGTCACCCAGAAGCAGTTTTAATATAAAAGAATTTAATCAAAGTAATTCTTAAATAATAGGTTGTTTTTTGTCCTGATGACCTATATTTACATGCACACACAGCTTCTTACTAAAAAGTTCAATACAACATGGAGGAAGAGTGCATTTTACTCTCAGCATTTTTGTGTTTTTTCTTTATAAAGAGTGAGAGATGCAAAAACTAGTAATCTTTTGCAACTCTTTTTTTCAAAACCATTGTAAATAAGTATATGTTTTAGGAGAAAATGAAATTTATTATTAAGTTAGCAGTTGCTTTTACACTAAGTAACTGTATGAAATTATTATGACTTAATCATTACCCATTACTCCTAAAACATGTAATAATAATGCCTGACTTTTACTTAAAAACAAATGTAACTAGTTAAGATAGATAACTTTTGATTTATCTTTTACTTCTTCAGAAACTGAAATGAAAAAGACTAAGAATGAATTTTACAATGAATGGCAATGTTCTTTGCGTTTTTCACTGGCACATATTTAAGAAAGAGTACTTTAAATTATTCAAAGTACATCTCACTCCTTTCCTCTCATCCTTCACGCTGCTTTTTTAACTGTTTAGCTAGACCCTCCGCTTACATAGTCATAATCAGCCCATCCGTTGCGAGAGGTAAATAAGTAGCTAAGCGTTATTTTGATATGAAAACAGTTATGTTAACTGTTTAGCAATTGTAATCCCCAACTAGTTCCCAAGACTGAAATTAGCTGGCTTATAACAATGTCTGAATAACTTGCCCATCACTGCCTAAAAGTAGGTCATAAAATACCCGAACAGGATTCAAAAGTTTGTGGGCATTTTTTGTTATTTTGGAAACAGTATTAACATAAACCGTATTCAGTCTTGCATTGTGGTATTCACCAGCAGAATTCATATTTAGATTTTTGTTTTTTTTTACTATTAAAATTTTAACATAGGAACACAACTCAAAAAAGTTTAAAAAAAAACAGTTACATATAAAGTCTCATATAAAGGCCAAAAATTTTGTGTGTAGAAGTTTGTTTCTTTGTTATCTTAAAAAAGGTTTTTAATTTCTAAATTATCAACATATTGCATAGCAGAATATAAATAAATAGATAAATAAGACAATTTAAACACAGCATAATTGCATATATAATATAAACGCGGCTGTTTGTTCTGAAAATAATGTTAATCTTACATAAGATGAAACCTTTTTGGTATGAAAACTTTTCTTCTCAATGAAGTTTATGATACTGACTTTTGTGAAAGAACAAATAGCTAGGAAACTTATTCAATTACTTATAAATTCTAAATAATCAATATATTTCTAGCTGTTAGTGACTCATGATTATCATGACTCATAACTCAGCTCCCTCCAAACGGCTCCTGTGCAGTTGCATATCAGGAGCCAAAAAGGGCCATTTACATGTGTATGGTTTTGGTGTTAGTAAACTAATGTGTCACTGATCTCTACATCTGACAAAAAAAACAAAGGTTCCAACATTTTCCCAAAGAGTGTGAAGGTTATTTCTGGTCTTGAAAACTACAGTTTCTTTAAATGATAAACAAACAAAATTTTCAAATTTAATGACAAAAAAACATGTGTTTTAAAGAACACATGGGGTATGAATTGATAGTAATTTATAATTACAAAGGCAATTTAAAAAATGAATGGAAAAAAAAAAAACTTTACTGGACCAGTTTTGACTAACTTGTGTGCCTGACTTTCAAATCCAGATCAATAATAAATCTGAATCTGTTTGTTGCTAAAAAAAAATAAATAAATAAATAAAATTTAATTACCTTTTGCATAAAGATGTTGCAAACTGACATACTATAATAGCATAATATGGAATGAGATTAAATGGAAATGAAAATAAAGTATTTCTCAGTAAAAGCTGGGTTAAACAGAACATTCAATCTACTACATTTGTTTTACTATTGAAAATAACATTTTATGTTTTGGTACCTATGTTGAAACAATGGCTTTACTGATAGCTCTTTATATATTGTTCTTTGCCTCGAAGAAAACTAAAACAAACACAATAAAGCTGTGTGGGGAAAGATCCTCTTTAACGTAACAGTATTAATTGCACTGCAAGGAAAAGTTTATCAATTTGAAGCTGGTGTGACTGCCTGCTGCCTGCTGGTAATTAAATGTATGTTTTCATGCTTAAGATTTGGTGCTCCTGTGTTGGATTTCATCTTATTGCATTGTGTTTGTGTATTTATTCCCTCTGACTGCTGTATATGTGCTCAAGGAGGGAAAATAATGTGAACACCTTCCAGGATATTAACCATTCCATGCTACTCCAGCCAATTATCAAGACTAAATGATGTCTTGGTTTTCTGCTTTTCATCAGGGAAGCTGTTTTTTTTTTCTTGTAAAACAGATTTGTTTTTACTTTCTTTGTGCACACAAGCCAAAACCTCTTGGAGGGGTCACTCCATATGTCCAAGATTAATTTTCAGATAGACACCAGATGTTAGACAGCATATTTTCTGAATATGATTTGACTTAAATATTTAATCTTCACTTTTTTCCCACAGGTTTCCTGAAAACTTGTGTAGTTATTCATCTCTGAAAGACTTATTCTCCCACGAAGCATCACACAGCACCATGAGAAGTCATTCATCATGCTTTTGGCCATCAGACTGAACAATTCCCCCATCTAGAAGTCAGGAAATCTGACTGCGTATGGAGACATTACACCAAAACAGCTGTAAACCTCTCTGTTACTTGTTATTCATTTTCAGCCATACACCATTTTTATTTGTATTTCATCAGTGAGATAAGAGAACAGTACTGATACACAACCAGATAAAATAGATTCATCAAGCCTACTGAAAAACCCTGTTTATACATTTTTATTTCTTTAATGTTTCACCTTTTGTAAATGGTTCATGTTTCTTTAAAGAGGTCATATTTTGCCCTAAATCACCCCTGATAGTGCTGTGAAAATAAAGGGTAAGACCTTCACAGTCAGATGTCCATGCAGATTTACATGCAGGACAGCTCTGTCAAACACACGTTGCTCGTGATAAGTAAAAAAAAAAAAACCTGCTAATGGGGCACTTTACTGTACATTGCTGAGTGTTTTGATTGGTAGAAATTAAATAAGGTAGTGTATCTCATTTCAAGGCACTCAAAAGTAAATCATATTTGCTTCATGGGCAGAATTTAGTATCTTGACACAATGTGGATGTTTATCTGGACTTGACAGTTGAGATGTGGCCTTGAATAAATGTATCACTTATTTTTTTACTATGAATTGAAAAAAAAGAAAAATATTTTAGTTTCTTGCTTTTTGGGTAAATTAAGGATATAAATTTTCATACATATCTTAAAAATTTATGAAAAACTTATACTTTGGGTGTTTTTACGGCTTCCAAACCGTAAAAAAAAGGTCAAATTTTAAATTAATATAATTGACTTAATCAATTTAATTTTATTTTTGATTTAAAATATAATCCAAACTGTATTTGAGGCATAACACTCTGCACTTTGTTTGTAGCTCTTATTTTGTACTCAGATGCTGTTTTATTCAAAATGTATTTTATTTCTTCCCTGTCCTGCTGCTATTTGTGTTTTGGCACCACTGAAAAGGCCACATTTCACTCCCAATGTCTGATTCTGATGTTTCAAAACAGATTTGCTCTATCATTTTATTTATTCTTGTTAACTCACACTGTACCTGTTAACAAAATAAACAACCAGTCCCCATGAAACATTTATAAGCATTGTGATGGCAAAATGAATTAATATTTAATTAAATGTTTGATCATTTACATAACCCTGCCCACAGGGGATTATTTAGACACATTAACCAACAAGCCAAACACTGTGGCATGTTAACCAACCATCAGCTTACAGCACAGTACATGAACCTCATCCAAACATACATAGCATAAACATCATCCAACACATACATAAACATGAACCTCCCACAATCATCCCATGGTACAAGAGTCTAAACACACAACAGCCCACTAAGCACAAGACACAGTACATGAATGAAAAAATGCATCTGCATCCTTTTGTGTCTGTTAGTCCTTTTAGCCACTGCAACTTTTCTTATCCTTTTATGCTTTGGGCAGACATTCAGAAAATGAAAATCCTTGATAATAAAATGTTTCAGCTCATTCACCACATCTATTAAAATAAAGTTTCTGAGGCAAATTTTGTTAAAATTAATCTTATGTAAAGGAATGCCAATCTCTTTAGCAAGTAATTTTTATTGATACCAATATGTATTAAACAAGACAATCTAAAGCAATGTTTGTTGGGAATCTGATCATTAAGGAATGTAAAAGTTTATTCAGCCAGCAGAAGTCAGTTCATTTAATACATCCCAGTATCCACAAAAATAAGCTTTATAAGGCAAAGTTTGTTGGAAATCTGATTACAAATGCCAATATAACAGTATTCAGCATGCAAAATTTACAACTTTATATCCTGTATTATAGATCTCTTTCTTACTTTGGAGTACAAGTTGTTAATACAAATTGTGCCTGAACAGTCCTTTGACTGATTAAAAACTGCAAATATTTCTGAATATTTGTATCTTTTTACCATGTAAAAAAATATCTTGCTATTGAATGCAATGAATGAACAGCCTGGTTTGTGTTTAAGTTAAAACATCATGGTGAACTTTTAAACTATATGAAGAAATTTAACTTTATTTACACATTAATAGCCTCCGTTTTTTTTTTGTTTTGTTTTTTTTTTTGTTTTTTTTTTTGTTTTTTTATAAAACAAGCACATATATCCATTCAGTGATTTCCATTTTTGTGCGAAAAGTGCTGACAAAAGTCTCTCAGTGTAAAGTTTGACCTTCCTGTTTAAATTCTAACATCCTGCCACACATACAGCTCTGCCTATAGGACATAATAAAATGTATTATGTGTGCTGTACATTCAAGCTTCCATGCTCATGGCCTGTATTCACACAGAGAGATAGTAATAGCCAGACACACACTCTTACACTCGCCCAGCCTCTTAAAACAGATGTGACTGTTTAGATAACAGAGCAGCACCCCCACATGCTGCTTTCTTGAATGAGACAAATGCTTATTAAAGCTGTCCCGGCATGAAGCTTTTGCATGACCACTGCTCTGGCAGTTCTGATTGAATCCCAGTCTGACTTGGTTTGACTTGGTCCATCTGTGCAACTGTCCTTGGCCTTGGTTTAGGGTCTGGAGCAGAGGGGGCTGTGGAGTTATCACACTGAGAGGCTGTTAGGGTCATTACAACCCCTCTGCTTCGATATTTCCACTTTTCTGATGGGAGCCAAATGTTGTGCTGGAATCCCCGTGTCTGTCTGTCTTTGTTCCCGTCTCTCACCATCCTGTCAGGGGCAATGCCAGCACAGCTGTGAGCGTCAGCGTGTAATAAAAGTCTAATGCGAGCAGCTGCTGGGGGTTTAAACTGTAATGAGATGGTGTGTGAGATTACCACACTTCGCTAGTCGCTGAGAGAAAGCTTGGCACCCCGACAACATTGTGCCCCCCCTCCCCAATGGTACAATTACACTTTAGATATGGCTAATAGAATATCCACACAACGCCTGTAAGCAAGACGCGTAATGAGCTTTAGCCTAGCCTCTTCCCTCGCTCTTCTTCTGTCTCCCCATCTTTCTCTCTCACATGCCCACAGCTGCAGTGAACGTCCACCCAAAGGAGCTGCTGTAAACTGTGAGGGGCTGATGTAGGAAACAGAGACGGAGTTTCTGAAATCAAAGGCTCGCCTAGTCAGAGGATTCCCAGAGAGAGGGACAGGCTTCTTCTGGAAACACAGTTTGCCTGCATACATCAAGCCGACAAATAATTCAGGCCTCAAGTCATGAATAGTTGAAAGCTCTGTGTCAACTTCATTAGTCAGCAGGGGGGTGGGGGGTGTTAGTGGTACAGGATGTATGCGTACCCACATGGTGCTCGTGCACTGAAAAGCACTGTTACAATAGAGAGGAGTATTTCAATGGGGTTGCTTTAGGCCTGCTGAGGAGCTTTTGTTATGCGCTACTTTCTTATGCAAAATCTTTTCTTTTTTTCCCCCTCCTCCTTATTGTCTTGCTTATTTTCAATTACCTTCTCTTTGTGTGCTTGAGTTCATTTATTTTACTTCCTCTATTCTCTCTCTATCCATCTCATCCCATTACTGAGGTTCCATCCTAGCCATGATAGGATGGATGTAGCTACATAAAAGTCCTTGTTATGATTCCTGTGCCTCCTCAGAGGTGCTCTGTTGTAAAAGTTCAGGGTGGCTTGGTGTGGGGCATCTGTGCCTGTCATAGCAGCGCTGCGATAATAGGCCCAAAGGTGCCACTGCCTCATCACGGTGGAGGAGCAACTCTTGTGAATGTGTGCAGCTCTTCATTACCTCATGCAGAAGGCTAAACTCCAGATTCACAGCTCTGTGGAGCTGGATATTGTGAATGTGACCCCAGGGAGCAGAGCAGTGGAATTTCAATACGCCACACGGTCAGTATTATTCTTCACCTGAATGCAGAACCTTCCAGACAATTAGTGGAGAATTATAGAAGGCAAGGCATCAGGTAATTTAAAGAGTCCGTCTCGCCTCAGACTCAGCCTTGGCCTTGCCAGCCAGCAGGGATTTTTCTTATTCTCTCAGTGGGGGGAGGGGGAGGAGGGTGATCCAGGCATTAAGAAAATGGATGCTTTCAGACAACTTAAATAGAGGCAAACTTTCTACGTATTTAGGGGATGTCAAGTGAGGCAGCCTCAGCTTTTTGATTTTCTAAACGGCCCTGTTAAACGTCTTCATGTCAGCCGCTGTCTCAGGGGTTTGCATTTGCAGTACTTTTGTGTCTCAGTGCAGGTATAGCAGGTACAGCAGTGAGACTTTGTACAGCAAATGGCCTGTCACTATCCCATGTTGTAACCTTTTTATCAACCCAATGCAGACAAGCTCAGTCCTATTATAAATGCAAAGGATGATCGAGTCATTAAAGTAATATTTGAGTTTGGATGGTGGCCGCCTTATCAGTGTACTCCACCACCCTTTTCATTAGCCTACCTCATCTTGCCTTCATCAGGACAGCAGATATCGTCTGCAGGAGATAGGAGATGTCATATAATAACAACAGAGCTTTAATTAAAGTGTTTTATTAAGTGACACCCTGTTGTTATTTAGCTGCAGATCTGTCTCCTCAGAGAATGAGTGATTATCAGCTGACAGGAGAGTAATGAAAAGTTTAGAAGTATTCTTAATCAGCGTAATCACCTGATAAGATCAAATTACAAAGCACCCAAACAAATGACTGTGTTAATGCACCCATCGCTTCATTTCTGCTCTTCCTGTCATCTACGAGTCCTGTGATGCCTCAGCGCAGCAGCTCACCGCTCAGTGTGGAATGCACATGGCCACATGAGATCTTGGTAGTATCGCGGCTCTCTCCCTCTGAAACGTGTGTTCCAGCTGTTACCACTCCATGGACTTGTGAGGTTATAATGAGCATGGAAGCAGCTGCTTCCTCCTACAGTAGAGGCCCCAGCCCTTCTAATCCTGATCATTAAGAAAGCGAAGGGTGTGGGGTGCCCCAGAGCACAGACTTGAGGGCCTCAGCACCCCAGGACACGCCGTGGAGACTTTGGTTACCCGACCGTTTTATGAGTTGGACTAGCAGGTATGGGACCCTATTGATCTGCCTGAAGTAGTCAAAAGGATTAACTTATGCAAGACAGCTGGAGCAAAGAGTACAAAGAAGTGCTGCAGCTCCATTTTTCATCCGTCATTGTCTCAACCTCGGTCTAAGTTTGGACATTCAGCAATTTTTTCCAGCCGTCTCCTGCACCACAGTGTGGACCTGTGAGACTAAGATAAAGACACAGTAGCCTGATATTTCTGCATTCTCACAGCTTTAACGTCACTGTGCATAAACTCAATCGCACATAGAAAATATCAGATTATGAAATATTTATGTTTTGACCTTTCTGAGTAATGATTTCATGATTTAATTTTCTCCAGCTTTACCTTAATGTGCTGAGAGAATACAAAACAGACCCAAGCAGCGGGCACAAGGGGGAAAGACGATCTATTGAGATGATGACATTTGCATTCAGCTTGTAAATATCAACAACACCCAGGCAGATTATTCATTGGCCTGGTCTTGCCTGTTTCACTACTGTACTGTGTCTCTGTAAGCCTCCTCACATTGGCGGAGACAGCCCTCTCTGTCTTTCAATTTCACTCTTTAATACTTTAAGCTGAAACAGTTGAGTGATTGAAGTCTTAAAGGGCCTGATAACTGATACAAAGAACTGTAAATCACAAAGCATGAACATGTCATTTAGATGAAATATATGCAGGCATATAGCATGGAATGTACCAGTGTTAAGTTAATAGTGTTACATTTAGAATAACAAGCCCACTCAGCCTTGTCACGGTTGAGTCAATGTGAGACTGCACCCAGAGCTGCGACTCTAACAAGACTGTGTCTTTGGAACAATTTTATGTAGATTAGTAATATGCTAATTTGAAGCATGACCTCGCTGTTTGCCAGAGAAAATCTGTCCCTTTTTGATCTGCATATTAATGCTCAAAGAAAAGATGGAAGTTGAGACATGAAAAGGTTTAATAAAATCAGCAGGTAAGAGGCAGACTCATAATTAATCCTGCAAAGAGGAACTCTTTCACAGACAATGGATGCACCTCAGATTCATAATTGGGCCCTTTATTGATATTCCACAATGCTACTCCTGAAACAGTGATTAATCTCTCATGGTAGAAAGGGAAAAAATTACAGTGGAACATGTTTAACTTCCCGCTTTTCCTCTGGCACTGCTAGCTTAGCCGATCAGAGCGCAGAATTATCTCAGCCAGGATCCCCCCCCAGGTGATAAATACACAAACTAGCAAAATTGCAAACCAAACTCATTTTTCAACAAGAATCACAAAGGAAGGTGTAGTTGAGGGGACAAGCCGTGGCTTTTTGTGTGATGGTCTGTCATTGTGTTTGCTCTACCTAACCTCTCCTGACACCTGGAGTCAGGGACCCCCCTCTAAATGTGTAATATTCAATCTTTCTGACAGCTCTGCTAATGACCAGGAGGAACCAAAACAGAGGTAATAGGTGAGCCTCAAAATTGCTTTCAAATTATACCTGATAATGATTCCCTTCCAAGTAATAAACTCTGTGGTGTGTGTGTGTGGTTCAGAGTGTGTGTGAGTGGCCCTGTGTTTACGTCGGGAGAATGTCGAATGGCAGGGCTAATTATCAGCTCTATTAAAGGTAAGTACATCCAGCTGCATCCCGGACAAGTCCTAATGAAGGACAGCAGACAGGCTGGACTCTTTCATGTGTCGCCTGTTGTTGGTCAACATCCACACCTCCGCTCCGCTGCTCGGGTTCTGCTTCTGCTCCAAGTTGGCATTGAGGCCAGGACTGAACACAGCAGGAGTGCTCTACTCCTCAGTTTGCTTCAGTAGCCTGTGGTAGAGACTACAGGCCTGTGCAAACTGAGTTTATTTTATTTGTATGATTTTTTTTTGGTTGCAATGCTGCAGCTCCTCTTCTCTATACCTCACACAGAAACCTCAGCTATTAAAACTCAAATTAAAGAGCCAATATGTGTCTGCAAAACCACATAAGGCAAGAGAAACTAAACTTAAGAGATATCTTTTCTCCTTACAGCAAGTTTCTCCATCATATGTTACAACACTGTGACACCTGGGGTGAACACACCTATACTGTATGTGACAAACTGATGGACCAGATTTGCTTTCCCTCTTTAACAAATTTGGTCAAAGCCACTGGTTTTCAAACTATTTCTGTCCAAGGCAAACCTTGCAGTGCAGCTGGATCTGCCCTATACGAACAAAGAAGCAGGACATACGAGCACAAGGACACCACGAGCATCTGCAAGCCTGTTAGCATCAGCATACAGAGGTTAGCATAGATCCTGCCCCTCTTTAGTGGCAGTTTTATCAGACATGGGCAGCATTTTTTCATTCTGTGAAGAACAAAGAACAAAACTGAAAACATTCCTTAATTGGAACAAAGGATATATTTACCTCTCTCTTTAGCGGTTTAGTCAAGAATGTGATTAATGTACTTTACTTCTTGGCAGGAGCACCCACCCACTACATCATCTAAACGACCCAGAATGAATTTGATCGTCAGAACTATCATCTAGTGACCTTCTGGAGTGTTTTTGAAAGGCTTTGCCCTCCAAAACATTTTCTGTGGATTGTTACTGTAGATGTTCCAGTATACTATTTTATGAAGATATATAGAACTGTCTATCTGGGGTGTCAGGATATTTTAAAATTAGGTAAGCCAAAAAATGGAAGAGGGGCCAAATAGTTACCATTCCCTCAAATGAAGAGAATTTTGTGTCTTTATTATGCAATCAAAAAGAATGAATTTGAAAAAAAAAATTGCAAACAAAATTATGATTTCAAAAATACAGAAATATTTGGATGAACAAATGAAATATATTTGTAATTAAAACTGTAACTTGATAAATCCACAGGTTTTGTTTATAAACCAAAAATATTATTCTCATGAACCACAGATTCGTTGACGTTTCCAGAAGTTTTGTTTGCATTTCCAGAAGTTTTGTTTGCATTTCCAGAAGTTTTGTTTGCGTCTCGTGAAGTTTTGCTTGCGTTTCTACATGACTCTCATGGGCGGGACCTCCTCTGAAAGATGTAAGAAGCCTCCTTATTGGTCAGTCTCACTCAGAGTGATGGGGTGACAACTTCCGCCCCCACAGTGAGCTGGCGTTACAGGACACATGGAGAGAGTAAACAGAAGGAAACAAACATCGATAAACAGGGAAGGGAAATGATTCTCCATGAGTAAAAACTGTAATAATAACAGTTACCTCAGTAACCTACTAACTGATGCCGCTTTCTGGTACCAGGAATAGTGATAAATACAGTGTCTGTCAATTATGCAACTTCAGGAGACCAAGTGTATTATGATAAAACCCTAATTGATGAAGATTAATGAAAATATGCCCCCTTTCATAATTCTTTAAAATTAAATAACTTAAATGTATACATAAATGGGCCGATATCTGTGAGATTAAGCAAACTGTCACTGAAGCTGGGGCCGTAATAAGGACGTCAGTCACTTATGACGAGCACATAGCACTAAGCTGGTACATCTAAATTATGAGTGTTAATGTCTGATAACACTATTTCTACTGGTGGTCTCTATCTGTGGTTCATGAGAATAATATTTTTGGTTTGTAAAAAAAATCTGTGGATTTATCAAGTTACAAGTTTAATCACAAATATATTTCATTTGACCATCATAATTTTGCTTGCAATTTTTGGGGTTTTTAAAAAACATTCTTTTTGATTGCATAATAAAGACACAAAATTCTCTCCATACCCTACACCCATTAATTTGGTCTAATGCAAGAAACAGTGTTCTCTTGGATGTATTGTAAGATGTTTTTCAGTTGTATCTGATTATGGGAGTTAATGCATCATACTGTATGTGCTGATAAAGTAAACATAAAACTTAATCATTAGTTGATATGTAGTTGTAATAAATTGATTGCACACCAGTTTATGCACTGCCACACCATTTTTGATTTTTACTTAAACTCTAATGCACTTAGCTGGACAGTTCATTTGATTTTGAGTGCTGTGAAAGCTCAAACAAATTCTGGTGAGACCAAAAGAATCAAACTCTTTACCCTTTCAGAGTAAAGGCTCAATTTGCAATTTGTATGAAGACCCTCCCCTTGTTTGTATGGAGTGCATTTATTCTGAGGGGTTTCTTGGTTTAGCCATGCTCTGAATCAGTTTGCTTGAGGAGAGATTTATCATTGCTCTTCCATAATTTCACGGTGGAACTCTTTATTAAGGTAAAATATATGGAGCAGATGATGGCGAATGTTAGCTTTGCTTGCACTTCCAGCCCCCAGTCCTCAGAACAAGTTAAAATCTAAAAGTATGTGCTGAATGAGGTTACACATCACTACAGCTGAAATGCCAATGTCCTTTCAAACAAAACGTTCATACAACTTCATATTTTTTATGGCTCAAAACACTGCCTAACTGCTTCATTAGACTTGGTGCTATTCCTTTAAATGACTGTACATGGCTGGCTTTGGCTTGACAAGTTGCAGAGTGAAAGCAAATCAAACAAAAGAAAAAAAGGACAAATGAGGTTGCAACTTGATCTGACAAACTGAGCTGAGACCTGAAAGCATCTAAAGAACCGCAAAGCAATTGTTTCTGCATATCTACATGATGTTTTGTTTAATATGCCCCTTTTATAAAAAGAAAATAGAAAAATTACTGCATTGTTCTTTCAGTGGGAGGTATCAATGATTTTTTTTGTCTTTGTCCCGATAATAAGTCCAAAAAAGCATCAGCCAAAAACATACTCAGTATGCAAGGTCCTTTAGCCTGCCAAATTTTCTTCATCACCTTTTTATTTGTATTATAAACTCTCTAAATGCAAAATAAGGACAAATGAACAAAGTTTGGGTATCTTACACATTTTTTTCTCCCTTACTTAAGATGAACAATCTTGTCAAGCACCATTTACGGTGAAATATTAACACAACTGGTCTAAATTTTTCTTAGTGAGATATTCAATCTTTTTTCAGCTGAACTGACAAGAGACATGTCTAAAAAGTTTATTGCATGCTTGTCAGACTCATGTCCCAAACATCTGTTACTGTAACACAAAACGAGGGAGCTTTGCCTAATTTAAGCTATTTAATCTTTGTTTTGTTCTCATAAACATATCTCCATAAATCATATTACCAAGCAGTCGGATGTTGATTTTTTTCCTAACTGAATGATGAAACTAAATAAAAGTAATGAAAAAGGAGTTTTTATGATTGGATTTGAAAACAATCAGAAAAAAGCTGCCTGAAAGAAAGGACATTAAAGTGTTCAATAATTATCAGATAAACATGAGCAGCAAACTTGCAACACATGTTAACATAACCACATAACATTTTTGTTGTGTGAGTGTTTGCAGTTTATGACATTCACTTTTATTGTTCTGTTTTATTTGTGTGGATTTTGAAAATTTGTGTGGCATTTTTTTTATTATGCAAAACCTTCAACAGAGAGAAACAAACAGATTCTCTGATTATTTTCTGATCTGGTGTTTCAAACAACATTATTTTTCACTGGTACAAAAATGACCCACATGACTGTTTTGAGTGCAGTACACAAAAACATCATCACTCTTAATAAAGTCCAATACTGTCAATGATGAAAACTAAATAACTAAGACACGTTTCAGCCCAAAGCTTTCATCAGCATTTTAAGCATTCATGTTTTTAGAAACAACCACCACCAAGTGTCTGGTCTGACAGACAGACAGACAGACAGATAGATAGATAGATGGATAGATAGGTAGATAGACAGATAGATAGATGGGCAAGAATTGTGATGTAGAAGTAATTATATCTACCATTAATCCCTCATTTTATCAGATATTTAGAATTTTGTTTTGTTACATTTAGTGCAAAAGCTGCAGCATTGCAACCAAAAAAAAATCATACAAATAAAATAAACTCAGTTTGCACAGACAAAACATAGAAATTCTTACCAGTTTTTGATTCTGGTGAATGCAAAGAAATGTAATCTATTCAGTTTAATTATTTTACTACTGATTTTTATCAAATAAATCAGTGTGCCAATGAAACATCAATGTGACCTGAAACACTTACATGTCAGATCCAGTTTGAGGGTTCTTATTCTGTCAAATACACTATTTGAGACTGTTTTTATTCATAGGTGTCCTAAAGTGTATGTAAAAATGACTCAGTGATGTCTGATGATCCTCCTTTAACGTGACAGAAATTATACTTTAAGGAGTTCATCCCGGCTGATTTATCTGTGTGAGTAAACCAGTGAAGGTTCTCTAGTAAAAAAAAATTTTCTTGCAAAGTTGGTCATTGTTATGGCTCTATTCTGTAATTTGTACTGGATTTATCAATGGGCACTTTACTTCCTGCATAAGTAAACCAGCTTTTCTTTTTAAGCGGAAAATAAGGAACTTCTTGCAGGAATTTCATTTCAGCTTATGTAGCAACATGAGGTCATGTAACAACATAAGCCTGAATGTATTTATGAAATTGAGGATGTAAAAACGCAAAGAGCAGCAAAAAAAAGGATGATTGATTTTACAGGGTACAGATCGCTTTTGACTTGTCCATTGAGCTGTTTGTAAAAGCATCCTTACTTCACATCAGCATGAAAGCAGGAGGCATAAGTAAATTCTGCATGCTGCAGTTTAAAAAAAAAGAGGAGGGGTGTTCTCTGCTCAGTCAGTTAGTGACTTGTGAGTTTCCACAGACTTCTGGCATAGCTCACGTCAGAAGTAGAGTAAAGAAAAAGATTCTCTGGTTTTGTGGAGAGTCATCGGATAGAGCCTTGAAGCTAATCTTGTCTTACCAAGAACCATCATCTTTTTCCATTTCTGTGTGCCAGCTGCATTGCTGGAGAGAATTATAACTCAAACTGTGTGCATTAGTCGTACATCAAAGGTAGTGGGGTTAAGAGAATTTTAGAGTCAATTTTTTTTAAAGTGTTAACTTTTACATATATATATATATATATATATATATATATGTATATATATATGTGTGTGTATATATATATATATATATATATATATATATATATATATATATATATATATATATATATATATATATACACTTCCACACAAATTGCTCTCTTGGATAAAGCATGGCCCCTATGTCACATTTGGATTTGTTGTGCGTATTCCACTACCAAGTAATAACACTTGCTTGCTTTGATTTGTTTCGAGCATAGCTTGAGTTTGGATACCCAAGACAACAATATTGAATACAGAGGTGGTCTGGGATACCCACCAACACACAATAAACACTGTCCTGTACATCGACAAAATGTGCTGCAGTGAATGTGTCAGCAACACTTGTCCCCCTTCCACTATTGACATCTGTGAATAAAATCCCTCCTGTCCCTACGTTCTTCTTGGTCCTTGTTATCAGTCTTTATTTCAGTCATTATGGGGACATTTTGGGGACGGGTGGATTGAGCTGTTGTGGGCAGCTATTGGCGATGTGAACAGGGGTAGAGGGAGAAGTCATCAATCTGCATTTTTTTACTCTATAAAAGTGCATGTAAACAATTCTTAACACAAATCTACTGTACTGACAAACAACTCATTATGATGATTGCTAATATGACTAGTATTTACATTACTTTATTCACATGGCATTTATTTTAGAAAGTTCACGATTTTAGATCATACAAATACATTATTTAATGGTTTTCATGCAAACGTTTGTGACTATGGCCAGTTAGCAAATCGAGCCAACATAAGAAAAATCCTTTCACTCCCTCTTCCACTTTCTCTGAAACAAAGGGGTTTATGGACATGCCAAAATCTCTGTGGCATTGTTTGAGGCAAAAGAACTTCAGACTTTGAAACTTTTCTTTGGACATTTTAAACCAGTGTAAACTTGTTGACAAAGAGTAAAATATGAGACCTTTAAACACTGTCATTTTGCTGAAAAATTCACTTTGATTAAAAAATAGTCTGACCTTTAAAAGTGAAAGGATTAACCACCAGCTCGTATATCTAAAGCAGTCCATCAACAAAGGAGTCATGATAATGCCAGTCACACAAATGAGCTTCTCTAAGGCATCTCTAAGGAAGTGAAAGTTCTTTTTCCAAATCTATGAAGTGATTGGTTGAGATTTTGTTTTATTTATGCACAAACTTTTTGGTTTTGTGGGAAAAATGATGCACCTGGTTAGAGGACACCAATGGGAAATGAGGAGTGTTCTCTGGTGCAAGGTCAGATTTCACAGTGTCACGCTATTCCTGTTTTGGCGGTCTTCATTCGCATGCAAGAGAGCGGCTGTCAGGCCATTTTTCAACAAATGGAAAATCCACAAGTTCATCCCCTTGAAATCTCTGAGGAGTGACCCCCGATGCCATGCTGCCATACCAAAGATACAGTAAAGCCCACTGAAGACAAATCACCAACTGTTGGTGTTGGCTGGCCTCGGCCTCCTTTATTTTTAAGCATGATGTTATGAGTCACTCTGTGTGTATTATGGCAAATAGGTTCAAGAAATCTTTCCATGCAACTTTTACACGTCCCATTTGTCTTGGTCTATACCAGCATTTCCCAACATTATGCCATATATTCCCTGTTAGTGTATGGCTGCAGATTCTCTCCCCCCGATCTCCTTACACAGTATGTTTAATGCCAAACACTGCAGAAGAAGGCTCATTTAATAGAGGCCACACTCTTGGATTAGAGTTTGTTGTATTTCAACACCTCACTGCTCTGCGTTGTATGCCAACATGCAATACATCAGCCTCCTTTTCCCTGCTAATCCATGTAACACAGTGATTTGTGCTTTTCTAATCAGTGCAACTTAAATACATCACTGTCAACATGCAGCACTTGGCCGACTCGTTTCTTCTCTCTATTACAACCTTTCTAAGTGCTCTTAATTTTTCAGCACTGGTGAATTATGAATTATATAAAATATTCAAACACCAGCACAGAGTAACTGTAGAGAGTTTCTTAATAATCAAGCTAAGTATGTGACGGTCCATACTTGACTTAATGAGCTCAGAGCTGTGCACCGCATAGCTGTTTGACCTCTACACAGCACATTCATTTTCCAAACATATGTTGGCTATTTCGGCAGCTCTGGTCTGTGAAACTGAGATCGGTGCAGAGAGGTCTGTCGTTCATGCAAGTGTGATCTAAGTGGCTGTGAACACTGAGGAATGGACCAGCGATTAGTGGTTGAGGAGAAAAGTTAGCAAACTCAATGACATGTTTGTGTGATCTGATGCAGATTTTGCTCAGGCGCTCAGGGGGATTGGGATTGCCCCAAGGCCTTTAAACTATGAACTTCAAATCATTTCCAAACATATGCGAGCACGCACACATATACACACTTAATTATGCCACCCATCCCCACCAGCATAAACATTCCTAAGGTACAGCTGTTCTGGTGTGTCTGATATTAAACGACAAGGTGACTCGGTGTCCTGTGGGCCACCTGAGAGGTAAAGCTGTGCAAGGAGACACAGCAATCTATTCTCCTCAGTGCTGAGAGGAAACTTACTCAAGCAGAGCAGCAGTTATTTCCCTGCTCTGCTCTGCTCCCAATCCCTCCTGGTTTGCCTTCAAGTCAGCACCAGTTAGTCCTTCTGTGTGTGTGTGTGTGTGCCAGAGTGTATCTCCGAGACTGTACGCCAGGCTAATTTCCACCACAACGCACTGCAGTGTGCTACTAGCGTTCTCCAGGATATTGATGTGCTGCATATTAGGCAGCAGAGTGAATCAGCTCTGTATGCTGTAAATATTCTATTGTCACTTTAATGCCTCTGTCAATGGCTTTGTCCAGGGTAATTCAGTCCACTGCTGTTTCTGTCCCCTGTAGCTTCCACCAGCCAAGCATCCCACACACGTCTGCACACTTCATGCACACACATGCAGGCGCAGGGAGACTGAAAGAGAGAAAATGAGTACAGAGATAGAGAGGACATACACATCACACTATCTCCCACACACACATACACACACACACACTTTGCCTGGGGTTTTTCTTGCCGTCACAGATGATCAGGCCCAGTTTTGGCTTCAGCTCAGCTCTGACCAACCCCTGGTCCTGGAGCCAAACTGTTAAAAGACATTAAGTCAGCACTGGGACGCATCACTGCTTCCTCTCCCTACTTACCACAGGACACTGAAAGTGTGCATGTGCATGCAGGGATGCATATGTGTCTGCGTGATGGAAGGTGGGTGACTGTGGGACAGGATTTGCACAAATGTGTACTCTAATGTAGAGGTCCCCAAATACCAGGCTTCAGTCCATTACTAGGCCGCAGATGATTTGGTACCTGTCCATAAAGAAAATTTCATTTTATCACCCTTTAAAAAAAAAAAACAGCCCAAAAAGCTTGAGTCGACATAAATTCATGACTTCATCTTGTGCTCATGCACTCTTACACCTATGCTCTAAACTTAGTTTTAACTAGACCCTTCAGGATATGTGTGGAGGATTGTCAAAGCACCCGAGAGAGCTCAACTTCCTGATAGATTTAATTCAGGGGCAAAAACTAATCAAATGACCATCAATAATCAATAGAAATATCAGATCAGCTCACACTATGACCAGTGGACAGAACGAACACTGCCAGCACCAGATGTGTGCTGTTTTACAGTATTTTCCTTCATAGTTAGTGTCAACTGTTGACTTTCAGCTTACTGCACTCCTAAACCTCATTGTGAAGCAGCTAATGAAAACAGAGTGAGTCCTCATGAATGTCTCTTTATTGGGGTTCAAGCCCATGATCAGCTCTCCTGCATTTGGTGAGTTATAATATGCACAACTTGAATGTTTGTTTGCCCTCCTAACCCCATGGGCTAGGGCCGTTCCATGACTATATGGTGTTACATAAAACCGGCCCTTAGTACAAAAAACGTTTGGAGCCACTACCCTAATGAGTCTTTACATGCACTAATGCATGTGTAGCCTTCTCCTTGGTGAGGTCAGATAGAGAGGGGGCAGAATATTTTGAGCAGCCTTCCGGTCTCTCCAGGCGCACCACATGCCTGTCTCAGCTCAGTGAACAGACTGTGAAAAGCTTATGTAAATGACGAGCCGCTCAGATGTGAAATCAGCCCTGTATTAAATTGTTTTGTTCCACTTGTCAAAGCTGATTAGTCCGAAAGCTCTCCAAAAGCTGCACAGGTATTGTGTTGATTGTATCCATATAGGAGCCTGGGTAAAAAAAAATATTCATAGTTCACCCTAGGAAAGAGCATCTGTGTAGGTAGCAGGGTGCAATTGCTATCTGGAGTGTGATCCTTAGTCAGTTACTCCATGACAGATTAGTCTGCTGGTTTTGAAGATGCTGGATGGCCCTTCACACATGAAAACTGATTGCCATCCTTCCACATATATATCCAGAAACACTCCACCTGTCTCTTCTAAGGGGGCTGCTCCTGCTAGGCTACAAAGACCAGATCACAGGTCCCATTTGCCCAATCTTAGTCCATGTCTGTCTGAATGTCATAGACCAGGAACTGCATGACCCCCATAACTTCACTTTCACTTACACCCCTGGGAGACAGCACAGGTGGCTCTCTATCTTCAATTCAGCGATAGGATAGTAGAAAGAATCTACAGTGTAGGAGAGGGGGATGTGAAAGAGGGTGAGGAGCAGGGTAAGAGAGAGAAAGTGAGAAAGCAAGTTCAAGAGAGGGAGAACGGGATAGGGGAGGATGCAGCACTACGGCTGGAGGGCTCCCAGCATAAAGCAGGTCTTTGAAAAGGGCAGACAAAGAGAAAAGGTCTCCGCCAAATACCTGAAAGAATGTCGAGAGGAAAGAGGAGCGTGGCCAGAGGGAGATAAGGCAGTTAGTTGCACACTGAGGCAGCTCCTGTGTCATTGGATCAGATTACCTCTGCTTCCATATGTGTGTGTTTGCATGCACTCATCTGTGCGCCTGTCCATTTGAGCGCCGAGGTCGATAGCGACATTCCGGAGTGGTCTGTCTGCGTTCATGGTCCGGTGAAGATGCTGACAAAGCTGTGATGGGTGAGGCTGTGTGTGGCGCCTGCAGGGCGACCAGGTTGCTGCGACAAGGCCCGGACCACAGACGTGAACCTTCGTATCAGGCCAGAGTAGCGGCTAAGAGAGGGATAAGAAAGTTTAATATTTCTGTAAGACTCAGGGGGATTCTAGTTCCCATGCGTGGCTTTTTCAAGTTCCTCTCCTGGGCTTCAAAGCATCTTAAGAGGAGCGACCGCTTTGAAAGTGATTTTCAAGTCTGGGCTTTATCTGTGTGTGGGAAATCACCCTCCAGCTATTTTGTAAGCTTAGCTACCTTTGAATGGACTAACAGAGCCTTGGGATAAAGGGATCTGCGGAGCTACCGTAGCAACAAACCCAAAAGAGGTGCAAACCAGCTTCTCCCTGTGTTAGCATGGAAACGACAACAAATCCATCAGGATATTAGAAGTGGATAATATGAGTATTGAAACACATCTAAGCACTTATTAGTTGTGATTGAGGTCTGATAGCAATTAGTGCCGCTCTGGCACACTCACTGACTCCTCTCTAATGATGTCATTGACCTTGTCACCTCCCAGAGGTCAAAGTGTCCATGTTAAACCATGCGTAATGGTTCCGTGTTTAGACTACAAGGGCCTGTCCCGCTAAATGGTGATGGATCGTTTCTTTTTGCTGCCAGTGGTGTGTGTTGCATCAGATGATACGGGTCTCAACATGATACGCAGTTGATTAAATCAATACTCCAAGGAAATGTGTGGCGAGCTCCATTTCAATCCAATAACACAGGGTGGGGGACTTTAGGTGTGTGTGTGTGCACATGCCCACACATGCTCCAGAGTATCTGTGTGTACCCTTGAGGAGCACAGTAGATAAAAATAAAGGACAAGGACATTGTGTTTGTATGCAATATGATTTTAAAATGAGGTCATCAGCAGTAAATTCACGCCTTTAAAGCAGTATCATGATCATCTGCAACACATGAAAGCAGAAATCTCCTCCGTATCAGCGATGACAGACTACATGATGGTGGTCATTTACTGCCCCAGGTTACTAAATCATAAGGGAGGGATGGAAAATGACAGACAGCCCAGCACCCTCATTCAAAAGCAAAGGGATGCTTTTCTGTTTTCGCCTCCTTTATTAGATTTGTTTGTCAGTGAGAGGCCGCTGGAAAAGGAAAGAATCAGAGAGGGTTGTTGGCGAGATGAAGGACAGATCTGGATGCTGAATATTAGATATGAAAGAATTTCCACCCATATGGCCGCTGCTCCCTGTGTTTTGTCAGGGATGCTTAGCAAGACAGGTGCTGCCCTTAGGCTGTGCACATAATGCATACACGCTGTGAATAACATCACTCGCACACAAACACAGCAACACAGGCTCAAGACAAGGAAAATAATTTGTGCTATTTTTCACTGCCTACCTGCTTTCTCTCTTTCTCTCTCTTTTTCTAGGTTTTCTTGCATGCTGTCTCACCCCGGTGACCCGTAACAACCCCCAGTCTAATGACCGCCGCAGTTTGACACTCATTAAAGGTGGTCAATTAACCAGAGGGCCTGGAGTCACTTTCATTAGGCGACTTGTAAAGGTCTATCTTGGCCTGGCTTTAAACACAGAGGGGGGTATGCTGGGGCAGACAGTTGGGTCTTTTGGGTACCTGGACCTCGGGTGGTTGTAGTTGTAGCAGCAGGAGAGAGAGCGAGGAGGGCGGCAAACCTGCAAGAGGAAGACAAAAGAACCTCTGGAGAGTCATTTGTTTTGTTTGTTATTTGTTTTGTTGAACTGGATTCTGTTGGTGTTTTATAGAAACAAACTCAAATGGTGAAAAACAGTGAAATAGCTGAACAGAGCACAGAAAATGAGCTCTCATGAGAGGCAAGATGAAAAACAGAGCCATCTGCTCTGAGGGTTGGCTCTCTGAAGACGATCTGGTCTCGTTTCAATCCTTTATATCACTCCTTTACAGTAAATCAAGGGAGAGACTTCTTTCTGATGGTTTAAGCTTTTCTGTGTGTGCTTACTTATGGCTGCAAGTGCGTGTGTGCAAATAGAGTTGCGAGTGAACAGACGGGACTGTTTTTCCCATTGTGCACGCTTCATGCTGTTACATATCTCAGAGTGCGTGTTTCTGGTTTAAGGCAGAAAAGCGTGTCCCGGTCCCAGGCCTCTGGAGTCATCAGCCTGTGAAGGTCAAGTCTGATTCAGAAAGAGACAAGGCAGATTGGCATGGAAATGGAATCTGCTGTCTCTGTGCCAAATGTCCAGACTGACTGACTGCCCTCGGCCTCTCATCACTTCCAAGTCTATCCTCTCATTGCACCGTCCACTCCTCCTCCTCCTCCTCCTCCTCTCGCCTCCACCCCTGCATACCAATATCAGAATAACACAGAGGAGGAGCAGTGCTGAAACGGGCTTGTTTAATAATCACGATGTCAAACAATGTCGGCATGAACAGGGAAACATGAATCCAGCTGTTAGCTGCAGCTAGGAACCATCTGCTTGAAGCTGAGCTGTCTCTTCTCATTGCTTTTTTGCATATGGCAGATTTCGCCTTGAGCCGTTTTTAAGCAGTCGTTTTATAATGAAACAAGAAACGCACTTATTGAGCTAAATGGGTTCATAAGCAGCCGCTGCTAAGAGATATTGTTCAAATGTTTATTATATCCTCATGAAAGAAGTCAAGTTGGATGAGTTGTAGAGGCGTGAGGCGGGCTGGTGTGTCTGAGCATGTTTGGTGTGTGTGTGTTTTCTGCTCTTGTATGTAATGAGCATGCGCTTTTGATATGAATGAGTGCAGCGAGGCGTGAGATGAGTATGTGCCTGCTGGTATGGAACAAGTCCTTGCTCTTCTTGTGTGTGTGTGTGTGTGTATGATTTTGTGGCTGGTGTTTATGTGTGTGTGAGTGAGAAAGAGAGGGAGGGAGTGTTCATTGGGCTGAAATGGGTCCCTGCCCTTCATGAATATTCAGTTACCCCCCGCGTTTGCACTGATGTCTCGTGATGTCAGCTTTCGTGTGGGAAAAACAAGTTGCCCCAGTGACAATGTTCCCCCAAAGCTGCCTTAACTGCTGCAAAAACTGGGTTGTGCACAGTAGTTTGCCTCCAGAACGCTTAAGCGAGCCGGTCTGGATAGAGTAATACACTGCAGCTGAGTGAAATCTTGATCTCATGTGGCACCCTCTAAAAGTAGGGCAGCACTTAGGTCACATGTTTAGGTCAGTCACCCATCACCGAGGGATTCTCTAATGCGTCCTGTCAACCGCTGTGCAGCTTCAGCAGCGCAGGGAACACAAAGGCACGTCTGCGCCTGCATATGATGCTCCCTGACTGCTCTTCTCAGTTTTAATTTCTCAGCTGGGTATGTACTGCCAGTTAAGCTGAAAAGCGTAGATAAAAAAAGGTCTGTGTTTCTCTCTTCAAGAAGAGTGACATTGAGAGATCCTTCACCGCCGCTCTGAGTGAGAGATGTTATTATTCTGACGCTGTCATTGTCAAACAGTCTGGCAGAGAGAGAGACACACACGGGCATGCGCACACACTCCGACACACACACAGTCTATCCGTCAGCATCCTCCATCTCTGCCCCCACAGATGTTGCTCAGTATTTAGGTCAGTTAGTTTGCAGATGGGTGGTCACTAACGCTTGTATTAGCTTGGGTTTCCAGGAACTGATACAATAGGCCAGTCAGCTCTGAGTGGCCACCCCGACGAGGCCGGAAGTGCAGCTCTTTGTAATCATAACGGACAGATCTTGCTCAGAAATACAAAACAGCATTAAGGGCTGCATAATGACAGAGGTATGAGACTGTCATTTTGCAGACTATAAGATTGATCATGTGACTGTGCAACACTTAACACTGTGAGCAAATACTACCACATCAGGTTTAAGCGTCTCCTCTTTATTTTTTATCAAAACAATCCTCGCTTGTTTGTTGAAACTGTGTTTTGCTGCCTTTCTGGGTCAGGTCTCGCTTGGAAAAGAGATCTGCTGATCTCAATGAAACCTGGTTAAATAAAGGTTAAATAAAAATAAAAATGAAATAAAAATATCCAAATCATTGCTTTAAAGTATTTTTGTTTTTGAATATTAACATTTAAGACAGACAAAACTGCACCAGCCATTGTGTCAACAGCATCAATAACAGAGCAACAATCTACTCTTGGTTAACAACTAACTGCTTTTATTTTTTTCATTGTACTTTAAGTGTTATTCATGTCATGTGTAGTTGTATGTGTTGCTTTTGTTTTTGTAAGTAACTTTGTTAACTGGGCTGCTTTCTATCTTGGTCAGGACACTCTTGAAAAAAAACGATTTTTAATCTAATGAGTTTCTTTTCCTGGTTAAATAAAGGTTAAAAAATGTCTACATCAGTCTTGTCAGTACATGGGCTGTAGGACTACATGTATACATGATCTCACTCAAAGATATAATATGTGGAAGTAAGTAAGTGATACATCTAAACATATTTTAGACAAATATATACTTTTTGAACTGGGTATGAATTCAAGCTGAAATTTCAAAGTTATTTTTTTCAAATCCAGGAAAGTCCATGTTTTCATATTTGTAACAGGATATGTCTCATTATCACGGCCATCATGACAGACTTTAAATGGGTCCTCAATGTAAATCATTGAAAAGATGTTCTTAAGCTTAATCTTACCAGATCGGTTAAGGTTAGGCTACCGTTATTTAAAGCTACTGCCAATGTTTCAAACAAAATTAGCTTATGCATGTTTGTATGAAGTAAAGTGGCAGGAAACTCAAGCTTCCGATCAAGTCAAGCTAATATGTGTTGTTACATGTTATGCACACCATAAATAAATGTGAACTGAAATTCAAGACGGATTGATAGGGCTGGAAAAAAGTTTACATTGCCAAAACAGTGGTTGATTAAAATGAAATATATATATATCTATCAGGACAGATCTGATGAAACCTGCAAAAATGTGGAGACAACAACCATAGCATCTCCTTTGCATAGCCCATCACACCATGCATCATCATAGCATAAATACACCCATGCTTGAGTATGACAACTTAAGCCATGCTATCTGATGTCATCAAATGTTATGTTTCTAACTTAGAGCCCCCTGACAGCAAAGTTTATACTCTGTGGGTTGCGTTACTTGGTCTAAGTTTGATAAACACACCTGAACAATATTGTAAGTAGTTGATTTTGTTCTAAAAACCAATGACATTTCCTTCAAAAAAAAACGAAGAACACAAAAATGTTTTTTTTTAATAATACATTTGTATAGCTGTTTCAAAATTTTGCACATAGGCTTTTTGAGGTTCATTTGAACTCATAAAAAAAGAAACTGTCTCAATATCTTAAAACTATGAAACTGTATACATGAAACATGAGTATACATGAAACATGAGTCTTCTGCTGTAATACTACTTTATTGAACGTAAACATTTTTCAGTGTCCCCTCCCCTTCTTCATCATCACATCGCTGCATTCAGGTCTTCCACTGATCAAGGCAGTGCAGCATGTCTTCTTCAGACAGTTGTCTCAGAACCTCTGCTGTTTTTGTCTTAACTTCTGACACAGACTCAAAATGTGTTTCTCTGAGCACAGATTTGACCTCAGGAAAACATCACACAGTGCTCAATCAGGTCAATGGGGAGGGTGATCACTGTGATTTGTTTTTAGGCCAGAGACTGTTTACTGAGAGTGAGGTATGAGTGCATTGTCTTGATAAGGAATGAAACCATTTTCCACTACTGTGATCTCTTGCTTTGGACTTTTTCTTGCAGCTTTTCTAGTTTCTGTTGATTCACTGTTGAGCCTTCTGGGACTCACGCCTTTAAAATAACAAAAATATAAAATAAAATTATACTCTAAATGTCAAAGAAAACAATCAGTGTAGCCTTAAAGTTAGAAAATAAATAAAGTGTAAGAGTATGGACTTGCTTGTGGTGCTTTCCTCACCATAGTGTCAATGGTGTTTTTATTGCATTGACTGACGTTTTGTCTCAGGATGATATGGCAGATTTAAGTTTCAAAGCATGTAATAACTCTTTCTAAAAAAAATTGATTTGTTCAAAAATGTCTGCACAAAATAGTATTTTTCCTTTTGATCAGGGGTCAGAAGATTCAGGACAACTTTGGCCGACTCTTTTGTCATGTTTAAATTTTCATGCTAAATGTGCCAAACTGTCTATTTATCAATGGAGACAATTTCTGCTATCATTCTTATACTGAGCCGTCGATCATTCCCAACGATTTTTTGAATGTGAATGTTTTCAGAAGTTTTTGATATGCATTGGTGCACAGGACATTCCATCTTGGATGTCCTCTCTGCCTTCACAAAATCTTTTGTGCCATCCAAACTAAAAGCACAGGAAAAAGTGTTCCCCATATATATTAATGTATGAAAAAACTTTGTTCGCTGTTTTGTTCAACTTCACCAAAACTTTCAAGTAACTTTAAAGCTAATTATTTTCCGATGCCTCAGCAAAAACATTTGCAGTTCAATCAGTAGCTAGAAGTAAACCTAAGATGTCACTTATTGGAAACTTACAGCAGTTGTGAGTGACTTCCCAACCTTTTATCTATTTAAGAAATAGCACTCAGCTGGCCGTGAACCATGTGGTTTTATCCTCACAAGTGCAGTCTAATTATTGATTTATTCATTTTCTATACCGACTATCCCTTTCGGGGTAGCGGGGGGGCTGGAGCCTATCCCAGCAGTCATTGGGCGAGAGGCGGGGTACACCCTGAACCGGTCGCCAGTTGATTGCAGGGCAACATATAGAGACAGACAACCATTCATGCTCACAGTCATACCTAAGGGCAATTTAGAGTCACCAATCAACCTAATGAGCATGGTTTTGGTCTGTGGGAGGAAGCTGGAGTGCCCAGAGAGAACCCACGCATGCACGGGAAGAACATGCAAACTTCACACGGAAAGGCCCTGCCCGACCCGGGAATCGAATGTGCGCTACCTGCTGCGCCACCGTGCCGCCCATTGCAGTCTAATTAGGTAATAGCTATTCCTTGTATACAGTGACTTTAGGTATCTCTCATGGAGTACAGCACTGCAAAACCTAACACCATTTCAATCAGGAGAGACCAAATTTGAATGAACAATTATTTGCTTTACAACTTGACACTGGTGGTGGTGAGGAATACAGGATATGATGAGGAGTAGACTTCTGAGCAGCTTGCTGGGGCCCCGATGAGATGGCCTGTGGTGCTGATGAGGCCTGCAGGATGAGGTGAGGGACCAGACTTCTGAGGAGATGAATCTGGACACTGGTGAGATGATTGGAGATGCCTGGGATGGAGGAGGGTTGCTGAGCTCACACAGCATGACACCATGGCACTGACAGTGGAGGAGCAAAGCCATGATTTAAAAATGTGACAGCTGCAGGCTGATTGGCCAGAAAAGTGGTGGCAGGATCTGATTGGCTGAGTCCTTAAATGAGTGTCTGCCCCTAATCAGCTGATGATTTGAATCACCTGTGAAGGGAGGCAGGTTGAGAAAATGAATAACAGGTGACTGCATGAAAATGTAGGTCCTCCTGCGTTAACTTCAGCCATAGCTTCATATCTGTTTAATCCCTTGACATTTATATAATTTATTTTAAGAATCATTCCGCAGAAGTGCAGGATAGCACTGTATCAAGATGTTAAGCATCGCCAATTGTGTCAGCAATAGTGAGACGTCTTTTGTTTGTTTGCTTGTTGTTCTATGAGATTATAACATATTAAAAAATACACATTCACTCTTTCTGTAAACCGTAGTCTGGGACAAGCTCACTGTTTTTTTTTAATCTGAATACTGGTGTGTGAGCAAAGCCTTCAAACTTTGACATGAGAACCATGACCTGCTGACACAGTCACATTGAGCATAAAGCAGGCAACCGGGGCCATTTTCTCTGTTAAATTTGTTCTCTTCCACTTTGTTATAAGGTGAGCAAAGTTATTCATAGTCCCTTCAAAACTGTTAATATATCTGCTCATGGTTGTCCTTACTTGTTTTGCATTCGTTCCTCAATTTCTGTAGTCTTACAACACTCATCTTGACCTTTTACCCTTGCAGGAGAATTATATAAAGAGTAGGTGGTTCACTGGGCTGCTGTGGTGCATGGAGAAAACAATACTCAAAATTGGACTAAATGGACAAAGTTGGCCTTTAATGACAGAAGGGGAACTTCCCAAGTCATCAGCTTGTTTGTAGAAAAGTGATTAATTACAACGGCACACAATTCCCACCCGCAGAGATTGCGGTGCAGATGTTTTGTTAAGATCCAAACACTCACGGGCAGCAGGAAAATCAAACTAGAATAATTTAAATTTTTCCTGTAATAGCCTCTTCTACCATTCAGATGCTGAGAGTGATCTGCCATAATAGATAACCCACTTTTAAGTCCAGTTATATAACAGTATACAGTACAACCAGCATTTCACAGAGTCAAATAACATTTTTAGGACAAAAACAAACCAGAACTATCATTTTCAGAGCTATTGTCTGAACGTCATCTAGTTTGAATATTCAAAATCAAGGATAAATTAGGAAGAACTAAAATAACTGTCTAGATTGTTGTTTTGTGCCATTTTAAAAATCATCTAACACATTATTCTCCTGTTTCTCTCCACAGTGTTTTCCCTGGTGAATTGGCTTTAATTTGAACCTTTTGGTGAATTAAATTAATCATAATCACTGTTAACATGGTTTTAAAATCAGTGAAGTGGGAAGTAGAGAAGGTAAACATCTCTGGGCTCATAAAAACAGATTTTCTTGATTGCCCATCTAACTCCCAGGATGTTTGTTTGTACAGGAGGCTTGGATTTTTTTTCTATTATGACTGACCTCAGAAATATCTTATTCTGATATGAGTACCATTATTTTCTCTTTTTATACTCAAATTCATACAGTAACTAGATCTTGGGATCCATTTTAATATGCTATCAATCGAATCAGACTCATTGAATCTTTCAACAGTTCATTTATTTTTCAGTGAATCCCATCATTGCGTATGAATAACAATTCAGACTCATCAGATTCATAACCTTGCAGTGCAGCTGAATTGGCCTGAGACGATGTTATCAGACAGATCTGTCTTGCAAAAACAATACTACAAACTTCTTTATAGGAGGAAATTTTCACTCCACATCTCAAATTTTTGTAAAGAGAGTGTTTTATGAAATGGCTTACATTCAGTCTTTCCACCACGGCAGTAGCAGCCACCTACTACACTATCTGACTGGCCCATAATGAATGTGAGTGACAGAATGATGATCCAATCACCTGCTATTTAAAAAAGGTCCCGCTCCTTCCTAAACATTTTCTATAAGGGCTTTCCCAGATGAACAACTGAAATATATTGAATGGTCCATCTGGTGTGTTGGGTTACCAGATTCATGTTACTGCTCCGAAGAACCATATACCTTGAACTTTGGGTACAAAATCTACATATATCCCTGAGATTGATGACTCTGAATGGATTAATGATTATTTAACCCCCAGATAAAGATATCCTACATGCCATTGATTTTTTTACTGATTAACTAGTTGTCTAGTACCAGGTACTCCGCTAAATTTGTTAGCAATGAATTAAATATGATCTTTATAAAATGCATCCAATTCAGTTTTTAATGTTGTTTTACTGGTAAGTTTTTGATAGCTAACAATAAGTATCACTTCAGATTTAATCACACTTTGTTTTCAATGGCTGTGCTATACTTGTTAAAATTACTTTAAAATATAATACCTCCTACAGTTTTTCTTCTGCTCTCCCTTATGAAAGTGGAAGGTAGTGGATTAGTTTACCAGTCTTGAAACATTGTGTTTTTAATGCAGTGTTGTATTCAGTTTTAGATCAAGCATGGTATGATACAATTCCTCAGGTTATAATTCATCTGTTGATACTAAAGATGTAAAGCTAGGTTGCAGGAAAAGTAAATGTTTATCCAAAGTAGTCCATCATCACTAAAGAGTTATATTTTGCCTATAAATATAATGACATAAATGACCAAAAATGTCATATTTTAAAGATAAATATAATTTTTTTACCAGCTAAAAGTTGTAAGGGCTGTGCTAAGTTCTCTTCCAAAGGAAATTAGGGTAACAATTTACAGGAAGACTGAAAAGTTTAGTTTTAGTTAACTTGACGGGTAAGTGAGTTCTTGATATGAAGGGGAAAAGAATAGTAACAGCTTGTTTGCTCATAAATTGTGTGAATATATATGTATATATATATATATATATATATATATATATATATATATATATATATATATATAAAATATATTGATTTTTATATATATATATATATATATATGTGTGTGTGTGGGGGGGGGGGGGGGGGGGGGGGGGCAGGATGGATCCATGCTTTCATGTAGTTCATGACAAATTCTGATCAAACCACTTCAGTGCTGCAGCAGAAATAGAGACTCATCAGACTGACGATTTTTCCATTCTTCTATCATCTGGTTTTGAAGAGGCTGTGTTTATTGTTGCCTTAGTTTCCTGTTCTTCGCTGTCAGGAATGGCACCTGGTGTGGTCTTTTGCTACTCACCATCTACAGTGTCAACATGTCTTGACTATGAAAAGTAGTTATTTAAGTTACTGTTGCTTTTCAATCATCTCGACCACTTTGGCCATTTTCTTCTGACCTCTGGCATCAAGGGCATTTTCACCCAGAGAACTACCACTTACTGGATATTTAATTTTTTTCAGTCCGTGCTCTGTAAACCCTCAAGGTGATTATGTATGAGAATCTCATTTGATCTAAAATACTCAGGCAAGCTTATCTAGCATCAACAACCACATCCTGTTCAAAGTCATTATATCACCTTTCTATCCCGCTGGGGTGTACGGCCTGATTTTCAGCAGTTCGTCTTGACTATGTCTACATGCTGAAATAAACTGAGAGGCTTCCATGTGAATAAGTGATAAGCTGATAAGCAGTTGAAAGGGTGATCTTAGTAAAATGTCCGATGACTGTGAGTTTGTATTCTTGATTCTAAAGTCTCAAGCTAACACTCACAGCTCCTGTGTGTCCATGTGTTATTGTCAGTTTGATCTGAATCAATAAATCATGTTCTCAAGTTATCTCTCAGAGCTCATAAGTGCTTGTTCAATAATCTTTTGTTTCAGTTCAATATGCTTTATCTCTGGGTCAACAGTCTCATTTGTATTCTAACATCTCAGATTTTTGTTCAATCAATGTTTTTGGGTCTGTCCTACTCAGCATGTTGTCAGAATCATCAGATTCTTGTTTAAGATTTTTAGATTTTTTCTTACGTGGCCAAAATTTGGTTCAAAAACTTTTCACAGTTTGATATGTTGTATATTGAGCTTTTTTCAATGTTCACTGACTTTTGTTCAGTGCATTCAAATTCAAATTTAATTTTCTCCAAAGGGGAGAACGTTCAGTCTATGTACACAGTCCTGGAAAAAAGTCCAGGACTTTCAAAATGCCTTAAACATTTTTTTTTTAAGCCAAACATCTTCATGTTCACTAACTGTCCCATCATATAAAGTTTATGTAATATTTCTTTCTCAGCCTGCTCAATGAAGCTACTTTTAACATTTTTTGTCAGTAAGTCATTTGTCATTACATCACAGTGGCATGTCGCCTGAGCAAAACCAAAATCCTGCTCAGCAGGTATGGACAAAAGTGAGCTTTTTAAGGTCAGTGTGCATGTACGTGATCTCAAAGGTCAGACAGCCGGTGTTGCAGAGGAACAAGACAGAGGATAATAATACAAGAGGCCTTTTTTTATTTTATCCTAGCTTCATGTTAGTTGAACCATCTACAACAGCAGAGCCATACTTTATTGTGTAATGCCAGCAGATGATGATTATAATGAACGTCATCAAATTTCAAATATCAAATTTTTCTTGGTTACATGTCTGAATGTGGAGATTAAACACTGGATTACACTGAAAATCAAAAATCTTTAGAGGACTGTAATCGAACAAAGAGCTCTTCATTGATAGGATTTAGGTAAATATCATGTTAAATACGATATTATGAGAAGTCATCATGTCATAACATAATGGTGCATCAAAGCAGCACAAAGGGATGAGGAGCATTTCTGAGGATGTAGATGGATGTGATGTGGAGCAGAACTTCTGATGAGCGCAGTAGAGGGACCCTCGGGCGCTGAATGTGCTCAGAGAGGGAGGTGAATAAGGTGGAGGAGGGAGGGTTGCATCTGCTTGACTCAAATGTCATATGATGGCAGCCAAGAGGGACAGTTTAAACTTTGACAGCGATGAGATGCGTGGCAAATTGTGATTGGTTTGACTCAAAGTGCCAACAATCAGCTAAGGAGAGGGAATATAAATGATTAATGAGCAACAAGATAGTCAGTCTCCCTGGTTATGCACAGCTTCTCTCCAATTCAAGCATGTTCCTCACCTTGAACACATGGTCAACTGAACATGTTTTGCATTCCTGACATTTTTGACTTAACTGCACTCAAACTCAGTATCATGTTTTACTTTAACATTCACCTCATTTCATGCAGCATTGTAAAGCTGTACTCAACATTTTCAGGAGTTTGTAGATTAAAAAAGTGTACAGTTTTATTTGTCTATGCTGTATTGCTGTAAATACTTTACATACTTTAAATAATTCACTAAAAGACATCACCATGAGCCCCACCACCAAAGCCCTGACTGATCCTGCATATTTTCTTCAATCAATTAAGGCCTACTGCTGTGGACCAAAGTAGCTTCAGTTATAGCAGTCACAAATATTTGGCCTCTCCTTGAGCCCTATTCCATTAACATTACAGTTCCTAATATTAACTTCAGAATGAGCGATCAATCAATCATAAGACATGGTAGTTCCTCCAAATGTCACACATATATTACTGTAGCCATGACTACCAGCATCAGTCCTCTCCACTTCTTAATCATTAAAGCTGTTAATGATAATTTAAGAACATTCTGTTTGTCCGTGGTTGTTATTGCTATTTAAACCATAATAACTACCTTTAGTAGTTAGTAAGGGGGAACCTCTTAAAAACAAGATGCCTCATCTCAAGGGGTTGTCCTCAGATTAATTTATATTTAACAGAAAATTATGATGAAGACAAATGTATGCTCTGGACATCCATATATCTATCACTATCATGAATTGTCATTATAGTCCATTCATCTCTGCCCGCCTCTCTGCTTCTCTACATCTCTCTTAAAAAAAGAAAGAAACTATAAAAAAAGAAACTTAGGCATTGGCGATTGAGCCAAATGACCAAAGCCACAATAAACCCTACATAGTTCTTTAAATCAGTTACTAAAAGAAATGTATAATATAAATTTCAGTTTTATGCCTTGAAGTGTGTGTCAGTGTGTTTTTTATTTATAAGTTAGTGTTTATATTTAATGAGTATTAAAGAGTCCATTTTTAGGGCCATGCCTGCCAAATGTTTCAAATGTTACAGTCCATTGTTTTTTGTTGTTTTTGTTGTTTTTGTTTTAACAACTGAACATATAAAAACAAAATATAAAATGGAGTCTACCTGAACAAGGAAAACAAGAAAAGACTTGGGAACATTTGTTTTGTTTGCAATTTTATTATGAAAATAACTTGGTTACCAATTGCCCTGCACTGCATTTCCTTGGTGTGACATTGTCACCATGAATAACAGTAAAATAAATTGTATTTTTAAAATTTGAATAATTTCATTTCTTTTTGGGGCCTCACAAACAAACCTTGTTTGTTTGTCCCTTACCTTCCTGTCAGTCAGCCAAGACCAGGATAGGAATCCTAAAAGTATCTTGAAACAGGCTGAAAATAAAGTTTTGTAAACACAGATGATCCTTTAAAAAGAGGGAGGCCATTACTTTAAAGTGCAGACGTGTGTCTGCATTTGCCGGGTGACTCTTTTGTAGTGTTAATCATCAAGAGCAGTTTGAGTGAAAGGGGGAAAATGAGAGAGACAGAAGGAACCAAAGCTTCAAGGCATAATACTGTAATTGGAAAATTGTGCAAATGCGTTTTGGAGTCATGTTATATAAATGGCCAGCAGAGATAATGCCTAAGATTTGAGGCATGGCCTAATTGAGACTCAAAGATGGAGGAGGAGAAGGGTGGCGATGCTGAGGGGGCGAATGAAGTGTGGGTTTTAAATTGGGTGAAGGAAAAGTAGATGGAAAAAGGATGTTTTCAAAGACGTGGGCAAGCGGGAGGCATGGAGAAAGAGAGAGATATGTTTCTCCTTAAAGGGGAGCACAGAGGGAGAGAAAGAAAGAGAATAATTCTCACTGTCTTCCACACCTGTGACCCAGCAGCCAGCCGCCCCAGCTATTTCCCCTATCAAGTGTGTGTGTGTGCCTTTTTTTAAGTGTGTGAGTCTCTGTGGTTCCTGCACTCCCTGTATGATTGGTGAGTCCCGGTCAGGACTGGATCCTTGCCATGGCCCGGGCCTGATCAGGCATGTTCTGGTCATAACAATGTCATCAATATGTGGCTGACGGCTGTGTGAGTGCGTGTGTAATGTAACATAAAAAATGAAGCCCAACATAACCCAAGCCAGGATGCTTTGGAGGAATTTTCATTTCCTGTCCCTCTGTAGGGATTAAAGAGGAACATTGTTTAGATATGGTTCCCTGTATTGATTGGAATTTGAATCCCATTAATTAGCCTTTTCATGAACAATCCATATGTTGCTGTTTGACTAATGAACTCTCCTTGCATGGTTTTTCTTCTCTCTAAGTTTCTGTTTTCCTGTGCCGGCTCAGGTTTCATGTGTCGCTTTGAGATTGACCAAAAATCTGCTTGATATTTGATGAGCAGCATTTGATGAAAGGCATTAGAGAGCCTGCATTATTTATGACTGTAGAGTGATGCATTAACTCATTAAATATGTATGTGTACATTACATGAGAACGAACATGTCCCATAGCATGTCATATTGATTCTGGTGTGAGTTACGAGTCTCCTGCTTGGGCCAGATGAGAAAAAAAAACATTAGGTGATGGCACACCAAATCGCTTAAGAGCTTTACAGATGGCCTCCCCCCCTCCGGATGCTTGGTCACAGTTGAGGAGTTGCAGAGTTTTGAACTTGCTTGCTTCGACAGATCAAGGAGAGTGTGTGCACATGCAGCAGATTTTGTGTGGGAGTGGAGTGTGTGAAATAACATGAGAGGAAACTAAGGAGCGGTGCCAACTAACACTGTTAAAGGATTCATACCAGTGTTACTGAATTCTTTCCCTCATCTGGTTAGATATCACTTTACATCTCCCACTGACAACTTTATTTTCCGTTCATGGCTTCTTCACAACTTCTGCCTCCCTCATGGCCCCAATAAAAGCTGACGATGACTTTCCTAGCAAACAAAAAAGATAAGCAATCTAGGCAAATGCAAAAAAACTACATTGTGATCATCTGAGGCCAGTGGAGCAATCTAAAATGAACGTCTCAGCTCAAAAGATGGCAGTCATCTATGCTTTCCTCACCTTAAAAGACACGGAGCTCATTTAGTTTACTTTGGGGTTGAAAGTAATTACTGTGGCGGCCACACGCTATGAATTTATATTATGCAATTTTTGTCAGTAAGAGAAAGTTCATTATCCATTTACTAATAAAAATGCAAGTTTGCTCAGCTTGTACGTGACACAAAAGTGACTTTGTTATGATCTCCAGTGATTTACTTTACTTCTCCTCAAACCAAACTAAGCTGCTGAAAAAGAAGAGCTCTTCTTTGTAAGTGCTTTTCACAATTAGTATTCATGGTCATGGATAAAATGAGTGTAAGTTAAATTGTTCCCAAGCCGCCGCAAAATGCTGGCAGCTGTTGCTGTCCCAGGTGACTTGTTTCATCTATAAAGACATGCGAGCCACCATGTTACACAATAAAAATAACACAATGTGGGGAATTATGCATGCTCACATTGAGTGAAAACTCACCAGGGTGTTTTAGCTGCAGTTAAAAATGTACCGTTGTTTAAATATGCAGATGAAGTGGGTTCTCGGAGCAGAAATACAGTAACACTGACATGTAGTTGGATGGCTATCAGTTACAATAAAGAGACAATGCAGGATAAGTGCTGTGAATTTCTCAGTCTACTACACACCAGGGGCGGAGCTTCCATGGTGGCACTGGGGGGGCACCTGCCCCTCCTGAAATCTGATTGGCCTTCCCATGCTCTCTGAAATGTCAATAGCCTTTCCTGACATTAGCAATAACTACTAGTGTGTCATTAAATGGAAACAAGACTGAAAATGAAAAAAGTTAATGCGCTGAAAAATTTTGACAAAATAAAATATGAAACACTGGCAGGTTTTTATTTTGAAACATATCCACCAGAATGGGCAGTAATGCACCAACAAGCTGGATGCCAACCACCGTAAAACAAGAAGAAGAATTAGAAGAAGATGAAGAACATCCACCAAAAATGCTTCTAAATGCTTTCACATCATACCCAAGTCATAGACACCTAATTCATTCAATGTTACCGCAGTAACTACACAGCCATGTAACCAGATACTGTATTGATGTATTGTCACATCTACAGCACTGGTGCACAGTAAGTGTATGTATTGTAATGGATTTAACTTGTGCTTTTATCTCACATTTGTTGGCTACAGCAATCCTTTTACCTAGTAAAGGAGGAGAATACAACCTGTTTTAAGGCCCATGCATAAATAAAAGTGTGCAAAGAAACAGACAACAACAGCTACACATTTTATAAAAATTTCTCCTGAGATGTTTTTTCTTTTTTTTAATCTTAATGTGTCATTTGTGCCACTTCCTTTTGGTGGTAGTTTCTGCCCCAAATTTTAAAAAAGGGCCACATCAAATTTCTGATTTTTTCCCTTTAATAAGTTGAGGAACTGACATGTTACTGTTTTTTTTTTCATGTTGACATTTGGCTGCTCCTGATTGGATGCAACCATCAAGAAAATAAGAGAAGTAGAAGCTGAGAGTATCTGATTGGTCAGTAGATCGACAGGAAGCTAACACCTTCTCTGATGATCTGAATGGAGGTCTAATGATGTGACTACTATGTCATATCATAGACCTCCATTACAACTAAACATAAAAAAAATGACAAATTATGGACTTTATCACTATGAATCCAAAATATAATGTCCCCTGCCCACAAAAAACAAAACAAAACAAAACAAAATACTGCACTTCATGGCTGGATTAAAAACATTCTAGGGAAGATACCTTAAACCTGATTTCCTGCATTGAATGACAAAAGAGTCAGTTTCTAAAAACAGTTTTCCCCATAACAATCTGGTGTATAGTTTCACAGTTATAAGGGTTACTGCCTGGGTGTTGGTGATTCTGTGAAGTTTGTAGGGACCTATCATATTTATTTCCCTGTGATATCAGAAGATGTCTAGCAGTTCAGAACTGATAAAAACCAGTGGGACCCAGGGACACTCTTCTACCATCCAGAGTTTGAGACAGAAGGGGCCTTCATGGAAGATTGTGGTCAAAAAGGCATACCTCAGATGTGGAGGCAAGAGTCTTAACTATTCACACATATTTGGACACAGGGAGCAGAAAAATGGCAGCAGATGTTCTGGATTGATAGTCAAAATTTGAAATAATTGTCTGTAGCAGAAGCCTGTTTGTTTGCAAATGGACTGAAGAGTGGAACAAAAAGGACTGTCTGCAGGCAACAAGTTTGAGGCTTCAATTCTTCAAATGGAGTTGAGGATTTGTCAGGATCAATGGTGACCACAATGCAGAGAGGTACAAACAGGTTCTTGCCCCATAATTGGCCCCAAACCTGTTCTGCAGCAGGACAGCGACCCATATCATACAGCCAATGCCATAAAGAACTATCTTCAGCATAAAAAAGCACAGAGAGTCATGGAAGGGAAAGTCATGGCTCCCACAGAGCTCTGATCAGCATCATCCATTGTGTCTAAAATAACATGAACAGACGGCCTCCATCCACACAAGATCTGTGGTAAATTTTTACATCCAACTTGCTGACTTCCTTCAAAAAGTGCATTCAAGTGAAAGAAAACTGAATTTACAGTGTGCCTGAAATATTTATATCGTATTGTATATCAGTTTGGTGAAGGTAAGTCTAGAGATAAATGCTGTATCTTTTTGTGTGCAAGAATTTTAACTGGATCTGTAACTTTTTTTTTCTGTAAACCCATTTAATCTTCCCTTGCACACCAGCCTATAGAAAGCAACTGTGGTGCACAAACATTCACACAAAGTCACATTTCCTCTTCACAAATAAACTCCTGTTTTGTAATTGCATTACTTGTAGCCTATGTTTTTAACCATTTCAGTTCTGACCATATTTAAAGTGAATTCTCCATGAGCAGCCTCATGTTTCCACCTTCTGAAATCACATGATGTTGCGCTGTGGAGCATCTGCGGTTGTGGCAGTTAAGCTTGTAGCATGATAGAATATCTCTTGGTTTGGGTGTTCATTAAATTCTGATATATAATGAAGTTGGCTCTCTGAGCTCAGGGACTATTGTGGAGGGCAGATACACAGCAGGGTCATGCTGCTACTGCTGCTTGTAATCTTTAACCAAAGGGCTTTTTCCAGACCTCTCAGCACTACATGTTTTACTTCTTTCACAATCTTCTAGTGTTTAAGTCAGTTAAACGCTGGTATATTGTGACTGTTAGAAGTTCCAGAGACTCATGCTCCCCCCACCTCCATTTCCCTTTACATCTAGAGCAGTGATGCTGCCAAATGCATTAAGCCACAGCAAATGCGAACAAACTTTAAATAGCGTTGTGTTGTGTTTGATGTGTGATTAAGACTGCTGCATGAAGGGTCATGACAGAGCATAAAAAAGCATTTTATACTGATGTATTGGTGTCACTGGTGTACAAGCTGCAGCCAACATTTCGAACAAAAAAAATGGTGTTAAAATTGTGGCTTATTACTTTATCCAGACTATTTTATTCCCTTTTTTTCTTCTGTCTCCTTGTTTTTGGTTTTAAACAAAATATAAAATTAATGAAATAAATTCATTTCTGTGTTTTATCTGTAATCAGATATAATCCAGCAGAGGATTATACTATGGTCCTTTTTTCATCAACATCCTGAGCTGGCTCTCCTGGCATGAGCTCTGTTTTTCACAGGGACACTGTCAGAAATTTTGGGCCCCATGAAAAGATTTCATATCAAGCCCCATCCCAAACCACCTCTGTACAGTCTCATTACTTTGCATCTGTAAAGATAATACATAGATAGATATAATGAAAAACATTTTCTATTAGAATGGACCACTTACAATCGATACAGACAAGCTGTTCTGTTTAACTAAGCTTGAAACACTCTCCAATGGATCTTAAAATAAATGGTAAATTAAAGAATGCTCTGTGAAAACTTCATGGCATTTTGACCATATTAACTTTTTTAAAATCAGTCCTCATAAATCTCTGATCTTTAAACCTGCCATATATTTAAAACTGCAGATAACATGTTTGCCTCTCACACTTTCTCTCCTTAAATGCCTTTGTCCCTTTCTGTTTGCTCCTGTACTCGTCTCTGGCTCTTGTGTTGTAGGTGGCCTGGGATCCTCGGTGGAGACTGCCTGCTGCTGTGGAGTCACGAAGCCTCAGTAACTACAATTACAGACATAACACATATTTGGCCATTTCATTCCAGTTCATAATCATTGTAGCTGTTAATGTAGACATTAGCATTATCTTTCTGTCCTATCCATGGTTGATACATCTATAGTAACTATCTCTAGCTCCACATGGGCATGAGATCCCTCTTGAAAATGAGGTGTCACATCTCAAGAGGTCTACCTTTAATTTATACTTAACGGAGACAAATATGGTAGGGATGCATTTGTGGTCTGGGCACCCATGAGTTCGTCACTACCATAAATTCTTATTTTCAGTAAGACTTTTATTGATTATACTTCTATAAAATTATCACCACAACCATACAGACATGAGGACCCTTCTGAAAACAACATGTAACATCTCAAGAGGCTAACCTCTAATATATTTGTTTTCAGCAGAAACAAATTTGACGACGACAGGTCTGTGATTGGTCCATTGATCTGTCACTAACTTTAGTTCTTACTTTAGTCCACTTGTCTCCACTTACCTCCCTCCCTTTGCCCACACACCCAACACAGCATCGTGTGGATTTGCTGTTCATCATGAGACTGGGGTCCACATTCAAGATTTCCTGCTGCTTAACAGAAGGTTTTTTCTTGCCGCCATGATGGAGGGATTCATGATTGGCTATATGGATTCATGTTGGGTGTTGGATGTATATATTTGTATATATATGTATATGTGTGTTTTTATATGTATAAATGTATCTATGCATATATGTGTGTCCATAATATGAAGAGCTTCGTGCTCTATTGTAATTCACTTGTTATGAATTGGAGCTATACAAATAAAGATTGATTGATTGATTGATTGATTGATTTGTCTAACTCCATCTCTTATTATTTTTAAGACTCAAATATTTTAGATGCCATTCAGTCATTCTGATATATAACAAAATGCATATATGAAACTGAAATCTCCTCCCAAAAAAGTTTTAAAGGCCCCCTTTTAAATATGAATGCCTTTTAATGGGTTTTTAGTCATGAGAAATGCCTAAATATTACTTCTGTTGCAATTAAATAAAGAAAAACTAGTGTTTGGAAGTGTAGCATGAAAAAAATCTCAAAACACCTATGGCAAAATGTTACTCATACTGTAATCTTTCCAGGGGCCCCTATTAGTCATGAGTCCTGACTTTTCCCTATGGCACCCCTGGTTTTGCATTAGTTGGTTATTCTTATCAGTCTGCATATAGGCTTTTGTGGGTGTTTCTCCAAAAGCAGCTGAGCCTTGAGTCATAGATATTAAATATTTTTTTGTATTTAACACAGTTGAAAGCACTAAAATAGTCATATGGTGGGACTCACTTGAGGATTATTTGGATACATTTTCAGTTTGACAAACCAGGAATCAGGTCACTAACTCCCACTGTTAAGATGGGCCATTCAGGTAAAGATATTAGAATAAGATTATCTAGTTTTCAGTCATCCTGAATCTCCTCATTTTAAACAAAACTGTTTGAATATGTAAAAGTATGAAACAATAATCAGTGTTCTCAACTGATTCCCCTAAATGTCCAGCATATATCTGATGTAAAATGCATTTAGAGGTTGCATTTCCTAAAAAAGGAGGGCAAAAAATACTGCAGTGCATGCTGCACCCGTATATATTTCCTCATTTTTTTATGTTGATTCTGTTGTTGAAGACCAAAAAAAACCCCATGGCAAATGCACACACATACTCATAGACACACAGATAAAGAGAGATGTACACAACGGCAGAAAAACATGCAGTCACACACAGTAGCTCAGTTGGGGGAAGGTTTTAATAAACCCACAGTAACGTAGATCTATGGGGGCGTCTCAGGACCGAGCCAGGAAACCAGATGAACGTACCTGCCCCAGGGCACAGAAAGAAACAGTGAGGGTGGGGGTGGGAGTGGAGGGGAGGGGGTGCAGAGAAGCCACAGGCACATTATGTCTCTCATTGCCCTGACTTTTTTTTTTTTCTCTCCTGCCATCAGTCTCTTCGCTCGCCCACTCTGTCCGTCTCTGCTCACATCATCAGCTCCATGAAAGCAGCCATGCCCACAAACACTGATGTGTTTGTCAGAGAAAATGCCCAATCACTTTAATAACATTCCATGTCATCTCTGCTTTCACAGAGGACTCTGAGTTTGTTTCTCAGTGAGTTAAATGCAGACTGTAATTTCAGACAAATGCAATGGAAATGCCAAGTGCAGCCAATCAGATTTAATCATGTATGAAGAAATGTAATTTTGGAGGACACCAGGGCAGAGAGGGTTGATACGGGTATTAGTTACTATGCAAAAAGGCGTGTCCACACTCCACGAATATGAATTTATGAAGCCTGCCTGTGATTTCAATCTGACTAATGTATCAGAACAAACCCATCTGTGCTGCACTGACCCCTGAGGTGAGGGTTTGGGGGCTTGGAGGGAAGTAGTGTGAGCGTGGGCGGCTAGTTTATGAACCCACAATGAACCAAGGTGGTCAGTGAGATAGCAAATGAGATCTTTTACCCACATTTGAAAAGCTTGAAGGAAGAACAAAGAAAAAGAAAGAAATCAAAACATGAATCCAGAACAATTTCCATGGGAAAAATTTTATTTATCAATATGCGGTTGTTTCCAAACTGGTGGAACGTTATTTCCATTGTAGCTGGTGCCAATAGGTTACGCTGAGAAGCGGCGAGAATGTGAGTGGCAAAAAAAATTAAAATAAAATAACAAAACTTGACAGTTATGATTCAAACAAAGGGAAACAAATTCAACAGGTTTTGCTTACACATGCACATTGAAAAATAATACTGTGGCTTTGAACAATAGCAGAAATCAACCTACAGTGAGGCTCATACCATATGCCAACATCTTTGAGCTAAATGAGGAAAGGAGAGAGAGAGTAACTTTAAAACAAAGGACCGCCTGGGAGATAATGAGTGGTGTAAACCAGATGATTTATTGGCGAATGAAGAATGGTCACACTCTCATTTCATGGCCTCTTTTTTCTCCCTCACTCTCTCTCTCTTCATCTAGCCCAAAAGACTTATTAAAACTGAGAAAAGATTAATCTTTCTGGACCAAAATGTTTTGTTACATCCTATAATGGAGTGGAAGGTGTAGGTAACTCAAAGGCAGTGGAACAAAACAGTCTTCATATGCAGAGTTAAGTGCTGTCTCCAACAGGGACGTAGCCTTATCTGTCATAGTTTCAACGACCTATCCATTTCAAAGCTGTGCGCTGACAAAGCTCCAGTCTTGAACAGTTTCTGAGCGACTAGAATCCTGTTGAATGACAATGTAAAAACTCTGAACCCCATTTATTTAAACACATGTGGTAACAAAGACTTTTTTGACAATACTGGATGCTGCAAAAAAAGACAGCTCATGTGTCTGTTGCAATATTCAATTTAACTCTAACAGAAAAAGAAAGTAAAAACATATTGCAAACAGAGACAAAAATGCAAGGATTCATACAAAACACACTTTAAAAAGACAGCTATTTACAAACATCCTCCATTACAAAAATCTAGTCTTAAATTTTTTCTTATGAGCAGTGTTCAGGTGAAATTACATCTTAAAATGGGCTCTATCCATATATTTACATTTCTCTCTCTTTTTAATTTTTTTCTTCTCAAAAAATGAATAACATTAAGTGGTCACAAGAATGAATAAAAATGAGATATGGTTGGTGGTAATTTGGTAATGACTCCCTTGGCTGGTGTAGGTGAATGGATGCGCACCGATCCGAAACAAAAACATTTGATGTAGATGTGTTTCACAGAGGGCCACAGAGGGCTGCATGCTGAGTTAAAACACAGGACCACAAAAGCACGAGCAGCTGTTTAGGCTGTTAACTCAGAGGTTAACGACACGCAAAAGCCACTGGAGTCTTCCCCAAGTCTTCAAGCTGGGCTGCCTTTTAACTCAGCAGTGTGTGTGGATGGCAATAGTATGTGGCAGCGGATGATGGGTGTCTACCGGCGGGAAAACATCAGCTGGCAGTCTGACCGTTTGACTGGAGATAAACCTGGACCCGACAGTCTTGGTGTGTCTGCGCGTGTGTGTGCATGTATGCGTCAAACGTCGGCTTGTGTCTGTCTGCTAAGGAAAAGCTGTCCTTATCTGCTCCCTCTCCTCTCACACATCATTAACTGGGACTGCAATGGTCCGACACACTGGAGCACCTAGGTCCAATCCCAAAACAAGACTGTTTGTCTGCTGGACCACAGCAGCATTCATAAGCACACACACAATCATATACACACACAGAAAAGCCGCAAACATGAGCACAAATGAGCACTCACACATTGATGCACCAACATGTGCACACAGACAGATTTGAACACCATCAGCACCTGAAAGCCAGCTTTGGTGTGCACACACATGCACACACACCCAGCTGCTGTAAATCCTGTCTCGGTGCTGCTGCCCTGGGCTGTGTGATAGCTGCAGTGTCCTCTTCACTGGCTGAACACCTTGACTGTAGAATATCCTGCACAGCATTTTTATTCACAGCACAACTGGTGAGAGGATGGAAAAATTAATGCTAAACTACCACCTTACCCATCACCCCCTCTTACCCCCATCAACACCACCATCTTCCTCTCAGGTTAAAGTCACAGGAACATTCTCTTGCTCTCTCTCTCCCTTCATCTGGTGAGTGTGGGCACTGAGATGGCACATAGATTAGTCACATGCTGGCGGAGCCAGGTCTGTAAACTCTACCGTCTCATCTACGGAAAGCTGCCAATTGGCATCTGACAGCACTGTATTTTAGCCATAGCTCTCACCATCCAACTTATATTTAGGGCATCCTACCTATGTAGGCCAGCCAATCAGCGCCAACCCACGCCCATCTTGCCCAGGCTGCAGGCACCAAGCTAACTGTTTGATGCTATCACCGTAGCACCAGAAGCTAGAACAAACAGATATCAACCTGCCCACTGCTTGAACAAACAGCTCAGAGAGAGCTCATCAGACACCTCTATGGGTGCCAAGTGGAGCAGAGATAGGGTGTTGTAAGATCTAGGGCTTGTCTGTCTGTCAGCATGTCAGTCTGTCTTACCCTGTTTTTGCAGCTTGCAATACAGTAACTTAGTGTTCTACCCCTAAGCTAAAAATTCTCCCCAGATACAAACTAGTCCTTACATGCCGGACAACCACACACACACACACACACACATTATGAGGGCACACCCTCAAATACCCACAAGTAAGTCATAAATACCAGAGTAATGGTAAAGCTCATATCAGACCAGTGGAGAAGGGAGAACTCCAAGAACAACACACACATACGCATACACACCGGGTCCGGGTCAAGGTACGATCGCAGGAAAAAAAGAATATGGGTCAAATGGATGACATGGGTGGTGAAAGATGGAGTAACATCAATGATCTTTTCAACTCTATACATTGTGCACTTGTAGGAAAAGTCTAACAAAATACAACTGCTTTGTGAACTGACTTAGGGTTCAAGGAAATCCTCCATCAAAAATAGTAAGTAAGGCAAACATCAGAGGTGCGAAGGGAGAGGAACACATCGTTTCACACACTGTGTCTGATACCTGAGCTATCTGGAGAGTTCCCTGGCCCAGCACGGAGCCCTGACTAACACATGCACACGCACACGTACGCAGAGACACACACACACATTTTATGCTTGCACACAAACTGCAGACTGAGTGGCATTGGGGCCCGTGTCTGCCTGCTCCTGGCTAGTGTGCTAAGATGGTGTGTTTAATTGGGTGTAGCACAGACTGTACTTCAGGGAACTGAGATAAGTTATATCCTGCCCGTTAAAGGAGACAGCAAACCAGGAAGCTTGATTTCCATCTGTTGATTCGCTTCAGCCCCGCCCCCCTTTCAGAGCGCATCGAGGAGGTGTAGAAGGTGGAAAGGTGAGGGAAGGAGGAGGAGGAGGGCGGGGGGTGGGTGGTGGGGGGATTGTCAAACAACCCAAACAAACAGAATAAACCTCTCTCAACAGTCAGCTCACAACCCCGCTGGTTACTGGTCAGTGCATGTCTCTCCAGATTTGTGCAGCAGGTGGTAGAAATAACACAGGCTCGAAGAGGCTTCAAGTCCCATAAAATGCAAAGGGAAGTGTCCTTCCCAAGAACATAAATCAAGCGCTCCTCTCATTCTCTCTCCTGATGGGGTGGCAGGCTGTGCGGAGCATGTCAGACTTTGTAGTAGATGTTGGCAGGGCTCTGCGGGGGCATCTCCTGGACAATGTAGACAGGATGGCCATAGTCGCCGCTCACCTTCTCATAGTGAGGGCAGTAGTTGTTCTCTGTCCGCAGCGGAATGATGATGTCACTGGGCTCCGTGCCAGCCGTGCCCCCGGGGAGCTTGGGATTGGACAGCGTGCTGAGAGACAGCGCCGAGGGGCGGGGCTGCGAGTGGGCATTTTTCCTGGCACGCTTACGCATTTTGATGAGCAGGATGACGAGGAGGAGGATTAGCAGGAGGAAGATGATGCAGCCGGCACCGATGAAGGAGAAGACAGCCACTTTGGAGCCAAGGATGCCGTCTGAACTTGCAGAGGAACCAGACTGGTCTTGATTTACTTGATCTGGAGAATAAAGGAAAGAAAGAATGTTGGCTTAGGGACTGAATAAAAATTACGAGGCAGGGTCAAAAAGGGCAAGCATGAGAGAAAATCAAGACAGCCTGGCTGCAGACCTCCTCTGTCAGACATTTCTGTTTAAGGCCACCTTCACTGTCAGGCTAGGAAGTAATGACATAAATTAGCAAATAACATGGAGTTAATACCTTCAGTTTCTCTTATAAAAAAGGTTGAAATAAAAGTTCTCAGGTGCTGAAAAGGCTTCTCTAAAACATGTTTGGCCAATTTTACCAAATGTTCAAAAATAGTTTAAAAGTTGTTTTTTTTGTTTTAACATCTCCTTGTCGACATTCAAAGTACATTTCTGTTCAGATATTCCTGAAAAATATACTCAAATCAAATATTAATTTCATATGAACTGCAATTTCCAGGTTTTCTCTCATATGTTGTAAACCTCTACTGAACTGTTTGCAAAAATCATGGACCACAGGTGTTTTCATCCTAAAACTCTTAAATTCCAGACTAAACTCAGTAAATGCTGGCACATATTTATGGTGAAGTTTGAACATACTGTGCAATTTTGCAACTAATTCACAAATCCTGTGTTCATGTAGTTCACTCTGGAGGCAGAAATCTGCCATTTATATTCCTGGGGCACCGAGAGCTCCATCTGCTTAATTTCATTAATGCACACACTGAGTGTGATGGCTCTTTGTATGTGTCTTGATGCATCACTTAAGATGCATTGCTAATGCAAAAGAAGGCCCTGTCTCCCTGTCAAAGCTTGATCATTTTTATTCAGTGGTTGGACTTGATACTCAAATATGATTCACTTACTACTTTTATCCTGAAAGTGTTTCTGGGAGAGTGCATGTCAGAACTTGTAATGCAGTTTTGCTTGGTATCTATTTATGTTTTTACTTATTGATTCATTCATTCATTGGTCGATTGCTTGATTAATTTATTTATGTATTCCAACCAAGACCTGCAGGCCATTTGTACACACTGTTACATCACCACAATGCATCATTATGCAGCACAATACAGCTTGATTTTCTTTATTACTGCACCAGGGTACTTTTTTTGAAGAACACACGCAGTCAGATAAATATGAACTCCTTTTAAGTAATTAGAACTGCCTTTTAAAATCAATTTCAGCCAAAATGCCTTGTTATTGTTAATCAAAATAAATCAATTTTATAGTGTCTTGTCCTTCTATACATGTTTTTTTCTTCCTCAGAAACAAGACTGATCCTGCAGCCAAGATTAGATCAAGTAACGCAGTCTCTGCATTGATGCAGAACCATTTATGTATGCATCAGGGTGCATCAATTAAAGGTTTATTTCTGATACCCCGACTCTTAATTGATATCAAATGTCAGGCTTCACGTGATTTATTTGTATGATCTCCCTTCGTTCTCTGCTTCCTTTCTGACTTTTCTCTTTATGCTTTTATATTTGTGACAATATGTTTGTTAACAGCACAGGCTTTAAACTAAAATACAGGCTTTTGTTTTCCAAAAGCTGAATTTTGGACACCAACTTAATAACTTTTACCACATCTGCTTTATAACCTCATTTTCAATTTTATTTCAGTAGTGTGTAATGTGGAGCAGCAGGTAGTGCACGTGCCTCACAGAAGATGTTCGATCCCCGGGTGAATGAATGAATAATGTGTATTACTTATAATTGAGTTAAGTTCACACTGATCTTACTTTTCCTGTTGAAAATTGATTCCTAAATATAACCAATCAATGAATCTTTTAAATGGTCTCAAAGCAGCAATACTTACAGGAGGTGTGCACAGAGCAACATTGAATTGAACTTTAAGGTGTGAACTTAACTGTGAACGCACAGTCCATCCCTGTTCCTCAATTATCAATGTCAACACTGCCGCACTTTACTGAACCTTATTTTTTAAAATCACACAGCTTAAACAGCCCCTATTAATGATGTTTGATTAATACAAATTAGTTGAAATTACTTCTCCATGAACACACTTTTTAACCACAGATTCAAAATAAATTTGGAACATGAGACTATAGCCTCAATCCTCTTTTAACATTATAATCAACAAGTCAAATTTATTGTCTTATTTTTTGCTAATTTTATTAATTTAATGCTCTTAATGTCATGATGTCTTTGTTTTGAACACCTTAAATTGATTTATGTATGAATGGTGCTCCATAAAATTGATTTGCCTAAAGTATGTTAGTGCCTATCAGGTCTAAACTTAGCAGTAATGTACAGCTTTGTCCACTATGCTGCTTGATGCTATAAATAATACAATTCTGAGACATTTTGCCTTCACTACGAATGTCTCAAAGACAAAATACGGAACTGAGTATTTTCTTTTTTTGATTAATCTTCTTAGGTAATATCAGAGGTGTAATAAAGGTAAGAGGAGAGCACATGGAGCCACTGGAGGGGCACAGCACTGTGCTTGTTTGCCCTAGCATGTTTGTGAAACTTGTCTTGCTCCCAAAGTCATATTGCACTGTGAATTAACACAAATATCATTAATATTAATATTAATGTCTCTCGGCATAATGATGTAAGAGCTTTATTTTGGCACATTGGCATAATTGCTGCATGAAAAAAAAAGGCTTTTAAAAGCAGCTGTGTAAAAAAATTTATAACTTGGCACACTGAGAGGAGAAATAGCCTGACAGGGCCTCAACAAGACCTTCTTGAAACAGCTGAGATTTTTTTTACACCCTATATTTCTTTTTCATATTTGTATGATTTATAATATCAAAAGAGATAAAAAAAAAAAAAAAAAAGTACATCAAAAGACAGTTTTAATGTTCTCCATAAAGGTGCTTTTTGTTGTGTGCAGACAATATGACATTTGGAGAAATATATAGCTCAAAGCTCCTTCCCAGGTTCACACATCTGGTGGTTATAATAACAGTTCATTTAGCCGCTCTTTGCTCAGAAATTGAGGTTGGCTGTATTTTTATTCTTATGTTACAAAAGAAATAAAACTTTGAGGGTCTGAATATTGCATTCTTCTTGACAAAGCAGCAGAGACCAGAAAAAAAATGTTGATTACATTAGAGAGGTCCTTCTTTGTTTATTTGTAGAAAAATCTGACCACCCTCTCCACCCAAATAATTTCCCTGTCAGTCCCTCAGAGACCGCAGAACAACAGAAGGGCAGAAATAGTTACAGTACCCTGGCTCTGACCTGTCATGAGCAAATCTTACTGTTCTGTGCCTAAATCAACTGTGAACACATCCCCGTTTGTTGTTTGCTTTATATGACTTACAGCCCCATTGATGTAATCTAATTGAATTAACTCCATCAAAATAGCCTCCTAATGAAAACAGCCGCCATCACTCCACATGGCAAAGATTCCTGCCCTGATACGATTGAGCCTGTGTTACTGGTCTGACATATCGAGGCCATGTTTGTATGGCAAAGGCCAAGCGAGATATGAAAAACAGTGAGGTGGGGGGTGGGGGGCGTGGGGGGGCCATATCTGAACATCTGATTTTATTTTATCCTTTTGTCAGGACGACAGGGGAAGGGAGGGGGGCTGTTACTGGATGAGAGAGAGAATGACTGGCTCCTCCACTGACTGAAATCCGAGAAGAACCAAATCTGTTTTCCATGTATGCATGCAGCTGCTGCCAAAGAGCAGCACTCACGTCCTCCTCCCACCAGCACCACCTCTTTACTGTCCACAGCACCCCCGACACACACAGACACACACTCACAGACAGACACACACTCACAGACAGACACACAAAGGCCTCATACCTCCGGAGACTGCCATCCCAACTAATGACTGTGTCTCCGCACTCCGCTGACCACTCTGCACTTAACCATTTATTGAGGAGGGGGATAACTGCGCCCTGCATCTTATCACCTCTAAATGACATCACTGAAAGCTGTAGATTCAAGCCTTATCGGTGAAATCAGAGGCGCAAGGAATTTGTACATTCTGGGCAGCAGGGAGAGTTGGAGAGATGCTGTCAGAAATTTCATTCCAGAAATATCAGCTCCTCAAAACCACAATGACACGTCCTTCATTCCAACCTCCACTTCTTCTTCTTCACTTGACATAATCACTGATCTAACAATGGCAGACAGGTAAAATCCGAGTTTTAGGGATAAGTGACATTAGGAGATCTTTTTATAGAGCAACTAATGTCAAATAAGCAACTCCTAAATGAGGACGGCTTATCACATCGGGACAGGCAGAGCAGCTTGTACTTGGAGGAAGTTTGTGGCAAAGTTGTGGAGTAAGTCAAAAAGTTCTGAAGCCACCCTCCTGTGGAAAGCAGCTCTTAGAGGTGCTGTGAAAAAGGGAACAGGGAGGGCCCTGAGCATCCACGCAGACTCGAGTGACTGCTTCAATTATCTCAGCTTTTAATCTTCATCTATTTGCAAGTCTAATGAAGATTTAAAAAGATATATAATAAAAAGCTGTGTCTTTGAGTCTCCTTGGGTGCAGCACATCCTTTGTGTTCACTTTGAATGATGACAATGACTCAGGTCGAGCTGCATTTGTATAAGGTGGAGTTTCTTTTTGTTTGAGAGCAAGCTGCTTTTTGATGGCTTTTATTCTATTCTCTGCAACATTTATTTTACACCTTTTAACCATTTTGACCCCAAAGAAATCAAAGGAACGCCTGCGGCAAGAAAAATCCATATAAGAGACTGCTTACATAGGAAACTCAACTGTGATTTTTATTTTCTCTTCTCAGGCTAATTGTGATTAATTATTAGAGGAGCCCTTGAGGCTGTGAATATTCTGTTTTTACATTTAAAAACCTTTATTTTACTAAAATATTTGCATTCTACAGAGTAGAGAGCATTATGTAAGGAGTGTAAGACTGCAGTTTATATATTTAGCTATACTTTGGGTCCATCCATCTATCTGTTATCTATAACTTATTCTTTTCAGGGGCATGGGTGGCTGGAGCCTATCCCAGCTGTCATTGGGTTAGAGGTTGGATGGGTCATCAGTCAACCACAGGGCTGATGTAAAGAGACAGACAATTATTCATGCCTCGAACCTTCAACCTTCCTACTACTAGCAGAGCGCACAATCAAACTGAGCCACCAACATTCCTGCTGTAAAACCCATGCATGCACATGGAGTGCATGCAAACACACTAAGAGGTACTGCCCAACCGAAGAGTTGAACGAGCAACCTTCTTGCTGTGAGGCAACTGCACTATGAGGGCTGATTGATAAGTTGTGAGCCTTGTATTGAAGAAGATAAGAAGGTATGTCCTTTTTCAGCTCTACTATTCCCTGACTATTTAAGGCTGTGTACTGGAAGACTGGTGTCATTTGGTCAGTTTACGTCGAAGAGGTAGCACTCTAAAGTAAACAAGGCAAGTGACTTTTGCAAAATGGACAAAATGCCCCTGTTCAAAAGTCTGTCATGGACATGGCTGCCATTAAAGATTGTGGCTTTGAATTGAGTGAGCATCCGCCTTATTCGCCTGATCTCGCTCCATCAGACTTTCATCTATTTCCAAGATTGAAAAAGGACATTTCCGGTATCCACTTTCGGTCAGATGATGACGTCATACATGCAGTGGAGGACCTTCTGAACGGTCAAGAAAAGGACTTCTTTAAAAGTGGCTTTGAGGCCCTTAAACATCACTGGCAAAAGTGTATAGATACTGAAGGGGATTATGATGAAAAATAATGCAACATGTCTGCCAAAAGTCAAACCCTTAAATATGAGGCTCACAACTTATCAATCAGCCCTCGTACCTGCTGCATCACCAGACTCCGAGTCACTTAATCTTATTGATAGATTTGTTGAACTTGTATAAACCTAATAGGACCATCTCTTCCATCAAGCTGTGATATGTTAAAGAAATACTAGTTTATATTGTTTAGGTAAAGTCAGAGGCATTATAGTGTCCCCAATATTAGGAAATCGAAAACACAATTATCCCTTTCCACATGTGGAAGCTGTCCAGCTTTGAGGTGATACAATAAAAATATTTTAGTATCAGTGACCTTTCTCAAAAGATTTATGTAACTCAATCCAGTGACAATAAGCCACAGTCAGCACCACCTACCACAGTATCCACCCCTGGTTAGGATGAAAAAAAGACACTCTACACTTAGACATGAAACAAGAGCAAACGTCAAAAAAGCTGCCAAATTTCCCACAGGTGTCAGAGCATGAAGATGGATTGTCAACAAAAGCTTCATATTCTAATGCTGGCTATATTTCCCTTTAAGTATATGCTGGGGTAAATAAAAACATGAACAATGGGCCACAGTTAAGACTTTTCTGTGACATTAGCCCAACAATACATGAAGTGACAACCTTTCTCACCTCTGGACTTTTTACAAGTCTTACATTAACTGTTTGATTTATTGATACAAGTAATGTATGCAGCTATTGCTAAACACAAAGATGAAACCTCTCGCATTTTTTTCAGTGGATAAAAAGGATCCATGGATAGTTTTCAAGAATAGTCATATTTAACGACTACCTTCGACAATCGTCTGTTTTTGTTTTACAAGGAGGACACATTATTTGTATTTGACACACTGATGGGTGAGCTAGGCTGTCTGCGCATGAGTTTTAAATTCATGCCAACTTTCAAATTCAAAAGGCAGACAAACCAGACTGAATAATTCAGCTCTACCTTCTGCCTCGACTTTTTTATTGTTTATTTGCGTTGAATAAAACTAGACGTGACCACCAGCAAAAAGGTCAATAAATCCTTTCATGAGAGTCTAATTTTTGCCTGTTTAAAAAGTCCTGTTCTTCACATGCATCTCACATCTTTCTTTGTTCCTCCTGGATCCCTTACACACCCTCTTCCTCACTAGTTTCATAAGTCTGAGAAGAATTTAATTGCATCACTTGATTGGTCAAAAGTGCACATGACAGCAGCATCACTATACTGTCCTTGATTTGTTTAAAATGGAAAATCTAACTATAGGTGCATTCAGATGCCAATTATGAACCATTAGAAATACAATGTAGGCTTTTATCTCACGGCTATTTGCGGTTGGCCAACTGCCCAAGTGATTGGACACAGGCTGTTAGGATTCAACTGTAACTGTGAGGATGGCTGTCTCTGTAATGTCTCTATAAGGCATTCAAAGTTGCTCTTTCATGTAAACAAAATGCTTTCTGAATAAAGAAGTTCACTTGTCAGAGCCTACCTAAGCCTACCCAAACCTAGCTATGCTAAGATCATAGGTTATGAAAACCAAAGAATTGATATAATAAAAGTAACTTTCAAAATTTTTAGATCTGCTTTTATTTTAAAAGTTTGAAATTTGACTATTTTTATGTTGGCCTAATTATTCCTTTTACTGTAAACCTCCTCAACTGTTTGGTAGGAGTTCGTCATTTTTTTATTATCTTGTGTGTTTCATTGTTGCTAATGGTGCCTAACTGAATAAAAAAATGCAAACAAATCAACAAAAAAAAATCACAGCTACTCTATTTTATATGATGTTGGAGTTCAAAGGTCAGTCTGCTTACCAGGGTTTCCGGGCATTGCAGGTCCAATTCGATCCTGATCAGATGGACTGGGACTGGACTCCGGTATGGCGTTGACTTCTGGAGACTCTGGCTCCTCAGAGCCTGGTGCATTTGGGACTGTGGGAGAAGACAAGAAAAAGAGTGAAAAACTCAGCCTTGGCAGGACACATGCTGAATGAAAATGACTTGTTCGTCTAAATCTTCTGAGGATTATTTTTTTATTATCTTTTGATATGTCTTTTCTACACAGAGAAGGTTATCTTTGCATGTGTTGAAAGAGTCTCAGAAGTGCAGATGAAAGCACAAAAAGAGGAAGGACAAGTTAGTGAACGTCTGTGAAACACGCCAGTATTCCTGTCCCATCATAAAAAATGAGCTCAAATCTAATAGAGCAGCTCCTTCAGCAAACACTCAGACAGGCGTTTCCAACACTGACACATTCATGACACACACACACACACACACACACACACACACACACACGCAAGCACACACACAAACCCACACCTAGGATATTCTTACAATACACTTAGGCATGGCAGAATGAGGGTAAAGTAGTTATATATTAACTTTTTATTGTTTTACATTATTCATCACGTTAAAAGGCCATAATATGCCTTATTTATTGCCCTGGCTTTAACTCTGCCTGAAAGAGGCACACTTCTAAAGAGGAGCACAGGAAGGAGAGGAGGGGAGGGGGCAGAGGAGGAGGGGGCAGCATAAACTCTGAGTGGGGTGCAAAGGAAACAGACAGTTTATCTGTCTGTCTGTTGTGATTTCAGCACACGCACTTTGAAGTCTTTGTGCGGTAAACACTGGTGGGTCCGCGGCGTGGCTTTTACGAGGGCAGGACCGGCAGACAGCAGACAGTTACAAACTGTTACCGAGGCCGGTCTAACGGATTCCACAGTACACTATCAGATGCCTCTCTCTATCTGGTCTTATCTGAATCTGCCCGAAGGCCTGCTCAAGGGGTGTGTGTGAGAAATGGAGAGCCGGGTGTGTGGGGAGCCAATTTACATTTTAGTCCCTCTTGGCTTGCATGTGGCCGTGCATGGCTATGAATGTGTGTGTGATTTAAAAAAGACTGTCTAGCAGTCTATTTTCTATTTCCAACTCAGTTTGGCTGAGGCTCGGCAAGGAAATGATCTCTGTGAGGGATGTTTGGAGGAAGTGAAGGATAGAGAAGAGGCAGAGAAGGGAGGAGGAAAGACAAAGAGGGCCATAAATTCATGAGCTGCATTTTTCTCTTGGCATTTGGCAAACATAAGCACACTATTAACAAATTGATCTTCTCTCCTCCTCTATCTTCTCTATGTCCAGACCACCATAGCTTCACACTGATTGCAGCAGTAGAGAAGTTAGCCGTGAGCTGTTTTGCACCGTCAATAATTGATGAGAAAAGACACGAGTGAGAAGTGGCAACAATCCTGTGTGGCAGGGGATACGAGAGGACACAGTGATCTGATTCACTGACGTGCATACAGCCCCAACAGTGTGTGTCACTGAGCATGTGCAGGGAGCGTTCTAATGTTCTGACCCATTTTTCTGTGTGTACTGCTGACATTTCCCTTAGCTATGCAGACAGCAACTACCTCAGAACTGCCAAACCGCCAGAAGGAGGGGAAGGCGGAGGGGGAAGGAGGAGAAGTGAGAGAAAGAAAGAGGAAGACAATGAGCGAGGGAAAGAAGAGGGAGAAGAATATGTGAGGAAGGTAGAGGGAAAGAAAACAAGGGGGCGAGGGGGGGTGCATGTGAGGCGGTGAGTCAACATATTTTTAATGAGCAATGTGACATGATGTGGTGGAGAGGAGAGAGAGAGAGAGCAGAACAGCGATGAATGTTCAAAATATGGTCTCCTCATACCTCATACTTCTCCTTCAATCAATCTCACTTCCTCTCTTACTTTATATTTTTCATAGAGACAAAAGACGGAACAAGCGGCGTTTAAAGTACAATTAGATATCGACGTGTCAGACTGCATCATTTCCCTGAAAAGATGATTCAACATGACCTGGGAGTGTCACTGCACACACAAAAATGTAAGAGCAAAAGAATGTGCACACTTTTGAGCAGTCACCCAAAATAAAACCCATGGAGCAAAGATAAGAGGAGGTTGGGTGGACATACAGGGAGATCTCAGAGACCTGGTCACAGGAAGGGTTGGCATTTAGCTGCAGAGAGGCTGGAATGGAGGAAACGTGGCTTAAACACAATAGCATCTGGGGTCAAAGCCAAGCAGTGCACAGTTTTTTTAGTGCTTGTTAAAACAGAGTCATGGCGTGGCAGCAGGTAGATTTATAGGCCTGTAAATTACTTCTGTTTTCAACTCTGATTTATATTTTAAAGTTTTTTTTAATTGCCGGATTTTGCTCACGGGCTATAAAACGGTGCAAACTGCCAATCACTCCTTTACAAGAGAGGTGACATCTTCTTTTCATGACTTTGTCCCACAACACAAGCCAAATATATTTCATTGATAATAAATTAAAAGGAAAAAAAAAACAATTAGATTAGATTTTAGATAGATAGATAGATAGATAGATATACATATATACATATATACGTGTGCATGTGTATACATACATATATGTGTATGTATATATATATATATATATATATATATATATATATATATATATACATACATACATACATACATACATACATATATATATATATATATATATATATATATATATATATACACACATATTGGAAGATAGATAGATAGATAGATAGATAGATAGATGGATAGACAGATAGATATAGATATCTATATCATGATATTACTTTGTCAAAAGCACATTTGTCACAGTTCCAGCCCAATGAGTCACTGTGTCTTATTGAAACTGAATTAAAATATAACTGAAATATGTAAAATTGACTCTGTTTCCATGGACTCAGTCCAGAAAAACTTTTAAAGGAATGAAGACAAATAACCATTGTCAGGCCAGAAAACTTTTTTCTTGCTTTTGGTGTCTTAGTTTGGAGAATCAGTTGTCCATCATTATAAAGGCTGATGGTACAAGCCCATCTATAGCTGTCACATTTTGATGTGTCCATAAGGAAGAGACTAGGTCTCAAATTGCACCCTTTGCTGTGTCAGTGGTGTGTAGATGAGTATGGAAGAGTGTGGATGTGATTAGTTTACACTGATAGACTATTCGGAGAAAAACTTAAAACCATCAGTGAGTGTAGATGGGTGGAGGTAGACGTGACCTGTGGATGACAGTACTTGGAGAAGTCTGATAGCTAGCAAAGCACAACATAAACTCATGTCTATTTAGCATTTATCATTTATACCTCCTAATATTGGATATTATATGGTCAGAATTGGCATTATGCAACCCTATGTGGTCAGTTACCAGTAACTGTCATTGGACTATTTATGTTTTACAAAATCAAGCTAAAATGGTGTAACAAGGTTTTGAACCTGAACCTGACAGGAGACATATTGCCGTCAGTGGTTAAGATGGAGGAATTGGGTCAGTACATCCCTTGCATTTTAAAATAATCAGTTTACATGCTTTGCACTTACTGTAGCTCAATGTGCTCACTGTTTTTCCTGTTATTTCATTTTTTATACAGAATGTTTTTAAATGTATTGAGCTCTATGACTAAGGCATTTAAAACAGGCATTGTTTTCTCCACATTCTGATCCACTCATGAACTCACATACAAATGGTCACCTTTACAATCAAAGTGAATCTTGAGAAACAAAATCCGGCTTAAACATTTATTTATTTATTTATTTACTTATTTACTTACTTATGTACTTACCAACAAATGTACAGTACTTGTTTATTTATTTATTTATTCATTCATTCATTCATTCATTCATTCATGTATTTAAATCTGTTTATTTACTTATTTGTAACACACAGGTACTGAATCCAAAAAAACTACCTTTAATGTTTTGTTATACAAGTGAGAGATTGTCAGTGGTGTTGACAGTTTGGGGACAAGCATGTTTTGATACTTCTCATGGGTTTGAAATCCATCAGATCCATTTACAGACATGGGGGGTGACCCATAGCACTCATAATGACAAAATATTCATGTAATAGATAAATAATTTTGTCATTCAATAATAAATTATAATGTTAATTAAACAATTTGAATAAAAATAAAGTTTCTGCCCAACAGCAACTATATATTTAGGTACAAGAGACTTTAATTAACGAAACTATGAAACTCAGGACAATAAAACAGGAAGTTCAATCAGTCAAAAAAGTCAATTTTGCCCAACTAAAAAGTTATGCAGGGTGTTTATGGTAAACTTATAGGGCTTTTGTAATTTTAATAAGAGAAAAAATGTTGTAATTCTAAATTGTTGCTGTGATGTATTCAATATAATTTCACCGTTATTATGCTGAGAAAGACAAAAAAAAACATTATACAAGCTTAACAAATTGGTTAATTCGTCAGAGTTAAAATAATGGTTGCCTACATCATTTGTTATTAAAAAAAATGGTAGAAATGGCAGTATATATGTTGGAAAATAATTTAAAAAAAAAGATTATTTATTTTTTTTTTTTTTTAAGAAAATATAAATTACATTTTATCTGAATTTTTGCCCACTTTAAAATATTCCATGTAATTACTAATTATACTGCCAGCTCAAGTTACTAGAGTAAAATGACTTAATAAGTATCTGAAGTGTTCAGAAAAAAACAAGTCTGACTAATAATTGGGTGGGTCATCAGGATTATTTTTTCAAGTTGCTGAAGTATATTCAACTTCTTTAAGAAAAATCTTACACATTAACATCCATGTAAACAACAGGAACACACACTAATACATCCAGAAAACAAACCACTGGAGGTGTGAAGTCTATTTTATGTTTGTACGTCAGTGGTAAAGCAGATTCCTGCTGCTTCCTATCTGACCCTAAGAATATTATCGAATGTTCAACCAATTCTGAACAAAAAACTCTGTTAATTAGACCAACTATTTAAACTGTTGAAATTTTCTAAAAATATGCCCCCGCGAATCATGTTGTGAATAAAGACTGGCCCTTGCACAAATGAAGTTGACGACCCTTGCTATTTGATGAAACATTTTGCCGAGCTATTTTCTTGGTGTGGGAGTTGAATGGTTAATAATAGAAGCCTGAATGCTCTCTGAACAACTGGTTAAATAACAGTGATCATGAAAATATCAGATTGTTTTCCTCAAACAAAAGAAGCTATTTCTTATTGTTAAAACAATCCAGAATACATTATAAATGAGTCTCTTTTATTTCCAAGTTCTTTTGCCTACAGTGGTCATTTTCCACTATTTCCTGCCATGCAGAAACACAATGAGATTTATTGATTAATCCATAAAAAATCAGCTCCAGCAAACGAATCAATAATGAAAAAGTCATTATTTACAGCCCTAAGAGTAACCTCTCTTAGATGGAAACACATCATTTTAAATGCATACACATCAGCTAAATCTAAGTTTCTGTCGATGCTCCAGTTTCTCATGTCCTCTCTTCTTATAGTTACTGGGTTGGATGGACAATTTACGCATCAAAAATTCCCCTCACAGAAATAGAATTAAAAGTAGTGGCAGCTGGGCCGACAGCATCTTTTCTAACAAGGTTTATAGGGCATACTGATTGTGAGTGACAGCTCGCTTCAGATCGCTTTTGGAAATGAGCGCACGGCTCTGGCGAAGTTGAGGAACAGCCGGCAGCCACAGAAACACTGTCGAACTAAGAGGAACTTTCCTAGAACTTTCTTCCAATAAGACATTCCCTTTCAACTCTCATTAATGTGAGATCAGGGACTTGCGCCTCTCTGAGTTAATGGTTTTTGTGTTAAAGCTTGCGTCGATGCAGCTGTGTTGTTGTCATTTGGTGCAGGGTGTTGCAATCCGGGGCTGTCGGATGCTCAAATTGACCTACATGGAGAGATAATGCAATGCTTGTCTGTTTGTGAGAAGGCTGTGGGTATTTTTCACTGTATCTGCTGAATTTGTTCCGACTCAGACCTTGCTAGCATCAGCAGCTTGTTAGCTTCTATTCTCCCTCTGACTGCCAGGATGCACTGCTGTCATCCAGCAAGCCAGCATTCAAAATCAGCACACGCACACACACACCCACACACACACACACACACACACACTGAGGATCTCTCGGCTAGTCTCATTTTTAGTTTGGGCATGTTGATATCCACTCTTAAGCTGGAATAAGATCATGGTGGTGGACAGATGTTCCTCTCAGACAGCCGTTAGCGTCTTTTTTTTCCTTTCGATCAAAACATCCACGGTGAGAATGGGGGGGATGTTTACAGAGTAACACATCTGTGTACTGTACTCTGTCAAATGCAGGATATGAATGTCCACATACTGAGCAAAACTCTGTCTAAAAGTGAAACGCATGATGCAAACCAAATGTTTTGTCCAAGGATATCTAAACAAAGCTTGCTTGTTTACTCCCTGCATTTTTAGACGACTTACGCGTAGCACTCACTGATAAACAGAATTAAACAACTTTCATTCTGTGATGACTGAAGAACAATCAGGTTCAGAAACAGCTGAGGAATATCATACGCCCTGTTGCAACAAGGAAGTGAGGTCATTACTAAATTGAATGTTATTCCTTAATGGTTCACTACTTGCACAAACTGTTTATGTGTGTTAAAAGCTTTACTCAGCACCTCAGAAAAGATTCCCATACTCCTGTTTATTTGATGGTAAAATATTGATATAAACTGTGATTTTTACTTGAAAATCAATTTAGAGCTGATTACACGCAGAGAAAACAGATGAGACAGGAGTGTTTTTAAAAGGGAGACATATGCTCAACTTCATACCCAACAAATCAGAGAGCTCCATAACAATGAAGCAGAGAAGCTGTAAATCCAATACTGCAGTCCATAAAGTGGTCCTGCTCATTGATTTGTAGGAATGTTTGCTTTACTTACTTTGAACACCCAAGTTCACCCAGGGTGATATCTTGCAACATTTTTGTTGCAGGGATGTAACAAATAAACTTAGCCCACTGTTTCATAAGTACTTTGGTTTTTTGGTCATGGTTTAAGGTTAAATTTGGTTCTGACTGCCGCAGATACCAAACTGCTTTTTCTTTCGTCTGTTTATGGACAGTTTTACAAGACAGAATGAGAATATTGAGGAGAAAAACCTGTTTTCATGTTTAAGAACTATTTCTTTACTTTACTTTCAAGAAAAGTGTATGGTACAGACATCAGTGGCTAAGTCTAGTATGCTCTATCATAACTCAGAGTATCAGGGTCATCTCCGACTATCACATAGTGATGTGTCCTTGGGCAAGACACTGGACCCAAGTTGCTCCCACCATTATAATTAATAACTTTTTCCCTCTGTATCCTCAAGGAGCATGTTAATTCCTCCATCTTGTAAATTTCTAGTATTATTCCAGATCATTCTTCTAATGTAGTTGGCCCTGGTTTTAGCCACTTCCTGTTAATGGATTTCTAACTCGCTGCTTATAGAGCCTGCAACAGTTCTGTATCACTTATCCTTGTTAAGCCTGTAATGTGACCTAAATACAGACTCTCAAAATTCAGGGGTATATGAATTTTAAATACCTCACTTAATGTTTTATGAATACCTTTCCAATACAAACAAAGTTTGGGGCAATCCCGGAAAACATAGAAATGATTTGCTGCTACTGAACCACATATGCCTTTAACATGACTGACTGTTGTTAACATTACATTTTTAAAATTTTAGACAAAAGTTGCATTTTCTTTAACTTGACGTTACATTTAGAAACAATTAGATTACATTTCATTTATTCATTTATTAGTCCTGTCAATGAACTGACTTTGATAACATTATGATGTACTGCTTGATATTAACATTCATCCTGCCAATTTAAAAATAGGTTTTTCCTCTGGATTGATTAATTTCAGCTATGAGACTTATAGCTAAGTTTAGGTTTGCTTTTCAATGCTCTTTTCAGTTGATATGGAGGGTTGTTTTTAATGCAACAGAGACTTACACTTGAGTCTGATGAGTTGAATGTTTTTCTTTTAAGTATATAATTGAAAGCTTGAAACAACATTCTGGTTTAATCTGATGCTTAATACAGAGCTCTCCTCATCCCTACCCACACCACAGATTTAAAGAACAGTGCTAGCTGAAATTGTGAAATTGTTGCAACTGTTCTGGCACCAGTAAGTTTTTGAATTTCTGGAGGGTGCTAAGTATTTTCTCCCCGTTATGCTCACATTGTTGCCTTCTCTCGCCATTCAGCTTATGTGTGAGAGGAGTTTGTCGTCCTTACACATTGACAAAAGCTAGTAGAGTCAATATAGAGATAAATAAAATGCACTGAAGTTAGATTATGAAAAAGAAAATACATCCTTTAACAAATATGTATTGAAACTTGGATGTCCTACTACCTTATTGCAAATAGTATCGTTGACACTAAAGAGTGTGAACTGCTGGTATGAAAGTGATATGAAATCTTTAAAACTAACTTAAACTCTTCACCGGAGGTCTACAGCATGTCAAACTTCATGAATAAATGGATTCAAAGCTATTTAACATTAATTACAATGCATAACCATTTGCATTTTCTACATTTGTACATTATCACACACTAAGTTCATTTTTAAATCACATTTTTGGTGTCCATCCAAATCTGTGGAAGACCTGAAAATACTGTTGTACACTGACATATTATTGATTGAAACAGAATTGACGGTCACTCATCATGTTAGCTGTACTACACAGTATATTCCGGTGAATGCAATTAATATTTAATAACATCTGGTACTGATTTATTTATGATCACTACATATTCTAATTAACAGCTTATGCAGCCTCTCAATGAAAGTTTCAAGGTTTGGCAAAAAGCCTCTAAAAGGTCAAATATATTTAGGAGAGAATTTCTTGGTCAAAACTGACTTAGAAAGAATCAAAGTTACCATAAAATTCAGCATTTCTCCAAAAGTTGAAGACCGTGCTGCAGTTTTTAACATGCTTGAGCAGATTTGTTTGCATATGTGTTAACTGGAAATAAATAATTTATGGCACACTGTAGGGATTTGTTCATGTGTGTAATTATATATCTTTAGACATGATTGCAGCAACATTACTCTGTTCCATAAATCATTCAGTAAAGACAATTATCACCATGTTTTACGTCAGTGTGGGACTGGCTGTAATGATAAATGTAGTCATTTTGTTGCTCATTTAAAGCAACATAATTATTTATAATGAGTTGATTAAGTATTTGTTTCATGAAAAAATATGAGATGGCTATTTTATTTTTAAAAAATCTATATTGTTTAATAATCTGCCACTCAAACTGTGAGGCCAACCATGTTTCATTTCTGTATATTTTGATACTGTTACATCATTGTTGATGGTATGACTGAGCAATCTGACTGGAGTATAATTTTTTTCATATCATGAAGATCATTTCTCCTTAACATGTATAATACAGTGTAAACATAGAATTCAATACGTTTCACTAGGGGGGGTGTTTACTAAAGTAATATAACTGATATAGAAGACAGCTTTTATTTCTAGTTATAAAACAATATGATATATATTTACTGTGAAACACCACTTAAAGCCAGTAAGTGTTTTTTATCATTCCACAAAAAAAAACAAAAAAAAAACAACATATTTGCTTGCAGCCAATATATTTCACCACTTTTCCACTAAGGAGAACTGGTCCTGTCACGCCGGCAGCGGACAAAGTCACGCCTGGCACACATGGCGACAAATGAGAATGTCACACCAAAGTGAAACATGGCTTCAAGGCAGCAGCCATGTATTGTGCTCTACATGTGAGGTGAGCGCACATTTACCTTGTCCGACTTTCATGATGACTTTCATGGCTCGACTCTTGCACACGCCTCCCTCCCGGTTCTCCAGGCCCTCGACCGTGCCATTGGAGGTAGCTGCAGCAGGGGAAGAGGAAGAGGAAGGGGTTGAAGGACGAGAAGAAGAAGAAGAAGAAGAAGGGGAAAAAGAGGAGGAGGAGAGAAGATGACACACTGCTTAATGAGCACGTCCATAACGCACCGAGCTAATCAATATTTACGACAAGCACTGATTAGCTGTTCCAGTGATTAGCTGTTCTCACCCTCAATCAAGCGCCAGCCCCTCATGACAGTATCTCTCATTAACACAATAAAGTGGAGTCAAATACATGGAACAACATTAGAACCTACAGAGGGAGGCTAGGCGCTGAGGTGAGGACAGGGAACATGGTCGTACCTGTGTGTGTGTTTGTGTGTGTGTGTTGTCTGTGGGAGCATAGTTTAACTGTGAGACATGCCGGAGAGAGTTCCCACTGCTTGCCAAGTCCTGGAGCAGCTCACTCCCTCTGAGCCACATGTGTCATTACTTGCTACAAGTGCTGATAGCTAAATGCCTTCTTAATGTTTTAGCCCACATGTGCGTGCATTACAGAATATGAATAGGGAATAGGGAATATGACCTAAATGTCATAACATGGTGCTTGTTTTGCTCTTTGCAAGCAAATATTATATTGCAGATTTAAATGAAAGCGATCCTACATTTATAGGTTGTTTAGTGATACAATGACCCTTCTCCCTCTACAAGAAGTCAGTAATTTTAAACATCACTAATGTCTTTACATGGAATCAAAGAAAGATACATTTTTTAAGTCAGTGGGAAATCAGTTTTAAGTGTTGTAGCTAGAACTGAGTGTGTGGTTTATTTCTCTTCTGAGTTATGGTCATCTTCCAGTGATAACATATAATTACCTGTACTGGCTAATCAAAATGACAGCACTGAAGCATAAATGATACTAAGGACTTAAAACAGCTTCAGGGGTCACTTGTGTGTTCTACAACTTCTTTAACAAGGGTCAGAGCCTTAGCCCACTTCTTTGAACCATCTTGGATTTTAAACAACCAACTTAGATCTACACATACCGTTAGATAGTTGCTGAGGTTCTTGCAATGTAAATCGCTGAAGTATTATACCCTATGAGACTTGATGAATTTATTCCAGCACAAAGCCTGTGATCTAGACTAATACTGTTTGACAGGAAGTGAGCAGGAATGCTTAAAGGTCACATATTCTGCTCCTTTTCAACAGGATCCCACTAGTCCCTGATTTACCCAGAATTGCCTTTTTTTATTATTATTTTCTTGCCTGAAAGTTCTTTTCGATATTTAAATGCTGTCATGCCTCAAAAGCCTTTTGTTTCATGACTGCTCAGAACAGACTGTTTTGGTGTAAATTCTCAGGAATGGTATCCAGCCATATCCTTATCAAGACTTGGATGCAGCTTAAGTATGGCAATGCAGTGCTCTAATGTTTACTATGGCTACATCAGACATGCCTACACGTGTCTTCCACTAGAGCAAGTGTGGGCTGAATAACAATTTGTTCAGAGTGTCTCCCGTCCGAGATACAGTATGTGGCATATCTCGATATAAAGGGAATTTTGAGGAAATATGTGATCAGACAGCTAGTAGCACAGATTTTCTCGAATGTGAAGACAGCAACAGAGTAACAAGAGAGAATGCTGAGGGGGTTGTATTCAGGCCATTTACACATTGCATGTACAAAAACCATCAAAGGTGTATTTTGCATAATATGAGGCCTTTAATATTGCTGGTATCATGGGCATCAAACTTGTAGAAAACACACATTTACCTCATTGCTGTAAGGTAATTTACTTTCACTCAGTGTGAGTTTATGTGTGTATAGTTCTGCCTCACTCTGCTCATCAGATCACAAAAGAAAAATACCTGAATGCAAACTGCCGTCATGAGAAACAAATCACTTTGTTATGCTAATTGAATTAACCTGTCACTGTGGGGGGTAGTTTAAGTTACTAGTGGCATTAACAAGAATGGTGCAGATGTTGAAACCGGTTTGGTGGTACCGAGCTCCAGTTGTAGAGACTATTGTTGATGGGGTAGTGTGTTGCAACTGTCATTCCAGAGTATAGGATGATACTGACAGCAAGAAGCTGCATAAAAATGTTAAAACAATAGCACCTGAGGCTTAATTTTTTATCATAAGGCATTCACTTCGATTTAAGATGTCTCTAATGTGAACATAGATGGCAATAATACACAAATACATAAAAAAGGTATGAAAAAATGGTTAGTAAATGTACTTGGGTAATTTGCTCAAGTATTTCCGTGTATGTGAAACACTTTATTAAAGTTCCCGTGAGTGTGCCTCTTATAATTTGCTTCTAATGTGTGTTCCACTCTAACTTGAGTGAGGAGCTCTGGGTCGGGGTTGTTTACTTAATGTCACTTTTACTTCAGACACTGTGACACAATTGGCTGTCTATTTAAGGGCCCATGATAATGACCTAAGGAGACAGAGTGTGACTCTGACCTTAGCACTGAGCAGCTAAAGCAGCCATGAGCGCGTGCGTGGTGTGTGGGCGTGCGCCTAGCCTGTGTGGGGGCATGCAATGGCAGCTCTAATTTTGGAATTCCCCAAATGATCTCCATCTCCGCTTAATCTGCTGTTTAAACGTTCTCCCTTCCTCCAAAATGCTTTTGTTTCTCTTCCTGCTCTGCCCGTCTCAGTCTCTCACAGTGTTTTTTTACTCACTTCATTTAGTTTTTTATCTGTGTTATCTGAATCTACCCCTCCCCATCCCTCCCTCTTAACTCAATGACCATCTCCTGGGTGATTGCTTCAGATGGCACCCTCATTATGATGAGATAGTCTTAGAGAGGGTGCTTATCTAATGATGACACAAAGGGAGGCAGATTTAGCTACAGGCTATAAGAGAGTGTGTGTGTGTGTGTGTGTGTGTGTGTGGGGGGGGGGGGGGGGGGGGGGGGGGGGGGGGTTACAACAAACATTGTAACACTCCCTCTTGCTAGCATGACTGTAACACTCCCTCTTGCTAGCATGATGTTTCAGTGTTTCTACATGCATGTATAGACTGATGTTATGTTGAAATCTGGCTCTGCAGCAATGGAAAAGCTCATCTAGTTGATTCATGCCCTGTCATTCCTAAGTATTATTAATGTTGACATTTGCTGCCCTGTGGGAATTCAGCTTTGAGCTCCGGTGAAATTGAAGAAAACTAAATAATGAACTGCACTAATATTATGTTTCATTATCAGATCATACCCGGGATCTAAATTTTGTGCAGAACCACAACATTTTGTTAGTGTGGACTGGGGGACGTGATAATTTGTGAGCTGGATTGTGATAACATTGTGTCAGGAGCTGTTTGGCGAATTCCCCCCGCGCTGTAGACTCAACACGACTGAGTGAACCGGACGCTGAAATATACACGAGGGGGAGGCAGTGGAGCTGAGAGCGGAGCAGGAACAAAAAGATTTTAAATTTACGTGGGACATTAATGTGAATGAACACTCAAGGCTAAGTGAGTCTTATGATTTATGTAGAGTCTATGCAGGGAGCATGCCTCTTCTTAAGAGAACATTCAAAGACAGTGAGTTCAACAGGCCTGTTTTCAGTCTTAAAGGCACACATACACACACACACCATCTCGCAGCGCTGAAAGGCCCAGACACTACTACAAGTGCTGACCTCATCTTGCCATTTTCCACCCAATTTCTTCTCTTCTTTCAATTTTTAAATTTTCAGGGCAAGGTTAGACAAAAATTAGCTCTTTGAAGATCGAGCTCAAAGGCGCCTGAATAATCTGACTAAGAGTCAGCGTCATGCTATGAATATTATATCCACACAGGGAGAGCAAATCCTCTAAGTGTTAACTTACTTCTGTCATCTGAATCATCCCCTGCTTTAGGTTGACTGAACAGGCTCCTGGATCATACTGATCTGGCATGATGATAATTGGCCCTTCTAGGCTTCTGTTTACTGAAACTGATCTGGATTTATACACTCATGATCACTTTGTGTGTTGTTTTTGCTCAAAGCATTCATGTCAAAGATTCAAGGCCTCCACTAAACTGCTGGGGATGTGCAATCGGATTAATAACGTCCAGTTTTAACATCATTTCCTTATGTGAATGCATCTTTTAAGAACTGTTCAAGATTAAAATCATCTACAGAATTAACTTGAGTGCATAAAAAAATAAGGATGGGAATTTACAGCTGTTATCATGTGAAAGTCACTGACAAACACACAAACGGGTTCCAATACCCTCCCAGCCCAACCCAAAACATGCACATGCAGCACAGAGAACAGCTGAAATGTGCACGTTTTACAGAGCTACATTAGAATAAAAAGAAAAAGACTGAAAAATGTCTTGCAGATGGACAAGCAGTACATAATAACTGATTAGTCAAATGCTAACCCATCACATTAGCACGAAACAGGCAAACACAGCGTCAAATCCCCCTCATATTAATTTTAGAAACTATCTATTTCACCCATGGATATCAAGTTAAAATAGATACTTGAATTAATCATTCAGCAATATTCAATTAAAAAAGACTGTCTCTCAAGTTTAGGTATGTTATTGTTTATAGCTTATCTTTTGTTCTGATATGGTGTCTTGAGAAACAGAAGTGATAAAACAATAGAAAGGTTTAAACTATTTTTCATCAGTTTTGTCTTTTTTATTTTGTTTTGAGTTTTTGTTTTGAAATTCAGATTAGTTTTTAATAATTTGGAAAGCTGATTTGTTTGTTCCATCTATTTAAATTTACTTGTTTTTACCGTTGAAAAAATAGTTTGAGTTTATTTATTCATCTATTTCATTATTTATTTCAACAATTAGTTTTAGTCATATTTAATAGGGAAAAAGCCTTCCTTTAATATGAGAAACCTATAAAGGCCAAATAGCCAGTCACATCCTTTTAGATGATATGAAATACAGATACCCCTTTACTTTTTCTTTTATTTATTCATATTTGTGTTTAGCTTTTATTAAAAATTATAATCAGCAGTGTGAAGTCGTAAACAAAATAGGCTGTACCGAGGCTTAAGTGTCCAACCACGGGACTGGCATCTTACTTTAAAAATGCTGTGGGGTAAATAATGGATAGATACGTGGTATGAGTTTGCATAATGTATTTAAATGTGCACACAAACTTCACGTCCCCCAGAACCAGAGGCACACCCACCTTCTCTGAAAAATTGTGGATGCATCCCTGTTTGTCAAATTACAACGTTTGAGCATTCGCACAGCAGCTGATGGATTTATGTATATCTATGTATATATATTCATGCATTTCTATGGATGAGACATGAAGAGCTAAAAAAAAAGGACTTTCAACCAGGTCACAGAAAACTTCTCAGAGATGTACTTACATCTTTCCTGTATTGGTGTCAACCCATGCAGTGGGTCTTTGCATACCCTGACCCTTAGATCACTCTTCAGCTGCTATCTATCACCAAATAATTAGTTATTATTTATGTTTGAAAAAAATATTCTGCCACACAAAAATGAAAACTTTCTACATTTGTCTACACCATCCACAGCAAAATATAACTGGAAATAATTTCAGAAATGTAATGTCACTCATGTGTCAATCAAATAGACAATCTACAGTCAAGCTGTGAATAAACAGCTGTTGAGCTAATCTGATGTTTACTAAAAGATCCTGACAAAATGTCTGAGGATAATTTTTACAGAATGAAAGTTTGCACAGCCAAAGAGAGAAGAAGTTATGATTTCTGTAATAAATAAAAAACACTGAAAATTGATATGGATGTACCTCAGACTGTTTATAGTTGCTGTACACTTCTGTTAGACGGCATTTTGTCATTAATTTCTTTTTTTTTTACTTAGTTTTGTAAAAACAAAACAAAGTGTCAATTAGGTTTTATTTTACCAGACAACCTTATTTCTATTTGGTATTAGTTTATATGTTTTTTCATATTTTAGTTTTCAATACTCTATTTTCAGTTTTAATTTACAATAGTGACCTTGTGCTATGAAACATCTCAAGCATATGGACAGCATTTCAACCAAGTCCTTGAGAAACTACCATTAAGTAATCATTTTAAGAAGTGATTAAGTTCTCTGGAATCTCTAAATTCATAAAAGGTAACCACTATTCAAATGTCTGAAACTTTATTTCCATCCCTATTAAAAAAGACACTAACAGAAAATAAACACACTCCTGTTTTTACCATTTCACTGTTGTCTGCCGTGTGTGTATTTACATCTGTCCTGTGGGAGTTCACTCAAAATAAATCATGCCAGCCAGGTTTCTCAGACTCTCTAACCCTACCAGACAACAAGGACACACTGCCAGCTTGTTTATTTTAATCTGAAAGCCTCTCACTCACTCACTCTTGCTCCACTTCTCCCTCTCTTACCCTCTCTCTTGCTCTCATTTCATCCCCACATTCTGACGTTAATCCAAATCTGGATTTCCAGATATTAAAAGGCTGTCGGTCGTGGCATGTTTTGGAAAGAGGAAACTGGGGAATTGGGTCTTCCTGTGTGTCTCGATGGAGATAAAAACACAAGGGGGTAAATCAGCAACAGGACCAAGAACAAAAAAATTCCCATTCTTCTGGTAATGATTTGGTGGAACAAACCGGTTCAGCGTTCATGGTCCGGAATACCGAAGGAACTGGTCATTGCATGAAGGAATGCTGCTTTTTTTAATATAGCGGTCGGCTCCATCCAGGGCTGGCGTTTTGAACGATTTAAGGCCCTCTTTGTGGGTGTGGAAGCATTGGCCACAGAGTAACTAGTGGGAGAACAAAAGATCTACAGCTGCTGAAGTCATAAGAGGAACCAGGTGCCAAATGTTGATGTTGGGAAATATCTACAGCACAAATGAATCAGCCAAGAGCGCCTTTCCGGGGAAATAACTGGCTTGCATCGAATGCTCCTGTTCCAATACCACACATATATCAGCTCTGCTAGTATCTAACACGCATGCATACAGGCAAATCCCCAAATTTCACAAGGACATCCAGAGTAGAGAAGAGACTGCCCTCATGGGTGACCTGACGGGAAGAGTGAAAGATGTGTGAGAGAAGCAAGACCGACTGGCCGAGACGACACCAGCTTAGGCTAGAGTGCGATGCAGTGGTCTATATTTATTCTCAGGTCTGCTAAATGAGGTCACTCAGGTGGTCTTGCTGAATACATTCCCCATCTCCATCATGAATCATCTACTGCTTATTATTCCTGTCCAGCCCAGGGGGGCTCGCTTTCATACAACACCATGGGCTGTGTGTATGTGTCTGTGCATGTGCTCCCCTGTCTACACCAGCCATCTTGTGTGAGCGTTTGTGCACGACATCTGCCCAAAGCGCAGAACGAGGGGATGGATACAGCCCGTGTGACAGACAGAGAGCAGGTTGTTTAATGAGAAAGTGGATGAGAGGTGACATTCATTGGCTACCTTTCACACACCGCCCCCCTATTCTCCACAGCATTCAGACTTCCACTTAGACGAGCCCTGCAGACACTGGGTAGTTGCAGTAACTATAGGCAATAATGTCTATGTTTCAACCAAATCTACAGAGCTAAATACATAAACAGGCACATGCACGGTATGATCACTCACACTTAGCATCAAGGAAAAACAGCAGCTGACACGGAGCTGTTTCATCCATTCGAGGCAAAGCAGGGAGCTAAACACAGCCATGTCAGGCGTCTGTGTCTGTATCAAACAGAGCGGCACATCTGAATTGGCTATTTCTCATACCAGCGATACTCCTCATTTTTGTTTACATTTTCAAACCAGACTCAAAGTGGGGGAAAGAAAAAGAGAGTCTATTTGCACAAAATATTTCACTCCTGAATGAGCACAGAGAGGGTTAGATTAGGTTTATGGGCCTGATTCCAGAGATAACCCTCCCCAGCAGATCTGGCATGCATGCTAGCACACACGTGCACACACACACACACACACACACTCACACAAACACATACAGAGTGAGGTTGGCAGACTGGAATAATACTGGGGGATCTAGATGTTTGCACTTTGAACCTTTTCTAATCCACAGTATTAGGACATGGCTAAAGCCTGATTATGGCAGAATGAAATGGATCTAAATAGATGTCCCAGCCCATCAGCCTCCTATTTCTTTGTCCACGGAATAAAAATGGAAATCAGTAATCAACCTTCCAACCCTTCGCTCACGTCTCTCCCACATAGCCTCCTGTACAGGTTTGGCTTCAGCAAGGAAAATTCATTCAGGCTTTCACATCATCTCAGATGAATTAGGCACGCTCGCCTCGGCCAATGTTTTCTTCTCCTGTTTCTTTTGAATAATAAAACCTGGCAGACAATACAAAATAGTCATAAATATGACACTAAGGCTGAATTTTCTAAATCCAATATTGAATTTGGGTTAGCATGAATGTTGTTTTGAGTAATGTGTATGGACACAGCTGACTTTCTCATCTTGGTGTTCAACAACAGGCAAGGCCTCCCATGAGGGGAGATAAGGGGAAAAGCTTTCTGGGGCCATGAGTCTTGCAGGGGCTCATCCGAATAGTAAAGCCTTCGTCTACCATATAAATTAAGACCATGGTTTCTCATTAATGTTAGCTTTAATACTCTTAGCTTCTTGTTTAAGAAGAAGAAAACATTTATTTGCTGTTGCCTATTTCAAAGTGTAACAGCCGTCCTCCTGAAATGGGATGATCCTTATTTCTGTGATATTAATGTTATGAAAATATCTGACCATTGAATTTATCAGCACAATAATGTTTTGAATGTTCAGCCATGCTTTCACCTGCAAGAAGATTTTGTTTTGGCTCCAAAGCTTCTCCAGGGGTGAATATTCCCAGCCCTAAAAGAACATGTGCATGTTGATATTGTTCTTCTTCTTTTATATGTTCTATTTTTGGACTTTTTATGCCTTTTTGAGTCACAGGACAGCAGAGTTTAAAGTTGGGGAGAGACAAAGTGGAATGCCATGGGATAAAGGAGCCACAGTTCACATTCAAATCAGGTCAGCCACTTTATAAGAACTTTAGCCCATACATTTGGTGTACAAATCAACTATGAGGCCACCAGCATTTCGAACACATTGATATTATCAACTGATACCTAAGGAGGGCCCATTTATGAGTCCTTTCAGGGGCCCAGCCAAGAGACAACAGGGTTGTTATCTATTTAGCCTTTTGGAAAAGCTTCACCTATAGCAGCTCTAATATGACTGTGTGCTGCCTGTTCCCACAAGCCTCTCTATGTGTGTAGGCAAAGCAGGTAGCAGCATTAGTGTCAGGGTTTAAGGTGGTTAGTGGCCCACTGCACACAACTGTTGCTCAGCTCACTGCTTCAGTATACAGCCAGAGGGGAGCTCCTCTCCTGTGTCCTGATTACACAGCCTCCTCTTAAGCACGCACATACATACACACGCATATGCTGAAACACAAGCAAGCAAAAAGCATGCATGGCTGCACACACCATTGCAACGACACTTGAAAAGGTTGCAAAAAAATATACAGACATGTAAACATTTGGTCTAACACACACACACAAGTGCACACACTGTGATGTGCTCACACACAAATACATATTCATGCACACATGCACGCACGCACTGGCTGTGTAGCCAGAAGATCAGACAGGCCTTAAGAGCTCCTCCGGCACCAAAATTACAGGGTACCTCTAAATCCTTCCAGCAGAGAGCACTATGGGATAGCATGGTGTGGGGGTGGGGGTGGGGTGTGGGGGGTGGGGGGGTGATATGGATGGGTGAGGAAGGGAAGGTGAAGTGGAGAGGTGTGTGTGTAGGGGTGAGGTGTTCAGAGAGGAGTTGGAAAGAGGAGTGCAGGGTGAGGGGGGTCGGCAGAGGAAGAGGGAGATTCCTTTCTTGAAGACGGGAAAGTGTGCAAGCCGGGGAGGAGTGAGACTTGATCTGTCTGAAGTGTAGTCGCATGCAAGTGTGTGTGAGTTGGTGTTTGTGTGTGTGGCACTGCATGGGGGTGACTGTGCATGCATGCATATGTCAGTGAGGGAATATGGAAGGAGGTGATGAAGTGAGGAGTTGAGAGAAGGAGGAGGAGGAGAGTTCAGTTTGGAGAGAAGAAGTGGGAGGTGATCTTTCTCTGTGAAGCAGAGGAAGCATATGTGTATGTGAGTGTGTTTGTGAGAGCGGCTGTATGTGTGTGTTTTTGCCAGTTTGCTTCTGCCTCACTAACACTCACTATTTCTCCTGCATGCTCCCCTGAGTGTCTCACTGAATGTGTCTTGGCCTCCGAGCAACTGAGCACCTCTCTGTAGAGCTGTGGGTCTGATAGGGCTGCTCCATTGTGGAAAATCATGATCGCGTTTTTTGTTTTTCAATGACATTGAGATCCTGATTTTCAATAATAACCACACGCTTTGAACTTCACCTCTCTTTAACGCTTGTGCATTCTGAACAATTGAAAACAAGCAACAAGGAAGTCAAAAATACATTAATATCTTCAAACAATAACATGCTTTGAGAGCACAAACCTCTGTAAAATCATTTTACAACAGTGGTGAGCAAGTCATACTCAAAAACATGGAAAACTGCCCTAACTTTCATTTTTAAAATATCCTTCAAAGATTCCTAGATTGCATCCAGATTCATCATCATTCAGATCACCACCAAATTTGTATCACTTTTTAACTTTGCCATGACCAACGTTCCCTGAAAATGGCATTCACATTTGTTAAGAACTTATCGAGTTTTTTCGGGAAAGTTGAAAAGTGACCTATCTTGCAATGTTAACAAATCCTTAAAAAAATCCTGGATCCACATCCAGATTCAGATGACAACCAATATTCCGGAATGTCATCAAGATCCATTCCTAACTTTCGGAGTTATTTTGTTAACAAACTAGCCGGATAAACCATAACCTCTTTGGTGGAGGTAATGAGTAAAACTAATACATTAAAAAAGGCAGAACAGGATGCAGATTTATCTCCATCGTTTAAATGCTAGTAGGCCCATGCTCACATGGGTTTTCTCAAGGTGCACTAGTTTTCTCCCATAGCCAAAACAATATGCTTGTTTGGTTAATTGTGACTCTAGATTGTCCCCAGGTTTGTGTATGTGTATAAATGGTTGTCTGTCTCTCTAGGTAAGCCCTGTGATTGGCTTGTGATCAGTCCAGGGTTAACCCTGCCTCAAGCCCAATGTCAGCTAGGATATGCTCCATCCAACTGCAACCCAAAAAGGGATAAGCAATACAGACAATGTATGGATGGATTTTAGCAAGGAGCCAAATTATAGCTGAAATGAAACTTAACTTTTCAGCTCATGTTTGTGTATGGGTGTACACTCGTGTAAGTTAGTCAAGGTAAATATCATGAATGAAACTATAATGAAGAATGAAAATAAGAAAACATACCCAAAAGTAGAATATAAATAAGGTTTTATTCGAAAGACAGTAACAACTGAAACTGTACTGTGTGAGGGCAAAAACAGCCAAAATAAAACAGTAAAAAAGCTTTTTAGTTTTCCACTATGGCAAAAATATGCTTGATAAAATATGGACTATGCTTACTTTTCCCCTCAGGCACATTGGCTTTAATTTTGGATGAGCTTGTCTGCAGCAGAAGTTAAAAGTTCTGTCCCTTTCCTTCCACATTTAAAGTATACTTTTGAAGAAGTTGCTCAGATGTTTCTTTGAAACTTTTCAAGAAATCAGAAAGCTCCAGTAACACTCTTTTTCTTCCTCTGTGCATCCTGAAAGCTAGTGAAGCAGAAGAATCTGACTTCTGTTTCTAACCGTATAAATACAGACACACCGATTTGCTGATATCACATATCCTAATATTTTAAAACTCAATTTCATCTGAGTCTTCAGTAACAGAATTAACTTTTTTCTTGCTGTGTGATTGTCTTATTGTATTACAAAACAGATTTGTAGGAATAAATAAGTAAATGAATACATAAAATACATAAAGCACTTTGAATTACCTTGTGTACGAATTGTGCTCTACAAATAAACTTGCCTTGCCTTGACGAAAACAATGTTTGGTTCTATAATGGATGCACTGAAATGATTTATACGAAGTATTCTCAAAATGTTGGAGTTTTGAAAAAGGATTACTTTTTACACTCAACTATTCTTTAAAGTCACTTTTGCATTAATGTTCCACTTTAGAATAATAATTTTTAAAAATGAACAGATTGTATGTTATTTTTTCTTTAAATCAACTTCCTAATGGTCCCTTACACCTTTTTTGGGAAAAATATATATGCATGAGCATAAAAATGTATGTCTGCCATTAAGTGCACAGATGTTTGTGCAGATTTTCCTTTAGGATTTTGTTCATATGTGTGTAGCATGTGTGGTCTTTACACATCTGTCAGTCCCAGATTTTGGAGCCAAAGGTTGGGCATTATGGACTTTCGTGTCCAGCACCACTGAGCTCATGCTCCAAACAACTAATGACAGCTTTTAACCTCTGCAGAGGACCTGTCAGCGCCTCCCAAAGTGTCTGTATGTGTGTGTCTGAAAGTGTCTCTGTACAAGCTCCACAGACACAAAGAGCTCCTGAGCTTCTGCATCATTTAGCTACGGGTGTCTTTGTGTCACCTCTCTGGTGAATCCAGCAGGGCACAGCTTTTACACCATTGCACTTTCCACTCTTCATTTCCCAACTCAGCATGCTGCAAACCCCCCTGCACCTGAACAAAGCACAAAACTTCCTCTTATATCTCTCCAACACACACATGCACACACACAAAATCCTATACTGCCCTATATGTGCCAGCACAAGGAAACACATGAGACAGGCCGAATTTCCCTTTCATACAACCGCGCCAACACACAAACAACCAAAAGTACACACCGGGTGCAGGCCGTCTGTCGGATCAGGAGGAGATAAAGGACGCAGAATAACAGGCGGACCTTGGGGAGCGGAGCAAGTCATCTGTCTCAAACACGAACAGACTGAGCACACTCCAACATGACAGATGCAGACAGACTCATCTTAGAGCATGCTGCATCCTCAACCTTTCCCCTGCACTCCTGCCTCCCCCTGCCACATTTTTCCCCCCACACACACACACAAAAGAGACACACAAGCATGATGAAGGGTGTCTGCTCAGAATGTGTGAGCACGCTCCTAAGCCAAAACCCCACATAATCTGACAGGTGTGCACCAAGGGAGTTCAGATCATAGAATTTTTGCACGCAGTCGATTGGCACAATAAAACAGAGTAACCTGAGGGAGGGAGACTTACAGGGTATAATACCATAAGATGATGCATACAGTATTAAAGTTATGAGAAGCAGCGACAGCAGCCCAGGCATCCAATAATAATTTCATAAGCACACTGCCTGTGAAATTCTGGCCTGCCTCACTCTAGCTCTGTCAAATATGGAAAATTTTTAGATATTACCTTTTTTTTTTAACTTCACCAGCTTTTTCAGCGTTAATGTATTCTGTTGTGTGGAGAAGTTGCCAGTAGCCCACACATCCCTCCCTAATGATAGAGTAGCTAATTGGCTGTAATGGCTCTTTTCACCAATATTATCAAGCTGCCACCACACAAAACCTCAGCAGTTTTACACAAATTATGTGAAGAGTAGAAATGGGGAAAACAGCGTGTGGAAGTGGCCTGCAGTAACTCTTTTCTGCTTTGAATGAACAGCAGTTGAATGCAACTGAGAGGCAAACTAAAGTAATAGTTTTGTATTTATAAGGTAGGGTTGTATAAGGTTCATGTCAATACTAAATACATTAGCCACAGTGATTCTGGTCAGCTCTGTTCCTATGAAGAAGAATGAACGAAGAGGCCAGACTATTTACTGTGAAACTATATCTCTGGAACAATATAACAGCCCTTTATGCAAATGGACAGTCAACTCGTTCCCCCCACATCCTAATCATGGGACATTCACAGAGGAGGCTAATTGTCATTGGTGTGTGAACATTGCAGCTTGAGATGGTAGCGTGAATGGCAATTATGGAGGACTTCAGATCAAATATGCCACCCACAGAAAGGTTTTAATTCAGCCATGAAGGGCTGTGTTTTTTTTATTTGTTAATCAACAAATCTGTGACTAAATCACAATCCATCACATCTTTCAGTCAGAACTTATTATTTTCTTGTCTTCATGATCTTAGCATCCAATTAGAAGCCACTAAAGGTTAATGCGGATCAAATGTAAAAATGTCAATAGTTTTTGTTAATAATTTGATGGTATGTTACCATACTCTGATGTGAAAAGTTCATCACTGATCCATGTGTGTTTTGTATGAAAGTCCTAAAGATTCAAATCACAGTTCAATTTTCATTTGAATGTTGTAGCTATGGTCAAAAAGATTTAAATCATCAATCTGACTTGATTACAACATTAAAGTTCTGATAACCTGGGTTGTCCTGATGTGTTTATTTATGCATAATAAACACATTAAAAAAAAAAAAACAGGTAGACGTAGCTAAAAAGTAGGAATGCATAGTATTGGAATTTTTCCAACATCAAATATGTCAATATTTCCAAACTTATTATCATCAATACCGACACTGATGCAGTTATTTTTTTGTCAAGAGCCTCTACTAAAAATGACCTATTCCTCTCATGAACACTGTCCATTTGTGTTGGAAACAGATGTAAAGCAAAAGAAAAACATTTTATTCTTTAAAAAAATAACACTTTTGAATTATAAAAGTGGACATTTAGTGATGATGTGGTAAATAATTTTAAACCATTAGTTCATTCTGCCAATATTTCAGCCAATAAACTGGGTACTTATGGACAAGCTAAAAAGTAGGGTATTGTAAACGTATCCAGAAGAAAAGAATGTCCAAAAGAAAAAATACTGACAATTTCTTTTAGTTTGTTATCAACTTAAGTTCCCCATCCACAGCACTGTATAGCCTGACTTCTAAGTCCATTCTCTCCTCACAGGGACAGGGCTGATCAGAATTACTGTGGCTAATGTATTAATCATTGACATGTGCTTTAAACAACCTTACATCAAAATACTGAGCCATCCATTTAATGTGGCCTTAAAAGGTAAAATAAACACCAGTTCAGGCTATGAAGACTGTTATTTTTCTTTGTTTGGAGTGAACGTCGCTCCTTATCCATTAGATGATTATTTAAAGAAAAAACTGGCACAACCCTGGTGGGCACACACACACATTAACACTTGAATACACAAGACTAGCAGGTGAATAAACACACTCTGAGAGCTACACACAAACCCCCCCCCCCCCCCCCCCCCCCATGCACAAACACACACACACACATGCATCTGAACTCAGCTCGCAGACAGTGCATCATTTGACTAATAGCAGCTGAAATGTTGCGTGTTCAGAGAAATAAGCAGAAGGCAGAAGGAAAAATAGGTCAGAGAGAAAAGACCAGCATTTCACCTTCCTATTGGTTTGAGCTAAAGGTTAGGAGACATGCAACACATACTGAGGCACACAGACTCCAAAAGCTAAAGGTTAATATTGTTCATGCGGGAGTTGCTGAGTTACTGTTTATCTCTTGCTAAACCAATGAGTGTGTGTGTTCGCTATAGGCTTGTTTATGTGTGTGTGCAAGTATCAATGAGTACACAGAGTTTCATCCCTTCCAAAGACGGAGGGGGGTTCCACTTGTGTTTCATTAATCTCATCATGAGCTCAGTGTTTTCCTTATCACAGGTATTAGCTGGCAAGATGCCCACTCTTCTCAACCAAATGCCCACTAATCCACATCAACAATCAGTCCACATGACTTCCTCTTCTCTTTGCTCTCTCTCTCTCTCTTCCTTAGATCCTCCACCACTCGCCATTCTCCAGTTAGCTGACTGATCACTTCATGCTGCCACTTCAGATGAAAAGCTGCACACCTCAGCCGTGTCCTTTTGGCCTTGTCTGAGGTTAAGAGCATTCTGGGAAGTTGTGCTCAAAAGAGTGGAGCGCAGTTTTCAGTTTTCATTCTCCATTAACCATCATGGAGAGTCTGGGAGGATGCCAAGGGAAACGGTGGACAAAAGGGACAACTATCTGTTGACAATATAAAGAGCAAGTGGCCTGAAAGAAGAGACTGCAATAAATGTGTCTTTACATCCCAAAACAAACAGATGAGTACATTTCCCTGCAAGCGAATATACTAATCATTATCTGATTTTTGGTGTTCTATGATTGCTCATGTGGTCACATAAACAACATAATGCAATAGGCTTTATCAGATCAACGCCATAACCACATTATGAAAAATCTAATGAACACATCAACTTTTTGCCCAATAATCTGTTTATTCAGTGTGTGAGTACCTTAATCTGTTTTCTCTCTTTTTCTATTACATCTGCTCATGAGTGAAAGGAGCAAACAGAGGTAAAAGAAGACGAAAAAAAGAGCAAACAGAGCCAGCAGCAGTAAGAGTGATGGGAAGCAGCATTTTGGAGTATCACTGAGACAGAATTCAGGCTCAATAAAAAAAGAATAATGCAATACATTTATTCTCCTGTATGGGAGAAATGGCAAAGTTCATAAAGGCAGTGTCCACAGAATGACCAAAATTGTGAACAAATTTGTTGCCACTAAATCATTTAGACTAGCTTACCAGGGAGGAATGAAGGGGACCAAGCTATTGACATACTCATTTTTAAAGCTCCCTGACACAACAGGAAGTTTTACTTTTATGTCCTGTACTTGTGAAAAGAAATCCAACTACTCGTAGAATCATGTCCACATTTTTCCTGACATAAGTTTAATGGAACAAGAGGATGGGCCAAGGGTCAGATAGAAATCTAACAACTCCAGTGGCCACCCCAAAATCTAAACCATGATATGTGCAAGTAAGATGAAAATTATACAAAGGTCTCCACTATCTGAAAGATACTTCAGTAGTTAAAAATTGTTTTTAGAGGTCAAAATGATGAATAAGACTTTGTATGTGTATGTTTGTGCAATTCAACCATCAGGCCACCCCTGAGAAAGGCAGTGACCCTGTACGACCACCCAGTCAGAGAAATCAGGCTATACCACAGCGCTGAAGTGTGTAAACGCATCTATTCAGATATTTCTAAGATGCATGTAGATAGACAACTTAACAGTTGAATTCAGATAACTGTATAGCTACCATAATATTTACAAGTCTGTTAAACAAATTACCTCCACTAAGGAGGTTATGTTTTTGCCAGCGTTTGTTTGTTTGTTAGTTTGCTGACAGGATAACTCAAATGATTGTGAACCCATTTTCAGGGAATGTTAGTCCAGATAAAGATCCAGGATTTGTTAACATTGCTAGAGGGAGCAGTTTTCCACATTTTTGCTAATAACTCAATATGTTCTAAACAGATTTTGACGACATTTTCCAGGAATGTTGGTCACGGCACAAGAGAGAACTGATTACATGCTGGTGGTGATCCAAATTCAGATGAAGATCCAGAATTTTTTTTAAGAATTTGTTAACATTGCAAGATGGGGCAGTTTCCCCAATCTTTGACAGTAAGTTGCCTGACAATGTTGAAAATGCTTTGGTTGAGGTTTGTGCTCCCTTTCCTGTATATGTCATTCTTTAAATCAATACAGGCCAAAATTTAAGTGCTCTGTCTAAATAGTCACACCGTCGACTACCACTAGCAACCTCTACAGCTTAGCTTAATGGCTGCTGCCTCGCTATAAAGGACATTGAATGAATGCTGTGGAACAAACATATAGCATTAGTAGTGTTTCACAGGAACAAAGCTGTTTGTCTGCAATTGATGTAAATACTGGAGATGAAAATGTTTTGAGGCTTTGTCAGGTTATACTAACAAAAAACTACTTGAACTAAGAGGAGAAATATTGACCGTAAATTGAGGGAAGGATCGAAAGTTAGCCATGCTAGCACTGCTCCTAACATTAACCCAAGCCACACTCCACTTTGCAAAACAGCTTCACATTGTTGTTCACTGATTCGTGTAATAAATAAAGACTTCCATTTTGTCAGATTTAATTTATTTTAGACAAATACACGATAAATTCAATTTTAAGTTGCATTTAGGCTGATTTGAGTGTATCTGTCTGGGGACGTTATCATTTATTAATTCACTGATTAGTCCCACTTATCAGATTAATGTGATCACATAAACACATTCATTATGAGAATATGCAATGTTTGGAATTAATAACATATATGTAATGATGCACAAAAACCACACTGAATAACTCAGGGCTTCAAATCACAACTAATCATGGCAAGATCCTGATTGCCAAACAGAGCATTAGTAGGATCCTTGTTTTTATTTTTTGTATAAACACAAAGTTGCCCCTAAAGCAAATGTACCACATAAGCTACTTATTTAATTTAACCAAAAAAAACAAGAGTGAGGCTAAGTTTTCCCCCAGCAAATTTCTCTAAAACTTGTGTCTTTAAGAGAGAGAATGAGTTCCTTATTGAACCCTTAAAGGGCCCTTCCCTTTCTACTGAAAATCCCAGTAGTTATATTCTCCTAACATGCCCATCAGTGGGTGGTACTGGTATCATCAGGTTACACTTGTATAATCAGCTGACACATGCACACAGAGGGTCTCATGGTGAGCTTGTTCCTCAGCAGGAGGCTCATTGAAGTTTTCGTTTTGCTTCATTTGCACTGATAATCACATGAGGTTAACTACGGTTCACTCTCTAAATCCTACCAGATGATAAAACTGATCCTCTGCATCTTTTCTCTGGCCTTTGTGCTCATCTACAAAGGTGCTTTGGGACTCTGGACTCTGGAGAGGAGTCGCCTGCCTTCAGCTGAAGGTCCACGAGCCACAAATCAGCCTGCACTGCCTGATAAAAGGAGCGCTGGGATGGATCGGAATGCAGTGGGAGATAGTGGTGGCATGTCAAAGGCCAGGAGGCAAAAAAATTATCTACATCAACTAAAAAGCTAATCAGTGAGCAGCCCCCAACACACACATGCACACACAAAAGCACCCTGAGGGAAGCAAGGCTGAAACCCAGGAACAAGTTAACAAACACCATAACATATAGGAGTAAATTTCCACTGAGAATCCGCTGCCTCTGCTGGTGCCTGTAAAACATTTGTGCTTGCAGCGACCCAGTATGTTTCTCTGCACTTTTTATGTAAATGTGTTTTGATGCCTGAGTGTGTCCATGTGTGTGGGACTCATTGGTGTCTGTGTGCGACACTTCTACACTGTGTCCATTCATTCTCTGTGGAGAGGGTAGCATCATTTTCACTGACCTTTTCAATCTGGCCTCAAGAGGAGAGTTATGACAACTGAGCCAGCCTTGTCTTCCTCAGCACAGCAACACATCAAAGATGGGAAGCAAACAAATAAACAAGCAATAACTCTTACCGCAGGCTCAGAGCTTCAAATTACAAATAAGCAATGCAAAAAGAACACAATAAGATGTCCTAAGTTTTGGCTGGCTGCACAACAGACAATTTTACGACAGATTTTAACCCAATTTGACCCTCTCAATGTTCCAGAGGGTCTGACCTGACAGGCTGGCTGCAATGCATTATTAATCTAAATTATACTTAAGTGTGTGATGTCAATACAACCATTTTACTGCTCCTAGTTGAGTCAGTGCCTCTATGATCTTTGTAACATTAAACTCGTTTGATATTCACAACACCAAGTCAGGTTGTCTATGGTGTAATACCTGCAAAAGCCAAAGAGACAGAGCAAATCAGTCAGTAAAGCCAACCAAATGTTACCTATTTTTTACAACTCGCACATAATGGTCATGCCAGGATAGCCAGCTGAAAATGCTGTTAGTCAGGGCACAAGGTGTTGGTCAGTTACCAGATACATATAATCTACAGTATTACTGTAAAAATAATACTTTTTTTAATAAATGTAACATTAGAGGACTACAATCTTTAAAAAGTTACAGTATTATAGTTACTAATCAAAGCAGTGCTTGATAACATAGTAACTTTTTTTCCTAGGTGCGCTAGTTTCTTTTCATTGATCACAATCTAAATGTAAAACAGGTCAAAGCAAAAGACCACGACAATACATAATGATCATTAGTCCATACCATGTGACTTTTGGATACCTTGTTATGGAAACTGCCATACTGCACATGCCATCTCAACTGAATTTCCCCTCAACATACCCACAGACAGAGTGGCTGTGTTGAGGTGGGACTTCAGGCCATCTGACAAATAGCGACTCCATGTTTCCAGAACCGGAAATCCTCAATAAAAGAAAAACTTGCACTACTTTTTTGACTAGGCTGCTAAGTTCTGTATTTAAGCCGTAAATCCAATTTATCCCAGGTCAGGTTTCAACAGCCAGCCTCAAGTGGACACTTGGGGTACTACAGGTTTTGCACCTCTGCATGGGCCTCCACTTTCAGCCATAAAAAGTTGCAGCCTGGTTTTCTATCACGCTGATGCCCCTCCCCCAACTATGACGCTATGCTATATGTATCTGCACATGGGACCCTGGATAGGGATGAGATGATATTTCTGACAAATGAACAGCCTGTAGTGTGTTTAGTGTTGCCTTTTTGAGTACCTAGTTGTACATTTACAAGTTCCAAACAACTTACAGTGGAAACACAGTTCACAATGTACTGTACCAAACCAAACTAAAATGCTTGGTGGAAAAGTATCATCATATAGTAAATGCTATATTCTTAGTTATACATGCTCTAGTGCAGAAACTTAGTTCTTAGACCTTCTAGAGTAGAGCAAAGCTGTTTCATGATTAGATTTATTTAACTAAGAGCAGCAACAGAACAACAAATAGAGCACTTCATATAGAAATTGATTGTACTCTGTTTTTTGTCTATGAGATTTAGTGCCTGTCATCGTGTGTGTGGTTTCATGTTTGCTGAATCATCCAGTGTGTGCATTTGCAGAATTTTAAGTTGAAAAATCTGTTGAGATGGTCCTTATGTCTGTAGTCTCTCATGTATTTAAATCAGTAAAGATTTAAAAATCATCTTGTGTGTAGCCAGCCTAAGAGGAAGCGGTGCAGTGGTGCAACGTGCAGGGAAAGACAAGCTGAATGTAATGGCCCAGGTGAAGAAAAGAGCACTGCCATCAGGGTAATGAGGCTCCAAGGGTGATGAGCAGGTCAGAGGCACACAAAAAAGGGAAAGATTTAGAGCTGCGACTGTCTATTTTCCCCATGTAGATAATTTCTTTTGAATTCATGGGTTTTTAAGGCCAATAATATGCCAGAAAACTGAGAGGAATAGCTACCATAATCACAAGGTCATGATTCAAAAACAGAACTTTGTCCAACCAGCAGTCCAAAACAACAAGATGCTCAATTTACAATAATAAAACCACAAAAGGGCAGAGTGTCCTCACAGTTGAGAGGCCGGAGAGGGTGAATGTTTGGAGTGTTTTTATGACTGATGAATGACTGAAAGGAATACGAGCAAATCATTTCAGAGCAGAGGAGATTACAGTGCTGAAGTGAGGCAGTAAAGGCAGCAAGATGGACAGAAAGAGAGAGAGATGTCAGAGACAGACAGATAGTGTACTTGTTATTAAAGCGAGAGTCGATGTCAGCCCATCTGTTGTCCGCTAGAGCAAAATCTGCAAGCGGCAGAACAAAGGCGGAGATAGAGAGCGAGTGCAAGAGAGGGAGAGAAAGAGGACATTGCACATGTGTGTGGGCGTGCGTGTGTCACTGTGACTGTATGTGTGAGCCTGTGTGCCTGAAAACCCTGGGGGAATCTCCTGTACCTGCTAACATGGAGGCGAGTGAACAAAGCTGACTGCAGCCAACATGGGACCCGGGGTACGAGCAGCTCGCACACACAAAGACACATACAGAAAGAGTTACACAAGGTGGCAGAGAGAGAGACAGATTTATAATAGAAAGAGGGTCGGATGTTGCTGATGTGTAAAGCGCCAGAGCTCCGAGAGCGACTCCAAACCACAGCAAGTCTTCTCCAGCTAGGAGGCCGCGGCAGGCTGCAACACAAGACGAAGGAAAAGAAACACGCTCTTCCTCCCTTTCCCTGTTATTCGCCAAAACCCCAATCAGAGAGCACAGCCAACCACAGAGAAAATGCTGCTGATTACATCCTAATACACACAAAGCCAGCAGCTGACGCACATTTGCAAACACACGCATGCACACACTGATTACATCCTCTCTGGTGCTCCCTGCTCCTCATCCCTGGGTTTGGTTACACGGTACAGCCACGTCGATCGAGGATCAGTGCTTTTGGGTGCAGGGCAGCAGAGGAGCTTGGGAGCTTAACCTCTAACTCTGAGAGCGAGGGGGAAACTAAGGCTCCGGACCCCCGTGCCCCTCAACACAAATAAACAGCTACAACACAAAAATGTCTGGCAGACTAGAAACAATTTCCTGAAGGATCTGTCACTGTGCAAGAGGGATGGGGCGAGGAGCAGGAAGGGGGTTTAAGATCTAAGAGGGGGCGAAAATAGGTGGAATGGCAAAGGCAAAGGGGGGAGAAAGATTCAGTTGCAGGAGAAAAAAGGAGAGAAGAACCTAAAGAGAGAGTGAGAAATTGGACCTGTGTGTTTGGGAGGTAAAAATTGTTCCCCAGCCTTCTATAAAATCATCATCTCACTGTGGCGGCCAGGTCCAAACACATCATGCTTTTATTTGAAGATATGCTGTGTTTTTCTCCAGCATCCATCGATCCATCCATCATGGTACGCTTGCACAAACATTGACACATTGACACATATGGGACTGCTGACTGGAAATATCTAGTGAGGATACAGTAAATCGAATGTGCATGTGCAACAAATGCACAATGGATGCAGCAGCTTCTATTACGCAAGCAAATGGGCGCAGATAGAAGGAAGATGGACGTGAGGGAGTGCATTGTGTTTCTATGTGAGCCTCCATTTGCATGCTAGTGAGAGCTTATGAGAGTATATATATTTGAATTGCCTATGTGGCTTTGTGCTTATTTATGCCTGAGTGTTTGTGCGCACACACCTCTTGTGTGTTTGTCTGCTTCTGTTGCTCTGTTTGTGTGCCTGTGGTCATGCTGGAATGGAACATGGACATTTTGCCACTGAACTGAATTCACAGAAACGGGCTTGGTCCCGGCCTGCGAGCAGTATTTAGACCGTGTATTTATGCGTTGGACAACCACAGCAATCCCTATCACCGCCTTGTGATTCATGTTTGTTTGCCTTGCTCAGCTCTGATTCTTTTCCATCAAGAAGCTCCTTTTTCTCTCTTGCTTCCCCCTCGACACGTTCTCCACAGCAATGTTTCACGCCATCCCCGGTCAGAGTTTCATCAGCCGCCCCTCATCGTAGCTGACCAAGCATTCAGTGGTTTCCATAGCAAGGATGCGACATTAAAACTAACAACCACTATAATTACACATCCATATTTCTCCGATGAGTTTGTGTAAACAGGCCCAGGCTCCAGCTCGGGGAGGCGGACTTCTTGGCAGGCCCAAGGGCTGAGGGTGCCACTGAATGGCTGTCGGAAAACAAAGCCATTTAAGAGTGCGCCTTGGAAAAGAGAAACCACTGTTCTGGAGATGGTGGAGAGGGAGAGCGAGCTCCCTCTGAGAGACAGAGAGCTGTGATTTGAGCTTAGCTTTTGGCCAGAGAAGAAAGACACTGAGAATATGTGTTGTTGGCAAAGAATAGGGCAAACAACCTCAGACATCTCAGATGGAAAAGGAAATATGCTTTTCTAGAGTGTTTTAGATTATGGGTTGTCTTTGTTTTATCTTGCACTTGTGTATTTTTTTTTTTTTCAGAAATGCAGCATTGTCCGATGCAATTTGCCTTATGGACAATGATGCTCCCTCTTCGCGTCCTACATTTACTTTTCCTAATCACCATGGACTCCACTCCAAACATGCATCCCTCCAGGAGTCTAAAGATGTCTCCTTTTCTGTTGCCTGCAGCTATTTAAGGGGTTGCAAAACCACAGAGACAGTGTCTGCATTTTAGATGGAATAAAAAGCAGAGAAGCCACTTTCTACAACTGAAAATCGTTCATAGAGAAAGGAGTCAGATGGCAGTTGAGTTTGTGTTAGCTGAGAGGGAAAAAAACTAAAATCAACAGTGCTGTTGTTTCGTAGAGTTGGCTCTGTGGTCTCTCCGTGGTCTGTGTGCTGAAAGGAGATCTAAGATATCAGTTAACAAAAACGAGTTCAACACAGACTTCCCCCAGCACCTTCATACACTAACACACAACTTCTGAACATGAGTGCAGAATAATGGAAGAAGAAAAGGATGTTTGGAGGAGTGGGAGCGAGGGATGACAGAGTAAGAGGGCTCACACGCAGGATAAAATATTCTAATAAGATAAGCATGGAGCACAGCCGAGGCGGGATGAGTGTCTGCATTTGAAGATGCACGGAGGGGACTAATTGAGATGAATACATGAATATATCAGCTTCATCTAGCAGCAACGGGTTCAGCCCTGTATCCAATGGTTACCATTCACTTGTACGGCCACGTGAGCAGCCCTCCCTCGAAAAGAAAGTCCTCATGCCCCCCTAAACACCCCCTCCACTCTAAACAAACTCCTCTGTAATAAACGAAAGGCAATAACCAGCGACAATAACGCTGTGCCTGCTAACCCTCACTGAATGAAATATCCAAAGGAGAAGTAGCAGAGGCAGCCCGGATAGATTTGCAAAGCAAGCAGAAAGTCATATATTACGCTGGCACTCTAATAAACACTGGGCTATATTCCCTCACAGGGGGGGTTAAATCTCCTTATCCCTGGCCATGCTGCTCCACCGGTGCTAACCTGACCTGTTAGCGGGGATGACTTTGAAAATGGAATCCTTTAAGGCTTACTGCTTAAAACTCTAATCTGCAACATCAATGACAGTTACTTGAAGCTGATTTTCTATGTCAAATCTTAAAGCATCATTTGATTTTATGTGTTTTATTACCAGAAAAACATGTGATGTGTTCAAACTACAGCTTTAAACTTGAGAACTAAGAAATGTTTGAATGTGTATTGAATAGAAGGAGGACATTAGAAACGTTTCTTTTTACATTTCCTGTTATGTTTTATTATTTCAAGGAGATCATCATATTAGGTTATGTAAGTGATTTCAAAAGTCCACAACCTGCTTAATATGCAACAAAACAATTTGTTTTTTGTTCTTTCCAGCTAATATGTACTGTAAGAGTCCATAAACTCAGCAGTGTCTCTTCCTTGTAATTAAAATATTTTAGAGTGGATTTACTGAGGGAGGTTACCAGATGTTAACAGTTATTGTTTCTCAAAAAAAGAAAAAAATTAATTGTGAGCTGGGAATGTGTGAGTTATTTGGATCCCTAAGATCTGACAATCAAAATGCCTTTGTCTCTTGAACGCGCTGCGCTGACAAATGCAGCCGCCCTTTTTCCCAAATAGCTGTGATTTGATTATGGTAATTTTATGTTCACTTTAAAAGATGACATTTAACACCGTTTTTTTCCCTCTTAGATTACTGTTATTACACTGCAAGAAATGTGGTAAACACCTGCAACTGCTTATATTTATTAGACTGTTGTTAACCCTTCATTTGTATATGATTTGATAATGTGAGCGCCTATGTGGGAGCAGGCACGTGCACATATGTTAAGGTGTTATGTGCTTACTTCTTCTCAAATGTAGGGCAGTCAGGGATCTTATGATCCGCCGCAGCCGGGTCAGGGATTTCAACCTTGACCTTCAACTCTCCCAAGGGCAAATAAAAGCAGAAGAAGTGCTGCAGAAGAAGCGTGGACTGCATGCATACTGTCTAACATAGGATGATTCCTTTGGGGAGGTTTGTGGATGCAGGGGTGCATAATGTGTAGGTTGGTGAGCAAATAACAGCTCTGTGGAGGACAGCCCACGCAAAAGAACATGAATGTTAGAGATATGCAGCATGCCTGCTAACCCTAATCCTTTCAGGTGAGATCCTACAGGAAGATCAACCCACAGCCGCACATGTTTTGTCATATATACACTTTGGCTTTCAGTGACCTGGTCAGCATTGTTTAAAGGTGTCACAAAAAAGAAAGAGCTTATCCAACACAGATTTATCCTCTAATAACAATCACTTGCTGTGTGTTTTCAGGCTAAAAAAAAACCCCTGAGAAATGGGGCTGGATTTTGTTGCAAAGTCAAATAAACTGGGTGACAGGAATGAAAACAACCTTGCTGTTTGCTGCAAGTGGGCATTATGTATGTCACTGAAGCAATCAACTGGAGGCGAGATAGCAGCGCGCTTCACTGCAGCAGTATTTGGTGGGGAAGTCGGTGAATGTCGGAGTCCAGGATGGTACACAGAGATGGAGAGTGACAGCTGTCAGTAGAGATCAGGCTTACCCTGCCCACTACATAGGAAATCAAGGCAGAAGACGAGTGCACGATGACAGGCTGCTTCTGTTTACTGCCTCATGGCCTTATACCCTTATATAGACCAGAGACTCACTGGCCCAGCTAACCACTGAAAACATATCACCGAGCAGTCATGGTGCATTATTTCAATGAGGAGCGAATGGGAGAGAAAATGGAGGGACTTTTTTGGCTCCACTGGGAACATATAAAGACTGTCTGTATACGAGTGTGTGTGTTACGCTTTGTGCCTGTGTGTGGGGGGGTATGTATACTTGTCCCTTCCTTCTCTTCCCGCTCTGTTGCTCATTTTCTCCATTATATTTCCTTCGACTTAAAAGCCTCCTGTCTAAAATCACTTCACTCCTAACTCTAACCCCTAAACACAGTGCAGCCATTTTTCTTCACAAACAGCTCATTCCATATCCTGTGTTTGGACAACGCAATGAAATACAACCAGTTTGTTCGCTCATACACTAGAGAGGCTGAGAGGGTGTATGTATGCTTGTGTGTACATAGGTGGTGGGGGGTGCTGATGGACAGCACAGGCTGCTCGCTTGCCTGCGGTTTAGATCAGTGCAGGGTTATCATTACGGAGCCCCTGCTGTGTTTCCGCGACCTCTTGTCCACCAGCTCTGACCTGTAACCCCCCCCACGACTCCTGTCAGAGCTCTGCTGGGATAGACGGGACCGTGTGGACAGGATCCCTGCGGTGACACCCAAGCATGTGACTCACAAACAAATATATACACACATGTTCCATTTGTTGCTTACTTTACCCCACACCTTTTGTTGTTTGTTTTATCCCATGAATGCAACAAAAGTAAGGGTGGGGGAGGGGTTTGGGTGGATCAAGGAGATGACAAGGCCTCAGAGTCAGTCTGTGGGTTAAATGCACTTTAAATCTGACTGATATTGCCGTTTATCAAACTTCTTGAGGTCAGACTAACATACCTAAATAATGGTGCTGCATTTTGTGTTCTCAGATAGACTGGACTGGACTGTTCTTTGTATGCTCCAAAGTCTGCAAAAACATTTGCCCATGCTAGAGTTGGCAGAAGTTGTGCTTTTGTCTGCTTTAAATATAACCTTTAGCTAGATGAAAAGCCTTCATCTTAACTGTACCAAAAGTAAAGCACAGACAAAATTGTGAATTGGTTGTATTTACAATATACCACTGCCGTTGGGCACAAACCTCTTATCTCCATTTATTTCATAAAACAGTTCTGTTGGTCACCTTCCATGTAGATTTGGTTTTAGAAACTTTTAACTAATCCAAAGTACAAAAAAATAGTTTTTAGTCAAGACAATACAATGTGTATTCATTTGTTAATGGGCCATTTTTGTCATTTCCTGAAAAGTAGAAACCTTGTAGATAAGAGGTTTGTGCCTGACAGCAGCAAAACACTGGTTAGCTGCTAGCTAAACAATGGCCAGAGAAGCTTACTGCAAAGAGTACATATAACCAACTATTTTAGCTGAGGCACACGTGCCTAAGTTTGCCTTAAAAGAATTAGCTTTCCTTTGGAGCATGTTCATTTTTCAGCACCACATAGTAAAGTTTGAGCTAAAATTGAATTGAAAATAAAAATTATTTGAATTTAAGTGACATGCTGTTGTATCAGTTTGCATGCACAGGGGGTGAAATAAGCAAGTCTCCTTCACTACAAGTCATGGCAATACGCCCCTTCTTAGCCAGTTGTTATTATTAGGGTCATCTTCCTGTTGACCTTGCTTACAAGGGAGCAAGAAGCTACCTGGTTAAGTCAGAGGCAAAAATACAACAATTTTAGGCAGCACCATACACTTCATACATGCTCAATGCTTCACTTTTGGTACAACTGAGATAAAAGCCATTCCTAGTGAATTCCAAAGGCAGACAACAACTCGGCTTCAGCTACACTTGGCATTAATGTGTTTTGACTTCTGGGTCAGAGCCCAGCATGGAGACTGTGGAGCAGGTGCAAAGCAGCGAGTCCAGACTGGTCTGATAGAGGTATACACATAAATGAGACAAAACAGTGTAGGGCAAGCCGGAAGAATGCAGTTACTTGAGTTATAAGTTAATATATTTCTCTAAAAAAAAAAAAAAAAAAAAAAAAAAAAAAAGGTTTACTATGCTTAAGCTACATCCTGAAGATTAGCAAGCTAGACTACAGAAACATGACAAAAGAAACAACATCTGAGCTTTTGTATATATATACAAATATAGCACTGAGTTGTTGCCAGTGCCACTACTACTAGTGCCACTATTATTATTATTATCATTATTATTATTATTATTATTATTATTATTTTATTTCTTATTTTTTATTTTTTATTTTATCTTTATTTTTTTTATTGTTATTATTATTTGTTTTATTTTTATTATTATTATTTAACCAATTAAGGTAAAATATCATAGCTTTTTACGCAGAAGAGATTAAAAAAAAAAACTCAGAAAGCTTATATGACACTTCCACCGAAACAATGTTTAAAAACATCATAAAATTGAAGAACCATGCTTTTGAACAAATAAAACTGTTCAAGTAATACTTTAGGAGCATACATACAGGTAAAATGACAACTTAATCCCTAAAATACATTTCTAGCACACCACTTTCTTTGTTTCCCGAAATGAAATTTATTCACATTTTAATATATTTTTTAAGCAGTAAAACATATTTAAACTGACATTGTTATATATTTAGTTAAATGTACTGGTCCTTTAAAAATCATCTTAAAACATGTTTTGTATACTAACAGTCTTATTAACTGTTAAGTGGTAAATAAACAGTTTTCTTGGTAACAGGAGGTTGTAAATCTTACCTCACTTGTTCACTGTCCTGTTTTTCCCTGATCTGATACCCAGTTTCTCTACTGTTTCATCATATGTTGTGTCTCTTTTCCCTCCATCTGTACTTACTGCTGCTTAGGCTGCTTACAAATTGCCTTCTTCTGACTGCTGACTGCACTGGTAATATATATTTAAAAATGTTTTTATAATTATGTTAGTTTTTAAATCATCTAAATGTTGGTCTCATTATGTGAGCTTGCTTGTCTGTCTGCAAATTTTGCACAAACAGCAACAGGGTTTACAAGGGTATCAAGGATTTGACTGCAATGTCACTGTCATATGAAAGAACATTAGAGGGATATTCCAGTATTTCTGAAGTTGGGTTTTATCAGGAAATTGTCAGTAGTCAGTAAGTGGCTGACAGGCCTTTCAGCAGTGCTGAACCTTTAAGGAGAACCAGCTCAGATTAAGGTACACTGTTGTTAGATGGTATAGTTATAACTGAGTTTTACAGAAAAATAAGCCAGGAAACTATGTTGGGTCGTATATATAATGGTACAATAAAATTTCAGAGCACTTCTTTTATCCAGGAAGTCTCTGTGTGTGGCATTATTTATTTTTATTTTATTTTTTTTGATACAGTAAATGGCTATGTGTTCTTCTGCCTTGATTCAGTTGATCTGCTGTTTTGCTCAATGGACTCAGGAAGACACGAAAAGGCAGAGAAAACTAATGCTGAACAAATTATTAGTGATTTTGGATCAAGTGACGATGACATTCCTTTGCTGTGGATGCGCAGGGATACCTTAATGAACCGGAGTATACAGAAGGAGAAATTCTTCAGAACCAGATTCAGCTGGAATCAACTCCCACAGGCCGAGGAGCACATGGCCATTTTCTACATCATAAATAGAGCCAAACACAGCAAGTTCCTGGAGGGAAAACAAAGTGCTCTGAAATTTTTCGCCAATCCTACATTCAACCTAACATAATTTCATGACTCGTTTTTACATAAAATTCACACAATTACTGAAATAACTGTACCGACCACCAGCAGTGTACTCTTGACTATTGTCAAGTACCTGATACAACCGAACTTTAAAAATACTGAACAATCCCTTTAAAAACAACAGATACAATTTGAGTTTGCTTGTGTCTTTTACTCATCCTTAAATGTTTGTCCTTGTGCAGTAACAGAGGGCTCTGTTGCTCCCTCCTTTTTGTTGTAAGGAGAGCACATCTTGTCTAGATGTAATGTTTATCAAAAACAACTGACCAACTGATTCTTTTTATTCAAAAAACAAAGAGGCTACTATTTAACAAAAGTTTTAAAAAAAACTTCTAACATTCCTATTCATAGAAGTGTAACTGCCCAACACTGTAGAAATCCAACCCCCTTCTTCATCATCTCAGTGTACAAGTTCACCTTTAAGAAATTCCATAAAGTGCATTTTCAGGATTAGAGTGGATAACACAGCTGAACTTTCTCTAACATCAAACACACTAAGAGTGGGAGACCTGAGGTAAACAAGTGAAAGACTGCAGGACGGTTCAGAGGAATGTCCACTCCCTGTGCATCTTCTTCTTGTCTCTAACCACGGCTGTCACATTTGACCGTTAATCAGGCCAGATAAGCCGGGTCTTTATAGGCCGAGCAGATTTACACCACTCTGCTGGCCGGCTGGACCACATTCCCAGCAGAGACGGTGGGATAACGCACTCACATCTTCAAGGCGGGGATAAGCTGGCCTAAAGGGGCCTCACCGCACACACTAACACATATTTAAACACACACACACACACAGGACTCTATACTGTATAGGACAAGCAGGAGTGGACTCAGAGCAGGTGCAAGCTGTCCCTCTGTTTCTCTCTTAAGAAAACACACATATATTAAAAGCCCATACAGAGAGCGAGCATGGTCATTATCTTAATGATAGATGAAGTGTGTCATGGTGTATGCGCAGGCTGCAGTGAAATAAATAACACACGCTCTTCCTGCTGCAAAGGACAACAACATTAACATAATACCAAGACAAATACTTCAGCCGATTACTGCTGACGCGAGGACGTTACAGTATATGAGCCTAATGATGATCCACAATCAGGCTGGATTCTGCTCGTTCAGCCTCCCCTGTGAAGAATTTATAAGTGAGAGCAGTCTGAAACGGTATGGAGTGAGTTTGGAGTATTTTTAGCACTTGCATGATAACACACATCAGCAAGAGTGTTGAATAAACATCCAATTCATCCTCAGGTAAAGTGGATGTTTTCTCCTTGATGTTGGTTCACACTTTAGTCATGCATGCCCACGCACATGTCACTAATAGAGTTGGTTAAAATATTTATGATGTAATCAGGAGACAATATGTGGAGCAGCAGCCACTGCGGAAAAAACTTGAAGCCAAACTGCCCAAGGTGTTTTCTGAAGACATGTGGGTGTAATAAAGCTCAGAGAAATATGTCTAAAAGTCCAGATGATGTGTAGCCACAGGAGTAACCCCCCTCAACAACGTCCGCCTTCTCTAAAACTGTCGCTTGATAACATCACAGGCTTCATGCTTCCCCGCATTCAGGCTTTGAGGGAGAGTCTACAAATATCGATTGAACTGCTGCAGATCAAAAGAAAAACATATGTGAGATTTAATTAAGCATGGATTTTTTCCTTCAGAGGAGGATGATAGAAAAAAAAAGCTATTTTTACTGTAAGAATGAAATGTAGTGAGGGTGTGCTTTTATCACATTAAAGCGATTTAACTTTTTATCTTTTGAAGTCTTTGGAAGTTTTTAAAACCTCAAAATATATAGCTCCTTAAAGCATTTTATTATGGCTTTCAAATGGTTTCATTTTTAATTACAAATAATCTTCCACTTTTGATCATTGACTCATGAATAATCATAAATTTTAAAAAATGGATTGCTTTGCTTTTTAATCTCTAAACATCAAGTCCAAAACACTGTGTAGTAACTCTGATCAATTTGAAGTACAGGGATCAAATGAATGTATAAAAATGTAGTATATGTTTTTTATTTTTAGATTTTGATCTAAATGAGTGCTGCTCTGCAACACAAGTGTGTCCTTAAACCATAACTTAATGTAAGGATACCACTTTAAGGTGGTTGTTCTGTAAAATATTACACTGACAAGTATGTAGGAGTGCATGTACAAATTTCTCTCTAAAAGTCCAGTGATCTCACTTAATTTGACAGCACTTAGACTTTTCAGGAGTTTCAGTTCAGTTGCTGTCTCTGTTCTAGTCCTAATCACAGTGCCTTTACGCTGAAGTGCTGCAACAAGGCCCCGTTATATTTACACCCCGAGACATTCACATTAACTCTGTGAGCCCAAAATATCTGTGTAAATTCATGCTGCAGCACAGCTTGGATGCATACTCCCACATACATGGCACATCTGTCCTCTGCCTCTCCCTCTTTAATATTACACCTCTGATACTGCCTCTGGAGACAGAACAAAAAGGGGGTCAACTCGTTTCCCCCATTCTGTCTCTGCAACATTCACAGTTAAGAGGAAGCATCACGGGGCCATAAATATTACAGCTTGAAAAGGCAGCGTTAATTGGGCTTGTGTAAGTAACTACGTTGATGTCAAGGTCAGACTACACGAGTTGCAGTGAGTTACGATGGTCACTTTGTCGGATTAGGCAATAATGGAGACCTAAAATCATGCACTGACTTGGCTGACAAGTATGACCCACTACACGACCATCCTCAAAGACAAATTACGACTGTGGTGATGACATTCGAAGAACAAGGTTAACAACCAAGACAGCACACAAACATATAGTATGTACAATACTTAACATATGTTGTCGCTTGATGCTAGATGATAATGACCATTACTCACTGAGGTGCTAAGCTGTGCCTGATAGTTCTTTTCAATGTTTCTCTTTTTCCAGTCGGCTGGTAGTTCTTCTACAACATACCAGCCACAGGCAGGCAGGCAGGCTTGGATGTTTTGAGCTCAACAATATTTCCCTCTGTCTCATTGTTTCATCTCGAGGCAACAATACTAGATTGTATCAGGGATGCAACTAACAACTATTTTTATCATCGACTAGTCATCGCATAGGTCTTTTAGACGACTAGTCAGGCACACAGAAAACACAGCATGATGTAATTAAACGACTATCTAACAACAAAATCAGTCATTGGCCATCTATGTAATCAAATTTTGTCGACTATGTCAAAGATTATTTCATCCACTAGTTTGTATATATCTGTGATTGCTGAACATGCATTGGTCATTTCTGACATGACAGAACAAATCATAGGAGGCAGAACAAAGTGCAAACATGCTAGACTTTAGTGAGATGGCATATTTTTTTCAGTTTTGCATTATTTGGTTCAAACAACTGTTTTGTTGGGAAAAGGGTGTCCAAACTACAAACACCGTACCTGTTATGCATTAGGATAAGGGATTAAATATGAGATTGCTTGTAACGAACTTTTCTCCTGATTTTGCTTTGTGATTTGTTTTGACTAAGGGAAAAAATAAAAATATATACTTCACTCACTGCTTGGATAAAAGACTTTTTTTATTTTGAAGGAAGATTTAAGGGACATTAGTTAGATAGCAACATTAGCTCGACTGCTAAGAAACACATTGAAAAGTAAAAATAAAAATAAAAATGCCAAATGGAACAAAAATGATGCAATGTCCCAAATCACAATGATATCTCCTGAGTTCTGCAAGTTTCTTTCAAAATGAAATGAGACCTTTAAAGAATAGCAGTGGTCTTACTTTTTTACAAACCCAGTGACAAGAGGCAGGCACAGTGGTTGCAATTTAGCTTCTGTCCATTACTGTTGTAAACAATTAAGCAATGCCTGCAGACAGTGAGGGGAGAGAAGCTCTCTGCATCTACCATGTGCTTAACCAGTCAGCTGTCGGTAAGACTCAACATCCTCGACCGTATTTCCATTCACACCAAGAGTGACGTAAGTTATTATGGTATTGTCAAGAGGGTCATCTAGCAGGGCTTTGAAGCAAAGACCCTTTTCTTCATCCATTTCTGCATGGCATCTTCAGTGTTATAATGTTGTTGAATCTACTTTAGCCTTTTTGACACTTTTGTATTTTACATATATGCATATATATATACACAAATAATAATACAAATGTGATGTTAATTGAAATAATGGCTGAGTAAAAGGAAGAATAACTGTCAAACCACTCTGTGTCATGTTTTCCATACCCAAGCTCACTGAATTTAGTTTTGAGTTGATTAGTGTTAAATCTATTTCTTATTCCCCATGTAGCCTCAATAGACCTCCAGCCAAAAGTTCTCTGGCAAGACTGATCTTGCTGCATGTTAGTGATGACATTGTCTATCTAATGTCACAGTCATCTCTGATCATTTCACTGACTCAATGAGGAATCAATTACAGATATGGCTGAGCACCACACTGACAATATCCTCTGAACAGATCAACCGCAACACATGTTCTGATTTAAGAGAACTGCTCGAGTTGTTCCAGGAAATGTATGAAACATTGAACTAAAGGAAAAGTTTAGATAAGGCTTGAATAGTGTCAGATATAACACTGTCTTTTGAACCATGAGATTATGTGCCTCTGCTGATATAGAGCTAACAAGATGGAGAAACAGTGTCTAGACTGTCTGATGCATCATCCCCCAGAGATTAAATGTAGCTCTGTGCCTGACAGATTTGGACTTGATTGATAAGGCTGGCATAATAAAATAAGTCCCTGTGGTCAACAAATCAAATGGAAAGGCCCAAAACCAACAAAGTATTAGACCAAGCCTGGCTACCTTCTGAATTCCCTGAGTCCCCTGACATGTCTCTTTTACCATCAAGGATATTTGCTCCTTTCTGAATATCTAAATTTCAAAAGCAAGCTGCTATGTTATTGTTTGATTTATTGCCATACACACAGCTCTTTGAGCAGCTGGCATCCTGATTCAAGATTTCACTTTTGGGGATGTCTTTTTAGCTCTGTATTAAATGCTTTTGCTGCTTCTTAGAGAGCATTTAAAGTAAAATCTGCTTCCACTAAACTACAGCTGGTGTCACTGTAAATTACAACAAGAGCCTGTGTAACATTGTGGATGTGTTCAGAGGTAAAAATAGTCCAACTATATTGTACTCTGGTAAAAATGCAGTTACTTTAATATTTACTGAAGTGTGAGTAACAGTTCAACTTTTGGAAGTTACTTAAGTGAAAGAGAGTGTTTCAAATGTGCTGAAAGTACTGACTGTCTTAAAATCACTTCTGTCAAAGAAAATGAATAGCTTTAGATGAGACCTGTGTATTTATTTTCCATTTAGTTTTATTCTAATTATTAAAAGCAGTTAATTTAATTAGTATTTATAATTAACCCACAGAAAAAATAGCATATTGAAGTAACAAATTAAATACACAGTGTAATGGAACTGATAAAGACTGTACTCGAGCTTATCATACCAACCCTTTTAAAACAACTTGAGCCGTGTTGAAGGCTGACTTTTAACAATCAAGTTTATGTTAAACTACAACAAAACATAGTTCTTACATTTCATTGAAAAATAAATCAGATCTAAGAAGAAACTCCAAACATTCTCGAGGTGTTATGACGACAGAGTCTCGTTGCAGTGCTTCTGCATAAATGCACTGTGAAAAGAATGAGTAAGTGTGTGTGTGTTTAATACTAAATAGCATAACTGACCAAATTCATAAAAAATACCAATTATATCAACATATTAATATTATCCAATGATTAACCATGATTTCAAATCCAAGACTTTGCTTTTATATCAAGGTTGCTGATAAACTGTGAATATCAAAAACTGGAAAAACCTTGTGGTCAACCTGGTTCTTAATCATGATGTATCAAGGTTCAAATCACAGTAGTTTCAGTTTAAGTGTTGTTTCTGTTTTCAGCTACTGTGATAAACTTGATGACAGTAACATAGATAGATTTAAGTGTTGTGATAGACCTATGTAAAGCTTTGATTGGTTTTGCTTTTATTTTTATTTACTTATGTATTTTCACACTCAGAACTCAAATGCTATATGAAATTCAGCTAAGTAATACTCCTAACAGAAATTACAGAAGACAGAAAAAGTTCTTATATGAAAAACTACTCTAAAGAGTTCAAATACTTAAAAAAGACACATAATTATAGTACCATGAGTAGATTCATCTAGCCTTTATTTAACCTTTTACCCTTGATGTGGTTTATTGGTTTCTAGACTAGAATCAGTGTTCATGTTGAGGGGAATCAGTGATACAGGGCTTGGGCTTTTCCAGTCATGTGTTTCTGTAGGATCAACTGTATTGTTGTCTTTAATCTCAGGGATTTGTTGGCAATAAAATTAAATTGTCAATAGCTCTACCTTCTACAGCAAAACACAGGCCTGCTACCAAAGGGTTTTATTCGGAAACAAACTGTTGGCATGTAACTAATGATGCCTCAAGGCAACATCAAATGGAGTTGTGATGTCCAAATCCTTTTAAATACTGTATTATGAATGCAGCATTACACAGCAGTGTCCTAAGGGTGCTTATAGATTTTACAGTTTATTTAACAGCAGAATAGTTGGAGGAAAAAAAGTGTATCCTTGGTGACCGAGCAGAATATTTGTTACAATGAGCTCAGATTCAGAATTCCCATCAAGAGTTTACTAATGTTCATTTAGATCACACTCAGCTTATTTGTGTTTGCTTAGGGAGTAACTCTGTGGGCTGCTCTTGAGTTTCCTCTTGGATGATACATTTACGGAATTTTTATTTTTGTTTTAATTCAATTATTGATTTTTTTGTTCAATATTGTGATAAACAGCAAGACATTTCAATTATGTTTCTTTAAAAAACATATTTTTTAATGACTTTCAAGACAGAAAAAAACCTGCAGATCTATAAAGGTTGTCAGAGACTCTCCTTTTATTGGAAAGATTTTACAGGGTTTGATACTTCAGCCTCATAATAAGGTATCTCAGAAGCGAAGAGATGGGATGAAATGTCTCCATTTAATTGTATGAGAAGTATTTAAAGACTTAGTTTCAGCAGGTACAACAACAGATAGGAAAACAACATTAATTTTTAATGAATTTGCTATACAAGTACAACTACAAATGCCATCATATGGATATTTTGAATTATACTTTTTCATAGGGCTTCCTAACCCACTTTTTAAAGGGGACATGTCATGAAAGCACCACTATTTAGTACCCTTCTACGTGTATTTCAGTGTTTCCCACAGGAAAGTTCCCGTTTATGTTTGTAGCTGGTCCCTAAGTATTTGTATTTATGGCAGAGAGAGCAGGACACATTTCACATGCTATCCTGCATGGCTGTGCAAAGAACTGCTCCAGGGCCCTATTGTAATTTATTTAAGCCACTTATTGCATTCACATGCACAGTTAAGTTTGTTATTGCTATTTAACTGGACAGCTGTCCTTTTCCCAGTATACACAACTTTCCAACACTGTTTAAATAATCAGGTAACACTTTAGTATAGGGTCTGGAAATTAAAGAGAATTTCATGCATCAGTTAATGTTGGATAATCATTAATACAAATGAAACAAGTCGAACTTCATTAACTGATGCATTAACTAAGTGTTTCAGAAGTCATGAACCATGAGTTATTAATGATATTCATGACATTCAAAATTATTAAAGACAATTTGGTGTTCTTCTTTATTTAAGAGTCCATGATGAAGTTATGAAGAAGTAATGCTTAAGTATTTATGGGTACAGAACTTTGGAAACATTAGACTACTCAGTACTTTTGTCTTGTAAATTAAGTTGAAGACTTAATCATGAACATCATTAAAAACACATGAAAGATGACAACTGAAACACCAACAGGCATTCATTAATGAACAAAGTCATATGAGATACTGGTATGGGTTACTGATATTTCATCATGAATGCCTTTTGTTAACCTTTTGCTTATGTTTTACCTGTGATCAAGTTCAAGACTATTAAAAACCTTAATTAGGTACATACTTAAAGAATTAAGACTTTTTCTGAAGAGCAAATGGCATTCAGCACTATTATGGTATTTCAAAAATAAAATGTTGGTTTGTTAAAGTGATATTGCAATTTTACAATAACAAAACAAGCCAGGATGCTGAATGTTAATTTATAATGGGACATAAAAAAAATCTGACACTGTTCAGAATTTGGGTTTTTGTAAAATCCAAATAGTCAGTGTGATAATCACCACCCTCCACCACTCATAGATAACCACCCACAGCCAAAACACACAGATGTTAGCACACTTGCATTGGAAGGTAAAAAAAAATCCTCATTCCATTAAAATACACTTGAAAACCTATTGCTCTAAGAAAGGCTGTTTAAAGCTTAAATATATAAATAAAAATAAGTTTTAAAAAACAACCCTGTTTTGACCAAAGCTCAGCCCAGGAAGAAAAAGGAGTTTATGTCACTTTTGATGTTTAAGCAGGACTGCCTTCTTTCTAATTTCATGGAAGCTCCTTTAAAAAAACAACTTTTTCAGTACTAATCAAAGCAGAGGAGGATATTACTACAAATAAGGGCAGAAACTTTTCAGTTCCCATGCCCCTGGGAAATAAGAGGTGAGTTTGCAAAGAATGCATTTCAGCCCCCTGACAGGGCCATGAATTGTGCATCACTTGCAGCAGCTATCCGCTTCAATTCACCGAGGGTGTTATGCTTATGATACTCTGGCGCAAACAGGCCCATAAAGTTCTGCAGCTCAGTGAAATTTACTCTTGCTAAGTGCCTCATTGTGGAGTGGAGCTTTCAGCACCTCCATTCACTGCTTCAAGAGCCTAACACGTATAGACGATGAGCTGAGAGGGGAGAGGCTGCTCTTTTTCTGCTTTATTGTGAAGATGGGTCTGAGCACAAGGTATACCTGCAGTTCACCTTCCATCACGCAGCTTCATCCCTGGAGTGAGCCATCAAGAGCTGTTTTTTCCAGGAAAACCATCCCTGTTCTGGGTAGCATCTCCAGACAACATCAATATATTATTTACAAACTGTGTTTACAGGCAAGTCCATATTTCAAGGACTCAGTACGATGAAACTGAAGTAAAGATCAATGCAGTATGAATATTGCATTGACTCTTGTAATATTAACTCTAAAGAAACAAACAATTTCACAGTTGACACATATGGTTATTTACCCAGGCATTTGTTTTGTTTTGTATGCTTACAGTAAGATCAAGGTTAAAACACTGTAGCGCTGTTTGAATGAAGTAAATTCTTTAATCGAAAATATTTTTAATTGATACTGAGACAATGATTATTCAAGATGATTACTCGTTGATTTCACAACATCGTAATCTCATATATTTATCACACATTAATAAATTAAACTTTGACATGACAAAACTTTGACAATCAAGCCATGAAATAATTGGTTTGATTAATAAGTGAAAAAATATAAATGTATAGATAAATATAGCAAAAAAAAATATGCTAGATAAAAGTAATTGAACTGTGTAATTCAGGGTAGTTGTGTTGTGCTGCATACAAAAAAACCTTTGGGCATGCATGCAACACAACATTCATCACAGTAATCTTCTCATTTTGATTTTCTTGTTCCCAAGACTTTTAGAGGCCAAATTTGAAGCTAAATTCATTTAATTCATTGCCCAACACAAAGAGGAAAAAATTGCCCTGAAATTTACACATAATAGATCAGTGCTTTTTTTCCTCAGGATTCATAAAAAACAGCAATTCAGTACGAAGACACCATTTACTGTGCAGCAAAGTCCAGGATGTGTATTCCCCTTTTTAGCTGCTTATTGGGAGTGAATCTAAAAGAAGTATTGACTTGTGCGAAGCAATTAATAAAGTTTCTGTTCCAATCAAATTGCACAACCAGGCTACATTACCACCACCTAAAAAATATAAATGTATATATATCTGTAAATATATATATATATATATATATATATATATATAGATATATAGATATATATATATACATGCATATATATACATATATATATATATTTACATATATATATGTATGTATGTATGTATATCTATATATATATAGATAGATAGATATAGATATATATATATATATAGATATATAGATGGATAGATTTTTTTTTTTTTATTTATTTATTTTTCAACCTTTTCTTATCATAATCAATATATCACTTTTTGGATTTTTGTTGTTGTTGTTGTTGTTGTTGTTGTTGTTGTTGTTGTTTTGAGTAAATTTAAAAGATTTTAAGGTGTTTGACCAAGACAAAAGAAATCCACAGAGCACAGTCCATTCCAAAAGTGGATGCATCAGAAAATTGTCATCAAATCACTACCTTTTTATTTTATTTTCTGATTTTAAGCAAAAACCATTTTTAACAACTCCAGTCCTGGTTCAGAAAAAAAATTCAACTTCATATGCCATTTGAAAACATTATGCTACATCATTTTTTAATGCAAACTCATAAAGGAATAATCTTCCATGCCAAAAATTCTTAAGGGAATTTTGGGGGTATTTTTTAGTTCACTTTGTTTTATTTATTCATTTATCTATTTATTTTATTGCCACAATCTGGCACATGAATGACAAGGACTATCAACAAAAATTGATTATGCTGCAAAATTCAAATAGTTTATGCTGTGTGAGCTACTAGAATGCCACAAATGGCCTGTTGTGTCCCAAAATCGGACTCTTCTGAAAATGGCAAAAAATGACCATATATGTATTATTTTCTATCCTCAGTGTACTAACTATTTTTAAGAACTTTTTTTCATAGAAATGTAAGACTTCAGATTGCAATTTTTTTTTTTTGCATAGTGTGTTTCCAATATCTGAACGTAAGAAATAAAGAAGGTCAAGCTTGGTAATCAAAGTACTTGAGTATATTTTAGTCTTAAGGCTAAGGTATACCAATGATTACCAACAAAGTATCTAATTTTGCACATTTTATTTTTGCATTGTGCCACTCACACAAAGAATTACTTTTATAAATTACCTGTTAGTCACTGAAAGAATTGTATTTTTTGCTAGGGGAACTAACATAAGAAAGTGGTGCCGTTTACTGAAAAATAACATAAAAACTAAAATTTTGAAGCCTGAAAAAAAGCTGCTATAATGAGTTTAAATGTAGCAGACCAGTTACAACAGATGTACATTTTAAAAGCAACATGAAACCATGTATATGACATATTGGTGGAGATTAAAAAAAAATGTATGTGTCCTCAAAAGAGACCAAAGGGATATCAGGGTAAATTCTGATATATTCATGTGTGATTCTATAAAAAGAGTAATTAATATAATGTGATATCAATTAAAATTACTGTGATTTAATTTCTTTTTGCCATCAACCAGCCCTTATTGTTGAGTGAGTTTGTACCTTGAGTAACATTTCTGGTATAAATGCCAGCCACCACTGTGTGAGCAAGGAACAATAACTCCAGTTGTTCCTGTGGAGCCGCTGCAGCAGACATTAATATACAGTTTTAGTAGGAAACTCCCAAGTGTGACTGTGTGTAACTGAGTGTGAAGCAGACATTATTACTCAGATTGTGCCGCAAAGCTCCTCTGGTTAAATGAAGGTTAGAAAGCTAAATATGAACGATAAATCATCCCTTATGTCAGACTTACAGGTGATGTAGTAGTTGACATTCCTCTTGAACTCCAGGCCCATGTAGTTTGGGCTAAACTCCTGGAATTTGATGGTGAACTTGATGTCCTTCTCTGGCTTGTTACAGTTGACAAGAATATTAGGATCCAGGACCGTACTGCAGCTCTCTGCCTGCTCCCTTTTCACCAGATACAGTTTGTAGTATTCATAGTCTCTGCCCTGGTCCGCTTTTGGACAGATGATGTCTAATTTGTCCCCAATATCTGGGTAGATTACCAGGCCCTTTCCAGCCAGAAACCTGGGGAAGAGGAAAAAAAGAACAAAGTGTTACTATCACTTAGTGAAGCAAGTCTGGAAAAGCACCTACATAATTCACCAACAGTTTATACAGTCTTAATACTTTGAGCTATATGAGTTATGGGTTTAGATTTGCCTGGCACGGGCTTTAGGTAAAGTGTAGTTCATTTGGCCCCACTAAAAACGCTGCATGTAGCTGCTTGACAGCATTCAGTGAATGTCAACAGACCGTTTCACACAAATCCTCTAAAGTTTCTTTTCATTCTTGGATCAAAATCAAAGCAGACCAAAAAGAGTGCAAGAAGGGAAACATAATGGCCAACACAAAATGGCTGCCGCAGAAACAGCTACAGATGGGATTACAACCAAAGTATACCACAGATTATTTTTTCATATTTTTGGAGTTCCATATAAATCTGGTTTCTCCACATAATACCTTCTCTGCTCCTACTTCAGAGAGCTACATTTTTGGAAGAAAATATTGCTTGAGGGTCAGACAGGAGGTTAAGGCTTCCGGGTTCATCTTCCCTCTGCCATGATCATGGAGTGGAGGATTAAGATAATCCATCTGGCCTTACTGTACCTCTCCACCTCGCTCTCTGCTGCCAACTCAATCAGATCAGCACTTGTTCTCTTTTATTCACAAAAGGTGGGGAACAGGAGGAGACCCACTGTGTGTGTGTAAGTGTGTGTGAAAAGAGGGGGCGGGGGAGGGGGGCACTGAGTGCTTGCTGTGTGTTTGGGCAGTGGTGTGTGTTTATGCTCGTCTGCATGTGTGTGTATGTGTGCGAATCGGTCAGCAAAATGGGCTGAGGTTGCGGTCTGATGGGGGGGCAGACGGGCTGAATCATTGTTCTGGACTTGTTTGAGGCTTAAAATGTCAACATGGTTCAGCTCTGCTGTCCCAGTTAGCCAAGCATTAACCCAGACAGCCGGAGTGACCACGGGTGTGTTTATGTACTTGTGTGTATGTGTGTGTGTGTGTTGTGGTCGCAGACAGCGAGCACAGCAGCGGGGCTATCTGCTAGATCTGCCCATGCCAGCGGATTTAAGCAGGATTTAGCAGCGCGCAATGCATTTGTTGTTCTTTCTGATCCCTTACGTTTTAACAAGACATCAGGGGCTGGGCCCCTTCCCTGTCTCTCTGTCTCTCCCTTCTTTTTCTCTCAGAGAGTAATCTCACCTTATCTACAGCCCCTCATTTCATCATCACACACATCATTTCACCACTAAATAACTGGCTCTTTAGACAGGCCGGGGAAGGGAGGACTGTGATGCCTCCTGTAAGAGACTGATAGAGGAGTGTGTGAGTGTAGGGGGGATTATGATCACCATCCCTCTTCATCTGATGTTAAACACTGGCTAACGGCCAGCCATTGTAAGAAGCGATCATTTAAAAAGTCCCATTTTCTGAATAAATACCCCCCATGAAAATGAACATGATTGGATTAAGGCCTTTTCAACATTCATGGCCATTCTTCTTGGACAGGGACATTACCAAATAAATGACTCCATTCACAAAGGAGATAAATGCAACATAAAATTTGCAAAACGGTCAAAATCCCATCCGTCAGGCCCCCCATTTTCCTTAAATATGATGTCATAAGAGCAAGTGTGGATGGGATCTTTAATACCAGGCTTGGGAGCGGGTGAGACGTTATTTCCACGCTATTGTCTGATGATCATGGGGGTGAGGAGGGAGCTGTGGGTGAGAGGAGGGGTTGCACTAATTCAAGGGTTGATAAGAGAGAGAACGCGGGGTATCCTTTGTCCCAGCTTCCCTAACAATTTGCTGCTTTTCAGGAGCAACACTCTGCATGTGCCTCTTGTGTGTGCCTCTTTGGTGTGTGTATGTGTGTATGCGTACATATGCATTTGTGTGTGTGTGTTTTCGAGAGTGTGTGCACTGTACCAGGGTACACGTGCATGTGTCTATGAAGACACAGACACAATCAGTCTCTAATTGGATCTACAAGATGCATCAGTGAGGCATAAACAGGTTTCCATGGCAACATTAGGCTTTGTTGCTGACCACCCCCCTCTCCCTCAATCCCCCCCCAATCTCAGCCCCCTCTATTTCAACTCCCCAATCTCATTCCCTCTAGCTTTATCCTTCCCTCTCATTCACCTCCTCAACATTTCCCTCATTCTGTTTTCTCTCACCAGCCTCCTCCTCGCTCCCCTCGCACCACACACGAAAAAACACCTACAGAAAAACAAGCATCGAGCATGGGGGGGGGGGGACAAAACATCTCAATGAGACCTTGATTTTGTCTGTGAGTTGGTGTTTTTCTGTTTATTTTTGGTGTTATTTTGTGCAACTTTCCAAAATATTTAGTTTAAAATGAATTAAAAGACACTTAAAAACCCAGCTATCAAAAAAAAACAAGGCCTTACAGCTCCAATTCTAGTTTTACAACCCATTTATTACATCATCAAAGCGAGTGGCGACAATTTAGATGAATAATTAAGATTTCCAAAATCATAATATCTTAATATCCCTGAAGGATTTAATCACAAGCCGTCCCCTGTCATTGATTCAATTTTCCGAGCAGGCCTCCTACTTGGCGGTTAGATAGCTATCCTAAGTGAATTCTCTGCTTCTGTTTCCCAGCCTTTGTTAACTGTCTGCTATAATGAGGCTCTGGCTGCTGTGGAGGTCTGGAAGCGCCATCGCAGATGGGAAAGAAGCAACATAAAAGAAATAGGGCAGCAATTAGTGTTTAGCCCAGTTTAAAAGCCCTCCACTTGGCAAGCTGCAGCCCAGCTCCAGTCCAGGATGTGAAACTAAACTGGTGGGTTGGGACTTTGTCTCCCGTTTGTCTCTCTGTTGGCTTAATCAGCACCACTCCGGTGCTACACACAGCCACGCAATGGAGAGGAGGAGACGAGTGACTGAAGATTATTGTACTTTTGAGAAGGTCGAAAGGGAAAAAGGGGAGAAAAGAGAGGTTGAATTGCATCTTTCATTCATGTTGTCTGGAGACCTGTTGATGAAAGAAGTTTGAGTGCACAGAGGAAGAGCCATGCAGATACAAACGATGTTTCTGGGAAATGACCCTGAACGGGAGAGCGCCTTTATTCCCCTCATGTCAAACGAGGTGGATCTGCCTGAACCAAACAAAATAAAGAGAATCATTTTCAAAACAACCAAATGAGGTTGGTTTTGTTTCATCTGGATGGCTCCTCAGCGTGCTCAATCCTGTAAAGAGCTTATACAAACAGGACTCAGCTACAGCACAGCAGAAAGAGAACAGAAAACAACGAAGTGAAGGGAAAGAGAGGCGAGAAGAGAACCCCCTCCTCACTCTTTTTACATTCCACTGGTGAATATGAGCACATGATCTCACATATGCTACTGCCCCCCCACCTCCCCGTACACATACACACACACGGATGTGAGAGCACACAAAAGCACTGTGGGGTGCATCCTGGACCTTCCCAGCACAACTTCCCAGCCACCCCTATTCAGGCGCCCTGCCCTCACCGACTTTCATATAAAACGCCGCCTACACTCAGGCCCACTCAAAGCCCCTTACAGAGCCTCAAGCCCCCCCCCCCCCCCCCCCCCCCCCATGCTCTCCACCCCCGTCCAGTCAGCTTAGGCCTCTGCCCCAAGCATAGCACTGGCAGGCAGCCTCGACCACTGAATGAATGGACCCCAGCCACAGGAACTGTGAGAGAAAGAGGCAGAAACAGCTCATATCAACAGAATAGTGTCAAATTGATTTGTTCCTCCTGAGCAGCAGCATGAACATGCCACACATATAAATTAAATTCAATTATTCTGGACTATATACACAGGGGTATCCATCTGTAAACCAGGAGAACATGCCAGTGAAGCAGATGCAGGTAACCTTTCTCTGTTGTTCTCTTTTTTTTTGTTTTTTTCCACATTTTTGCAGAACAGCACCCAATCTTTCTTTTTCTCTCTGGCCTTTAAGGCACACAAGAGCATCATATAAAAACAAACACACACTCAGCACACAAGCATCACTGCAACAGGTACTCCATTCCCCTGGCTCTCAGCATGATAATTATCACACCAGGAAAAGTGTTCCCTCACCAATTTTCATTTCTCTTTTACATTATCCACAGAATCAGTGCGACCATGTCCTCTCTATTATTTGACACTTTCCATAAAACCGTGTTTACAGCTGTTTCCATCAATATTCCATATGATAGATTTAATGTTCTCTCTGGAAATATCACAGTAATTCACCCACATGACAGGGTTACACTTAAGTCTGTAAAGAGCACAGAGCCATGTTATGCAAAGAGCATTGTCGTTGAGCCATTGGGTAATATATATAATGGTGGGGATTTACCGCCTTTTCACCAGCCTTAGGCACTCTATGTTGTGTGTAATCACAGAGCACAAATGCATCCTGTTCTTAGTCAAGTCAATCAATATTAAATAATTGTCTGCTTGGAGGAATTGTTTTAGCCTTAAACTGCCTACGGATCCATCAAGATAGAGCCACATGCTGGCTCAGCCAGGCCTCACAATGGAAACACTGAAGCTGCAGCTTCTGAAATGGCTTCCTTCTTGATGTGTGGTTAAGATTCTCTGAGAGATGTTGACACAGTGTGATCATTTCATTCAAGGGAAAAAAAGGCACGTATCATCAAACTGTCAGAGTGTTTGCACAGCTCCAGAAGATATTCGCCACATTCAAAATGCTGAGGGGTCATTGACAATGTGACTAACAGATCTGAAACCAGTTTGACTAGTACTCCTGTGGAGCTTTGGGAAGCGGAGGTGGTCGCAGTTCTGCTCTTGTAGCCCGGGGCTCGACCCGTGTGCTTGTATACATAGCTGGCTTCTGTCAGGCTGTCGCAGGGGAAGATGTTCTTAGGAAGGCCTGACTGTAAACACACACACATAAACACACGCCCCGCAGTGTACACAAACCGATTTCCTCACATGTCAAACACGGTAAACAAGTCGCCTCAATGCTGGCGCGGGCCACACACACACAGAGTCACACGAGCACACACAAGGAACCTGAAATTAAGCAAAACAAGGCCCATCTGGCTCCAGAATTGTTTAGCAAAGCAGGAAGGATTTGACCCTTGTTATAGAAAAGCAGAACAAGCTCGCCAACGGGTAGTTGTATTGGATAAACTATAAACTCAATCCAAGTTGCATTTAAACTGCAGACTTGGCAATGGTGGGTTGCTGGAAAGCAGAGCGCTCAGTATTTTCCCTCTGTGCTGTCCTCATTTGGGGCGCATAAATGAAGATGTCAAAGGAAAAAAAAGACAGACAGAATATCCTGAATTCCACCCCACAGAGAACCGCTTTTGTACGTGTGAACACAACCCCCCCTTTCTCTCACAGACCCAGACAAACACTCTCCTAGCTTCAGTTAGCTCAGTCAACACGCTGGCATGCAGAGCGAATCACATTCAGCGTGACTCATAACAGTTGCACACAGGCGAGTTATATCACACATACACACACACCCATGAGTGAGGCAGACACACACCTCTCATACTCAGTTAGTCCACCAAACAGGCTTTCTGTATGCTCGTCCTCCATCACTGTCACATGAGGGACTAGCATCACACCGTCAGCGGCGGTAATAAGCTAACAAGATGACGCCCAGATGGCCTTGCCACGAGGGGGACAGAAGTAGACCTTGTTGCTAGAGGAACAGGCTGAAGAGTACTGTTGAGCGAAAGGAGTGTCAGAAGTCATTAGGGAGGAGAAAGAGCATAATCTGTTTCTTCTTATGTCCGCTGTGGTTTCTGTCCACGCTGAGCCCATCCCTCTCTAAGAGCAGGGGAGTTAAGCGAGAATGGGTGTATGCGGTCGTGATTGAACGTCATCCACGGTATCACTGACAGCAAGAGAAGGCCCAGACTGTTGCTCTGTGAATCTCCACTTATTCTACCGGGAGCCCAGGGACTGAGCTTTTCCAGCTGGAGGGCCGAGAGGGTGGGGGATAGAGGAGAAGGGGAGGTTTGGCTCCACAAGACGAGAGAGTTTGGGTCAGTTTCAGCCCGAGTTTAGCCCTCATTCTGGGGTTGTTCTGTGACACAAACACACACAAGCCTCTCCTAGTTCCTTCATTGGCCACCACAGAGAACACACATGCACAAACACACATACAAAAACACACACACACACAGCCAGCTGCCTCCCATCACTGAGGAGCAGCCACAGATGGGCTCTGCATGCTCCGTAAAGATCTCTCCACAGGCCCAGTCTAGAATTGCTGCCAAACCCGCCTGGCCCGAGCCCACTGTATGTGTGAGCGTGTTTGTGTGACTCCGTGTGCAGATATACGTGTGGTCATACGTGCTGGAGTGGGTGAGTGTGTGTGATAGCGTGCCAGACACCCTGAATCTGCCAAAGTTGGTATGTGTGCACGTATGGTTGGGGGGGCTGGACAGCCGTACGGAGAGGAATCCCTCAGGACGAGGAGCTGCAGAGCACAGAGTCAAGAGCTGGACCAGGATGCAAGGTTGTAATCAGTGCTGTGCAGAGCCGGAGACCAGCGAGCAGGAGAACCACCCAGATGAACAATAGCATCTCTCAAACTCAAGTGATTGTGTTTTACTCCCACTTGGGGGAAGGAAGAAGAAACTAAAGCGAAACAGAACCATAGCCATTATCAAACCCACACAGCTTGACTGGCTCGCTAACCAGCAGCCATTTTCTGCTCTGGGTCTACGACCCCATCAGTGAGTCCTCAAAAACATTCCCCAGAAAAAAAAACAAGCTTTTAATGTTTGTACCTAATAAGCACAACACATGTACTAATAAACAAAAACAACAAAAAAACACACTGCAACAGATTTTATAGCATTTTTTATCATTCTGTTTGGCTGACATTCAACCATTCATGGTTAAATTCAATTTTTAACAATTGCCCTCATCTTTCAGCATGGTTAAAAATGACTCCAGGGAGCAGTGCTTCAGTCTGAATAATGAAGCAAAGTGAAAAGCTCATTGAGGATGAGAGTCAGGCCATGTTTGAATCTCAAGTTAGCAATTTTTTCAAACATATGCAGAGAATGAGAGAATGAGTGGGCACTCAGATGCAGTGGGGGAGAAGGTTTAGGTCCCTGCTCAGCTGTGTTTTGGCATCGGCACATCCGAGAATTAAATCAGCAAGTGATCAGGCAGAAGTCATCTTGCAAACAAACTCCGCACCCATTACTGACAAGGTTTTGCTTACCCTTCATATGAGTGTGGTATTCCCTTTCTTGCCTTGACTAAAACAAGAAAGGGAATACCACACTCATATTTGTGTAGTATGAACTAGAAACTAGCAGCTTGTTAGCTTAGCATTAAAAACAATAAGGGGAACAGCTTGGCAGGCTCTGCCAGACCAAAGTCTGACAAGCACCAACTGCATCACCGCCAAGTGTCTTTTTTTACACTTATTTTTACACAAATATAACAAAAATCTACATTGTGTTAATTAGGCAGCTTAAGGGATACTGGTAGGCAGCTGAGGATAGAAACAGACTGGCTGTTTCTGCTGTTTTAAAAAAAAATTAACAATCCCATAATAAGGGATGCATGATATTGGATTTTTGCTGATATGCCGATATTTCCAAATTCATTATTGCAGATACCAATATTTTTCGGGAGCAAAGAGTCTTTACATTACAAAAATAGACTTGCTGCTTTGAACGTAATGAGTGTATTTGTGTAAGGAACAGATGTAATATAGGAAAAACAACATTTAACTCACATAAAATGAACATCTTTCCTTTCAAATGTGCGTATGCAGTGATAATGAAGTGAAGCAAGGTGCTTTATTTGTGTTTTTGCCAATATTACTGCTTATATATGGGGCCTATATGGCCGATAGGTTCAGCCGATGTAGTTGTTTTAAATATCTGCAAAATTTCAATATTGGCTGGGACTGATAATCTACTTTTTGGGCCTATATCTGCCAATATCAATATCGCACCAATAAAATGATGCATCCCTAATTTTTTGGGGACTATCTGATATGCTGATATGTAAAAATTTCTTTAGCCAGAACAGATATATAGCTGAAATCAGTTTTTTAGGTTTACACCTGAGCTATACGCAAAATTCATTTTTAACAGTTAAATAAAAAAACAAACACTGATTTAATAATCTGATAACTGAAAATCCGGCCTATGTCATCAGAAATGTTCACATCTGCTGATACCACCCTTACATGAGAAAATCCCTCCCACACCGGGTAGCTGGCTCCACCTTTCAGAATATTTGTGCTTAAACAGTTCATTTAAATTTTTTTTTTTTAAATATGCAACCTGCCCCCGGTGGAAGTCCATCTGTGAGCCAGGAGTTAGGCTACCAGGAGGCTATGGTGGACAGAATGTCTAGGCATGTCTGTGCAGCTATAATAGAGCACAGTGCTGGAAAGCTGAAGCCGCACCCACTTCATGAGAGGGGTGTGGTCAGACACATCTCAAGAGGGTAAACAATAATAAATGTGTTCTGAGCAGGGATGAAACAGAGGGGTTTATGGACACACCAAAGTACAGTGTCTGAGTGTATTTTTAAGCAGGAGATATAAAAAATATATTCGGAGGACATTTTGTACTGTTTATTAACTTGCTGAAAAGGCTTTAAGGAATAGGCTGGCCTTTCACTGTCTATAGACACATCAAGAAAAACAGTGGCATGAAAGTTGTGGTAATCTTGTGGCCTCCTTGGAAAGTTTTAAGCTGGTTATGAAACAACTAAATATGAAAGCATACAAGACTATATCAGCCACAATAGTGACAATTTCTGCAGACAAATCCTATGGCCAATTTGTCTGTGCTGCCATCGCTGTTGGCTGCTGTATCTGTGGTGGAGTTGTGGTGTCTACTGCAGGCAACCTGGCAGCTGAAACTCTAGAAAGTCTCTGATAAAGATGACTTCAACTTCAGTGAGATTAAACATCTCAAAGGGCAAATCTTGCATATCTTGTTTAAGATATCATTTAATTGCAGTATTTAATTGCATTGCTTTGTGGTTATTTTGGTTGTTTTATGGTTGAGTGCAAATTGACAAAGTAAAGAAATCCTTATTTATCATTTCATATTAAGATTTACATATAGCTCCTGCCTCTCTGATGCTCACAAGTAGTAGCACACTTTATACTGTGTGAGGTTATTTGATGAACTGCCAGGAGATGAGCGAAAGTAATGATACCATTCTTAACCTGTATAACTTTTAAGTTGTATAATCCATACAGTCGGTTAATTCATACTAAGCGTGAGCTCTCATGCAAGGAGATCCCTCATGAGGTAAAGCACTGCTTTTTGTGCACCTCCTCTCTTAGGGCAGTTGAAAACTCTAGAGCTTCTTCATTTACATAACAAAATGTTCTTAAAGTTATGTATAAATTATTGTTGAAAGAAGACAGCTTTTCCCTTTGTAAGCGTGGTTTCATTTAAGCGTGCAAATGTGAGACACAAGCATTGTGATGGAAGCTTGTAAGCTCCTGTTTGCTTCCTGGATTCCTCTGTATTACCATTTTTAATGTTTGTTATCACAGCTATCCCATGGGTGTCACATGAGACGATTTACAGCTCAATACCACAACAGACTTTGCTTACAATTTCCACGGCTAAGATTTGTCAGTCATGCCTTTGACTCATGAGGTGAAGAAGGCTTAGACAGCAGAACTGAAGCATGCACAGGCAACACACATAGTTAAAACACACCACTTTAGGCCCTTTTCAACCAAAAGAACTTTCCTTAAGCCCCAAATTCTTGATGAGCTCTACATTTAAACAGAAAGAACCAGGGTCTAAATTTAGTTCCAGGTTTATATGAACTCCTCAAAAAAGTCCCTGTTTGAGGGGCAATGGTTCAGTAACACTGGGGTGAAGGACTGCAGTGCTACAAGTTTCTCACTAGTTAAGTGCTTGTACCTTTTTTCTAGTACAATAATATACAACATGTCTCCAGTAATGGTCTGCTATTTGAGCTAACTGTCAACTTGTGGTTAATTTGGCATTTTAATAGGATTTAACAATTTCCCTTTGTTCCCCTTGCATGTTTTACTTAACTTAACTCAGCTATGTCTTTTCTTACTTTTCATCCATGTAAAGGTGCAGCTCAAAGTCTTTGACTGGGGAACAAGACTAGAAATAGAAACAGTAATAAGACAAAAAAAACAAAGGAGCTAAAACATGAAAAAAAGTTTGTTAAATGCTAACAAAAATACATTAAATGAGTGAAATAAAATACAGTAAAACAATTGACAGCCACTACGATTATAATAAAGAAAAGGTAAAATATATCGGAGCCAATCAGTTAAGTCACCTCAATTTTGATAATTTTACATTTAAAACCCACCATGACCAGAGAGCATGTTATTTCAATATCCATGGGGGTCATTTTTACAGCATTTTCATAAGCAAAAAGCTTGAATTAGATAATCCTCCCAAGACTTTAGGCTGCACTGAACATACAAAAGACAAGGGGCCAGGGGAACTACGTGGTTCCCTGAAGGTAAGTTCCTGTAACTGCAAGTTTCTGGAATCTTTCATTGAAAAGGCCCTTTTGACCAGTGAGGCAAAATAATCAGTAAAAAACCCAAGTCTCTTATGGGGAAGGTTGTGCCTGAACACACTAAAAGCTAAATGCTAGACAACATTCATTGAACGCATTGATACTTTTGGTAAACAGTGAACTGAACAGTTCTTTTTTATTCATAAATAAAACACAAAAAAGTTCATTCTGGAGGCAGGGGATGACCACTCAGACATCAAGAGCCACAAAGAGTTCCTTGCATTGTCATTGTCTGTTTGTTTTTTCAAAAATAAAAACTGAACTATATAAAAAGTATTTTTTCTTCATGATAGGAATTTACTGTGTTTCCATATGTGGTATTTAGTGTTGCTTGGGCTGGTATTAAATAACTAAAGTCACTTAAAAATATGGTCAGATTAAAATCAATCCTACATGTGACAGATGAAAGTCTGCTGAAGCGACACTTATACACATGTTCTGGTTGTGTCCTAACCTAGAGAGATACTGGAAGGCTATTTTCCAGGCTTTGTCTACTGTATTAGCACTTAAAATGGATCCAAACCCCCTAACATCAATATTTGGAATCATTCCTAAAGGGATGCAGCTACCTGAGGGGTGGGGGTCACAAGGTCGTGGCCTTTACTACTCTGCTGGCGTGCTGCCTGATACTATTGAGGTGGAGGGAGGCTGCCGCAACCTCAGTCTCTCACTGGATAAAGGATGTTCTGTTCAACCTTAAACTGGAGAAAATTAGATATACGCTGCGGGGTTTGAAAAGAAGTTCTCTGAAGTTCTCTAAATACTTTTTGATTTTTTTGACAAACCCTCCACTCACTTACAGGAATAGATCATATGGGGTTCATGTTGACCAGTTTGTTTATTTATTTATTTATTTATTTTTGCCCATATGTCTACTCAACTTGTCATAGTTCAGGCTCAGACATGGTGCTTCTGTGTAACCTTTCACCATCACCTAAATGCCTTTCTTGTGATCTTATTAAGTGTTTTGTGTCATCTTTGTTTTTTTATTTTATACACTGGGACAACAGACATGACATGGTATAGAAAATCTAATAAAAAGAATTCAATAAAAAGAATATTAAAAGAAAAATATGGTAAGATCATGGCATTGTCATTGTCCATAGGGGTCAAAATAGAGATTTAATAATAAGAGCGCTTCATTTTTCATCAAGAAACTGTGATGAAAAGTTAAATAACAATTTATCTCTGAGGATCCATAATTACAACATTTCTGAAAATACAGTGCACTTCATTTAAAAAAAAAAAATCAAAGGGAAAAATATGACCTATTGTCCTTCATAGACTGACAATAGAGTGAGCTTTGAAGACAGTTGAAGATACATGCTATGGTTCCAGAGATATAAGTAGGCAACATTAGTGTGACTGCTCGGGGGCGCCAAAAATCCTGTAGCATTGGAAGATTTAAACCACATCTGCATTAGAAGAACTACCCAGTAAAATAAAGTGTTTAACATGTTAAGTTTATCGATATGTATCAATTTTAACTGATGTCAGCACACAGATCTTCATCATTTCCTCAAATAAAATGGATCCTTGTGATATAACCAATCAATTTAAACAGAATTAAAACTATTTTGTTATTATTTTATGGCCTAGATCCTGGTGATATTTTAATAGAATATGCTCAGTGCAAAAAAAAAAGAACTAGGACTTTTTTTTTTTACTATGAACTTAGTTTATCATTCAAAATTCTGAAATATGAGCATGAGTAAGTTCATTTCAAGCTGTGTGAAGAGAACTTTAAGCTGTCTCATTTTATGAGAGAACTTACACAACTGTGCTTCCAGAAGAATTTACAGAGGGCAAAAAAACAAAGAAGAACATTGTTCAAAATGTCAAACTATTTTTGTTACAGTGATAACAGGTAACTTGATCCAAAGATCTTTATTTTTGCCTCCCCTTTCTTAGGCTGAACCTCTGCTCCACAAAGAATTGAGCAGGTCCATTATATACCAGACATAGAATGAACTGGAAGCAGTTAACAATTTATAGCAAAGCCTTATGATGGGGGGGGAGTGAATCAATATTTTCTGTATGTCTGTATGTTGTTAACAGGTGTTAATAGGACACAGCTACGGAGAGTCTCCAACACTGGAGGGGAACCAAAGCCTTCCTGGGAGAACAAAGGGAAAGACAGGGTGCACAGAGAGCCAATCAATCAATCTCTGCCACAGCACGTCTGTTTCTGACAGCGCGAATCTGAACCCCGACGTAAAAGATAGCATGCAGCAAAGTTCAAAATACTTCCATTGTTCATCTGTCAGTGAAGAAGACAATTGCATGGGAGAGGGAGGGAAAATACTAACACAATATTTATCTTGTGTCCCCTTCCCTCCTGACTCAGTCTTCTTTTTTTAATGTATTCCTGCTATTGTGGGAGCGCTGGGAGATGGATGGGTAGGGGAGTCCGGTAGGTGATATGTGTCTGCTACAAGCACAGTGCAGTCACTCACACATTTCCCCTGTCTCCAATTTCGAGTGACTGCAATAATTCAGTCAGCAACAAACAGCGATGGGTTCTTTTTTTATGTGGCATTTCAATTGTGGTGGTTGCTGGTATTTTTTCTGCATTGTTCTTGAAACTGCCTCCCTGGGAAACTGGGAAAGTCAAACAGCTGACGAGATGTCACCTCATGAACTCTCTGCTAGGTTTCACACACTCACAAACAGCGACGTCGGCGACCTGACACACACTCTCCCTCTCAAACATTCTCTTTTTTTCCTCCTTACACACACACAATTGGAGGGATCTCTCATCAACTGCTTGTCAAGTCCAACAGCACACAGGGCTGTCTAAACAGGCCACAAGCTGCAGCTTCTCACCGACTTCCAACGCCGGTGACTCCTGATCAAATCATATCCAACTTATGGGCCTACTGATGGCTACTGCCAAGTCACAGTACATCACGGTAAATCTAAGGAATTTCCGTAGAGGCAGCGGACACATACCCTTGACTTAGTTTTTCATTTAGCCTTCAGCGTCCCGAGCTTGAGAGAACAAGTGTGGTGCAATAAAACTCAGCTTTAACAGTCATTTCCCTGTAGCAATACCTGTTCTCTGTGCATGCCCGTACCTGGGCCCCACACATGCCTGTTGTGACTGGTCATGCGGTGCTATATGGGGAGCATGTATGACCTGAGGAATTATCCTCTGCTCCAACAGGGACATATGCATGCATGAGTGCACATACGCACACACACATACACACACACATATACATTCCTGCATGTGCAAGTACATTACAGACACATACATTCTTTAAAAGCCAACAGTAGCGAAACAAGAGAAGATAGGCCTCTCTGTGTGCAACTGACAGAGTGAATTACACGCTGAGCTAAAACACTAGCTTACCGTCTCACACACCAGCGCTGGATGGTTTTCAGATGGATTTCGACGAATCTTGAACAAACAGTGAGTCAATAATGGGGTAATGGCCAATCACTGAGGAAGAACAATTCACAAGTGATTTGCGGACAAAATGTGTGTTTAGGGCACTTTACACCACAGTCTGTCACGCAGCCATAACAAGGGCGCTCTGCCAACAGGTTCCATTTGCAGGGCAGACACCAGAGATGGATGCAGGCATCTGAATAATTCTGAGCCCTGTATGTGTGACTCAATGTACCTCATCACTGACAGGCTGTGGAGGGAAAAAAAAAATGAAATTCCATTGATGGAAAGCTGATAGTTCTGTCTCTAATGATTGTAGAAGTAATGAAATCAATGACAAATTTGTGTTATGAGCAAACGTACAAGACATTTTAATCCTTCAGCACTTTGCCCCTGATATTTATGTTCATCGCCGGTGCTTTCATTATCATAAAGCGTGTTTAATATTTCTCAGCTGTGTGAGAGGACTGCCACACTACAGATGATTGAGTGCACTAGATTTAGTGGCTCTCTCAGTCTCCCCTGCTCTTTCTCCAGCTGTGTCCACGTACTTCAGGACCTAAACACATGGCAGAGTCGACCAGGAGAGAAAGCAACAGAGTGGAGAGGAGAGAGTGAGGGAGGTGTGGAGGGGGGAGTACTATGCAAGCAGTGAGGACATGGTGCCAACCGGAGAGGCCCACCGTGCCTCAGTCCCATCTCTCCAGCTGAGGGCTTTGATTCGCCTGATTGTCTCCAATATTGAGACACACAATAAACACAACACTTGGCCGCCATTTGCAATTCTAATCAGACGCTCTCAACTGGCCTGGACAACCCAGCTACAGCCCTCTGGGATATCACTCATCTGACTGCAAAATAATGACACAATCATCGCCATGGCTACGCTCCTACTGCATCCCACAAGCGGCAGCGCAGAGAGTATATTAATACACAGGAGTGCTTGGAGGACTAAATGAATTAGCCAGGAGATTAGCTGGATACCAGGTTAATGAATGTGCCACACAGACAACTCTCCCTGTCTAGCATTTGGGGAACATTCATACCCTCCCTCCCCCAAAACCTCTTGCGGCAAGGAGACAAGCTCACGGGTCCACACCTGCTTCTGCTGGTCATGTTAAGACAGGTTTTCAATATACCATCTTCTTTCAACATGAATATCTGCCTATGTAAACTTAAGTTGATCATTTCTTGATAAGGCAGCAAGTTGCAAACTTCAGTGCTATCTGATTTTGACATGCTGTAACATGAAGATAACCTGGCTGTGATGTGATCATTATCCACCGTTAAAGTCTGTTTATGCTCAACTATGTGAAATAATTAGTTTCCTGGATTTTAAGTGTGTTAAATTAAGTAAATAAAGATAATCTTTAAGATAAACAGGGCTTATCTTTAACAAAATGTTCCAAAATCATACATCTGTGGATTCTAAAAGCCCATCTGTTGGCTTTTTTTCCACTGCTGTTTTCATTGACTTGACAACAAGATGGTAATGGATGCTTTAAATGAGAGCAAAGTGACATGCAATCATCCACGTTTGAGAAGCCTGGATGTATTTGCTTTAACAGTCATCCGGAAGGCGAAGAAACTCACATTTATTTCACAAAATAACAGGCACATCTTATGAAACTAGCTGTTTGACTTGCAAATCATTCAGATGATTCATAATGGCAAGCGTGAGCACGAGAGTGAGCCTGCATAGCTAGGCCTGTATGTGTGTGTGAGTGTGTTTTTTGTGTGGATGCTTGCAGAGGCATGTGACTGACAGCCTGTCAGTGAAAGAGATGTCATTATTAGGCTGATGTCTGCGTGAGTTGTGTCCAGGGGCAGGGTCGAGGCGATGGTGGGGAGCGGACACTCTGCGTTCAGGAAACATTACTTTCAGATTTTTCTCTTGAGGGGAAACACTCTTGTCACAGTCTGTAATGCCACTGTTCAACCTCACTAAGAGGTTACCCCCATAGGCGTGAAAATAGTGTGTTTGAATGTCACACACTCATGACAATAGCATGAAAGATACTTATCTAAAATCCATTTTTACAGGAATTTTCCTTTAACTCACATGGAGATTTTCTTTCCTTTATTTAGAAGGCCTTGTAGGGAGGATTTCTGGTTAAACTCTCCCCTCCCTGTCCTTACCCTTTGACTTCTTCTGTGTAACAACAATACATGGGTTTTAGTTTAGTGTCCTGTGGTCGATCTGTTAGGGCGCTGATAAGAGAGGCTGATGGATAGGTTTAATCAGCCAAGCCCAGGGATCAAGACCAAAGGACAGATCAATCAAACGCTGTGTGGTTTATAAAAGAAACAGCTTTTATCAGTGTCACAAGGGTCTCTGTTGTTCCTTTTTTTCAGGGAAGAAACCAGTATTAGAACAGTGAAATAAATGAGAAAAATAAAGAGATTAACTCCGTGTAGAAAGCTTTGCTAAGTGATGTGACCAATAAGCCAAATGAGGAAAAAAGGTAAAGTAGAAATAAAAAACCAGGCACATCTGTAATCACTACACAGAGACCATAAAACTCCTAAGGCAAGTCTTGGATAAAGCATAAAGCTAAATGTCCCTCGTATCCAACATACTAAACACCTTCTGACATAAACTGAAATAAAACTGCAGCTTAGCCCCTTAAGTGCTATAAAAACATTAATAAATCTCAAAATGCACAAAATTCAAAAAAGGAAACAGCAGGGAGACCAAAAGAGGCGGAAAGTATCCTTCACTACACAACAACAAATCTCCATATAACACAGCGCCAGACGCTGTTAATCAAGGACACTTTTTCTAATGCACAGCTGCCTTCTCTGGCTTTAAAGCAGCTTCTTATCAGAAAATCTGAGTGACAGGTCTATTCTCTGCTTACAATCTCAGCTCATGATTGTTTAAGACAGCTACACATGTCCCATCCAATCCAAGACAAATTAGTTACTCTTTCTTTCCTCCCTTGGATGGGAGATCTTATCCAGGCGGACATGCTTAAGTTGTCAGTGGGTTTCTAAAACCCATATTGAACAGCATATTGACTGATGCAATCGCAGAGACACACATCATTAGGCTCATTAACAGTGAATGTAAAAGGGGAAGACGGCCTAACTGGTGCAGCGGGAGTCTGTGTCTCCTCTGATAACACTCGCCTTTAACAAGCCGGGCGCGGGCAAGATGCAGGCTGTCGGTGTTAAAATGAAATGTGTGTGATGTGTGTGCTAATAAATAGCTTGTTTGACATGGTACTATTCTCGCACACACAGTTTGCTCAGTGATAACCGGGCGGATTGTGGCCTCGTAAAGACGCTCCATGTGTTGTTTTAGGAAGCCATTACAAACTGGGCCGTCTCCATTACAAGGGCTATCTGATCATTATTACAGCCATCTGTAATGCACACTCAAAGCTTAATCTGTACAAGGGAACCACAGCTGACTCCTGAGTGAGAGAACACACACACATATTCACTCTAACTTCCGCTCTGATATCCTTTTAACTCTCAGTTCAGATGTTTGGTAGACAGTACTGTACTGAGTTACTGTATCTTTATGATGAATGTGTCTAGCTTGCAAAATAAAAACAGCATTAATTTCTTCTGCAAAGTGGGCGGCTTTAAAATGGAAATTAGAAATCAGAATGTCAAATCTCTCTTTACAGGTGGGTTTGGTCCAGCAAATCTCTAAGAGTAGAGATAACATATTCATCTAGCACCAGTGACCTCATTTAATGGAATATTATAACTTAACACTTGAACTAAATGGCAATTGGTAAATGGCATTGAGCGTATAAATCCAATTCACTCTTTTGTTCACTCCCTGATGGTCAGAGTTTCTATGTAAGTGATCCATCAGTACTTCTGAACACATCCTCACTCTTTTAGATCCATTTACATGGCACTGGGGGAAGTTTGGGTAATGGGGGTAAAGGGGGCTATGAACCCCTTGGTCTGAGCCCTTCCCCTTGGCCCCCACAGAGAATTGGGACACCACTTCACAATATGTGAACACGCAAAAACAAGGTGTATGGGGTAAGACGTAGAGCTGGGATTCACCCTTACATTTGTTCGCTAATTGAACTTGCAAATCATTCATTCATCCATTTTCTATACCACTTATCCCTTTGGGGTTGGGGGGGGGGGGGGGGGGGGGGGGGGGGGGGGGGGCCTGGAGCCTATCCCAGCTGTCATAGGGTGAGAGGCGGGGTACACCCTGAACCGGTCGCAAACCCACGCATGCACGGGAAGAACATGCAAACTTTACACAGAAAGGCCCTGCCTGACCCGGGGATCGAACCGGCAACCTTCTTGCTGTGAGGCATGTGCGCTACCTGCTGTGCCACCGTGCCGCCCAGAAGCTGCCTGAAACAGCTGATTCCCCAGGCCCCCCGAATAGACTTACCACTGTTTAGTCAGTAGTTTAAGACCATTTGCAAGAGGGGGCTAGCCCCATGTAGAGCATGGACTGTGGAAAGAATGCAGAAATGGTACTGGGTGGTGTTGTAGTGGCTTGTTAGAGCAGAGTGAACCAGTCAACCAAATTGGGACAGATTGGTCTTAAGTGAAGAAGGGGGCCTTAAGCTGACAGGGCCTCAAAAACATAATCTCAGACAGTGAGGATATTAGTGGATCAGGGCTACTCAGAATGAAAACTGGCAGTTTTGGGAGTTCAGGTGAAATATGGCAACTCTATATTTCAACTTTATAGACTAAAAATTCATCATACTGTATATCTTCCCAGTGGTCTGCAGATCTTGATGTACATCTTGTCTGAATCAGTGCATGATTATCTTCTCAAAAGCCTCGATTTGCAACAGTCTCTTTTCAAAGTTTAGATGCTACTGGTGATGTGGTGATTCCAGACTAGAACCACAAGCATGCCTGATTATTCAAGTCCAAGTTGAATCTATAATTTGATCAGGCTCTCAGCTGCAGTCATGATTTAAGGCAAAGGGCCTCATCTGGTATGATTTTCTTCCACACAAAAGGCTATTTTAAAGGTTATAATCTTAAAATGTTTGGGTTTGGTTTCTCATAGGTTTATGACTTTCAAACCCAAAGTTCCTCATTAATGCATGACCTTATGTCATTCAAAAAAATCTTGAAAAATTCTTGATCTTTTTGTTGGTTTTGTTTCTCAGAGTTACTCTCATGCTCACTTACTAAAAAGGTGGCTGATCCGTCAGTGAAAAACCCTTCATTCCTGAGATCATAGGTTAGTAAAAATCAAGAATGGCTTCAAATGAATTGTTTACAATGTTCAAAAAGTGCAAAAGTGAAGTTTATTCAATGAAAAAAATTAACAATTTACCTCAATATCCCTAGTATACTGGATAATCCAATGTGATTACTGATTTTATTATGAAGCTTAACTATTCGGTAAAGGTCAATAGTTTTGCTGTACTTTTGTAAGTATTTGGTGTGTTGAAAACAAAACTGATTATTGCTGATGTGCCACCAGGGGCCAAAACATGCAAACAAACCTCCAAATACTAAGTATAAACTATTTTCCCAGTCCTGGAGTTAAAGGGATGAAAACATGTGAGTGCAGCTTTCCAAATGTGACAAAGTGACTATAGCGCCCCCCCCCCCCCCCCCCCCCCCCCATCACATTGCGACTTTGAGGTCAAAACATTTTGCTTAACCATCTTTAGGCAACACTGAGTGGATAGCCGCAATCCTGTTGAAGCTGGCCACTTGCAAGTCTCTTTTCAAGGCCTGAACCCCTACACCCATGCAAGGCAATCGCAATCTCCCAGCCAGAACTGCCCGCACCCTTCAAAGGCTCATCACAGGACGCACATCTAATGCAGAGAGAAGGCCGGTTAAAGCCTCAGCCAGGCACGCTGCTTTGAAGCGACTGCTACAGCCCCTCAAATAGGAGCCAAATCATTTCCCTTCCCTCTGCCATTCCATTGTATGAGCGGTGCACCAGCCGGCTCTATTTGGTGGCCGCATGTGGGGCGCCCTCAAGGATCACGCCACTCCATTCCAGAGCAGGGCCACTACAGGAAATGAGACTCTCCCGGATGCACAGGGCCTTCTCTATGATAAATATATTCATACATTCATGTATATTTCAAGTAAGAGTTTGACTCTGGCCGCATAATGCACACAGAGAGGTGCAGACGAAGATTCTTGACATGCGTGAGGTGCTACAATCAGAGATGCATAAATAAATCAGAATATGCAGCAAACAGAGCTACTAAAAGTGGCAACACAAGCATGGGCTGGGGCGCGCAGAAAAAGGGCTCATGGAGGTTTGTCTGCTCAAAAGACGAGCTTTCATCTCGCAGACAGGAGAGAAGAAGAGAGGAGTGTTGTGGTGGAGGTTTGTGCTGTCATGTTTCTCAGTAGGGGGTGGGAGAGATAGATGAGGAGAATGGCTTAAAGTAGTCAACCTTTTTTAGCGTGGGGGGGATAGAAGATGAGACAGCAGAGTGCGTAAGAAGCAGCCCACATCACAATTAACAAGATATTTTCAGCGCGTGAAATGTAATGTTACAGAGCCACAATGCAAAACTGTGCAACTTTTTCACTTTAGAAAAGCAGTGGACAGCTGATGGAACAATACAATAACTTTTTACAGAGGGAATGGTGTCTGTTCTGTTTTTATATTTGTTTCTTGTTAAGTCACTGTTCTCTTCTGTCTCATCCTGAGCCACTTGATCAAACAGCACCAACTGTCTTCTTTTGTGCCAAGGGCTGGTGTGTGAACTAGTGCCATAAATCTGTGCACACTTCCCATGACAGAAATGCAACCAGCCGCTGAATACATGGCTCTTGAAGCAGAGAACTAGGGTGCTCTATTTACATGATTTAGACACAACTGTCCCTGCTGAAAGTTATTGTTACAAAAGAGTTACATATCATCAAATCATTACCTGAAAGAAACATAATCTCCTGTTTGCACTCTTACTCCAGAGCTTTTACCCGTCATTATTTCTCTGGACAGGTTTCATTTTCTGCACATTTTCCTATCTAATCAAGTCATTTTAGAGGGTTTCTTGACTATTCAGATAAGCAGCTGCAGAGAAAGTTGCGGACTGCTGCCCCCCTTCTTTCCTTTCTCACACCAAAACTCCTCATTAAAAACAGTGTTGTGTTCTTTATGTGGATTTCAACCATGGAGCTTTATAGATAAGGCCAAGTTTCGCACTCACAACCACAAAAGGTAAGAAAGGCTGAATTGGATAGATGCAGTCTCTCACTCCAAAAAAAATTTTTGGCACTAAACTCAGTGATGCACAAGCCTGTCACATCAAATTGGCTGAAGCAGGAGTGGATGGACCAAGTGTTAACGTCTTGACAGGTACTTTAGAAACCGTGTCTTTGTTTTGTGTATGTTTTGGCCTTTCATTCCCTCAAAAATGGCAATACGGTCTTAAAGAGCACATCCAAAAAATCAAGGGTAAGGATTTTTAGAAACTGTTTAGGGTGATTATGGGTATACAGGAAATATCAGCATTAAGGGGCTTTAAACATCACACTATGCATCATTTTCTCCTTTGTGTGACAGCACTTTGCAATGTTACCACCTGTTTTTTATGTGCTACAGTGGATGTTGGCAAATTTTTGCTGGTTTCAATACTGCTAATTGAACACAATTGCTCTACAACTGCCTTGCAACTTCAAACACATGAAACAATACAAATACCTTGAATGTTTTAGACAGAACCCAGCATTACAGTTTAAAGAGTGACTGTGAAGACTGGCTACATTAAGCCACATGTGTCAATAGTTTCTGATGTTATAAATGATGCTAAAAATATCTGGTGTACTCATAAATGCTGGCAGATGTTTAACTGTTGTGTTGTATAAATTTTAAGCTGGAATCTAGTGCATCCAACTGCAGAATCAGGGACAAAGTTTCTCATTGGTAAAAGAAATGACCTGACAGAAAAAGACTCTGATCTAATTTTAAGGTCAAACATAAACGAAAATGTTTGCATGGTGGGACTTACAGTTAAAAGAAGTTATTAGGAAAACACTGGCATTAGTATTAGCTTAGTTTAAATAGTCTATTTAATCATCTGCCCAACAATTTGTGCATCTCTAAATTTTCTTTGTTTCACCACTCATTCATAAGATACGTCTCGAAAAGGAAAACAAAAGAGAGACAAATTGCCAAAGAAGATCAGTTAACACCACTTAACATGGTCACAAGTTCAGCCCTAACACTGGTTGGACTTTGATTTGATGGAATAAATCTCAAATAAAATGGTCATTACAGGAGAATGGGAGAAAAAGATTTTCACACATTAGGAACATCACTGCATGTGATTGATGGCATTTAAAGGTCACATACACAAATTACACTTTTCAAACAACATATGTGTCTACAGCCCATCTACAAACCTCCCCGGCATGATAAAATACCACCTTTGGTTGCTAGCTCGTCCCATCTGAAAATATGTCTATAATAGCCCATCTGAAAGCTTTCCTCTACTGATGTCATCAGGGTGTTTAGCCAACACTCTTGATGAGATTAACTCCACAGAAGCCCACAAAATACTACAGTGTAAGGAGCATGTCCCAGAATGTCAGTGCAGCCACAGCAAACATTAGAGCACATCAATGGAATTCCAATGGCAAATCCACTTCTCAATGGAGGAATGTTTTGACCATAGAGTGTAAAAGAATTGGACCAAGCCATGTCATAGGAGCCTATGGAACACTGTTGATACCCTCGAATGGATGCTGCCATACTGCACGTGCGATCTCAACTGAACTTTAGCTCCATCTACTCACAGACAGAAAGGCCATGTTGAGGCAGGACTTGAGGTCGTCTGACCAAAAGCCATGCCACATTTCCAAAAAAAAGGAAATCCTTCCTAAATCCTCCACAAAAGAAAAACAGGGGTGATAGAAAAAAAAAACTTTCTCGTAAAACGAAGGAGGAAAGTCTCAGTTTTCAAAGATGTCAGCCTTTGTGTGGTCGTCACAAAAAGAACCACAAATTATCTTCCTTGCTTGCTTGTCTATTACTGCCAAATTTCACAACAAAGGAAATGAATAAACAAGTAGGGTACTGTGTGTTAGGTTTGTGTCAGTTTCTTTTTATTGGATTATGGTTTAAGAAAACACTTCTGAAAAAACTGATTGTGAGTGCTATGTCCTTTAAGAGGGAAAACTACCTCAGTTACCCATTAAACAGAGTCAACATAGCTCCTTCGGTCTAATTCTCCATCTTGTTCATAAAGCCAGAGGAGAAGTTTGGTATATTGTGTTTGCTTTAGCAGACCTTCCCTCCTATTTCCAATATCGGAGACATGAGAGGCTTCCACAGCAAAGCACATCATGGGGGAGAATAAACACACAACTAATGGGGAACATGTGTGTGGGAGATGAAACGACCTCCCTCATATGAATGGGATGAAATATAGACCTGCGTCCCGCTGCGCTCCAATCACAGACGTAAGAACTCGGTGTGGAAGGGAAACGGTAGACCCCTCGACAGGATTCCTCGCTCAACACACACACACACAAGCTGCCAATATGGCCACTCCGGAGCGGATTCATGTGGAGGCCAGAGTCTGACAGTGACATCTCCATTCACTCTCGAATTCTTTTTCTCTTCCCAACATGCATGGACACACACACACACCCACACACACATGCACGCAGAGCCAGAGGCCATGGGAGGAGGAGGAGCAGCGCAGGGGCATAAAAAAAGCCTTTCTCCCTGCCGTGGGTCTCTGTGGGGTTTAGCATGGCATTATGGGAAGATTAGACTCTAGAGTGCTCCACTATCTGATGTCATTGTGGGTTTTACGTTGTCTGGTTGGCTTGTGGAACTCGGACCTGATGGCAGGCACATTTCTCTCCAAACAAAATGCTCCGGTTTGCAGTTGTGATTGATTGCAGGTTCCTATTGTATCTGTCTGGTATGGCTCTATTGGAAGAAGAATTAGCCGGACAAAAAACTCATGGAAAACGCTGCACATCTGACTCCATCAATCAAGTCGGCAATCAAAATAATTCAATTAAGAGACTCAAATCCCGCTGGCTTACGAGTCCCTGCTCCAATAGCCCAGAGACAAACTCAATTTACCGACAATCCATACATGATAGCATTAACTCCACTTTTAGGCTCAAATCTTTTTCCATTACTTACATTTTGTAAATATCAAGGGAAATGCAAAGGAAATAATTTAGTCATGCTGTTTACTTAAGGAAGAGACAACTCTGGAAAATATTGAGCAATTTTGAAAACATAATAAAACACAGACAGGTTGTTCAGACAGCTAAACCAACGTGCAATTTGTTTGAAGAGCAAAGATACTTGCCTAACAGAGAAACTTTAGAAATGTTTTTATGGGTCCGGTAAATGGCCGTACATCAGAAATGCAGTCTTGTGGAGAGACTGCGAGAGGGCGGCCGCTGAATATGTGTGTAATTGTCTTTTTCCCCCCGTTTCCGAGGTGTGAAAGGGAATGCAGGATTGCACTGGGGTGTCCCGGGGAGAGGCAATTGAAGCGTCAGTCACAGCTGCCACACAGAGCCCCGACGCGCAGCAAATCCCAGCCTCGGCCCTCGTGGGCGAAGGGGGCCGGGACCGAGCCTGGGAGCCACGGGAGTCCCCCCCAAAGGCCTTTTCTTCCAACTCCTCTCACCAGCACAAGGGGGACCGGGATCATGCTGGGAGTTTGCTTAGAAAAGGCTGAGCCGAGACTTGGCAGAATGGGTTAACGGAGGCATGCATACACACTCAAACACCAGCGTGCACACACACTGGAATGCTTTTTAGGCTGTCTGTCTTTGCCTGTGGGCATGGTGGGAAAAAGATAAAGTGGGAAATATCAAGGATAAATCAGACTTCCAGTTAACATCTGAAATTTACAAGCACACACACAAGCAGACAAACACACAGAGCAGAATGGGACTGCTGGAACAAGATTACTGCAGAAATGAGTGGTTTTGCTCGATGCCTGGGGAGCCTAATAGTGGTAAAGTCCCGAGGATTATACTCTGTGCCATTTCCATGCTCCCCCTAATAGTCTCCATGTCCTGCCTCTGTATGCCATAGATGGATTATGATGCTTTATAATTAACACGGGGAGGAGGGGGGGATTGTTTGAGACCGCCCATCTGCCATACTGACACACTTACGGGGGGCATCCCCTGGGAAAAGGGGGCTGCTTCCACACTACTCCATTACTTTATCATTTTATCATTCTATTATCCTGCCACTCCATTCAATTACACTGTCACTCCATTAGTGTAGTCATATCAGTGAACAAAGAGCACAGTGATGATCATAAATGATACGTTCAGAGCTGCGAGGGTTTGGTCATGCTTCATCTGCCTCTTAAATATTGTCTGTGACAAAACTTGGCAATGGTTCTACTAAAAGAGCAACAGGTGAGGGGTTAAGTGATTTAAGTTAATACAATACGGTGAAATGTATTATATTATATTATTTTATATTATATTATTTCATATAACATTGTACTATATTGTTATATATTTATACTATATTACTTTTGGAGAATATATGTACTTCTAAAAACAAGGAAGAGGTTTACTGTAGACTTAAAAAAAAGTCTGTCACAATGTGATATTAACCTCTAAATACCTATACAACTAAAAAAACAGCAACAAAAGAAAATAAAGTTTGAATTCTTTTGTCCTCCTGGGTCACAGACAGCAACAATTAATGGGTTTTTGAAACAATAATAATTCAATAACAAACTAGAAAAGCACTCAGACAGCGCAGACCTCCGCCAAGCAGCTTCAGTCCACTTAGGCAAAAATGGTCCTATCTGGCAATGTTAAAGAATCCTTTAAAAATTCCTGTATCCGGATGGTGATCCGGATCAGTCCCAAAATCCGATTATTTCTTGCTTATCTCATTCCACAAATTCCCTGAAAATTTCATCAAAATCCATCCATAAGTTTTCAAGTTATCTTGAACACAACAGGCAGACAAAAACATAACCTCCTTGGCGGAGGTAAAATTGTAATACATTACTTTTTACTACTTTAAAAAGCAAAACAAATGTCTAAATTTATGTTTTAAAAATAAAACAAAATAAAATAAACATAAATGAATTAAAATAAAAGAAGAAATAATTTTAAAAAATACTTTTAAAAACAAGAGTATGGAACTGACCTACTGTTTCGAAAAGTGCCATGAGATAACATCAGTTGTGATTTTGTGATTTGGCACTATACAAATAATGGTTGATTCGCTTTCTTTTTTTTTTTTTTTTTTAAGTAACATACTTCACTACAGTGAGGTTACTTATTACTTTTCCCTTTAAAGATTAATGGCAGGTTTAAAAACAAAGTTTACAAAAGGCACCAATGTTCTTAAAATGGAAATACTACTTGACCTGTTAAAACTACAGCAAGAACAGGGCTTGGAAATATATCAATTTGTTTTTTTAATATCTATATATCTTCAAACAACAAATAAGTTTAGAGAATTTCTTTTCCGTCAGTATGAATGTTGGGCTAAAATGAGGCTGGGTGGTAAAATGAAAAATAGTGTCTCTTTGTGTTTAAGATCTCAGATCAGCATCAGAATTCTGTATTTTGCTGAGAACACAAAAACAGTTAGCAAAATGTCTTATCATGAAAAATCTTTTACACCTTTTCCATTAGCAACACAAGCTTCCATATGATGAAAATGGTGAGCTGAGCCCCAAACCTCAAAAGACATTCCTTTCAGCTTCAATAAACAGTATCTTTATAATTTATCTGGAAAAATATCAATTTATACATTGAATATCTCCAACCAGTTGAAAATGTAGAGATATGAATTTTTGCCCAAATCGCCCAGCCCAACCATCCTCCATGCTGGGTTAAAATGTTTAGCCAGTTGCTGTGCATACATGTCATCACGATAACAGCCCATCAAGGAAGAAAAATAACTAAATAATTTAGAATTACTATAATTAGCAACTGTACAATCAATACTGATTTAGAAATTGCAATCCAATACTTCACCAGTTATTTTAAAAAAGTAAACATTTTTGGTCATATATTGAAAGCGGAGTTTTAAGAAAATATAGATAAACAAAGACATTATTTATATTTTGCTGTGGCAAACTGTATCAACATTTGACTAGTTAAAAATTTGCAGTAATTCAGGACATTTGTTTTGTTCCGTCGTAGAGCCTCCGATTTGCTAGTTCACAGCAGTATTTCCACGATACAACTCTCCGTCTCTCTCTTACATGTATTGTTGATATTTTGACTGAAACAGACAATGAGGTTTATCTTTATGTTGCAGGGACTGTGCTTTATAGAAATAACACATATCAGAAACTGTATTTTTAGACATATATTACTGTAGGTTCATAACACTATAAAAATCACAAATAAATCAATGGAACCCAATTATGGTATTGTGATGTACTGTGATGTATTGTGATATATCGTATCATCCCCTGATATTGGGATACATATTGTATCAACAGATTCTTGTCAATACACACCCCTTATTCCAAGTGAATTGTTACTGTCCAACACTGTACAATTATTGAACCCTTTGAAATGATTTTCCTGGGAGTTTAATGTTAAATCAGCATGGAAACAGGGTTGATTAAGAGTGTATAAATATTAGAGTAAAACTACGTTAAAAATAATAATAATAGCACACTTTCATTAAAGCCATTCTCAGTTTCTGTATAACCTCTGATTTCATTGCTGTAAGTTTATTACTGACCAATTAAGTGTATTATCTGTTTGATTTATGTTATCATTCATTCAATCATCATTAGTATGATGGAATAAAACTGAACGCATCATCACGGGATCAGCAACACTTTAGAATTATATCTTACTTTCTCTGTTACATATGAATGAATTTAGTTTCATACGTTTACTATTAACCCTCAGCCTAACCTTAACCATAAAAGCGTATTCTTAGAAACTCTTTGACTTTTTGCAGAAGCTCTTATACTCTATTAAGCTGCATAATTCAACTAAGTAGGGACCCTCATACGATCTTATGTCATTTATATCATATCACGTCGGATGGTTTTGCATGACTGAGCCCTCATGGGAAAGACTGATTTTTACACTTCTGCTTTTTTTCTGAAGGAAGCCTTAAAGGCCTCTCATGATCAAAAAATAGTAACAACCAACATTCTTTCTTTCTTTCAGCATTACATTCCAGAGCCAGGTGGCAGAGTCGGTCTTATCATGTTCAGACAGGTTCAAAATATTTATTGATAAGATTCAGTGACTCAGTAACTCAGTGTTGTCCACCAAGCAGCTGAGTAGGATATTAAAGGGTAAAGTTATGGTCAAACTTGCCTCATGCTCGCGTCACAAGAGGGAAAAAGCAACAATAAACTTCAATAACATATGTTAGATCATAAATCTACAGAGTACAAAGTTCTTGGAAAGACTTTGAATAAAATACAATTATAAAAAAAATACAATCAAATGTTCGTTAGTGTTTAACTACATTGTTTCTAGTATTTAGCAGATTTTATAATATTTTTAAAGTACATTTTTTAAAAAAGGCTAGATTACCATGAGTTTTTCATATTTTACTTAGTGTATCAGATTGTCTATTTTTGCAAATTCAGCTGAAACAAATTATTTTAAAGCCAAATTAGACTTTAAATCATTATTTTTCAAATGTATGTTCTAATTTTAAAAAAAGATTGAAAAACTTAACAAAAAAATGGGAAAAATTAGTCAGTGTACAACCAGACCCTGAGTTAAGACTCAGTCTCACATTCTCATAGACTTGCATTGGTAAATTCTGCAGAGCTGTTACAGTTATTAACCAAGTTTAGAACACACTTTGATGAGATTTATCTTCAAACGAAGTGTTTATAATTTTGTCCTTCAGTGCTGAAGAAATGAGGGAAAAGTTGCCTAGACTTGCGTCATTATTTACAGTCACATTTTTTAAGCTAAACAATGACTTTTTTATTTGTCAATAAACATGCTCTCTGCTCCCATCTCTCCCATTTTGTCCTTTAGTTGAAATTTCTTACCCCTACCCCAAAGTGTTGGCACACAAACCTCCCACAAAAGTCTTTGGAGTGCCACAAAAGTGGGGAAACTGATCCCTCGCCTCCTATATGTTGGTGACAAGTCATGACGTCTTAGAGAAGTTGCAGTGCAGCTGGCTGTAAAGGTTGCTTGCCCGCTGTTTGGGGCTGGCGTCTGATCGGGTCTGCCTCCACAGCACAGAGGGGTTCTCTGAGAAAGAGTTAAGTCTATGAGGTCAGTCCAGAGGAGGAGGTTACCAGTTCCCAGTCGGAGCCGCAGGGGTAATGGTTTTAGAGATGGCTGTCACACAGATCCGTTCCACTGTCCAACACCACCGCTGATCTCCACCAATCCGAGTCTGCTCGCTTTTCAATCGCTCAACTTCTCTCTCCTCTGTCCCCCTTTCTTCCTTTCTCCCTCTTACCCCCTCGCACTGACACATGGAAGTAATCTGGGAGCTCTACTCTGGACTGAAAGGATGTGCGGTTGAGCTCAGGGCCGCGTTTCAACGCTCTACATCAGCTTCCTTTCCTCTCCTGTTTAATCCCCTTATTTTCAGCTTCTCTTATGTAAAAGAACTAAGATGGCAAACAAAAGGCAGACTTTTCCCTGCTTTTGCCCAAATTCTTCTCCTCACTTCCTGTAGCTCTGCATCCCTACATTCTCCCCTGATTCAGCTGAGGCTCAGACAAGAAGAGATCTTAAGGAAGCTTTCCAGTTCCAGCGCCTGTGCCTCTGCTTGGCAGCTTCAGAACTGATGGGAAACTTCCTAGTTGTTGCCAGCCAGGCTTCCGTCTAATGAAGCTGGGTCGCTAACTGCCTGTAAGGCAGCCACTGTTCAGCCACTCCACACTCGTCCACCGCTCGGCCTTCAACACTTTCACAGAGGGCACACTGGCACGCTTCTAACACTTCCTTAATGCTCCACTGTGGCTGGACAAAGAACAATGGCACAACGACGTGCTCTCTTAAGCACTCATTCACTTCCAAAAGCTCATACTTGTTCCTTTCATAGAGACTTAGCGTCCTTTAATTGCAGCAGGAACACATAAAAAGTAAAAATTAAATGAGCTGCAAATTACCCTGCAAAATAATTGAGTGATTACCGACCAGACACTTCTGGAAAAAGTCCAATAATTTAACACTCTGTGTCTGTCTGTTTTGGCCTCCTTAAGTCCCTAATAAATGTGGTTTTATTACACCAATAATAATAAGGAGAAGCACAAAGTTTCAACAGGTTGCTAATAGTTTCTGTGACTCACAGCAGATTACCTAAGCTGGCGTCTGTCACGCCTACATGAGAGTCGGCTGAATTAATTTCTTTGGCTCTCAAGATAAAGAAAATGTGTTAATCATCTTTTATGGGGCTCTAAAACAATTATTTTAATTTTTAATCATTTTGTTAAACTTACTAATCACTTAGTCCATTAAATGAAAGCAATTAATCAAAACAGAAAGGGAACCATTTTGCCATTAGCTGGAAACAAAACCTTTTTGTTTGAACACAAAAGTGATCTATTGTTAACTGTGGGGTGTAAGAAAAAGACAAACATGAATCTGTCAGCTTAATGATATATTTTAAATCTATATTGAATGTTTTCCTAGTTTTCTTTAGTTTGATTAGATGTACTGTTACATCAATTTGACGTGCTGTTTAGATCCAGTCTTCTGTACACTTTTAGGACCTCTTAAAAACCCAATTTGAACAAAAAAAATCAATATTTTACATTGCAGAACAAATGACAATAAACTCAGATGTGGCGCATTTTCCTATGCCGAGCTGAAAGTGCAGTTTTGTTTATGTAACATCGTTCAAATGTACTATGCCATGGTGCTATACTAACCGGACATTATGCCATGTTGCTCTCCCAAAGGAGGGAAAAGATGCAGACTTAAGACATGTTTGTATAAACTAACAGAGAAGCTTTCAGTCTCTGAGTCCTTACAGAGCACACATGGGGTCAAGCAACAGCTATTGACATGAAGTACATCACAGATCATTCTAATCTTACATAAACATAAATATGATCATGTCGAACAGGGTAAAACTCAATTTCAAGTTTATGTAAACCATTTTTGTCTAAGTTAAATCAAACTCATACAGAAAGAAGATTAATTACCACTATTTTTTTAATGACTGTAAATGGGCCCCATAGAGACATAGTTTGGACACTACAAATATCATCCTCACCACAGACTAACAAACATAAATGAATTAATATTTTTAAATATTTTTAAAGGTATTGAGCATCTATTGCAACATTTCAGTGAAATTCATTGTCATAAATTTTTGCTGATGGAAGCATTCACTTACCAAGGTACATTTTAACACCATTCTACCTGAGAAATCTGTATAAAAACTCTTAAAATTGGCTATTTTAATTTTCTAATTTTAGCTTTAGTTGTTGTAGATTTAAAGCTACTGTATGGCTGCATCATTCTATTATATGCAGACTTTTTTTTTTTTTTTGCTGGGCCAACATCATTTAATCTTGCTCAGTTACATTTAAACCTGTTTTACACATCTGAACAAATCTTATATTCCCTTCAATATTCAAATAGACCATGTAGCTGCAGAGAAGTCATTTATTAATTATGGGCATGTCATTTCTGAGGCACAGACTGAGGATAGGGTCAGGGGTCAAAGGATTAATGCTTACTGTACAAGTGTCATGTTGCTGTCAACATTTTTACCTGTTTTCTGAAGCAGCCTTTAAAATAGCACAAAACATAGTTGATAATGACATTGTTAGTCAATGTACCTTCTAAAACGTACTATCTCAAAAAAGGAAATAAGACTTTAAGGCAATTTTAGGCCGTAAATTTGAACCACAATTTTAAGATCTGTGAAGACGTTTTAAGGGCTTGCAAAGTCCCTGTTTGTCTGTTTAGGTTTATAATTACTGTGATGAATACTGAAACATCTTCAGACGATCCTGGCTCATTATTCCAACCACAAACCGTTTGTCAACTGACTTTAATAATAATAATAATTTACTGCAATAATTTTGCAGTAAAGTTAATTTTGATCTTTGAAGTATTGGAGGATTTTATCAATGCTGCCAAACCATAATGAAGGATCAAAATGCAGCTGATGTAATTTTTTCTTTTATTTATCTGCTACCTGATTTACTGACTCATCTTTTCCCATCATCTTCCAAGTGATTCATTACATTCAGCTGCCGTGAGTCCATCGCTGTAACATGTCTCTACTGAAAAACAACTGTAGCTTCTTGTTTTGAGGACCAACAGAGACCCAAAACATGCAAAAAATGATGATTATAAAATAAAATGTAAATGTAACTTGTCCCTAAGCAGTGTACTGAGTCTGGGTATCACGCTCACCTCGGCATGAATATGAAGAAATGAACGCATCACAACACACAAAAGCAGAATGATCATTTTTCAGTGATGTGGCAGCCAAACCACCAGCGGATAAAGTGAGTCCATCTGGAGAGAAAAACCATGATGGAAAAACTGCATTTTTTCCCCTGAAATAACCTAAAGCGCTGGAGCCCCTTTCAGAGTCCAGGTGCCTCACACAGATAACCAAATGAAGAGTCTGGCGCTGCTCACCGCTGAGACAACAGACATGTCCACACAGAAGTGCACACACATAAAAGCAGACGCAGCTGTCCTCACAGGGAGACACAGGGTGCCTTTACAGCACCGTGGGCCAGTTGCTCTCCACAAGGATTTCTTATTGGTCGGCCCGCTCTCTTTCTCTCTGAGTGGGGCTTGGGCTTGAAGTCCTCTCAGTGTGTAATGAGATCTTTATCAGGGGGAAACACGATCATGGTCCAAAGGGGGAGAAAAGGGGGATAGGAGAGAGAAGGTGTGTATCGTGAGGGGTAAAAGGGGCAAGCAGCAGGGCGCGGGGCAGGGGAGAAACAAAAACAGGCCTCTGACCCTCTCAGCAGTGACCCACTCTGCAGTGAGCATGAAGGGTGTGATCGCCGGACTCTCTCCGAGCAACCTAAATCCTCTCTCTGGTGCTGCCCTCAAGTTTCACCCCGCTCTCGTTCAACAGGTTGCGGCAGTTTCAAGTTTTGCAGTTGCAGTTTGTTTTCTTTTACTGAAACTCTGGGCTGACTTTTTTGATTTTTAAATGTCAGCATTGAATACTGCTAAGAAAAAACTCACCTTGCAGGAGCCAGAGGTTACTCAGGCTCTGAGAACAAACCTTTAGATTTGTTTTGATTGAATCTGTTTCTAAAACAAAGATAAGGCTGCCATTTTTTCCTAATTACCTCCTAGGAAAAACGATTTTTCCCACCAATTATCTTATCAGTAAAAAGTTAATTATGAAAACAAACTTGAACTTTAATATAGCCTTGTGTGCACCCACTCTAATAATAACAGCTAAATGAGATTATGCTGAAAGTTTAACAAAAACAAGTTCTGCTTCTTAGACATCAAAACCCTTCTCCTATTCATTTTACATAACCCCCTCTTCCAGTTACGAGAAAAACAAGTTTGCTAAATGTCAATTAATGACCAAGTGTTAATCAAATCCAGAGTAATCATCAAGCTCACTCAACCTTTAAACCACTCAATCACACTATAAACCAAACCAGTGAGCTGTTAAACTGTGAGCCAGCCAGCTGAGGTCAATAGACATCAAAATAAGATGAGTAAGTGAAGACCTGCAGGAACAGAGGCTTTAGCTGACTCTTATCGACACAAACGCTTCTCTCTCCCCCTCACTCTCTGTTGTGCTTCTTTGTGGGCTTCAAATCTAACACGGCGGCCAGAAAATGTCTGCAAATGCTTTCCAAGCCACGCCGAAAATACAGGGAGTTCAAAAACAGCGCAGCAGACTCCCGGCCTGCCCCTGGCTGTTTCCTGGCTGTGTGGTGATTTTTTCAGAGGTGTGCAAGTGTGTTTCCCATCTCTCTCCCTCTCCCATCATCTTGTTTGTCTCCTGAGCTGCTGCAAACAGGCTGCGGTGGCTTCAGGTCATGAGGTAAATATTAGCGAAGGAGGGTTAGAGGACGTGCAGGAGCCAGTCATAGCAACCTTGTCAGATTATCATTAAATTGGCATTGCTGCAGCATTCCTGAGCACAGTGTGAGTGTATATGTGTGTGTCTGTACATTGCTGTGCTAGCTCCAGAAAAACCGATGGGACGTGATCAGTCATAACAAAGTGACATTTTCTGGCGTAATCCCACTCAGCTAAATGAGAACTAATCCGATTTGCTCTGATCAAATGTTAGACGGTTCTTTACCGACCGGGGACGTTGACACATCTAGCCTTCTTCTGCACGGCTGCTCCTTCACCCAAACCACCCCCCCTCCGCTCTAGCCCTTCGCCATTTCACTCATCCACCCTCAAATTAAATATCAAAAAAGGTCTCAAACATCCCGCAGGAAACTTAATACGAGGGATGCACAATTTTATCTGCATGATATCAGTGTCTGCGGATAGCGGCTCAAAAAGTTCACTGTCAGTATCGGCTTCTTTGAACACCTCTGCCGATAGCTCAGCTGTGAGATATGGCACAAAGTGCTCATGAATTTGAGTTTAAAGCAGAACTAATAGACCTTCCTCAGCTGAAGTTTACTTCTTTTTCATCAACTTTAAAGTGGGTGGTAAGAAGTAAAGTTTAAAGTCTGAACTTAAAGAGATATTTGCCTGTGATGAACAGGAGATGTTCGAAAATTTCCATTTTCATATCCATTCATCTGAACTGCAAGTATCATGAAGTAAACAAATTATTCAATACCAAGACCTTGACAACCCCAAGTGTTTTATATCTTTTTTTCTAGAAATAGTCAGTGTTTTTTTTACGTTTTAATCAGTTTTGTCTTGTTTTACTGTGGCTGAGGCATCACATAATATGAGCTGGCATTCATAAATATGTTCAGGAGAAATGCACAGACCATTTCAAGAGAAAACAAAACATAAAACACATCTGGAGTAGAAAAAATCTTAGAATTGAACAGACAGTTTATGTGTAAGTTCAATTCAAATGAATGATGAGAAAAAAAAATGTAAACCCTTCGGAAGAGACAAATAATGACCATTAGTCAAGTGTAATATTTATTTTACTGAATGAAACTACATTTCAAGCCATATATTGAATTGCCCGAAATAAACTGCAAACCCATGTTGTTTAGTTATCAGGATCAATTTTGGTTTAAATGTGGAAGACTTTTCATTTTGGGCTCCACAGATCTCATGGTTCATTGTGATGTATGTGGCTCTCAAAGAGTAAACAATCCTTGTTTTTTCTTAAACAAAGTCTCTTTGTTAGGGATACACAATGGCATCAGTTAAACATCAGTATCAGCCTTTTTTACAAGCATCGGCTTTTAGCACAGAAACCTGAGATGGGCAGATATTACTTTCAGATGTTTGTTTGTGTCATATCAATTTAATGCTGGCATCAAGAACAGCTAACCAATAATTTAGAAAATAACGTCCTTATTTAGCAGAAAAAATGACCTGTTGGATGAACTCTGAGATGTTCTGATATGAGAGAAAATAGGGGTATTGTAGGAGAATTACACAACAAGAAGTAATTAGAAAAACATCAGTACTGCCAAAATTGTTATCTTAGACATCAGCATCAGCCCTGATTCTTACAAGCGTTGCATGAGTATATGTAGGTGCTGTGCCATATTATACTTTTCAAGAAAAAATATCACAATACAAAAGTGTCATATCATCATATAACTTTATGTTCGTGGAAGGCAGATTGGAGCACTACAAAAAAAACACCCCTTTACAGTATATTCCTGTTTGCACACAGCCTTGCTCAAAGAATAGATATGTTCCTGCTCAAAAGAAAAAAAGGTCAGTGTAAATGTGATTTATATTAACACAGGGCTTTATTCTCTTCTCTCCGCTCACCTACTGCAGCTGCAAGTCCACACACCTTTATACTGGCTAGAATTATATTACTGTTATTTTGATCATGTTGAGATCATGACAAAGTATCGCGTTCCTGCATAATTACTATAATCAAATACATGACTTTTTAAAGCATTTTAAGACGTGAATGAAGAAAAGTTACGCCCATTGTTTTTACACTGCAGCAAAATTGTCAATCAGCATGGGTGTGGAATATCTAACTTTTCTTAGATACCAAGCCTAAATGCTAATTTGCTAAACTGAGTTTGTTATTTTTGTAAAACATAAACAGCACAGGGGATAAAAATAACTGTAATAACAGGATATAAAGGCTCATTTGTCTCCCAAGAGTGAGAAAGAGAAGCTGAAATGATAGGTCATGTGCATGCATAAGAACAAAACTTAATGCTCGGTGTAAAAGCAGAAGTTTGTTGTGGTTTCTGAAGCTGATCCTAAAAAGCCCCACATAGATTAAATAAAGTGTCAAATCAAGACCTCTTTTAAACACAGAACTTTTTCATGTTTTTAAGGCTTTAAGTGTTTTTTTAATTCAACAGTTTTCAATACTTCTAAGGGATCTACAGGATCCTTAGTTTACTGATTTCAGAGAGATATTTTTATTGTCAGTTGCATATGAAAAAAAGTGAGAGGTCATGTGCATGCATAAGAACAAAACATAATGCTCGGTGTAAAAGCAGAAGTTTGTTGTGGTTTCTGAAGCTGATCCTAAAAAGCCCCACATAGATTAAATAAAGTGTCAAATCAAGCCCTCTTTTAAACACAGAACTTTTTAAGGCTTTAATTGTTTTTAATTAATTCAATAGTTTTCAATACTTTTAATGGATCAACAGGATCCTTAGTTGACAGAGTTCAGGAAGATATTTCTTATTGTCAGTTGCATATAAAAAAAAATGTATCCCGACTCATGTCTAAGCTGGGCGTCTAACTAAATATATGCCCTCATAAGTTTAAATAAAAAGAGGAACTTCTGACTGAGAAGAAGTTGTGGCAATAACTGAACTACATATGGTGAGTTGTATTGTTTGGATTATTTAGTCATCTGCTGATGATCTTTTTTTAAATCAGGGCAGTGTGTGAGTACGGCTCTTTGGTGACATCTGAGTGTTTAGGGAAGAGTCAGTTAAGTAGTTTAAAGTGTTACTTAAACAAACTTTAATATCAGAGAATGTTCCTGGAGAACATGACTTCACACTTTACACAAATAAAATTGTTTTTTTATTTTTAAGAAATAAACAGTAACGCTTTCTGTGAGTGGAGCACATATTTTATACGTAAACAAATGTTTGGTATGGCTCTTTGGTTGTAGGAAGGACAAAAATTGTAATCAAAATCAAAACTCAATTAATAATGCAGTCTCACAGGTCAGCGCAGTTTTCCTGTAAATGCTGTGAGATAATTTGGAGGCCACATTATGCACCCCTCATCAGTAGCAATGTTGGTACAGTCTAAAATGAGTTTGGATATCAGAGCACTACTGTGCATCCCTAGTTTACTCTCAAGGATGTTTCTTCTGCTTCGTCTTTGTTTTCCTTAAAGACAGCGCTACAGTGATGATGTATGTTGCTCGCACAAGCACGCTGGGAGGAAATCAATTAAGCAAACCCCAGTTATTGATAATGTAGGAGCCGGAGTGATAGCATCCTCAGATGGAAATCCATAACAGCAGGACCGCTCGGAGGGCCCTGCTCATAATCCTGAACACACACGTAAAACTAGACACACACACCATAGTGGCCCAAACCTGCTGGTTTCCTACACTTTGTCTCATAACTCATGGCCTGTAGGGAGGTGCTTGTATTGTTATATTTTGTGTGTATGTGGTACAGTGTGCAAGCAGAGGGGCAGATTAATTTATTAGCTGAGGCAGCAACGCTCCCCAAAGTGGGAGCAGGAAGTAAGAAGTCGTAAATCTAGATAAGTCACTAGATAGTGTACTGTACATTTCTATAGGCCTCTCTCTGTTATCACTACGCTGTAATATGGGCCAAGACAAAGAGATGGAGTTTAAAACAACAAACAAGGAAGACTGATGCTGATTGCCATACAAGTCTTCCCTTTTTGATTGCCTATCAGATGCTGCCGCTGACTGATACATTTCAGAAGAAAAACAGGTTTGTCTTTTGTTATTGCAAAGTCTGCACACAGCAAGATAATTGTCTATTGTTTTGTAAGCGCAGAGCAGCAGGATAATTAGGTTGAGAGAACACTTTGCAGAGTGCATTATTGTTCCACTGTGAACTTTATGAAATATTCAGCCAGCATGGGGATTTTACAAGAGGCAGAGTAGAGAAACAGATGGAGAAATGATCTTTCAATCCCTAAACCAGCGTGGCAACCTTCTAAGACATTCCCTGCAGGTGACATCATCAATCAATAAATGTCTCCTCCACTTTTTGTCATCCGTCTTCCTCTGACTGACACAAGATGTGGGTTTTTGTGCATATGGGTTATTATGAGTGGCTCATTTTATCTCTGTTTGATGACGCTCATTGTTCCACTACCTCTGCAGCCTTACTCAAATAAAAGCTGATGGGCCATGGTCGTCTTACCATCAGAACCAGAACACACACATACGCACACATACACACACATATCTATGCACACTCCAGTGGACGTGGCAGCAATATTCATACCCACTGACTGCACAACGAGCTCCTATGACATCTGACATTTGAGGGATAAATCATGGATTCACTTGAATGAGTAAGTTCTAGTTATAAGCTGGTCGAGCTACTCTTCATTTCCCCTCTTTGCTGTGGGCTCACATGAAGGTCAACTACTCGGCCTCACACAGAAATCCAGGAAAAGGTTCTTTATGGCTCCATTTCTGTGTATTTTCCATTTATGTACGCTTTCCAACATCATGCAAATGTGGGAGTCAAGTCTAAGTGGGTGATAATTGTTACCAGAGCAGATTTTATTATCAGCAGTCTGGGCTTGTTTTTAAAAGGGGAGTGAAATGGACTTAAAGAAAAATGTCTGGCTACGTGAGCTTGCTTTTGAGAAACTCGCTCTTGTTTCGGTGTGAAATTTGTCTGTATTAATGCCAGGGCAATTACAGAAAATTAAATTCATTTCTAGCATTTCTTGCTCTTATATCTGGAACCATCTAATCACACTTTCTGTGTGGGCAAACTGCACTCACACAGTGCAGAGTTGGAAGTGGAGTTTGTCCCTTTCACGGGCAGAGCAGCCTACATTCTGAACCACAGAGAGGGGACAAATCCATGTAGTTTACTGCGAAACACCTTGACACACTTGGCAATTTTTCCTTGACTTGTTAGTTCTGCCAAGGGGGATGTCTTTTTGACAGCTTTTGTTAGTTAGTTAGTTTGTTTGATTGTTCGATGTAAGTTGGTTAACAGGATAAATCAATGAGTTATGAACAGATTTAATGAAATTTTTCGGAGAGTGTTTGACATGACAACAGGAAGAAGTGATTCGATTTTGTTCATGACCTGAAACCAGATGCGCATCCAGAAATTTCTTAAATAATTTAATATGGCGAGAAAGGACTGGTTTTTTTTTTTTTAAATTACTTAATAAGTTCTAAACAGATTCAAAATTTTTAGGCAACGTTGAAATAAATGGTTATATTTTGGCTGTGATCTAAATCTGGATCCAGATCCAGCTATTCTTTAAGGATTTGTTACCTTTGCAAATAGGGCAGTTTCCACATTTACACTAATAACTCAATGAGTTCTTAAAAGATTTTGATCATTCCCTCAGGGAATAATGGGCATGGCATAGGGGAGAACTGATCTGATTTGGTGGTAATCCAAATTCAGGTGGGGATCAAGAATTTTTTTTTCCATGATGTATTAACAGTGATAGGTTACTGTTCCCAATTTTTGACCACAACTTGCTCAACAATGTTGGAAATGCTTCTGCAGAGTTTTGTCCTCCCTGAGCAATTCTAGTTTTTGTGTGAAATTTGTCTGGAGCAATGACAGGACAATTAGAGGAATATAAATTCAATTCTATTATTTTCTGCTCTTATATCTGGAACCATCTTACCGCACATTCTGTGAGGGCAAATTAAACTCAAACAGCACAAAGTTGGGACGCACTGTGGCCCTCTGACAGGCAGAGCAGCCCATACTCAGGGCTCCTGAGAGGAGACAAATCCATGTAAATTACTGAGCTACACCTTGACACACTTGGCACTCTTTCCTTGACTTATCTTATTTATTGTCTTCCTTGTTTATTAAATCATTTACAAGGATGTCAAGGACCAAGTGAACAAACTTCCCTAAATCCTACATAGTCATAAATGGAGTGTCACAGCAAACTTTGCCCTCAATCTGTAATAAAAGGTGCCTGTAATATTGCAGGAAATTACCATAATTATCCATCTATCATTGTGATTTCAGGGAGGCCTACTGTTTGTTGTTTAAGCCTGTATCTACTGTGTTTTGGTGTTGGGAAATTCCCCCTCTCGGAGTTAAGACAACACACAACTCTGTGGCGCAGGGATGGAAATTACACTTGAATAAATTGTGACTTGTTTTAAGATAATTGTGCATTTAAGTGAACATTTTACACAGCACACAGTGGTAACTTTTCCAGTAATGTCAGTCCTCCATTGCGCACACACCCTGTAAGTTTGGAATGCTTGTACAAATGAAACACGAGACTTACTTGGAATTCTGCGAGCTCCATATTATAGTCTCCAGCGATTTGGCAGAAGGCAACGCCGACCTACACATTAAAATAAAGATCCAAAGATAATACTTCCAACAACCGAGTCCCGCCATTCTGCTTTATGAACAGACAGTGAGACGAGAACTCAGAGCGTCGGACGGTGCGCCTGGCAGCCTTTACGTGTGGGAAGGTGAGCTACGATCAGTCAGGAGCATGTGAGGTCGATATCAGATACATGTCCTTCTGTCCGGCTTCTTAAAAATCAGCTCCAGGCCCCCGTGTCCTTGACTGAACTGGCCGCAGGACGTTAAGAAAGGAGCCCCGGTTCTTGATGGGATCTGGGAGGAAAGCAGCCCCCGATTGTCCTGGTTGACCTGTAGCTGAGACAAAAACAGCCCCCGCGACCTTATTACTCAGTGGAGACAACTCGAGGATACGATCTCATTTGTGCTGAAAGAGATCTAAGCGGTGGCACAGTTTCTGGAGCGGTGCGTCTGCGGATGAAGCGCTGCACCGAGTCTTTGTCAAAGCTCCCCTGATGGTGTCTGTACCTGTCGCTGTTTATAGCCTACAGATGACCACATTCATCCATCAGTCACAACTCCGCAGCACGCCGGGAATCCCGAGGTCCACTTCATTCCAGTGTTATCTTTCACTCCTCCTCCCCCTTTGCTATTCTTCTTCGCAACGGATTTGAGTTTGTATTGTAAATATCCCTCCCGGCTCTCAGCGCCGTTCCGCGTGCGTGTTGCGCTCCAGCAGGGTCGCCTCTATTCCAACTCGGGCATGCTGCGTGGCCAGTGCGTAAAAACACCGTACCGTCTTCGTTGTCGCCGCTCCTGCCACAAAAGTGCCAAATGGTGGTTAAACTCGCGCACCAGCGCGCTCGGTGCTCCTAAATCCACCAGCCAGCGTTTCCATGCCGGTGTGTGCGTCTCCCCCTCTCTCTCTTTTTTTTTTAAAACGACAGACTCCGCTCTTCGATGCGTGCAGCAGCTCGAGCTCAACTGTAACCCGAGTAGAGGAGCGAGCGGTGGGGGGGGGGGGGGAGGCAGCCCACAGAGTGAGCCGCGGCCAATCACAGCGCTCTGTCCGGAGTGAAGCGAAGGCATTTATGGGGACGTGGAGGGGTTGGTGGTGGGTAGATGGAGGGAGGGGAGGGAGTCTGTTATTGGGTTGACCCCACAACTCCCCCCCCCCCCCCCCCCCCCCCCCACACACACACACACACACACACACACACACACCCCCACCACCGCGGCCCGAGCCATCGACCCAAATTGAAATGGACTTTGAAGTTATTCGTCATACTGAAAGCTTTGGTGGGGAAAGGAGCGGGATAGGCCATTGGAGCGTGCGTAAAAGTGCTTACAGGAGAAAAAGTTTGGCCCCTTTAAGTCGTAAACCTGTTTGTCCCCGAGGATCTCACAACATTTATGCCACAATATGGAACTGTAATTATGTCTGTCTTTAAGAATATTCGATTCATTCTATTTATAACAGGCTGTAATTCAAGTGTCATTCTATAACCACCTCCTCTATTTTTAAACCTGACTAACTCCTGCACCAATGTTTGGAGTTTACTGTATTGGTTTACACTATCTGTTATTTTAGTGTCTTCTTTCTTCCTTTGAGAAAGGAATGATGATTAATGGCCTCTTTGGATCTCTTTCTAGTTGTCCCCTTTTGGGATAATGAACTGCATGAGAACTTAGTCTCCAGTGTCAATGGACAATAGATGGTCGGTAGCCCATAGTCATTGGGCCATTCATTCACCAAAGAAGAAATGCTTGACACATAATTGATCATGTCCATGTCTGTGCCCCCTTTGTGTGCGCGTATGTGTGTGCGTGAGGACGAAAAAAGGAGGAGAAGCAGGGGAGTTTCTCTTAATTTTGTTGCATTTATCCAATCAATGCCGCCCCCTAACGGCTGTCATGATATCGATTCACAGAACACAGAAGGGGAATTCAGTATAATTGGAAAGGAAGGATAACAGGTATTTAAAGACATGTCTTGTGTTTCCTGGAATTATTCTTATAACATCCTGTTGTGCTTTGACAGCCCATAAATCTTTGTAAAACAATAATCAACTTCACACCTGAATGATTATGCGCTCAGTTTATTCCAGTGGATTTAAGTGTGTGTATGTGTGGGCCACAGGAGTCTCAGTACCACGGCTGCATAGGAGTGTTGCCTTCTAGCACAATGTCACCTATGTCCAAGGTGCATGCTGAAGGAAAAAGGTGTTAAGAGGTCATAAAGTACTTCTTTGTACTACAAGGGCTGCTGGAGTTTTGCCATTGCTGCATCCTCAGGAGCCGGCCCATAAACCATCACAGTGTTGTCACAGTAACAGCAAACAAGGGCCAGTTGCCACAGAGCTGGCATGTCCCCTCTGAAGGCCAGGGAGTCTGGGATACCTGATACCACACTGACCAATCACAAGGTCGCAGAGAGATACCTGATCTGCTGAGAGCCAATGAGACGCCTCCTGTGTACACTGGATGGAGACCACAGCTGTGGTCAAATGTGTGGCCAATAAGGATTTGTGACAATGGACATTCTGTGCTGTTGTTTAAAGAGTGTGATCAGACCACAGCGTAGATACAGCAGATCAAACAAAGACATGTGCAACATAAGACAGGAACTACCTTGAGATGGGATCAAAACTATTGCTGATGTCAGATCCTACAGCTCAGTTGTAGGTGCTGCCATCCTGCAGTGCTGTCATGACAGACTTCTACTGTCTGTCTGTGACAGAGTTAGTTGGACTATGGACCATAGAGGCTCTTAAACATATTATAGTTACAGCAACATTTTGCCACAGGTGTTGTAAGATTGATTTACTCTGCACTTACAAACATGCTTTTTTACTTGTTTTTTATTGCAAAAAGTAACATTTGGATTTTTCCATGCTAAACTCCTAAAAAATGACATCCATATAAAAAAAAAAGGCCTTTCTGTAATTAATTTTCCTTTTCAGGGTTTTAGTTTCAGTTATGCATTTTGGTGTATATCCACATGTCCGAATGGCATGTCAAAAATAATCTGGTCTTTGAAATAACAGGTGATTAAAGCAACAAATGTATAATCTGTATTACTTTAAATATTTGACAGGGTTAAAAGATCAGAGGTTCATAAGGACTGATGATGTTTGATGTTTTCCAATTGCCAAAAAGTTACTTATAGAACATAATTTAATTTACCATTTGTTGTATAACTGTCAGCTGAATAGTGTTTTCTGTTTGATGCTTATTTGTGCTGTTAAACAGAACTTGTCCATAATGATTAAATGTAATTCATTTTTTATAGCTCTCTGGGGTCCAGAGTGATAAAAGGGCCCACAAAGAATAACCAAAGATATTGCCAATCCTATACTTTTCATAAATTTTAAAACATATACCTCTATTTATTAGAGCAACCAAATTTGGCATTTTGCTGACTGTTTGAAATTATAAGCTCCATGTTTAAGATGGCATGGGCCTTTATTGTTGTTGTATATTTATTGCTGTTAGGCTTAGTAAATCCAAGAACCAATCGAGGGCCCCTTATCTGTTATTACTGTAATAACATTTTGTTATGTGACTTTGTGACTTTGTTCTGGGAAAGGTGCCATATCAAATAATCTTTACTTACACGACCAACTTACATTTCTTCTTACTATTCTTCCAATTATTATTATTAGCAGTAGTAGTAGTAGTTGTAGTAGCAGTACTGTTATTTTATTGTTACATTTATTGGTTCATTGAGGGGCTGCACCATTTGAGCGGGCAGGCCTGTAGAAAGCCCTCTATAAATGTTATACATTTTACTTTAATACTCAAACCAAGTTTTGCATCAAGTTATTCAGTACTAAAGCCTGGGGTGGATTAATGCACAGGCTGGCCACAACTGCAGAGGCGGGCCCCACATGTGCAGAGGCCCTTGGACTGGCAAAACTGTTAATTATTTTAGTTACTGCAGAGGAACATTGTATTGACCCCAAGTTGTCCTGGGGAAACTTTTTGTGTAAAATTAGCCCCTGACTGGTTAGACATAATGAGTCACATTTAGCTTACTAAATGCCAATGTCCATAAAGTCACTTTTTGTTGTCAAATGACACCATCTGTCTCCAACTGACGATTAATAAAATATGAAAGCTAAAAGTTGTACGTTTTTCAAATGGATATTCTTGTATGTTGTTTATACATAAGGGTGCAACGGTGAATATGTACAGTGCTTTGAAAAAGTATTTGCCCCCCTATTTGTCACACTAAAATGTTTCAGATCATCACACAAATTTTAGTATTGGACAAAAATAACCTGAGTAAAAAAAATGCAGTTTTTAAATGACGGTGTTATTTATTAAGGGAGAAAAGCTCTCCAAACCTACATGACCCTTTGTGAAAAAGTAATTGCCCACTCTGTTAAATCATGAGTTAACTGTGATTAACCACATTTTTTTTGAAAGCTGAGTTCAATTTCACTGACACACCCTGACCTGATTACTGTCAGACCTGTTGAATTAAGAAATCACTTAAATAGAACCTGTCTGACAGTGAAGCAGCCTGCAAGATCTCCAAAAGAAACACATCATGCTATGATCCAAAGAAATTCAAGAACAAATGAGAAACAAAGTGATTGGAATCTATCAGTCTATTACCATTTCTAAGGCTTTAGGACTCCAGCGAACCACAGTCAGAACCATTATCCACAAATGGAGAAAACTGGGAACAGTGGCGAACCTTTCCAGGAGTGGTCGGCCTGCCAAAATTACACCAAGAGCACGACTACAACTCATCCAGGAGGTCAAAAAGAACCCAGAACAACATCTAAAGAACTGCAGGCCTCACCTGCCTCAGTTAAGGTCAGTGTTCATGACTCAACAATAAGAAAGAGACTGAGCAAAAATGGCATCATGGGAGAGCTCCACGGCGAAAACCACTACTGACCAAAAAGAACACAAAGGCTCATCTCACATTTGCCAAAAAACACCTTGATGATCCCCTAGACTTTTGGAAAAATATTCTGTGGACTGACGAGACAAAAGTTGAACTTTTTGGAAGGTATGCGTCCCGTTACATCTGGCGTAAAAACAACACAGCATTTGATTAAAAGAACATCATAGCAACAGTCAAACATGGTGGTGGTAGTGTGATGGTCTGGGGCTGCTTTGCTGCTTCAGGACCTGGACAACTTGCTGTGATTGAAGGAACCATGAATTCTACTGTCTACCAGAAAATCCTGAAGGAGTTCATGATCTCAAGCTCAAGCAACAGGACAACGACCTGAAACACACTAGCAAGTCCACCTCTGAATGGCTTAAAAAAATAAAATTAAGGTTTTGGAGTGGCTGAGTCAAAGTCCAGACTTAAATCCAATTGAGATGCTGTGGTGTGACCTTAAATGGGCAGTTCATGTTCGAAAACCCTCCAATGTGGCTGAGTTAAAACAATTCTGCTCTGAAGAGTGGGCCACAATTCCTCCACAGCGATGTGAAAGACTCATCACCAGTTATCACAAACGCTTGATTGCAGTTATTGCTGCCAAGGGTGGCACACCCTATTAGGGTGAGGGGGCATTTTCTTTTTCACATAGGGTCATGTAGGTTTGGAGAGCTTTTTATTCAGGTTATCTTTGTCCAATACTAAAATTTGTGTGATGATCTGAAACATTTCAGTGTGACAAATATGCAAAAAAATAAGAAATCAGGAAGGGGGTAAATACTTTTTCACAGCACTGTATATATCAGGGTTTCCTGGATATGTACAGCCATGCAATACATAGAGCTTGTTTTTATGCACAGTTACCTTTTTCTAGCAAAGCATGATGAGCATGATGGGCCCAACAAAACTGACCGTCTGGAGGATCATGAACACCTTAATATACCAATGGCAAAAACAATACTGAAATCTAAATGCTCCATGTTCAGTACTTAATCTCTTAAGGGTCAGAAACAGGATGTGCATGTTTTGGAAATCTACCCTGGTCTCCCCTGTGCAACACAAAGGTGTTCTCAGTACTTAAAGTATAGTTTAAATTATGTTTGAACTCAATTTTACCGGAATTCATTAGAGTGCCTCTTTTACTCTAGTAAAACTTTATCAAAGTATCACTGGCACATATCATTTATTCTTTCCAGTGGTGAATGCAGAACATTATGTTAGACGCTTGCTAACTCAATGAAAAACTGCATTTTATCATAACAGACTAGTGGCCTAGTATTGCCATTTTTTAAATAAATGTTAATTTGGAAGTTGGCCTTAATGACATTTGTTTTTGTTGTTGTTGTCGCTGCTGCTGTTGGAATGATGCATTATACAGAGTGCCTGGTGAGAAATGGTAAAATGAAAGCTCCCAAATCACAAAGGTCAAAATTTATTGGTACACCGTCCCTGATCCTCTTCTGAAGAACATCTCCATCTTCAACATTGTTGGTGAATCTGCGTTATTTGTCACACTTTCATACAAAAGAACTCAAGAGGCCTGAAAGCTTAAGTAGGTTGTAGTTCTATGCACATAATTATTAATTAATACAATATATATTGCATCCAGGCATTCACCTGATCAAAACCCCTCCCACATCAGCTTAACATCCAAACAATATCAATAAATATAATGGAAACTACTTTTCATTAAAGTGATCACTTTTTTATTGAAACTAGTTTCCATCAGGCATTTCTACTCTGAAAGAATTCTAAAAATTTCCAAATTTTGGAGTTTAGTCATGCTTGGCAGGAAAACTTCATATCAGCATAAACAAGATCATATCTTTCTTTTCAACAATAGGAATAACCGCTGTCACGAAAGTCTAAACTCACTCTCATATAAATAATTTTTTTTTCCTAAACATTTTAACTGTAATCAGGGTTTCACAATGAATTTTGGCTACTCTAGATATGCTTTTGTAAGCCAATGTAAGACCTCTGTGGCCAAAGTTTCAGAATTTCTGCATGTGGTACTGAATGTTAAACCACACAAACTGAATCCCCATTAATCTTAGCAATGCCTTTAAAAACCACCAGCCCTCTAAAAGTAAACTATGAAACATGCTCCAGTTTTCCTTATCACCTGAAAGCTCACATGCTAAGCTTTCATCCATAATCTTTTGCAAATGGTCCCTTGCCTCAGTTTGATTCCTGTCATCCTTAATATCAAAATCCTCATCAAACTGTTTTTTTTTTTGTTAACCAGTGACCACTATGAAGAATATCACTTCAAGGTAATCTATAAGGTGTTTATATTTTTCCACAAATCAATAAAAACAGTTTGGAAAGCTGGTTCAGACATGCCTCTGTAAACATATAAGAGAACAAAATACATTTGTATGTTTCATGAGCTATCTTCACTTACTCACCTGAGCTGTGGCTGTTAAGTTGGCACTGGCAGCCATTTTGAAAGGCAGAACCCCCATTGCAATTGGCAAAACCTTATAAATGGTACTTATCAGAAAAGCCAGCATGTTCACCACATGCACACCAGGTTATAGCCTGAAAACTTGTGACCTATGAAGATTCATGTCCAATACAAAAAAAGGAATACAGCAGTAGCTTGTCACATCTTTTAAAGCAACTGAGAACTCCACAGGGGCCTCATTTATAAAGCTTAATTACTCACAAAACAGGACTTGAAAGTGGCATACACCACTTCTCACACAAAGGTTGTAATTTATAAAAATAAACTTGGCGGGAAAATGTGTGCACCGATACGTCACCTCTGATCCTGGTGCACGAACATTTTGGAGACGGGGAAAATTGGCGGCGCAGATGGTGAGGTGGTGAATTGAAGGTAGATTCATCTCATACATTTAATGTCACCACATATCAAACTTATAATCCGACATAATCATAAACACCCAAGTCTGCAGTGGTATAGACGTGTTTCTTTAGTGAGCCACTAGGCCTACTGCTGTATGCAATGTTCATATATCATACTTCCACCTTCAAATGATATAGAGCAGTGGATACCACTGATTGATTGGTATTAGTTGTGACAAGGTGCCAAACAAACAGTCTAATTGCTGAGTAAGCATATAAATAGTGCAGTGACACTCGTGCATAATGCTGCACAATGGATGCACTGGCACTGCTGGAAGATCACGCAAATGGTAGGATCAGGATAGAGAGAGTCTTTAGACCACAAAGCTTTCCTGGCCCATGGTGATGACAGGTTAACAAGCCAATTTAGATTCCACAGAGCAGTGCTCTTGGATCTATGCACTCAATTGGACCCAGTGTTAGACTAAACCGCCCGCCGGAATTGTACCATCCCGGTGCGTATACAGGTGCCGACCACTCTGGAGTTTCTAGCAACCGGCTCCTTCCAGCGGGAATTAGCCGACGGGTATGTGTTTGATATGATTAACAATATATAATGTTACAATTTCTGTCTAAAGCCCCTTTTGGGTATGATATTGTGGCGACACACAGGAAGTGGTCGCTACGAACTGGACTGTTACTTTGGGCTTATACTGCGTTCCCTTTACATCAGAACTGGGAAGTGGGAATGATGTCATCTCCGAGTTGTCAGCGTTCCAGTCACAAAGTCGGAAAAAATGTGATGATCTACCAGGCTATTGTTAGCCGTTGTGTTAGCCATTGTTAGCACACCCTACGTTGTAGTTCACACATACCACATGAAGAATGTAAATAACACTATGGTAGCATTTCCATAAATATAAGTCGAACAATACAATGTATATGGCTGATTTAGTGTGACAAACACTAGTCAGAAGTGTTGATAAATGGATTATTACAGGAGCTTAATAAGTATTTACACTGGGGGCAGCCGTGTTGGATTGTCGACTCAGGGGTGGTGAGGATCCCCCAAGTTCCCAGTAGGAAATTCCAACCTCGGGCGGCATTCCAGTCAAAATTTCCCACTCGGAAGTCGGAAATCCCGACTTCCCAGTACAACTGGAACGCACCATTATTAAGCTCCTGTAATAATCAGTTTATTAGCAGTTCTGACTCGTGTTTGTCACACTAAATCAGCCGTATACATAGTATTGTTTGACTTATATTTATGGAAATGCTGCCATAGTGTTACTTGCATTCTTCGTGCGGTATGTGCGAACTACAACGCAGGGCATGCTAACAACGGCTGACACAACGGCCAATAATAGCCTGGTAGATTGGCAAGTTTTTTCTGACTTTGTAACTGGAACGCTAATAACTTGGAGATGACGTCATTCCCACTTCTTCTTCCCAGTTCTGATGTTAATGGAACGCAGCATAACTGTTTACACTGGGGGTAGCCATGTTTGATTGTCAACTCAGGGGTGGTGAGGATCCCCCGATTTCCCTGTAGGAAAGTCCGACCTCGGGGCGAGTTCCAGTTGAAATTTCCCACTCGGAAGTCGGTAATCCCGACTTCCCAGTACAACTGGAACGCACCATTTGTGGACCGTGGGAGTGTTTTCGGGTGTGTTCATGTTCTGCTGTTGCTTGTGTTTCTGGTGTCATGGTGTACGCATGTAGAGAGAAGCCGCAGTTACCTGGCAAGGCATGTGTGTGCAGTATTCAGAGCCTAGAGATGCTGTGTTATTAATAAGCAGATCTACTTGAGTGTATGTGCTGCTGTGTGGGTGAGCCCCCGATTCTGTCTTGTCTACTGAACCCAATAAAAAGCCTGCAGCGAATGTGTGGCCCATAAGGATCTGTGACTCAGGCACCACTACAAATTATGGGCCCATTGAAAAGATATCACGTTGAACCCCAGCAAAATATTACAAACTGGTGCATAAGGGTGCAAACCTCACCACCATTATCCCTTTGACCACAACAAGGAAAAGGTATAAATCCCCACCACCACCACCCAACATATCCACCTAATACCCACCACCACCACCATAAAATGGTCACAGGTTAAATGTTGATACTTTCTAAAAAAAAATGTTCTTTCTTTCTTTCCATGCATTTTTGTCATTTTCATCATTATTTTTGTAGGGAAATGTTTGACTGATTTATGTCATTATGCAAAAAACATTTTTAATTGTCTTTATTTAACAATATGTGTCCATGACTTGTCTACAATGCTCACATGATAATGATGTCTTTAGGGGATATGTCAATTACATTCCAAGACACCCTCTGAGCCTAGAGTTTCTCCTGGCCACAGCAGGCTTCATTCAAGGGTGCATGTCCAGGCATGTCTGTTCTGCAGCCTGTTCTGAACAGAAGTGAAACAGAGGGGTTTGTAAGCATGCCAAAATTCTACATCTGAGAGGAGTTTTTGACACTTCAGAAATGTGTTCTTGGGACATATAGTGCCAGTGAAAATATGTTAAAAAGGAGTAAAATACGGGCTTTGTCTTTTTCTTTCAGACTTTATTAAAATATTTCTTGATTACCCTTAAAAAAATAGTAATTGTCTCCCCAGGTAGAGGTATTAGCTTTTGACCCGTTCAGTATTTGTAGTTTTAATATTTACCCCTCAAGTACATGTTTGCATGTTTTTACTTGTGGTCAAAGTTGGACATGAAAAAACAAAAGGCTCCTGAGGTTCTCCTGTGATCAATTTACGACCATGAAAATGCCCCTTGAAAAGAAACTATAAATACATGATCAATTCCTCCATGGTTTTTAAAATGTGTTCAGCAGAATTTTTCACTTTAAATGAGACAAACTGTCCTCTGTCACTGTCCTCCTCCGAGGCACGACACAGAGCCACACAGTGTAAGCTTATTGCACAGAAATTTTTCACACTTGGCACAGCCATTTAGAGCATTGCTATGCCACATGTATGCATGTGAGAGGTAGTCAGAGTGCTTATACGGGCATACACATGGATCACAGTGATCAAATGTGCAAGGGGAATCACAAGATCCCTGTTTACCACCACTATGTTCTCGGTTTGGGCATGAAAATTTATGTTTGTGCACTTGCAGATTTATGACTATGCACCAGTAAAATGCCCTGCTTGGCAAGAATTGAGAGTGATCATCATTAACCTTCTCTTCAAGGTAGATTTACAAAAAGTCTCAGTGGAAGTTAATGTGTCAAGTTTTGGTCAGAGAGATGTCAAAATGAAATTCAAGATGACATTTTGTATAACAGTAAAACTGCTCTGATTACAACTGCATCAGAGCACCAAACAACAACCCAACATATCCACCTAATATGAAGGTTGGAGGATGATCACCGCTAAAATAAAAACAGATAATAAAACTCAAGTGACCCAAAAATGGCCTAAGAGGCACAAAAGTTGAGTAGAAAACAGCAGACCACTGACAGACTGCTTTGCACACAGCTAAATTTATCTCTTAAAGTCACTGGGACACCATCTTGTCATTCTAGCAAGCAAATTATTACTTACAAGTTTTTCTGTTCAAAGAGAACAAAACAGCTTTCAAAGTGGAGTTTACATACTTCAGGTAAAATCATAGACTACAATGAAAAATCAACTAAACCAATGGTTTCCAAAGTAGGACCCATGGGCCTGGGGAGAGCCTACAGTGATGTATGGGGGAGCAGTAAAGCAAGACAAAAACGTTACATGATGTTATGCACTCCTGGCAAGGTATTGGTAAATTTTGCAAGAGGACTTCCAGGTTAACCCAAGACTAAAATGTAACTGTAGACAAGGCAACTATTAAAAAGACAGACAAAAGACAGGGCTTGAAAGAAACTCATCTGCCGAGGGCGGGCCCATGAGAAAATGTTTCAGAAACACTGAATTAAACTGCTGACTTTCTTGTGTTGAGATTTTTTTGTTTGTTTGTTTTAGCAGGTAAAAAGTTATAAAATGTTAAAGATATAAACAGTCTCCGTGTATGAGAGATCTTTTGCCCTGTGCCAAGGACCCTAATGTATTTGAACTTAGTAACTGTCACGCCGAATTACTTTCATACTACAGCAGGGGTGAAACTAGAGGGGGCAAACATTGGCTTTGCCCACTCAAAACAAGGCCCAGTTGTATATTAATATATTGATTTTGCTATGAAATGCTATAGAAATACTTTATACTTATGTAATACTAAACTCAAATGTAGATTGAAAATGTCAATAATGAACTTTAATTTGGACAAAAATATCTCTATGTAAAAATCATTTCAACCAGCAAAACTTTTGTTACCTAATATTTCACAAAGTGCCGTCATCATTCTTAAACCATGATTCAGCAAATTTGAGACAAAAAGGCAGAAATCTTTTGAAGTAAAATCAAATATTGAGTCATAAAATTGGTTTAAAAGTACCAATTAGTATTGTTCATTTTTTAAGAAAAATGATGAGGATGACAGAGTGTTTGGTTCCCTGTAGGGATTTAATTCTACAGGCTTCTCAACTTTACAATCTTAAGGATAATTTCTTCTTGTGTTTCATGCTGCAATGTTTTTATTCAGCCTTTTAGAAGTAAAAAAAAATAAGGTATAATTTAGGCTATTACACACCAAAATTTCTTTCTGTAAATTTTCCATTGATCAGTAAGAGATTGGTTGTTGTATTTCATTTATTGCTTAAAAATAGGGACTTTCAAGAAAAAAATTTGGGCACAAGTCCTTTAAGCCACCCCATGGCTCTGCCTGTCATTCAGACATCCAAGTATACAGTGGGTTATAAAATGCAATACTGATGTAAGCTAAGAAATGTTAAAAGAGCATCTTTTGCAGATTGAGTTTTACTTCAGTGGAGTTTAGCAATACAGTGTCTGCCCAAAAGTTACATAACACACAAAATATACATTTCAGTGAGTGGACTTCACACAACAATATGTTTCCGTGGCCTGTCTGCAACCTTTTGAAACATGAACGACATCATGAGAAAAATCCTTCCTCTCCTTTTGTTCCATCGTACATTTATGGTTTTGGCAACAACTATTTATATATGCTGCTGTTGTGAGAGTGTGATCTGACCTTAGTCTGGATTCACCAGATCAAATATAAAAGAAACATACAAGCAAGTAAAAAACCCTATAGGACATGTGCATCATAACACAGACAAAACCTCAAGATGGAAACAAACATAATCTTTTACAATAGTACACGTGACGGAAGAAAAACTCATCATATACAGAACAAGAGGATTATGGAGAACATGTAGCAGATAATGGACTTTTCACATTACACTATATAAACAGTACACAAAAGCTTTACAGCGGATGTGAACACAGACGCTGCAGCACAGATGTTGCACAGAGGGTGCACTGAGCAAAGCTTTTATGTGCAGTGACACACACACCATAAAGGGCAATATGATTTTTTTTTACCCCCTCAGACAGCCACCTATGAAACAGTGGCATCGTCAAGAAATGAGGTCATCATGTTAATATGTATATGAGGCTCTGATTAGTGCTTCTATTAATAGTCTGAATGTATTTTCATTCCAGTGAAGCTCATGCACAGACACTTTTAAGACCATTTGAAGAAGAGCTGGGCTGAAACTAAAAAATATGTTTCATTATTCATATTTCTTTGACTCATTAATTAATCATTTGGGCTGAAAATTGTGAAAATGCCAAACACTATTACCCAGGGGCTTAGGAAGGAACTCAAAGAAACTTATTTTTGTCTGACCAGTAGTTAAAAACTCTAAAATAGAAGTGTCTGAGTGCCAGTGACTCTGGGATGCTAAATATAATGCTTAACGAGAGATATGTTTCTCAATGTATAGCTTAATGTGACATGTGACAAAGCACAGTAAAGAGGTTTAACATATAATACTGTTAATTTAAGTATAAAAATGTATAATAATGGAAAAATATGATTGGATGATGGAGCTTGTGGAAGCCTTAAAAGATGCCCTTGTTAATCCCAGGGGGGACACAAACTCAAGACACTTTTGCCCTGATGAGAGGACAAGAACTCAGTGATGAGGCCCCTTATCTTAATCATGCCCTAACACATCACTGTGGACACAAGCATGTGGTCCTTGGTTGCCACAGCATTACCACCTTCAACAGACCCAGGCTCTGTACATGCAAGCCCAAGGTAGTCATAGTCTGATTAGTTCCACAAGGTTTAACATTAAACTTTAAAGAGTCCCAGAGCCACCCCCACCATGCTAACTCTCACCATGACCAAAACAAATAAATTTGACTTGCCTGTCCTTCCAAACAGCCATCAAGGCCCAAACAGCATTACAACCTTCAACCAACCCAGGCTCTGTATATGCAAGCTCCAGGCAGTGCTAATGCTCATGCTGCCTATCCTAGTTGCCCACACAAACAAAACAGCTTCCTTGTAGCCTAACACGACACATAAAAACCCCTTAAGAAAACACAAGAGAAAATAGAAAGACAAAGAAAAGTTTGAAGAGACAGCACAGAATGAACATGAAAGCTAGAGCTTCTGTAAAGTGCCCCATCTATGGACTGCTTCACAATGGATGCATTTGACTTGTGCAACATCATAGGTGCACACGTTTTCATTTCAGTGAGCATGTTACCAAGTCAGAGCTTTTAGACTGCCAGCATGAGCTGCTTGCCTCTCGTATGTCTCACCCACTGAAAATCTCTAGTTTGAGGTTGACCTGTTTTTTCCAAAGCTGTGTATTTCTTGGCGAAAATATGTGGGACAATGAAAAAAATAGGGCCATTTTTACCATAAAGCAATTGGCATGTTTTTCCACAGCTTTAGAACATGTCAGAAAACACAGAAACTGTTTAGTTATTCTTCCTGTCCATGCCTTTCAAAGCCAAAGCTCAGTTTAGCTTTGTTTCCACTGAGTTGTCTGGTTTGGTTCAGTACAGTTCAGTGCAGTTTGGGGATGAATCCCTGACCTTGTTTACTTTTCCACTGCCAACTGTACCTTCGTGCCGGGTCGTGCCGGCTAAGTAAATTCATGATGTCACAACAGCGCAACACAGTGAAGCGGTCTGAAGTAAGGCACAATTGTAAACAAAAGAGCAACAATGGAGGACTTCCAGCATGCCAGAACTTCGTGAAGTTGCTGTGTGTGTGGACATCTTTTACAGCAACAGCAGTAAACAAAACACTCTATATTCATGACTTATTGAACATGGCGAAGTATGTTTTCATTTTTCACCGCTGTTGCATGAGGATTAATTTTTGTGAACAATCAACAGACTGCAGCGCTTTCAGCTCCTCTCTTTAGGGTCAATTTGGTGCACTAAGCACTCCATCAGAGAAGAACTTGCAACCCACATAGGGTCCTGACCCACCAGTTGAGAGTCATTGCTACTGGTGTCCTAACTCTTGCCTGTAGAAGAGCTTACCCCTATGTGTTTATCTCCCTCACTGACAACCTGAAGGTCTTTACTTTTACTCTGAACATCTCCTAAGTTCACCTGTCTTCAGCACTTCAGGCCCCACACAGTTTCCCCAACAGAATACGATCAAACTCTAATGTAGTTTGATCTTTTTTGTTGTGCTTGAATCCCCACAGCTGATAGAAAAAGAGATCAGAAAAGACTTCATGTTTGATATGTTGTACAGAAATCTTCCTTGTCAGTTATACTCAGCAAATATTCAACCAGGAGTATGAGTGTATTACTGTCAAACCAAGTGATGGACAACAGGACAGCCCCAGGAATACAAGCCAAAATATCTCAGCTGCTTCAATAATGTTAGCAGTAACATGTGTGTTAGGGACTGATCTCACTTGTACAGACTAAGCATTAAATACATTTTGAATGGAACACACATATTAAAACTATCACACGTGAATTAGACCAAGATTTTATTACATATATTTCAAATCCAGCCTCCAAAACATGTGTCAAGGAAAGTACTGGCTCCTGTATACAAATGTAAGGCCAGGTTTGGTGTTCTGGTTTAGGCAGGGGATTGGGATTATGTCATACACACCTCATGTTGAAATGTTAAATTTAATGGTAGATATATGGTATTTTTATGGTAAAAAAAAAAAAACTGCATGGCTTCTCTTATTGGTTTTAAGAAGGATATGAGCTATGCATGATTGGGAGTGATAAATATGACCTCTGTCCAGCATGTTGCAGGTGTCTATGATGAGGCTGATCTTAGTTCTGACTTTCATCTGATTTCAGGCAGACTTAAGGTTTGTTAGGGGAGGAGTTTTTAAAATAGTAATCATCCCCGACTGGCTTTAAATACGGCTTTGATAACATAATGGATGATGTCAATCAGGCCTCTTTAATTACTTTATACCAGTGGTTCTTAACCAGTGTGTTGAGACCCTAACGTGGGTCCTGGAGCTGTTTTCAGTAAGTTATGAATGTATGCCTGGAAAAACATAGTCTCTTAAGTCTACGATGTAAGGAACCCATATACAGGCATATATTTACCATTTTGTTTCACTTTTTTGTAGTGTATCAGTTGTGTTTTGTTTATTTCCTTAAAAATCACAACCCATTTTTCTTAATTCACTGAAATGGCAGAGCTAGTTTTTTGCCTGACCTTCAGTGTAAATCTGCTTTGAGCTGTCAAAGAGACTAGAAAAGCACTATATAAGCTTAAGTCCATTTAGCATTTACAATCTTTTCTTTTTCTTGTTTCTTTGTTTACGCATGCTTTGTCTTAGCTAAGTTCCAAAATGTACATTTTTTAATAGATTAAATAGAAAAGAAAAAACATTAATTATCTGGGTCTTATTGTTTCCTCAGGTCAGGAGGCTTGACCGGTTGAGAAACGTTGCCTTCCTTGAAGTTCCTTGTGATCATGAGTTCTGAATTATCATGATGTCATGATGATGCTTGAGAACTTGATGGTTTTTAACAGTATTAAAGACAGTTAAGGAAAATGATGAAGTTGAACAGAAGATGGGGTAGCCATGATTACAACTCTTTGTTTAATTGGTTGGTTACTTAAGGTCCACCATTCATCATCAATTCATGCACACATCTATGCATGAATCAAGCATTAATTTATGATTATACACCAGTAATGCACATGTAATGACTGAATCCCATGCCTAACTTTATACATTATTAATGCATTAACTGGGGTGTTTAAGGCATCATTTCTGATGAGCTATGTTCAAGATTTCTGCATATATATGTGTTTAAAGGTACAAGACAAAAAAAAAAAAAAACAGGTCAACCTGCTGAATTCTAAGTGTTATAATTGTGATTGCTTATCAGAACTTCATGACTTTATCATGTTTGTGGACCCTTAAATAAAGTAAGCCCCAATCTGTTTTGAACATCATACACCTTAATAAATGCCATAATTTATTTATGAAGTCAGGATTTGTACATGTGTTTAACTAATACTTCATTTTAATTCATGCATGTTTGAAGTTAGGCTTATATTATGCATTATTTCATGTATAAAAGTACAAAAGCCTTACCATTCAGTCATTTTATGGTCCTGTCCCTTCTAAATGCAGACTTACCACAAAGAAATCACAAACATTCTTGATAATCTATGAATCATTTTAACTCAAATACCTTAGTTAATGCAACAATTCAGGCATGAGATGTAATTCATACATGAATACATTCAACAAATTCTTCCTTTATGATTATTCATGGTCTCTGTACTAAATCATTACCAGTATATGTATCAAACAGAGATAAACAAGAACACTTCTTATTTAGTGGGCTGAAACAGATGTCATTTAGCTGTTTTTACCTGAGAACCGATGAGCCCAAGAATTAACAATTAAAGCAGTGGCAGATGACTGCTCATCGAGTGATATGTCTCATCTCTAAAATGGAGAATAGTTAGTCATTCTTAGCCCTTTTGGTTTTCCCCTCTCAGAAACTCCAAGATGAACTCTGCAGCTGAGGACAAAGTTCCTTCCCAATCTGATATTTACGCTTAGCAAACACTGAAACCATGACATCATCATTCCAGGAGGAATCCACTGCGGGCCTGCAGTCAAACCCAGCAACCTCACAGTGAAAATAAATCAGAGTTTAAGTGGCCTCCTCTTGCCTTTAATCTGGCCTTAATGAAGTCTGGCACATTTCCCTCTGGTGTGACTCGGTGACACAGCCGTGATCTAAACGCCGGGCTGGAGACCAGAGGGCTGAAGCCTCTGTGGAGCTGTGGAGGATGTGGCTCAGAAGCGAGGACTTACAGACCAGATTCAGGTATGAATGGAGCCCCTTTTGTCATGTACAGGGTCAAGTGGTTAACCCTCTTTATCTAAAAGGGGATGAGGAGCATGTGACTCGGACTTTCCAGCTGTAATCAATATCAAACAGCCATTAACCACAGAGATAACACACCCTCACCAAAACACGCATGAGCACTTAGCAGCATGTTTCCCGTCCGACTCACACACATCCAAGTGTCCTCTGAAAGAAACACAAGAGCATAAACGCAAACAGCATGGGTTCACTCCAAACACGGGGCCATATGAAACAGTGGGAAAACTCTGTTAAAGTAAACGGACTATTTTGGGAGACTGACACTTGAAAGTTGTTGTATGAGCTTTTCATGCTGCTTTGATTTAACAGTAATAGCACAAGAGGCCAAACACAACAGCTGGGGCATCCGCAGACTTCCATTTCCTGTTTGTGGTGAAGCTTGATTGCTGTCCAGACGTCTTCCTCCTCTTTCTCTTCTCCGTTTGCTTGACTCTGCCTCCTCCTCTTACTCATCCCAGCCATCATGACTGACAGGAAAGGCACTGATTACAGACAAATAACAATCTACGCTAAACATGTCCTCCCCAATTTAACATCCCAGCAGGAGATGTAAGCTAAACCTCCTCTCCTCTCTTTTCTTCCCTCCTCGCTCCTCATATCAGTAATTAAATCTAATAACAAGCCAAGACAATGGATGTTTCGCGTAACCATTTTTGTCTACATGTAAACATCTCAGGATCTTGATAACAATCCTGATTAGTAGCTGGATGTGATCCTCCTATCTTAACTCTGCACAGCTCCCTCCATTATACCTTTTTATCCTCTCAGATGAGATTAGAATTTGAAAAGAGAAATTGTTCTTTGAAGCTAAATATCAAAGAACTGAGCGCTCAACAATTCAAGATAAAAAAAGACGGAAAAGAGTTGGGACACACACTCTCACTCAGGCACGCACATACGTTATTAACTCTCTGCGATTATTTGTTAGAGTAAACTGGATTTTGTAGTCCCATGGCCTGAAGGGTTTAGACCGGAGCTAAATTGATGGAGAGAATATGCCAAATGGTGGCCTGAGGGGGGGATGTTCTGTCCATTCTAATAGAATTACAAGCCTCTGATAGATGAGTCTTTTCTCCAAGGCTACTTGTCTGTCAAACATTAGGTCACACTCAGCTTCCAGACTGGGCGTGAGGGTGGTGGGTGCGCAGAGAGAGAGAAGAGGGGAAGAGAAGGGGGCTCAAGGCAAAGGGAGAGAGGGGGAAAAAAGTCTGAAGAGGTGCCTTGCTCCCTGCCAAGAAAAAGGAGGGCAACAAAAGTGAGAAAGGGTTAGGGTAGAGATGGAGGAATGGGAGAGAGAGAGGGTGGGAGCTGTGAAAGAGAGTGAAATGAGTGAGGGGTTGGGGGTTAAAGAAAGAGGAGAGAGTGAGAAGGGTACAAAAGGGTGCATTCGAATCCACTCTAATTAAGGCCTGTGTGATGGACAGGACCTGCGGACATGCCTTCTTTTCTTTTTTGGGTGTGTGTGTGTGTGTCTGTGTGTGTGTGTGTGTGTGAGGGCACGGTGTGACGATGGGAGGGGCCGGGCCTCTAGTAGAGATGTCTACTGCCAGCAGCCTGAATGGGACAAAGACCTGAATAGAAACTTCAAAGCGACCTCTGAGCTCAGCACCCCCCTCCTCCTCTTCTTCACAGTGCCTTGGCTGTGTGATGGTCAACAAGCCCCTGCTCAAGTGGTGTGTGTTAGTGTGTGTGTGTGTGTTTGTACGTACGCCATGTGTGGCTCTGTTTTCCAGCCTGTTATTTTCTGACTGCTACATGCGTATCTTGGCAGCTCTGTGTGCAGTGTGGATTTCAAAGTGTGTCTTTCTGCCCCGTGTGTGTTTTTGTCTCCTGCAAGGATGTGTGTTTGCTTTAACAGGCCGACTGGAGGATGCAGATATAATTGGAGCAGAGGATCTGACTCATTGCTCTCCCCCTCTGAACCGAGCGCCTGCTCTCTTTGGTGGGATTGGAATTGAAACAAGTAGCCCACAGAGCTGACAGGTCGTAGAAATTATTGTTGCTAAATGATACAGAGGGATTTAGCATCCAGTTTGATCCCAGTGTCCTTACTGTTTTTGGCTCAGGTTAAGATCTTGTGGCATGCGTCATCTAATTCAGTTTGGCTCAGGCTCAGGCCTACTAATGATCTTCCACTTATCACCCCTCTTTCCACAGCAGATACTCCTCAAAGTGTCTCAAAGCAGGGCTAATAACCCCACACGTCTCCGCTGAAGGCTGCTGAAGAGAGCTTGAAATCTCTCAGGGCCCCTGAGAAAAACAGGAAGACCCTGGGTGATGGCCAGGGCAGGCAGAAAGATAAGATTTGTGAGTGTATTGTGCACTTTGGCATGTGTGTGATCATGTATGTGTGTGTGTACATGGTATCAGTCCTGTCGGAGCCCACTTACAGCAGTCAAGAGGCAGGTCAGGCTCCAAAGCTCCCGGGATCAACGTGTCATTGTTACTGCCTGGTGTCGCTGACGACTCCTCAGTGACATCATCACCTGGGGACACTGAGCAGATGATTCATTGCTCTATAATGCTCGTCTGAAGAGCCATTAGTGTTCATCTCTAATCAGTCTACGGAATGAAAGTGACCCATACAAGCCAATCAGCCCTGCCTTGTTTCCCCTGGCAGGCTGAGTGTAAGAGCGTAGGTCGCCGCTGCTTTGATGGTGAATTTATATTTTAGGTGGTAATACAGAAGCCATGCATGTAGGCCTGGGCCTCATTATGACGGCGCTGGGAGTGAAACATCCTCTGAATGTGTCTTTTATACCAAATCTAGCTGTTGCTGTCATCTGTTTCCAGGAAAATATGCTCATGTTAAACCCAGGGAAAATCCAATTGAGATAACCTTATCTGCAGATAGAATGTTATCTGTCATCCTGATTATGTCATATGCTTTCAGCTGAGTGTGATTCTGTGGATCTATAAATAAATACGCCGTAAAAAAAGCATGTAGGAGATCTGTAGTCTGCAGTGTGGAGCCCACACGCAAACAAATGATGCGGTTATTGTGACAGGGCCTGGATATTTTAGAAGATCCCTCCTTGTTTACACACTTGAGCACATACAGAACAAAAAGGGAAGAGTTTCACCTTTCACGCACTGATTCACAACCCCACCTTTGGCATCCAAAGATATACACCAAAAACACACTTTAAACCCACAGAGACAAACTCCTAAATCTGAGGATGTCCTTGTTAGTAAGCAGCCGAGGGTACACGAGTGCTCTCAGCCGCATCATCAAAGCCTCTGCAATTACTCCCATGCTCCCTCACTCTGGCATAAATCTGCTCTTATCTCAGCTCGCTGCAGGATCAGGGAATATCAGCTCCAGCATCTGCTCCATCTACAAACCCAGCCACTAAAAGCACAACAAAGTGGCTCTGCAGGCATAAATAAAGGAAGGAGGGGGCACCGGAAGAAGCAAAGGGGGGTTATGGAGAGAAATAAGAGAGTGAAAGATTGGCGGAGGGGGCGGCACAGGGGGTGTGTGTTCCTGCTTGTCTTGTTTGCCTGGAGCATTTGGGCTTTTTCACATCACAATCTGTCAATCAGCCAGACAAAAAAATGATTTACAAGCAGCTCTGCTAGGCTAAGGATGAATTCTTCACAGGAAATTAAGACATATGGAGAGAGGGGAGGTCAGCGGCTGGGTGCAGGGAAGGAGGTCAAAGTTGTAGATTTAACAGACAGGGGAAGATGTGACGTTAAAGCCGGCATGTCATATTTATTGGAAGGGTTAAGATAATCAGAGACTATGTTTGTCAAAGGGCGCATGAACTCCAGAGAAGTTGGGCCTCATGAAATATCTTTTACATCACTGTTCAAGTTTGCAGCAAGAACTTGACTCATTCTCGGTCTAAGAGAAAGTTGCTCACACCTGGCTGAAGCAACAGCGATGAGATATGAACAGGTCTCTCAACTATTTTTAGGAGGATGTTTATTTTCCTCACGGCCGGACTGAAGCAACATCTTTCATTCTGACCTCTTTATCACAGCTGTGACCCTGACCTCCCTCCTGTACCTCCCTGTTCTCTCTGCATTTCCTCCTTCCTCCCAATGCCGTCCACTCCCATTCGCCTAGGGTCACAGACTCCCTGTTCTCTAAATACGCCCTTCTGTGAGAAAACAGGAGAGCGGGCTGGTACTTTTTTCCCCGATGCAAACCTAAGACACTTAAATTTACAACATGAGCTGGAAGGCCGCAGCCCCGCCGGTCATGAAATGGTTATTGAGACAAAATGTAACAAGTTAATGATATGAGGAAATACCTCAGCTCCAGGTGCTGGTCGGGGGTTAAGGGTGAGGTGATGGGTCACCCACCACCCCTCAGGGCTCTCTGACCTCACAAGACTGATGAATGGTGTGCTAACAAGGACCAGCTCTCTATTTTACTGTGTCTGCACTCTCTCTTCTTGTCTTTGAGTGACTCTTATTTTTTGCAGTTTTCCCAGACTGGCTCTCTTGAGGACTGATCTGGCAGCAACAGAGTAGTAATACTTATACCTGCTGAACTTTAAAGTACCTCACCATCTGTCGTCTTCCTTGGATTTATAATTATCATCATATCACATTCAAACTAGGCACTGTCGCACTCTTACATAACCTAACCCCTATCTACCAGCGCATGCAATACTTAAGAATAGATTGAATAAATTATTATTGGGTGAGGTGTTAAATCTTGGCCAGCGATAGAAGTGCTCTCTTTCTAATGAGGCTTCCCTTCTTCATTGCTGGCTTGTATCGAAGCCGACTGGGAGTGGAAAAGCTAATCACAGGCACATGCATGGGCAGCCCTCCCACACATACACATGCAGACACACCCAGGTCGCTCCCATCCACACACAAACTCACTCACATGCGTGCACAAATGGACACATCACAGATGTGGACATTTATCAGAGATACACCCACACCTTGGCCATTTGCACAGCCATATCATTGAGCCAATTAAAGAGATGAGTCTTATTAGCTGTGGTGTCCTGGCCCTCGTTCATCACCGGGGTTTCCTGGCAGGGGCTGGTGACATGCCGGGCTCTCTGTCATCTTTATGGGGCCTGTCTCATCACGCCCTTATAAGACACTCATCTAAACTTTACAGAGACTCATGATTTAGCAGAGCAGGCTTGGCCCAGAAACGCGTTCAGTCATCGGCAGGTCACCTTTGAATGTGCTTCAAGGGATTTGAAATCACAGAGCGCAGAAATGTAGGCCTCCTGAGGCACACTGCTACCTCTCAGGCTTGCATGTTTTCAGAGTTGCTTCCTAATTGAGAAACCATAATCTTGTTTTCTCTTTCTGTGAGTTAGGAGGAAAATCACTTTTCCTCCTAACTCGCAGAGCTCAGGCCCTCTGGGACAGGAGAAAGTGGCTCCCAAATAACAAGGAGAGAAGGTGTAGAGAACTAGATTCCAGGGTAACTCGGGGTAAATATCACCTTGCTCCCTGCTGAAAACGAGTCTTGTTTTCTCGCCTCACAGGGTCGAATGCCCAGCACAGACCTCTGGACCACCTGCAGCCATACTGATGACAGATTCCCTCCTCACTCTGGACCATCTCAGCCTTCAGTGTCGGAGAGAGACTAATCCTCCTGCATCTGCCCTCTAAGTACAATAGCCCTGTCACTCGTTCACTCATTCAGCGTACCTTCAGCCACCCTGCTTGTGTGTCAATACCAAGTGAGCGACCGACAGGAGGCAGACAGAAGTTCCCACGGCGCTCTATTCATAGCTTTCCACAGGAATCTCTGACCTGTTCTGGCCTGTTTCATGAAACCTGCTCCTCATAATGAAGGGCATTGATCCTTTTCTCATTTCACATTCACCTTGACATCTCTGTTACGGCCCACGGAGCGTCTCCTTTCAATTCAGGGGGTTTCTTTCTGTTTATTTGGTTACCAGATATTTTATTGGGTGTGTAGCACATTGTTGAAGTGATACGGTTCAGAAATGTCAAGGATGGGGTGTACTGTAGAGCAATGTGAGGCGCAGAGGGATGAGTCTAGACATGCCAGCGTCAGTGGCCTGGAAGTTGCTCTATCTGTGAGCGTGTGTGCCTGTGTTCCTAATCTAAAGTCCTGGTAAATGATTTTCCAGGGTCAGCTGCTTTCCTCTGCCCTTACAAGCCAGAGATTACAGCCAATGCTCTCATTGATGATTTATCCACAGAATTAAAGGTCTGTGATTTAGCCTCTACTTAACACACTTAGCACAGTGGCTGTCTCGTCCTTCATGTACAAGAGCTCTTCTAAGAGTTGCAATCAATAACATGAAAGCATGTCTGCTTCAAACATGTTCTTACACTGCCAAGAATTTTAACAGAGTTCCTGCAGATCCCTATGGAGTTTACAATAGTGAATTTTATTTTTGAAACTGAATGCATTAAAACACTAATTATTACCTATGAGAGGTCTTAAGTTTTGGGTGGCATTTTGACAAAGACTGCTTTTATTAAACCTATTTTTAGAGTTTTGTCAACAACTCTCTTTAGAGCAACAATTCTCTACAATCTACTGTTAACCTTGTATGGAACATGGCAGTTTGACTTAGAAGCAGCTACCATTCTTTCAGCATATAACGTCACATTGAAGCTTAGTTCGAGAATATCCCCTTAATCTAATGAACTGGTCTAGTTGGTACCCATAGTTGTGGCTATGGTTTATGTATTATTATTCATTTAAAAAAACAATCAGAAATTATTTCATTAGGCTCCCTGGGTATTTTTGTTGTCCTTGTGTAGAGTTTGTTGGCAACCATTCATTTCAATGTTTATTTCATTTATTAATAAAAGAAAGCACTTCAATACAAACATCCAAAAAGTAAAAAATAATAAATTAAAAAGAGCAGGAGGAAGAATAGTCTTATATGATCTGCCCATTTTTTACAAGACACTACTTAACAATGTACATAATAAAACACAAAAACTTTAAATCAAATAGCTGCAGGGCCAAGAAAGCTACCACTTCCCTCTATAAGGTACATGGATTCAACATACACTTTATCTGAAAAAGAATTTTTTAAAAAGCAATTAACCCAAAAATACAACACACAGAGGAAAAAACTTTGCTTTCATATCTCATCATATCTCCTCAACATGATGATTATTCTAATTTATTTAAATATGAAGTTCGATTTAGATTCTTTGGTTTCTCTGTCAAGATTGTTCTATAAACTGACTCCTCTCACAGAGATGCAACCTTCCATCAGTTTGGTTCCATCCATCCAAGACAATAATCCATTAAAATTAAAAAGCAGAGCAGTACAAAGCAATGTAGAGCACTTACATTGCAGAAGGGAAAGTTAAATATCTTGTATGAATGTGTTCACCACAAACCTAATTTCAAACACTGATTCAATAGGTATTCTAAACTCTCATTTTTTTTCTGCAAGAGTTAAAATGCTAAATCACTTCTACGTTATTAGACTCATTCCTGTACCAGTCTTCTCATTAGCCCTGGGGGATACATCTATTTAATCAATTTATTTGTATTCTATGTTTCAGGTGATTGAAAAAAAAAAGAATATTACAATATTGAGCTGTGCAGCAGTAGCGCTGTTGTTTCACAACAACAGTTGCTGGTTCCACTCCCTGGGTCAGTCAGGGCTGATCTGTGTGGAGTGTGCATGTTCTCCCCATGCATGCAAGGGTTTTCTCCAGGTATTCCAGTTTCCTCCTGAAAACCAAAAACCTCCTTGTTAGGTTCATGATGACTGTAACCTGCATTTAGGTGTGACTGAGAGGATGAATAGTTGTCTCTCTCTCTCTCTCTCTCTGTCAGCTCTGTGACATGAGAATTCCATGTCAGAGTTTTGTTAACTAGTGCACTATTCAGTGTACATGCGGAGAAGCTGCCTATGTCCAAACTACATAGCGTACAGTTGATAACAAAATTAGAGCCTGCACTTTGGTTCCAAGAGGGAGGTTCAGCTGACCTTATTAATGCCCAAATTTGTTATGAGTAATATCTGAGTCATTTGCAATATTTTTTTCCTTTTAAAATGGAAAAAAAATTGAAATTGGAAATGAAGTTTCAGGACACATTGCTGTTCTCTATTATACAAAAATTAAGGACACTTTTTTAATAGTTTTAAAATTCCAATAATCTGCTTTTATGAGTTTAATATACCATATAGTGTGTTACCACATGGTAGAAAAACCTCTATGAACAAGACAAAAGTTAGAAGCATTAAGATGTGGCTTCCTGCTATTGTTTCATCTTCAGGTTAAAACCTTTGGTTGGCTTGTAGCTGGTAGGAAGCCCAGTGCAGAGCATAGTTACAAATGAATGCAAAGGCATTGACAACATGGCACTCATTAGCACTGAACTGATGAGTTACCAAAGAGTAGACCAGTAAACTAACCAGAGCAGGGGCCCACATAGGGAGGGGAGCCTTAAAGAGGCAGGAGCTCTAACAGATCATCTCTGAAAGACTGAAAATACAATATCAGGGGTCTGTATATGAAAAACTGGAAGCTTTTAGGCATTTTGGCATTTCAGCATTTCAGTGATTCTAAACATACCCTGGCAGTCATCAAACGTGCATACTTTAACCTGACTTAGAGAAAACATGACCTCTTTAAAGGGTTCTTTGACAAAAGAAGAGTGGAAGTAACATGATGCTTGGACGGTAAGTATATAGTCACTAGGGCTCTGCTCACACATGGCAGGTGTTTTTTTTTTTTTACAAAAGGTTTTTCTGTGCATTTTAGGTCACTGAAAATTCATATTTTTGGAAACTCCTGCCAAGGTAAAGACCTTAAAACAAACTCAGTTTTGAGTGACTCGTGTGGACAGGGAAAACAGTGTATTGAGCCCAACGTCACACTCTGTGCCATCTCTTTCCTGGTCGAGGTCACTGGGTGTAACGTTCTCACTGTTGTTTACATCTTTTGTTACAGACGTTGCTAAATAGTTGTTAAGTGTTGATAAATAGACTATTTTCATGGTCACACAAACTGTCTGTCCCTCCCTCACTTTTATATAATTTTAAAAACCTCAGATGACACAAACACTGGCAATGTTTTGGATGAGACCTGGTGTTACTGTTTCCCAAGTGACTGTGTTGACAGTGGCCCATGACTGCTGCCATGGTTACAGCAGATGTTAAATCCGACAAGACGAACCCAAAAGCTTATTAACTACAGGATTTGATAAAGATTATCAGATATGTCTCAAATTGAATATACACAAAGAAAAATATGCTCAATATGTCTGCTAGCCCAAAGTAACGGTCACAAAATAAGCCGTAACACCAGTCAGACAAAGGCTGCATATCACAGACATTATCATAATGCAATAAACAGCGTTTGATAGTGTGTTCATGTGTTTTCATATTGACATGGATTTTAAAAAAAAAAGAAAATATCTCCCCTCTGGAGTTCTGGCATATCCCCTGGTGACATGTTTAGGGTACACTTCTTTAACATAGTTCCAAAAGAGTAGAGCAAGCGAAAGAGGGAGAGGATGGACTCATGTTGGGTTTGCAGACAGGCCAGAGAAACATATTTTTAAATAAAACCATTAAAACCGTGTGATGCTGCAACCAATGGGGCCTTCAACGTTAAGAGTCCTGGCTGATGTTTTTAATGAAGTAACAATTTCCCTTTTACAAACTGCTATGAAAGTGCATCATATCAACAAAAAGTAAAATAACACGACTTGGCCGTTTCTGCAGTAGGGAAAAATGTCTTGAATTTAATATTTAGTGTTTGGGGACCCTGTTCCTGTCAGGCTGTTTTCCCTGTGAACTCAGCACATGTGTGTGAATCATGGTTCTCAACCCCCCTTGACCCTCTTTTAAGGTCATAGCACTGGTTGAACTGATAGGCCTGCAGGTTATCAGGGGTAAATACTTCAAGCCCTGAAGAGACAGTGGCTCTGATTTTAACTAAGCAGCCCTGACCCCAGCCTCACATCTGAACCTAACTGAGCCCATGCAGATGCACAGCTATGGGAACAAACAAGAGGAAAAAGGAGGCCAATAATGCACAAGATGTCGGCATGAAGCATCTCCGAAGCCTTCGTAATAATGGTCTGACGACAGCTTTACACTAATCTAAATGTTCTCTATGGTCTTTTTATGCATGAACACTCCTAACAGTGCTGAACAAAAAGGGCTGACAGCTCAGAAGACAATGAAGCAAGGCTGCCGAGGTAAGTGCTTTTCTGCACATTTTTCTGACAGGCGACATGTGACAGGCAGACTGACGCAGTGATAGATGAGCCTCTTTATGTTTCACAGGCTGGACATGAAGGGACGCTCACTGCATCATCCTTTTCTAATTCAGCCGCATTGATCTGAGCTCCGCTTTATTAATCAGGCACTAAACACAGAAGTCTGTGATGCTTTCATCCTTTCTTCTGCTACCTCATGTCCTCACTTTTATCATTAGAGCAACTGTGGCACGCTTTAGTTCTGCTGAACAAGACATTAACTCTCTCTACCACAGGCCCTTTTGATAGTCTCCAGAAGTGTTACAGCCGTCACAGAGATGTGTGCATGGATGCTTCAGAGTGTCTGAGAATACATATTCATAGCCTTTTCAGAAACTAACATGTACAGCATTAGAACAGCTGCAAGGAATAAAATGTTTGACTTGGACTATACTGCCCCCTTCAGACAAAAAAAGACAACTCAAGTGTAACTAGATTTTCACTGTGAATGAATACTTCACAACTACTGCATATGGTACAAGTAAGTCTGGAGAAGAAAAATAACCAGGGTGTTATTTTATTCTAAAATCCTTGTGGTTATAAATAATAATAAAAAAAAAAACCACAGATGAAATGTGTTGATTTTTATTCAAAAGTTACTGTCTCCAGACAAGTACAAATCAGAAAACAGTGACTGAAAGAGGATGGGATAGAAGACAACAACGTAGAGTGTAGGCAGAGAGCAGAAAAATAAAACACAGAAATGGCCAAAAAGAAGGAGAGAAATTAAATTTTGTATATATACACATGATCTAATAAGAATTTATACCAATGTAGTGGTAAGTAACAAACAATAAACAGTACTTTTTCTTTAAAAGAATTTTCTTTTTACTTACATAAAATAATTAGGCAAACACATATAGGCTGTTCATCTACTTTATCACATTACACCTGACCACCTCGTGTTTCATGTTCTAAAAAAGCCAATTATCCACCTTAAAACATGACTGATCCTCTGACATGGAAGATAACTGTGAGAAGGTGACCTCACGAGCATGTTTAAGGCTTAAGCATGGAATGACTACAAAATAACGACCTCAGTAGACAAAACATTTCATTAAAACTTGTGTGACAAATAAATGTCAAAATCTAAGCTTTGTCTAGCTGCCACAGCGCTGCTGAATAACTCATCATCAGTATTGTCTGAATGACTACCTTTAATGTTTACATTTGAAATCTTTAAGTATTTTGTGACAGGACCTTTAAATGTTGAGAAAACCTTAAAGCTGAATTTCACAAGTATTTTCATTTGTTTTATCCAAACTAATTTACATGTAGGAAAAAAGGTAGAAACCCGAAGACATTATCAAGACAAAAAGAAAAAAAACATAAAAATACAAATTTAAAAATCTTCCTTGATGCATGACTTCACATGCTCTCATTTTTTGTTTTACTTACACATTTCTCAAACTTTGTGACTGAAGGTTGAAAAGTTGAAAATAAGAAACAAAAAGCACATATATAAAATCAGCACCGATTCATATATAACTTTTATTTAAAATGTAGAGATACCCATTTCAACATTATGCTGCTGGATTTTTAGAGAAAAAACGTGGTATTCACAGAGCCTCCTTCTGCAGGAGCCAACACAGTGGCACCACAAGGCTCAAAATCAGCTCCCTATTTTGAGGGGAACGTTTTTTTCTAGCAGATGGTAGATAAGGAATGGTCCGAATCTTGGGATAAGCTTCGGGACTGACTGCTTCAGCAATGTGGAGCTTTCAGTGGACTCTGGAAATCTTCACAGCATAAAGGGATCATGACTGATTCTACGTGACATCTCACCATCTTAACCACCAGTGGTTTTCAGGACCTCAAATCTGGCCCAACAACAGGGAAAAGAAACTCATGAGATAGAGGGAGGGGGAAAAAAAAGCACAGAAACATAAAGACCTCCATCCACTTGGCTAACACAGTACAAGCAAGCTACTACAGTCTGTTTATAAATTACTACTTCACACCTGGTAACTTACTACAATTGTAAAAAGGGTTAGACATAAACAAAAAAAAAAGTTTCTTAAGTTAAACACACCAATTCATCCCCGCTTAAAAAAAGAAAAAGGAGAAAAAAAGCTATCATGGATTTTTCTTCAGACATGTCTCGTCTCTAAAAGGTTTGGAAGTGGCCTGTTACACTATTTCTGAACAGGAAGAGCTTACCCAAGATTAAAAAAGTAAATATTTGAAACAAAGTCCTCTCTGAGCAAGCAACACTGAGTGTGGGTTGTCGTTGGTCCACGTGGAGTACAAGCCTTAATTTTTTTTTGTTTTGTTTTTTCTTACAGAAAACACTTCTGTTTCCGCATCTAAAATTCTCTTTAAATACAAAGCGCCTCCTCTGTTCTCCCAGCTTCAAAATCTTCTGGATATTAGCTTAAAACATGGACACTCCAAGGACCTGAAAGAAACAAAATAGTTGCTTTAATAATATGCTTTTAATGCTGCAATATGGGAAAACTTCAGCAACACATGATATGCTGACATGAACAATGCACTCTTGACTGTGTGACAATGTGAAATGCAGATGAGTACGAATACAAGCAAGATAGACAGCAATTAGTCGCACTATTTTTTTCCTTTCTGCAGATATTTGCAGAATTGATAGCTGATATTAACCATTTGCAGACATGTGACTAACATGACACCACTCGGTTCTGTGGATGACAGGAGTACCGCTGCTGCCATTCCACTATAATGCATTTTAACCAATAACTACATAGAAGATGCATTATAGAGCCACAATAGTAGCCAAATGCATCATAAATAATTCAGTGAACAGAGTGCAAATGTCACTGAGTCTGTCAAATGAGGTGGGTCACCAACTGGGACACCAGTGCAGACTGGAATGAAACAGGAAACGGCTTTTTCGATCTTGCAGGAAAACCAAAGCCTCATAACTTTCCTCACTGGCACCCTTTTGATGAGTAAACTGTTTTTAAACTTTATTATGCTTGTCATGCATTTATTTATTCAAGGGGACAGTTCATAAATTTTCAGGTGGGGTTGTTTCAGGCACGTCAGTGGCCGAGGGTCCACAGCTGGTTACAGGGAGGCTCCATGTGCTTCAGAAAGAGGGAAAACAACCACCAGCCGAAGATATGAATTGACAATTTTTGAAGGGATTATGAACGCCATTTATTTTGGATACATGAGGGTACTTGTATGCACTGGAGTACGCACAGCATTATCGTCTACAGATGGAGACTTGGCAGGTTTGAATGATGAGCATGGAGAACTGGAGGACATTGAGAAATCTGAGTTACCTGTTGATGCAGGTATGTTAACTGTGAGTCTTGTGCCATCAAACTCAGTGAAATGCCAGGATGACTTAAGGAAAACACTTCAGGATGTATCTGGAGGATACCAGTGGCCTATGTATGTAGAGCTACAGTTTGTCTGAACTTGTTTGGTTGACATAGCATTAGCGTTAGCCCATGAAGTGTGTCTGTTGCAAATGACATAAGATGACCTGCAGATACATAATACTGACATTTAAAGCTTTGTTAGAATAGTCCACTATACAACAGAGAATGATTAGGGTTGGATATGTAGGTTAAATTTCACTGCAGGGACTTATTTTGCATAGATGTCTATAAAGTAACATGCTGGACAGCATCGTTTTTGACGTCCAGTCAGGAATAGAACAGGAAGAATAGACGCCACGTGCAGATGGTCATTATACTTTTATCTTGTAAAGAGCAAGTCTTCTTTATTCTATTGGTACACTCCATTCACCACATAAATCTGAACTGGAAATGATTTCACTCCTGATAGAAGTTTTCATACCTATGGATGGCAATTTGTTAAGCTTATACCAGCCGATACCAATCTTGGGCTGGTCGTGTTATTCATCCCTATATGATACAATAAAACTTATATTACAATCAAAAGTAAGGGTTATGGAGTGCATCAGGCCAAAATTAAGAATACTTTAGCTGTTTTGTACCCACTAACTGGTTCAGTTCTCTGACAAACCTATAGGGTGCTGCTTCAGCATGTCCATTAGATTCAAAGCTACTCAAGATTATGTGAATTTCTGAAATTAAACAAAACTCTCTGTTTCAACCTTTTATTTTTATTACTCTGCATTTATCCAACTTCAGTCAGCTGTCTGAAATAAAAATCTCATTAACATCCACATCAGTTCTTAAATGGTATTTCTAGAGTAGTAAAATGGATCAACAGCAGAGTTGTTCAGAGCAGGGGTGCAGTGAGTTGAGTCAAGTGGTAAAAGCTGAACAGACAAGTGCTCTGCATTTTTGTGTCTCTGCTCCAGAAAACACAAACGGGACAAGATGCAGAGTGTTTGAAGGCTTAACTGTTTTCTGCTGCAATATTTTCTGTGGCAGTGAAATTATTTAAATTAGTCACAAAAACTTGTCTTTGATTTTTTCTAAGGGAAGTGTCTGCAAAACCATTTGTTCAAAGCTTACAGTAAAAAATGTCTCAGAAGTATAGGTTGGACTTACCAAAAAAATGTTGATGGCTTGAAGAATATTCTAATTTGAGATCAGTCTGGCAAGGTTACAATGGAGAGAAACAAAGCTAAAGCAATTAAAGTGATCTACTGCTTTTGGCCTGAACATATCCAGGCTGGTCAGCAAAACTTGTCCAAATGTTTCATGCAGCCTCTATGAGAACCCTAAATGACAACATGTTTGCAAGTAGTCCCTGTGATGAGACTGATTGCAAGCCATCTCTTGCTGATTTACATCCATGGAGTTATACTATTTTTAGTGCTTTTTTTTTTTTTTTTTTTGCTTTGAGGTAATCAGTTGTGTCAGCTCTCTGTGCCTCACTGGCTCCTCCAGCTGGCCCTTTCACAAACACACCTACAGGCTCCATGTGAACACCCGTCTTTGTTAATTTTTATATGAACATGAACAACCTCAGAGTAAAAGAGTGTGGTTGTTACTTACAGATTCATCCATGATAGAAGCAGGGTCAAAGTAGTCTGGCTTGAGCTCAGACCTCTCCCGTCGATTCTTAGAGGGTGGCTGAAAGAAAAAGAGCACATAATATGAGAGCAGATTATAAAACTAGTGGTGGGACAAAATGTTGATATGGCAATACAGTCCTAACGTGCAATCTGAGCATTGATAAGCTGACTTTGGGTACTGATAACTTCATTTTCAAAATATGGTGCTTCAAATCTAATTTTTCAGTTTATTTGACACAGCCATGGAGTACTTCAGGGAGGGAAATTAAAGCAGAACTTGACTGCCTGATGAAGTTGAAGTAGAAAGTGGATGAACGCAACCCTGAGGCTAATGTTCATGAGTAAAAATTCTTAGTACTGTGATGAAACAAAGATGGAGGATGAACCCCAGACTGCAGAGAGTCAAACATAGATGGATGGACTGCCCAATTCCAAGTCAGCAGTCCAAGTCTATTCTCGTCTTGTTTGTGCACAAAAACACATGACGATAAAGTCAGAACGAATAATGAGCAGTAGTTAACTACAGTCGCACTGTGGCAAAGCAGGTAGTGTACGTGCCTCACAGCAAGAGGATTGCTGGTTCGATCCAAGGGTCAGTCAGGTCAAGCATGGGTTCTCTCCAGGCACTCCGCATCCCCCCACAGACCAAAAATATGCTCATTAGGTTGACTGGTGACTCTAAATTGCCCTGAGAGATGAGTGTGAGCGTGAATGGTCGTCTGTCTCTCTATGTGGCCCTAGGATAAGCTGGCACCAGTCCAGGGTGTACCCCGCCTCCAGCCAAAAGTCAGCTGGGATAGGCTCCAGCCCCCTGCAACCCCAAAAGGGATACACAGAGTAGATAATAGATGGATAGTTAACTACAATACAATAATTGGATATCAAAGGAGTTGAGGTTTATGGCTGCTAGATCAGCTGGGCAGAGGACAAGGATTTTTGGTGCTTGTTGAAACAGAAGACTACGACACTTCTGATACATCAGCATGTAGACGTATGATGTTATTTTTATCCTCTGCAGTCATACTATCGCACATCTTGCAGTCACTCTGTGTTGTGCAATGGACCAATGGAGGGTGTGGTCCAAGTTGTCTTTAAAGTGTCAAAACATTTGACATTGTTGTTAAGATTGTTTGTTTAGTCACATTTTGGGAAATGTGCATGCCTGGCTACACGAATAGCCCTCTGGGTCAGTTCAGGGCAACGGAGTCCAAGATCAAAAAATAACAAATAAAGTGCAAATAAAGCTGAACTCGTGCTATTACACCAGAAGTTAAACAGACCAGCCCAGGTGCTATGTCAAAAAAAAAGTTAAAATAACAAACAGTGATATCGGAGGCCTTTGACATTCTCTGATAAACATTGTTTCAAGTATAGAGGCACTTGACATTACAGCTATGCTCACTCCATCTGCACTGTTGGTAAAGTGTCAGTGTTTTATAATGTGGCCCTGAACATGCACAGATGTGCACAGAACTGCCAAACAGCAAACCTCTAAGGGTAACACTCAAAGATTTAGCACACTGTGGAATTACTGACAATACACGTAATTGCTGGGGTCATACAGGTTAACAAAAAAAGTTATAAATTATGAAAACATATGCATAATGTTTACTGGTCTACATACACAAGCTTATTATGTCTAATGCTGTAAGTGTAATTGTTACCTATTTTTCCTGAATGTGTGACTTAACACTAATTTACACTTTAAAGACAATGTTTATTTCATGATTTATTTAATTTCTCAATAGACTTGTATATATATATATATATATATATATATACAGAGCCATGAAAAAGTATTTGCCCCCTTCCTAATTTCTTATCTTTTTGCTTATTTGTCACGCTTAAATGTTTCAGATCATCACACAAATTTTAATATTATACAAAGATAACCTGAGTAAATACAAAATGCAGTTTTTAAATGATGATTTCATTTGTTAAGGGAAAAAAGCTCTCCAAACCTACATGACCCTATGTGAAAAAGTAATGGCCCCCCCTTGTTAAATCATGAGTTAACTGTGATTAACCACATTTTTTGAAAGCTGAGTTCAATTTCACTGACCACAACCAGACCTGATTACTGCAAAACCTGCTGAATTAAGAAATCATTTAAATAGAACCTGTCTGACAAAGTGAAGTAGGCTGCAAGATCTCGAAAAGAAACACATCATGCCACGATCCAAAGAAAATCAAAGACAAGTAAGAAGTAAAGTGATTGAAATCTATCAGTCTGGAAAGGGTTACAAAGCCATTTCAAAGGCTTTAGGACTCCAGTGAACCACAGTCAGAGTCATTATCCACATTTGGAGAAAACTGGGAACAGTGGCAAACCTTCCCAGGAGTGGTCGGCCTACCAAAATTACACCAAGAGCACAACGACGACTCATCCAGGAGGTCACAAAAAAACCCAGAACATCTAAAGAACTGCAGGCCTCACTTGCCTCAGTTAAGGTCAGTGTTCATGACTCAACAATAAGAAAGAGACTGAGCAAAAATGGCATCATGGGAGAGCTCCAAGGCGAAAACCACTACTGACCAAAAAGAACACAAAAGCTCATCTCACATTTGCCAAAAAAATCTTAATGATCCCCAAGACTTTTGGAAAAATATTCTGTGGACTGACGAGACAAAAGTTGAACTTTTTGGAAAGTGTGCGTCCCATTACATCTAGCATAAAAACAACACAGCATTTGATAAAAAGAACATCATAGCAACAGTCAAACATGGTGGTGGTAGTGTGATGGTCTGGGTCTGCTTTGCTGCTTCAGGACCTAGACAACTTGCTCTGATTGAAGGCACCATGAATTCTGCTGTCTACCAGAAAATCCTGAAGGAGAACGTTCGGCCATCAGTTTGTGACCTAAAGCTCAAGCTCACTTGGGTTATGCAACAAGACAACGACCCAAAACACACTAGCAAGTGGGCCAAAATTCCTCCACAGCGATGTGAAAGACTCATCACCAGTTATCGCAAACGCTTGATTGCAGTTATTGCTGCCAAGGGTGGCACAACCAGTTATTCGGTTCAGGGGGCAATTACTTTTTCACATAGGGTCATGTAGGTTTGGAGAGCTTTTTCCCTTAATAAATAAAATCAACATTTAAAAACTGCATTTTACTCAGATTATCTTTGTCTAATGTTAAAATTTGTGTGTTGATCTGAAACATTTCAGTGTGACAAATATATATCTATATCTATATATATCTATATATATCTATATCTATATCTATATCTATATATACATATATATATATATATATATACATACACACACACACACATATATATATCTATATATATCTATATATATCTATATACACACACACACACACATATATATATATATATATATACACACACACACACACACATATATAAAGACCTCAATAACATGCTATTGAATATTTTTGCAGTTGTGCTTCACCATCCAAAAAACAAAGTTTCATTCCAGAAGATACTTATGGCACTCAATTCCTCAATTTGGAAAGAAATGTATTCACATTCAGGAATGAATTTAGAGAAACTAGGCCAGTTGTTCAGTTTTCTGGTTTATTTGACATGACATGCAGAGCCTCTCTCATCAAGTACAGCAAATGTGCAGGAATCCAAAATAGACATTTGGTTTTGATTAAATTTAGTTCTGGCTTCACTCACAATTCATGGTTCTTTGGTGCTGGCCTAAATGCTCAAACAAATAAGTAACGATGTCTGATGTTGTACCTACAGTTGCACGGCACTGTCAACAGTACTTCTTTCATATTTTTAAGAATCTAAAATTATGGCCTCTGCAGCCTTCCAAAGCCCAAACAACTGTGTCTTGTTCTTTTCATAATTAAAAGTTAAATGTTTTAATGCTCACAAGCTGCATTTTACTGAGTGCTGCAGTTGACAAACAAGTGACTTTTCAATCAGCCCATCCATGGAAACCAGTTGCCAAGATCTAACTACATCAGTTGTATTCTGGTCCTAGTTATACAATCTGATTTTGTATAGAGAAAACCTCTCAATGTGTTTGTGCTAAAAAACAATCTTTGAAGTATGGCTATTATTAAATTAAGCTACTTAATTTGACTACAGGCATCAAGGAATCAATTTATGGATGGAAACTGCTTATCATAGCAGGTGGCTATTGGTGCGTTCCACTCACTTCAGCCCCCGAATGTCAGGGCTGAGAATAACGCAACATCCCAGTTAAAAGCATTTTAAGTAAGAGACGGTAAACTCTGAGTACCTGGACATTGTCCAACCCCCCAAGTAGAAAGTCTGTCCTAAGGGGGCTTTCCCATTGACAGATGTAATCTGAAACTCGGACATTCTGACCTATGAGATCATATTGAACGCTCCAGACATGTCTCCTTACAGCTATGAACTAATGAACAATAGCCTGGGTGTTGAAATACATGATGGTGCATAGGAAATTGATGGTCAAACATATCCAGGTTTAAATTATTATAACACCATTTTTTTTTGCACTAAATGCAAGACTAAAATAAAACTCTGGAAAGTTGAGCACACTTTTAGCAACACTTCATTGTTTCCTACCAGGTCAATGTCCATGGTGTCAAAGTCCATGCCTTCATTGAGGTCATCCATTCGACCCTCAGATGACATCATCACATCCTCCACGATGGGCTCTTCATCCTCCTCCATGAGCCCGGTGCCGCGACGACTGCAACAAGAACAAGCCCCCTCAGTAATAATGCAAACATCGTTAATGTCTCACATTCACAGTCATCTCGGTAGGTGTACAGTCTTCTTACATAGCATGCTGCAGATTGGTCCTGAGCTTGGCATAGTTCATGGCTCTTTCCTGCTGCTGGCGTGCCTCTTCTTGCTGTCTCTGAGCTAGCATCCACGTCACCTGGGAACTAAAAGCATAAGACAGAGTTAGCCAGTTTTCTAGATTTGCACTCATAACAAATACAACTTTTGACATGCTGACTCACAAGCCTGATAGATACAAGTCAAGTCAGGCTAAATGTTTGAATTGTCACTGTCCTAGTAGGTTTAGTACTTGGCAGGCTCTGTAGATGGAACATTTGCCATCGTTTACCCTCAAAATGGACAGGATACAAATTGAAAATTACATTGAATCCTGTCCTAATGTGTTTTGGCTCATGTTCCAGTCCTCCAATCCCATTCGTCGGGAACACATAATCTACTGAACTCAATGATGGGCCTGGATGTGGGCCTAAATGTATCTATAAAATCTTGTGGTTGGAAGCATCAGGGTGTGAGGAAATAATGGATAATAAATGAAAAGAAAATGACCATAAATACAGCAAGATGGCAAGGAAAATCATTCAGCCTAAAAACTGTGGTAACTACAAGTGTCAGAAGTATCATGGTGTGAATACTGAGGCTAAAGTACTATGTAAAATATACATGATATCAAATCAGAGCAGCAGCTTAGTTTTATAACAAAACAGAATTTTTGTCAAGAACGTTTACTGGAATTTAATGGAAATCCTTTGCAAGGAATACATGTGGTGAAATTCACAAACAAAGTTTACTTGGCCTGTTGTACTTAGTAAGGATTTAAGGTTTCATGCTACATAAATAGTTAAGTCTGGTGGTTATCCTTATGTTTTAAATACTTTCTGCTATGTCTAATGTACAAAACTGTGAAATCTACGCTTTGAAGTGGTTCAAGAGTATAAATCCAATGCATACTTGTAATCCATCGGTGGCGGGTGGTGCTGAGGCGTCTGTTGATGGTGCTGTGGGTGTTGATGGGGCTGCTGCTGGTCGTGAGGGAGGGGGTAGACCCCCATATAGCTGTCATCACGACCCCTCTTGGGGTCTCTCATGGCAGTGGAGGTGAGGTGCGGGGACGGCAACATGACTGGGGTCTGCATGCTCTGCTGCCAAACCTCACTGCTGCTGCTTTCCTCTGTTAAAGGGCCAGAGTTAAACAAACATTAAGCACATGTACATGTTTTCCCTCTTTTTTAAACTCAAACATTTGTCACCTCATGATAAAAACTCTTGACTGTGGAAAAGGCTGAGATTTGAAAAGGTAAACATTTACCAAAGTTTAGACATTTTGAGTTTTAAAGTTAACCTTTAAATGCATTCATCATTTAAATCTGGTTGAATACTAATAAGGCAGTGAAAGTGCCAGGTGGAAATGACTTATCATGAAGATATGACAATATGGAAAAAAAAATTACATAGGAATTTTTTTCCTCTATAGAACTAACAAAAACAAGTCAATTCTACATTATCTAGTTATTAACTTTGGAGCATTGAATGTAAACAAAAAATATATCTTCAATTTAATACTAAGAAGAAAGTGAAAGGTCAGGGGTTAAAGTACTTAGTATCTTTTCTTTAACAAAACAGCCTAGAAAAAATTATACTACAGTCTAGATAAAACACCTTATATTGTACTGTAGTAAAGATTATTGAGGTAAAATAAAGAGGCATAACTGCCCATTTTTATATTTGACTCAATGTTTACTTCAAATTCTTCATGTATTGATGTGTCCATAACTATATTTTTGCAGCTTATAGGCTACAGTTAAGTTTGATAAAAGCTATTGATTATAATCATTTACTTCAAAATATTTAGGTGTGCACTACTTAAGCATACTATAAAGGGGAAATTTTAACTTCAGTCGAAGCCTAAAAGCCTGAAGTTGAATTGCTGAACACAAAGGGCAAGTTTGGACATTACTCAGGAAATGAACAGTAATGCTCCCTATCAAAATAAAATACTATTTGCAGAACAGAGAGATATATTAGCCTGACATCACATTGCAGACCAGGTGAAGCACATCAAAATGATTTTTCTTATTTGTACCACAGGATAAATTTAAATGATGATCCCAGCTGTTATCAAATTATTTTTTGATCTCTCCATGAGTTTGACAGTGACAAAAATATTGTCACAAATATTAGACCGATGGAAATTATTTGAAGCAACAAACAACATTACTCACTGCATTAGGGTCATTATTGAATTACCTCAGCATTAATTTTAATAAAATTAACAATGCTGTTTTCCTCGATGTATTGCTCAAAAATACATCTTCATACATCACAAACTTGATTTTATATCCAACACAACTGGGTAGTCACTGAAACCAGGGGACCCAACAAGCCCCCCACAGTATGGATCTCTGGGGATAAGTATGAACTACTGATGGACCCATTTGATTTCAAGTCTAAAACTATGCCATCAATAAAAGACACACGGTGCAATGAAACCCATTATTGATGGAATGGTATAAAAATTGACACTCTCTGCTCCTTCATCATGTACAAGTTTTCATACATCATAATGATATAAAATCATACTAAGATGTGAAATGATGCTGTGTGACTGGAAGGAGCTGTGTGACTCTCCCACCATCTGCTGTTTAATCTCCTCGCCCATCAGCTCAGCTGGCTGAGCCAGGCTGGTAAGAACGCATTTGGGTTAATCTGGGCTCCAACTCTGCTTTTGTAATATCATGCGCCTGAGCTGGGCTAAAACATATGAATGTGACTTCTCTGGAGACCTAACTATTTTTTTGCACGGCCAATGTTAATGAGAATAGACTTTGAAAACTTTTAGTAATTATAAATTCATTGCACTGATTGTACCACACTGAACTGAAGCCTGAGCACATTAATTATACATGCAAACCCAGTTATTCAGTCTTATTAATTATTGTGTTGATTGCTGTGAGTGTGATACCTTCTGGTAGCTTCCTCTTGGCAGCTGAAGTTCCAGCTGTAGCAGCAGGAGGCTTGGTCTTCTTGGAACGGACCGAGGAGCCTCTGCTGGAGTAGCCACTCATCACAGACATGGTGTCGTCATCCCCACCCGCCTGTAGGGAATTCCTGTAGGAGATGAGGGGAAGCCAGCAGTCCTCTCGCTGCAGTGCCATCTGGAACGTCATGAAGCGCTCCAGGTACATGTGGCTGGGGAAAAACGGGAGGTCACACAGACATGATGAACAAACTCACGCATGAATGCAAACACAAGACAAACTTTGCGTACAAAACCAGGTGCACATTCCAATTTCAGGCCTCGCATCGCCCCTTCATGCACTGGAGGCACCAGTTGCACCAGTTGTCTCAAACACCTGTTACACAGAGACACTGGAGCCATCCACCTGTCAGCTCAGCAGAAAAAAAACTTACACAGTCCTCTTGTCTTGTCTCATGAGCTTGGAGGAAAACTCGCTAAGGATGTCCAAGAAAGCAAGGTTGAGAGGGGGGCCTCCTTCTCCCTGGGGACTTGGTTCCTTGAATGCAAACTCAATACCATCCCTAGAGATGCACGGAGACAGAGAGAAGAAAGACACTGAGCAGGGAAAGGTTTAAATGTGAAATAAAATCTAATCCAAGTATTTAAATGAAGTTCTCAAAATACCCTCAAATGATGACACAAATACCAGGGAGTGTACACAGAATCTGAGATTAAGCTTAATATTTAGGAGACCTTTTTAAACACCTTCTGTTTGTGTTATTGATCCCATTTTACCTTAATTTCTAACCAGTTACATTTACAGTTTTACTGTGTGTTCTTTGATTGCGAAGACTGAAAAAAAACTGCAGCACAATTAAGTTTTCTAGGGGGGAATTACGCAAAATGTTTAGAGAAACAAACCCAATGAAAGGTTCAATTAGCCATTAAAAAACATACCAACAAATGAATATAGACAAGAAGCAGCAAGTGGCCTCTAGCATCTTTGATGAACATTAGAAACAAGCCATAAAACACAACATTTGATGTTGATTGGTTTAAACTTAATTTTTGCTTTTAAAAAGTCATTGACTTTGAATCCTTCTTAATTTGTTGTAGTCTAAAAACATATGCAGAAATGCATCCATGACTTTAAAAAACTTAAATCCCTTTACATGTAATAAATCATGTAGCAGCCAGAGGGCCAGCCTCCACACTGAGAAAGAAAAGACTTTGCATCACCTTTGGGTAACCTCCCTCAGGCTAGGCCTGTATATGAGGAAAAGATATGATGTATGATAACAGGCAGCAAGATAATAATTATGACTCTTGCTACAAACCAACAAGTGCCTTTAACTTTCTTTCAAATTAGGCCTTAACACTTCATCGTCTTATCAATTGTAATCCGTGCACGTGGGTTCAGAAACCTCATACAAAGATTTGTTATCGCGCAGAATGTTTTGCATTTCCTTTTTCATTTCCTTTTTCATTTTGCAGTATTTGATTTTAAAAACAAGTACCTTAAAGAACTCCAAGAATTGATGCTTGTTGTAATGATGCAACTAAACAGACTGGGTTTTGTTTAAACAGTATCTAGTGCATTTGTAATTTTTTTATTTTGTGGGTAATTTATTTATTGACTCTCATGTGTCCTCATGGATTCATCACACATTTTCACACCAAAATGACAATGAAAATGTGGTTTATCATTCATCCCTATTTTAGGTCACTTTTAAAGTAACAATGAAAGCAAATATATGGATAATAAAAACTTAAAATTGCTCCCTCAAAATAGTTAACAAATTTTAACAGAGTTCATTTTAACCCTTAGTTTGTATTAATGCAAAAAGTGTAAATGCAGTAAAGCTATCAAAATGATCCATTTTATGTGTTAACTTTTCAATGCTCTTTTGAATTTTTTGAAGAGATATGTAAAGCAGTTACATTTTCTTGTATAATTAATGTATATATCTAACATATACATGCCTAACCAGATCCTCTATCATGGTCCAGTTGTGCTATAAATACCACATTTTGAAAGCTAAGAAAAAGTTCAATCATGATTCTTAAGTACAATATCAAGCCTGTCGTTCATTAGGCGAATGCATGATGTATGTTAAGCACATCCAATTTCATACATGTTACATGAGTAGAAAATGTTGATCTGCAAACTAACAAATATACAGTCATCAGTCCTCTAAATTAAAACTGAATGATCCACACAAGTGATATAAAGCAAATGTGATAGGTCTTTTAAATATCCAGCTAAAAACAAAAGATAATCACTGAAAAGTCCAGGGTGCTTGAAACATGAACAGTTTACACTGGGTTTTTGTACATCCTTGTACAGCACTTCAGGTGCATAGGAATAGGCAGAGCACAACAGAGTATCACTTAAGCTTCCTAAAATCCAGAGAGCAAGAGGAAGCAAAGTATTAAAAGTGTAATTTGTCGAGCATGACAGTTCCCACATGCAGGGCCAAAAATGAAAGAGGAGCATTGTACTGTAACCAGATCAGCATGAAGCCTTACTTGTGAAGCATGGCGATGGCATCTCTGGTCTTGACTTGATCAAGACCAAAAGTCAGAGAAAAACGTCGAGCCAACTCTTTTATTCCACAGAATGCTGAGGAGGAGCGATCAAACCCATGGCCAAGTTCAGACAGCATTTCATTGAAAAGCTGGTAGAAAGAAGATAAGGTAACAGTGGGTCAACAATATTTACATATCAGACAAAAACTAATTAAAGTGTAAATCTGTTAAAAACACTGACCTGCTGAAGGCTGAGGATGAGTGTCTTGGCACATTGAATTTTATCGATTTGTCGTGTCTTACTCATTGTCTCCTTGATGATGTCACCATAATCATTGTAATACTGCAAAAGAACAGAGTATTATTTTTATGAAATGGACTATCTCTGTATTCCTTAACTGACTTTGAATTTTAATTCCTGCAATAATAAGATGTGTCTAATAAGTTTGTAACTCCTGCAATAGTTATCCTTCGTTAAAATGGACAGTGGATAACCATACAGAGTATTTGTACTTTTGAAATGGTTTAAGTTCAGCTCACCCTCATGTACTGTTTGAAGATGTCAGCTCCTGTCTTCATTTCTACCACACAGTAAATGATGAGTTTACAATATGCAGCCAGGAGGTTTCTCCGCTTGTGCAGAGCTTCAATCTTCACTGCCTCATCGTCCTGTTGCCCGTCTGAATGTTCAGCAGACAAGACAGAAGTTCAACAAGTTACTCATTTGTCTAAAAACATTCTTGATGCACTTACATCGGATAAAGAAACACAGTTAATCAACATCTGGACTGGTGAATTTGCACCTGTACCTGTGCTATTTGTCTCATCATCTTGATCTATGAAGACGTGGTTCAAGACAAAGGAAAGCAGTTCAGACTGCAGCGAGTCCTCTGGTGAATAAACCAGCACATCCAGGTGCTCCCTGCCTCCAGACACCATCTGGTGGCTGAATATGAGCAGGAGATCACACAAGATGGTGAAGGCCTACGGAAAGAAAAAGGGTGGAAAAGTTTAATCTCGAGTTGACATACAAAAAGGCACAGCATCTTCAGCTAATTCTTAAAACCCTGTTATCATGAGTGGCCGTAAAGTGGAGAGTATGCACTTGAGTTCACACAAAGCATCTCTTTTTTGATTTGGGATATTATTGGCGAAATCTGGAAGTGCAATCCACCAGCAATCAGAAGATAGCAGATTCTAGCCCAGTTCCAACTGTCACGTGTCCATGTGTCCCTGGGAGAGACACTTAACCCCAAATTGCTGACTGCTGCGTCACTGGTGTGTAAATCAGTACAAATGGGCAAAGATGTGTTAGCTCGGGCTGAAGGACAACTCGCATAGAAACTTCAACCATCAGTGAGTAAATGTGAGAGCAAATAGGTAACCGTGACCTGTTATGTAAAAGCACTTTGAGTAGTCAGAAAGACTAGAAAAGCTATAGATAAGCTCAAATCCATCTACCATGTATCTTTTAGAATTAGGAATCTGCTGTTACTGCAATAAAACACGTGTAAGGCTCAAGGGTTTTATCACCTGGCCTTATCCTTTAGGAAAGTGATCAAATGGCTGCCTAGGGGCCACATCATGCCCCCCAGATTGGGGGAAATTGTTCTTTTGGTTTTATGAGGATCTTTTTGTAGTTATATCACTACAAGTATTAAAGACACCTACAAAACAATGGTAACCAATTAAAAGTATCAGATAGGGCCTGATTTTAGCATTTTTTAAATGATCGGGGATTGGAATTTAATACCGATTGTCTCAACTCCGTTTTTTGCGCCAGTTGCTCACGCATGTGATGTAGCAGTAGTGGCTAAAATGTTAGGGTTGTTAAAAAACACTTTAATTCCGACAGCTAAAGCAGTCCTGGTGCTGCCTTCAGTGGCGGCAAAACTAGCGTTTATGTAGTAGTAGAATCAGAGCTGCTTTTATTACAACCAATTTGATAAGACATTTAAAACAAACAAACAAAAAAAAAAAACATGAAAAAAGAATACAGAGCATTTACTAAAGCTAGCGGGGACAGAAGGAAGGCTGCAGAAATGACAAACTTTGGACTTTAAAAGCATGTCCCTAGGGACAGCATTAAGGCCAAAGGATTACAGAAAAGGTGGTTGTTTACATATCTCTTTGTGGTAGTTTTAATTGTCTTTTGGTGCTTTTGGATTCACAGTATGTCCTCTTAACACTTTGTTGCAGACACTGCTCTACTGCAGCATGGTTCGTGAAAACATATGAGGTGATCTAAAACATGATGCAACTGCTGTGAGGTTCACAAGGGACATTTAGAACTCTGACATTTGTCTCATGCCATCTCTTAGTCTCACTGCACACTGGATTGATTTCTCCACTGCAGAGTCAAAGCGTGCTGTATTGCGTGCATGTCAGTCTCATGCAGCAGAGAATGTCAAATGAGACACAGAGGAGATTAATTCTGTATTTGTACCTAATAAGTACGTGACTGTTTAATTTAATTTAATGAACTACAATACAGTGGGCGATTGTGACAGCCCTTGGGGGCAATCATAAAGATGTTATAAGACCGTATGTCTCCAACACCTTCCATTACTCACATTTTGGCTGTCTACTTCAATAATATTACCTAAATTCCTTTGAGTCTGCTTTAAATTCAAAGTATTTCATTTATTCAAAGCAAAGTCTGTTTCTGCTAAGAGAACTATTCAAGCGTAAACAGAGATTCAAATAAGTTCAACTGAGTCCGTAGTATATTTAACAGAATACATTAATTTGTTAATAAATACAAAATGTACACACTGAGCAGCCAAACAAGCTGATGGGACATCCCTCACTGGGATTGAAACATTTCTATAAGGGGTGACTTCATGTTTGATCTGCTTTACAGAAATCTGCCTGTTAGCCATTGAACCAAGAGGAAGAGGAGAATGGAGTAAAACCCAGTGATAAAAAACCTGAAAGCCCCAGAAAGAAGAAGCCAAGACGTCTAACTCTCTGAAGTGGCTGGCAGGGGTGTAGGTGATTCAGACTGAACTCACTTTTAAAATGCTTAGAAATACCGGTACATACAGTTTGGAAAAAAACATTAGTACATTATTTGGTCCAAATATTAACATTAATATTTGTGATTTATTTAGAAATCAAGCCCTCATAGTGAATGTCAAGAAAGAAAACTGCCCCTTGTACAAATGCAGATAATGACCCCTGCTTTAGGATAATCCTTCACACCATTTCAGTGTCTTGTTTAGCTTTCTACAGACTCATACACTACACAGTAAAAGTGGATGAAGTTTTCTTGTGTCTGGGTCACCTGTTCTTTGACGGCTGTGTTGACATTGGTGAGGTAGCGCTGACACATCATACAGAATGCCCTCATCTGCTTCCTCAGGGTCACCATGTCGTCCTGATTCAAAACAGATTAAGCATTTGTACCAACCAGTTTAAAACAGATTCTCCTCAGAAAGTTTAAAACTGTGACAATAAAGTTGCTTTTGGAGAGTCCTCACCTTCTTGGAGCTGCCCTCAGATGATTTGGCGAGGTGCCATAAGATGACATAGTGGGTACACTGAAGAGAGTGGATGACTATCTATTCGCATGAAAAGGAAATTTGGTTTCAGCAAACATTTATCATGACTGCCACTTGTAAAGTCATGAAACAAATCTCACTTCATTCATGAGTGTGCGTGTGTATTCACCTGCTCGGGCATGTCACCATTCTCTATGCCGGTGTTTAGAAGCTTGAAGTTGCTGGTAAAGAGGTCCCACCCTGACAGGTCATGGGCACTGCAGCAGATTTGAGAGGTTAAGTTGGTTTTCAGGACACTTACAGAATCACAGGTAAACAGTTGTTCAGATTGTGAACAGGCAGCACGTTAAAAGGACAGGTACTCTAGTGGAGGGGGGCCTTACTTGTGAAATGCTGTGATCCTTTTTAAAGTTGACAAAACCTGATAAGCATCATCTTCATCTGCATCTTCTCCCTGAAAAGAGAACTTGTGCAATAACATTACATTTTCCAGATAGGTCGCCACTCAACTGAGAACTGAAATCTCTAGAAATATCCTTGTGATCTATGTTCTGAATATTCATATATATCAAACATGTTTATGGAAAAAAAGACAACAGTTTGATAATAGCTGCAAGACTAAACTGCAGACTAACCAATTAAGCCCCTCATATCAAGCTCTATCTTCAGGCTGACTTCCTTGTTTTCAGCCAAGATTGGAAGGTGGAACAAGAAATGTATAAAAGCTGTGAAATTACAGCTACAGTTTGTGAGAAACAGTTTTCTAATGGTTACATGAAAGCTGGGTTAAGTATTTAGACACCATTACTTTTTAAGCTCCATTCTACTGTGCAACATGTCTGTGGGATGATTGCAGTGTGTGAGTGTGTTTTAGGGATGCAAGAATCCACGTGGCTCACGGTTTGGAAGGTACCTCTATATTTTTGGTCACAGTTTTCGGTTTGGTCTAGTCTATACAGCTTTTATTATTTTATTTTATTTTTTTTACAGAGGCGTTTGTAGGGAAATTTTACAAGACCAGCAAGGAATTACTGAAAAGAAAAAGCCATTTTTATTTCAAAACAATTTCTTTTTGTAGGTTTAATTAAAAATAAAACTTTTCCTTGCACATTTGATGCAGTGTGGTATAAAATAAGAAAAATAAACACTTCAGAGGAAATTTCAGCACTTTCATTTTCTTTTTACCCCTCGGTAACATGTGTTGTATCTTTTTTAAAATGCTGGAAGATAAACAACCTCTCGCACAGCTGTAACAATAAATAACTTTCAAAAAGCGTATTTTTTTATTTCCTCTAACTGTAATTTTTCTGAGCTGTCATCGAACACATGATGTAACAGTTAGCGTCTGCTCAGTAGGTCTTATTAAAGCTCCTTAGGTTTGTTCTAAAGCATGGGTAGATTTTTCACAGCCATATGGAGCAGACAGATGTTTTTTCTGTTTATTTGCAAATGCTGACCTATCTCCCTCCCTACTCCACCACAGAATATCATAAAAATGTAGACTATTCTCTCAAAAGTTCAGTGAGATATCTTGGCTAAACTTTGGTACACAGCTACTCTCTGCAGTTGTTTCCTATCCTTGCACACCTATTCACAGGCACAAACACAACAGAGAAAATACAGAGAGAAAAAGTTAACAAAAGAAAGCTGTTTGGACTGAGAACTGAAATTACTGCAATTCAGGTGTATATTGAACCATGGACAATACACACCTGAACTACTGAACCTTACAGTTTGTAATTTTCACAAGAATTGTTGCATCCCTAGCATGTGTGTGTGTGCATGAAAACTTTGTGCATTAACAAGAAGGCTGCAATACATTTGGCAAGTCCACTTGCACCTGTAGCCTCATGGATAAAATAAGGCATCAAAACATCTCAATTTTGCAGTGACAATTTCAAAACCGGCCAAAAATCTGGTATGTCTTCTGCATCAATCTTAAAAAAAAAAAAAAGTTTCCTGGAAAATCCTGCAGGGTCTTACGAATCATTTCATTTGATCTTATTCTATTTTATTTTATTTCTTATGTAAAGCACTTTGTGCGACAGAATCTTGTATGAATAGTAGGGGTGTAATGATCCATCGATCTAGATCGATACATCAATTGGTTAAGCAGTGATCCAATCAAATCGATGGAAACTCAAAACATCGATTAACATCTTTATCTTTAATATCTCCTTTATTTTGAAATTCTGACTGGATATCCATTTCACGGTTTCCGCCCAATTGCGCCTCGTTCTAAAGTTTTCAGGGCTCTCAAGTCTCACACATTCAGCGTATGAGACACGCATTTGAACCTAGTGCTATTAAAACAAAGTTTGATTGATTGACTGAAATAACCTGGCTACCAACACAAAACAACTAAATGCACAGCTTGAATTATGATGTGAGGAGGTGGAGGTTAGGAGAAATATATAGTTCTCTATGCCATAAAGGACCAGAAGCAAAATAAACATGTTTTCTGTCCACAGACATGTGCATCCAATCCTCCCTACCTCTTGTAGAAAATCCTCCAGTAGCCTGTTGAACTTGTCGACCAGCTCATCCAGTAGCTGAGAGCGGGCGATATCAACCCTGTTAAAGATTGTGAACTCCTCATTGCAGAGGGCATGGTAAGTCTTGGAGCAGGCTTCCAGGACTTCAGTGTCTGTGTGCTTCTCCACAATTTCCCTGATCTGTCGCAGCAGGGAATCCAGGTGCTGTATTTGTGAAAAGAAGTATTAAATCATAAGTGAACAGGGGGGTTGAGAAACATAAATTGTAAAGTTATACATTATTTATCAAGTTTACCAATGTATTCTTAAGTTCAAAAGGGATTTGTTTTCTGTCTTACCTTCTCAAGGCGCCCTGTGGTGTAAATTTCTAGGTCAAAGAACTGAGGCAGCTGCAACAAGTTTGTAATCTTTTCTGCATCCACAGCGTACTGCAAAATAAACGTTCAACTTCATGAAACACCAGACGCACACAGATCAACACTTCTTCAGAGGAGCACTTGTTGAGAAAACAGAACGGCTATAACAAACCTTGGCCAGTAGAGGGGGCAAAGCCACAGCAAACAGCTCTGTCATTCTGGTTCTGTCATCCAGCTGTGTCTTCTTCTCTTTAGCTGTCATCACCTGATCATAGATTCAACAAGTAAGACATTTGCTCTCACACCCAGAGTGCAATTAAGCATAAAGTGTACAAATACTGCTAATACAAAAACATCTGTCAATGAGGATCACAATGATATCAATGACAAAAACCATAATAACAACTATAAAAATTATCCTCTGGTGAATTCTCAGGTTAATCCAAAACATTCTATTGTTTTGTAGTAACCATGGGCAAATTGATTCACTATTGTAAAGCATCTGTTCTATCCAAATTAAGACAAAGACCCCAAAATGAATTACATAGTAATACTAGTAACAACAACAATTGTAATAAAACTTTATATCTCATAGATAAATGCTTGTCAGATCTTTTCTAAATTAAACTATTTGTATTAATATATCATATTTAAATCCATAATAAGCTGAATGTTAAAAAATGTTGCTCATATTCATCAAAAATTTGGGGATTTATTAATCAGACCCTTCAGAAAATCACAATTGCAACAATGAATGCAAATTCAGCTAATCCTCTCAATTCTGAGCAGCCTTGCAAATTTGTCCAATCCCCGCAACTTTTGCCAATCATCCCTGCTCTTCTTCCCTTCCAGACCCACAAATCAACATCAGGTTTTGGGCTGGCATCCCTGCTTGCACCTGAAAGGATGTGCCTCACAAGAAGCTCACTTTAACTGCCAGAATCAACGCTAAAGTTTCTTAAACTGGCTCCCTAATGTCTTACATGAAAGTAGGGGCAAACACCTCTTGCTTTATGAGCATTTTGTGGTGCAATACTAATAACCTCCATCACTTTACAGGCTCCACACAACAGTAAAACATGCCCGGGGACAACCATGAGGGTATACATATGTGGACGCGAGCGCTGAGGGCAAGCAGCAGATCAGTGACAGTTGGGCATAGAGATGGCCAATTGTCTGTATTTGAGTCGCTTCATATTTGGTCATTAAGAGATTAGCGCAACCCACCAGTCATTCCCAAAGAAACACAAGATACTTTACACAGACTATATGTAATTCATGTGCACTTTCATTTTGTTCCAGCCTATAATTTGCTTTACAGGTTATCTGCTATACATTCCTGCACAAGGATTCAGATTTTAACATGTTTTTTTAATTCAAATTTGACACAATGGCTCATAAAAACAGCCACACAGACACCCCTGATGATTTGGCCATGACAAGTAATGTTAATATTGAAATGACCTCTACATCCATGGTTACTAACTATAACTACCTTTACAATCATTTAGACATGGAGACCCTCTTGAAAACAAGATGCCACACTTGAAGGTGCTAAGCATGGATAAAAATATATTCAGCAGAGACAAATATAATGAGGACAGATTTATGATCTAGATGTCCATGGGTTTGTCGCTATCATTAAGTCTTATTTTTAGTCTCTTAGTCTCTGCCTGGATAGATCCATCTCTGGATGTATGTATATGTACATATGTGTGCGTGTGTGTGTATATATCTATAAAATGAAAAGTATGGCTTCAGCCTGCTCCATTGTAAAATACCTTGAGATAACACTTGTTATGAATTGGCGCTATACAAATAAAGATTGATTGATTGTCAAGTATCCAGGATACAACTTCTGAGCCTCCTACCTTAAGAAAAAACTGCTCTTTCCTTTTCTCATCCCAACCTCTATTCTCTGTTTAAAGATGAAGCAGTTTCTCCAAAATATTTAACACATCAACTCGATCCCTGTCCAAATGTTTGCCCTCTCAGTCCATCTACAGAGCCCTCCGTGTCCTCCTGCTGGACAAAAGCAACCAAATGTGCTTTCGAGTGCAATGGTTAAACAAACAGGGGTGAGTCTTAACTTGCTTTTTGGTGTAGTCCAGGCCCCTCGCTATAGGTAAAAAAAAGAAGAAAAAAAGCTGATGAGGTCAACAGCACCCCTCAGAGGGGCCCTTTACCCCTGACAGAAGAACCTTGGATATTTTGGTTTATGTTGCCCAAGAGATGGTAGCAAAATCTCAAATTTTGATAAGTAATGGTTCCTAAAATAATACTGATTTCTCAAACACACACAAATAGTAAAAAGCATGTGTTATGTAACAAATTTTTGCCATCTCTGGAACTAGCATTTTCAGTATCAAGACAAGGGGAAACAATGATTCAAAAAGGTGTATATAAAGATGGCTTGTTATGAACTACGACTGACTGTAAACCATGCTCTTTCTGTAGGCTCAGCTTGCCCCTCCACCTGTTACTTAAATCAGATGCAAACTGAACCAACTGTCAGGACGCTTTGGTCCTGAAAAAGCTGCTTTGTTCTCTGTAAAAGGTTTGTTAGTCACTCTTACCCTTTTTCCAGTGCCTCTTCCAACAGGTGGATGGCATTCAGCAGCCTGACGTACAGTGCACAGCATGATCTCTATCAATGCTGTTTCTTGTCTGTCAGTAAGAGCTATGAAAACAAAAAATTAGGGGAAAACAATCAGCGTAATCCTTGTCCAGTTTGTGCTCCTAACATCATACTGTTGGAAAGGCTGGCAATAAACCACACCCATACCTTCCTCTCCTGGCAAAGGGTCATCTAGCAGTAAGCTGATCATACACTCCCAGTCCTTCAGTAGCTCTGCCCCACATTCCCAGAGGGAGTCCACCAGGTATGCTGCATGTTCATGGAGCTACACAGAAAAATAGACAGAGATTACAATGGATTACTGTACTACTTTAATATAGTATCCACACAGAAAAAAATGGAGCTTGTGTGACAGCAGCTGTAAACAGCCTGTTATCATACCTCACTCTCAAGAAAGAAGAAGACAGTAGTCTTAATGAGGTTAGCGTTGGGACTTTGTCTGCCTCTCCTTTTCGGAGCGCCTTCTTCCTCTGGTTCTCGCTGGCTGAAAAGTCTGTGAGAACACTTAGAATTAATTGGGTCTAACACAAAAAAACTGGCCAAACTATTATCTAACTGAAAAGATGGGACCTTTATTTCCAATGTTCAAACACCGATGTTGCACAGGTACACTTTCACAAGGATTCACATTCAAAAATCTTAATTGTCATAGTCCAAAACCAACATTTGGACACTGACCTAAACTATTTAGCCCAATAGACATCTGTCCCCTCATCTCTGAACATTGGTGGTGCACAAAGCACTACTGATTTATACATTTAAACTTAATATGCCTGAAGTAAAATTTAGTAAACTTCATTTTTTTCCACAGAAATCTTTGCTCTATCAAGAATAAACCACTGATAAGTGGCTATAATAGTAGCATAAATTAATTATTAAGAGTTTGTGTATTCTCACCTGTGTAGGTGAGAGAAAGAGTGTGCATGTGTGTAATGGAGATATGTTGTCTTCACCAGTTCATCCATTTGAGAGCATTTGGCTTGTGTGAATGTCTGTAAATGCACAGTGCTGCCCTTCTTGTACAGAGAGACTTTATTGTGCATCACCTAAATCAATGGTTCTCAAATGGTGTAGCAGGGGTCACTGTTGTGCCTTGAAGCAAAATCTAGGTGTGCCCCAGAAATTTAACAACCATTAAAACAACTTTATGACTAATAAATTCATTATAATTTTACTACAACATAAATGTTGGATTACTTCGTTGAACAATATTTCACAAGTCATGCAGTTGTCATATTTTATCAGGCATTTGTGGATAAGAATAAACATGTGAAACGGTCTGATAAGTTACTATGACATGCATTAAAAATCTATTTTGTATGGTCTGAAATCCACTTATCTAAATAACAAAGGCACTTGAATTGAGCAACTGTGTAGCCATTATCTTAAGTCACAGTGCAAATGGCAGGTATAATATTTACAAGACTAGAAAGCCACCTGGTACCAGTAAAAACATATCTATCATCAACTAAAAAACACACTTTGGTGCTTAGTTTTGGCATCATTCACCAAATGCCAACATCTAAGATGCAAACCCCTCTCTGCCTTCTCTACACAGCTGTCAAATACTGACATCCAGCTAAAGAAACAGATATTACAGATAAAGAAGCATTGTTACAGAGGCTGCAACAAGAGTAAACATTATTAATACACTCACTTCTCCTCAAATTATCAATTAGGAACTGTTCAATCACATAAATATAAACTATTTTAACCTGTTAGTAAAACTGGACATGTACAGAATCCCTTTTTCACTATCATCTACTGGGAAGATCATTTCAGACATACTTCTTGAAGAGAAACTCTCCAGCTGCAATGGCGACCGGTCTGTGTGCAGAGTAGACCAAGTGATACACACTCTCACAGTCCTCTGGGGTCAACACCTCATCTGTACTACTGTGGAAACAAACCAAAACAATCAACATTAGTCACAAAAGTACACATAAACTTGAGAGAAAATCTAAATCAAGGTTTGCGCGCTGTTTCTCACTGATTGGGGGCCGTAGTTAGTGTTGCCATTATCAAAAAGGACTGAATAGAACAGAACTGAAGGCAACAGCCACTTACTTTAGGACTAGAGTGAGCAGTTTGATAGCTTGCACTGCAACGTCATATTCTTTGTCAAGGGTCATAGAGACAATGCGATCCTGTACACAAAGAGGAAGAAATCAGAGTTACATGAGCCTTTTGGCTAAAATTAAGTCAAGTTTATTTAGAACCCTTTAGGAATTTAATTAATGTGTGTGTTAATGGAGCGTAAGCCCAGTTATGGCTGTTTCAAAGAAAAAATAAGTGAAACATCAAAGTTAGTAGTTGTGTTAAAATTGTCCAGCAGGTGGTGCTGACCTTAAAGCGACTTGTAAAGAGTTCCAGCCTTGCATTGAGTTCTCTGTTGTAGTACAGACCTTGCAGGGCTGTCAGACACTTCAGACGTACCTCTCCTTGCTGCAATGGAGTATCAGTAAAAAACATTTTTTTACTCCCAAGATGAACACAGATAAGGGTTACAAACAGTAAATAATATACATGTGCACAGACTGTATTTTCTGTCAATGCTCAGTCATCATTATGGGTTCCCTGACTGATTGAATAGAAAGCCTGGTTTCTTGTCACAAAAAATAAGAGATCTAAAAATTCATGGAACACTAGAAGAGATTGAAATTGAGATTCACATTTTTTGTCAGGCTAACTTAACTGAAGCTGCAAGCAGGCTTTAGTCTTCAGAATTTTTGTGCTTAAAATGTATACGCAACAGCCTTTCTCACCTTTAAAGATTTTTTTAGCTATTCATTTACATTACACTCGAGACTGAGATGCAAAGTGTGTAACATCAATTACATTGATCAAGTCCAGTATACAAAACCCACCATGGAGTAAGATTATGTAAATATCTGCATTCTTTTACACACATATAAAAATCTGAGGAGTCAGTCCAGAAAATTAAGCTATTGCTGGTACAGAGAGGAGTTTCCTGTGACCCACCTTATCATGCATTGTCCATCCCACATACTTCAGATAGCTGTCGTTGAGGAAGGCATCACTATAGAGTTTCATCCAAACTCCAATCTCTTCTATACAGATAGCCCTGATTTCTGCTATTGAATCTCTGTTAAAACATAACAGAGAGGACAAAGACAGGTTTTATAGCAGAAATGACAGCTAGTTAGAATACATAATCTTTTGTTAACGGATTGATTAAAAAATGCGAGGTTGTACCGATATCTGTGAACAAACACTCCTTTGAATATTGCATTCATCATGTTTTCAATCTCATCCTGGTTTTCTTGTAGCTGAAAAAACAAAACAGAAAAAAGTTAAAACATACCGCGTGTGACTATACTGTTAAAGTAAGTATTAAAGTAAGTATTGACCAGAACGCGTTAACATAACAAGGCATGTGTGACAACCAACTCTGCTGTCACGCTGCGGTGCCACTGCTCAGTGAACAAACAGATGGATGCCCAGTGGGGCCTGCTGTTACATAACCTTATAAACTGACAATGGCAGCTGAATAAAGCTCAGCCATAACTCAGTCACTGCAGGTCTACCACCTACAGAGGTGTTGCAGGCCTAAAATGGAACAGATTTATTGTCACTTGCGCCAATGATTCACAATTATTTGTTCTTGCACTTTGACTGCTTAGCTTGGGACGCAGGGTGGCTGTGTTTGGGAGATAGTATGAAATGTCTGAGCTGAACAGTATGTTAAATCACCATTTTGTAAATATATTTTCATCAATTCTGGTAACAATTAAAAGAACTTCAAACAAGTACAAAAAAGCTACAGCAGGGCAGCAGGATGTTTATTTTTGTTGGATCAATAATCAATTATTTGAGATCACAAATGACCCTTGACAGTGTTCAACTGGTAAATGGTAAATGGACTTGAGCTTTCCTAGTCTTTTTGAATACTCAAATCTCTGCAAAACCACATGTCACATCTACTCATTCATACCATTCACTCTCGGATTTGCTCACTGATGGCCCTGGGTTCCAATGCAAGTTGTCCATCAGTCATAGCTTACAGATCAATGCTGAGGCTAAACTAAAAAGCACATTTTTATTATCATGAGAGTATGATACTGCACAAAGAGCCCAACAGACAGGATGCCTGTGAGGTGATAAACACCCCCAAATAATGTCCCTTCCCACTGCATTTCTTCCCCACATGCCATAAGTGGCATCAGTAATCAAAGCGGCTGTATGCTGAAGCCTCTGGTTAGAGAGTGAGGATGCCCTGCAGTTCCATCTGTCCCCGCATGTTAGCCTTCTTGCTCTGTTGTTTAAGAAATTGCACTATAGGCTTATGTTTCTCTGCACTCTTGTGGGTTTTTGAACTCACCTGCTGCTACAGCAGAAAAGAGAGGAACTTTTCAAAACTTAGGTGAACTGACTACAAATCAGGCTTTTCAAAGGCCTACAGACAGAAGAGGGTGACGTTTTCATGTAAGTTACACCCCAGTGGTTTTGTTCATCTTTTTCAACATTGTTGTTAAAACAGTGATGTGAAATCAGGGTTGTACTTTTTGAAAAGTGCACGAGGCTCAACATCATCTTTAAAAAGCTCTCTTTTTCTTTCTCCCAACCTACCACATCATGTAGTTTGGAAAAAAACACTAACACGTTATCATCACATCAAATACTCTATCAGAACAATAAAAAGAAAAAAAAATCTATATTGTCATCCTTAGGAAATCCCTTTATTTGAAAATTCCTACCCCATGCCTATTTGACATCCTTATTTTCATTTGTTGAGTGTTCAACAGCATAAATTTGAGATACGAGTATGACAAAGACAATGACTGTCTCAATTTAAAAGCTACAACTTTTGGAGGGCCTGCGTATAGAGGACTTAGACCTGGAATGAGACAGTCTGGCATTCAGAGAATTCCTTGGTTTAAACTTGTTTCATCAACTCTCCCTATCCTTACCCATGTTTCTAAACAAAGCCCTGTCACATAGAAACATCAACAACTGCATCTTAAACACCCATTTGAATTACTCTGATTGTGATGCCAACATATTTGTCCACAAACACACAAGAAAACACTGAATGCGTTACAACTTAAATGTTTGAGATTAAAAGAGCTTTAAGACTTCTGGCTGACCAATTGTTCAATTTATTTATTTTTTATTTTTTATTTTGTTGTGTCCCGTATATGTTAGTGACACATACTCAGACTATTGGCTAACTTTTATTACCATAATGGTTTACTAACAATTAAGCAAAAGAATTAAAGTAAAAATAGGGTAGGCCAAGGAAGAGTCACCAGATGACTGCAGCCCACCCATTCACATCTCTCTGGAAATGGATCGCGACCATGGCAGACCATGAGATACAAGCAAATATCAAATTACTGTCTGCAGGTTCCATATGGTATTGTGGAAAGTTTGCACGTTTGGTTATTTTTGCCGGTCAATGACACAATAAAATGAAATTGAACAAACGTCCAAAAAAATTGGAATATGCCTTACAGTTATAAAAAGACTGTTCAAAAAAAATAAAAATTAAAAAACAAGCAAGTACGATAATAAGGCCCGCCTAATTGATTCTACATAAATTACCCTTAATGGGCGTCCTTAAAACCATTCGATTATATGCAGATTCAAACCTCTGTACACCTGGTTTTAGTACATGTAGCCTTCATTTTTGAAGCATTAACCACCATTTTGATTTTTTGGAGCAACTTCATGTGCTGGTGTTACACTGTGCAGATCCAGTTCACCTGACAATCTAGACAGCTGAGCATCTGACCTAGCTTTTTATTAATTAATATTTTCAATTAAACTTTGATCCACAGAGCATTTTGCTCAAGAGAGCAGACAAGCCAGCAGTATTAGGATACTTGCAGCTCCAATTTGGAGGCTGACCATTTGATCACAAGGTGGGTAGCTGCAGTTTTTGTAAACTTTTTTCTCTCTGTTGTGTACATGCTACGCAAAAGACCAGTCTAAGCCATGGGTGGAAGAGTCCACTTGCACACAGACTGGGATGTAAATATTCTATGACAAGTTGTCAATGAAGGATTCAATTTTCAACTAGTCATTAAATTACATCTTTTTTGTGCAATATGCAAACTTTCCCTTAACTCATTTTTCTGTGCAGTGAGACATCGCAGTCTTCTTACTGTCTTTGTTGAAAGCAGCATCAGCAGACATCAACCTTAAAACCAACAGAAAAACAGCATAGCATATCAGTAGCTGCTGCCGTTTGCTTGGATCCTTTATCTTATATTCTCCGGGACTGTTTCATTGTCTAAACTGCACATAAAGGAGTTAAGTGTCAATGCATTAGGCTCCATTGTGTCAGACGGCACAAGACTCATGTCGGCACTTTGGCCGAAGTTGAAGAGCCAATCAGGCTAAAAGTGTGGCAATTAAAGGGTTAAAGCGCGCAGCAACCACAAACAAGCGTATTTACTTAATACACATCTTTGGACGGGTCAGAAAGCTGCTCAAATAGACAAAGCTTAAATCTTAAGGATAGGGCCTGACATCACTTATCAAAAAATTCTAAATTATATGGAGCTTAAATAGAAAGAGTCAAAGCCACATGGTAAATTTTCTCTCACAAGTGTCATAAATGTTGAGCTTCAGCTGACAGGAAAAAAATATTTGTTTAGGCTTCAGCTGCTAATTGTGTTTCTGTGTGATGCTGTCAAAGTGTTTTCTCTGCATCTATTTGGGCTGTGCACAAGAAATCACGTTATTTACAGCAATAGTTATGATCAAACTGACATTGCACAAGGCTGAACTTCTTAACATCATACTATCACCATCTTGAAATACACCGATATGACCTAATGTGGGAGACAAGCTGTGGACTTCTGGTCAGTATCATTATGCAACGAAGCACTGTTTCTGCAGCAAAGCAGCAGCTTACAATACAAATGGGAATTTTCATGTGTGAAAGGTTGTTAAGCTGTGACATTTCTGTTCATAACTACACGTTTCAGCAATTTACACAGGTACAGTGGTCACACCAGTAAACAGGAAGCAGCCTGCTTTTTGAAAGAAAAGTTAGAGTAGGTCTTTAGTGTGTTTTATACACTGGACACAGTTGAGACTGGAGCCATGTGGGAGCAGGCCAGCACTGTACTAGAGTGGAGGGAACTGTGCATCAGCTAGGCATGGTGCAAATGGGCCTTTAGTATTAAATACACCCTTATGGTAGGACATGCATTTGAGAGAAATAGAGAGTGGCCATGTGGCTGGCCTTACCTCCTTGCGTTTCTGTAGGAGCAGCTCCAGCCTGTCGTTTGCTCTTTTGGCTACCATTTTATTTCTTTCAGCCTCATACTGCCGCTGGGTGTTGTCCATATTGATGCTCAGGTTGAGAGCTACATTCACCAGAGCTGTCATCAGCTTCATTGCTATTAAACACACAACAAGTGACACATAAATCGGTGAGAAATCATAATTAAAAGAAATCTACAACAGCTCTGCTCTAACATAAAAACATGGTAGCAAAGTCCTGAGCTAGCACTGAGACAACAAATGTATGGCTTCCTTGAAAATGTACTTGTGTGCATTGGCCATCTGTCATGACTGATTAGGCTGTGGTGTGGGATGCAATCCATAATGACTTCTTTATCATAGGCTTGATGTTGCACAGTGTATGACTGTCTTTACTTGCTTTTTACTTGGCTGTCAGGAAAAACGTGTTCACTGCAAATAAATATATTCAGCAAGTTCAAAATTCTCTAAATCTGAATTATCAGCTGCACTAGTAAATGAGGCACAGCTACATTGTGCACTTTGTGTAGCTTTTTCCGGTACCATTTTTTCAACCATGCCTGGTTTATAATCCTACTGGCTACCAGTAAAATAGATGAGTTGTCTGTATACAGTCATGTGGATGTTCTTTTAATTATGGACCAACAGTCCATAACCAATCTGTAGAGGCGTGCTGTCCATGTAGACAGTCACTTGCATGTAGTGATCACAAGGAGAAACTAATGTCTTCACAATTTTTTCATATTTTTCTTTCTCAAAAAGCCTCTTTACTTCATAATCACAAAGAATTTCAACATATCCCTAATACTGGTCAAGGAAAATCTGTCAGCTGCAAATAGCTTCACATGACTCTTCAGTAGTCAGAGTAATGGGTGTTTTACCATTTCACAGACAGACAGACAATATGCAGTATTCATGTGTTTAACATACATTTTGACAAACGATCCTGGCACTGCTGACTATTGGTTAAACAACCAACTCTACCCTAAACTAACGTCCATGTTAACCATACACACAGTTCATCTTACCTGCCAGTGTTGAGGTGTGTCTGAAGGCTCGGACTTGGGAGTCCGATAAACCGGTGAGGAGGGAGATGACTGTGTCCATCATGTACTCATCATAGATGATACTGTATTGACACTGGCGTACAAGCACCGCAATGAATTCACAAAAGCTTGATTTGAACTTCTTCCACTGGGGTCCTGCTATGGTTAGAGGGTAATCGCCACTGTCCTATAGAAGCCACAGAGGAGATAGCAAAAGCACATGCAATGATGACAAGTCAGTTGTTAAAGATATCATGTAATGTTAGCAACATTCTTACATGACTGGGTGTGCAATATTTAATATACACATGTTCAAAATGGGTAAATGGAGCATATAATAATTAACTAGGAAATTTAAGTTACCTCATCAAACTCCTCTGTCATTCGTCTGATGATCTCAGAATTCTGCATGTTGCGGAACATTTCTCCACTGACCACACCTGATAAACACAGAGGTTAAAAAGAATAAAATCTAATGCACATCAAGGAAGACCAACACTGGAGCATGCAACAAGTGTGTTTCAAGAGGATCATCTCTAATGGTATTCTTCTATTTGTAGCTCAACTCAGCATGACTCTTGATAGTTTTATTTTCTTTTTCTTTTTCAGTACATACTTCAATTGTACCTTCTTAACCTGAGCTGGGTTGTTTAGGTGCAACTGTCTGACACTGCCCTCTTCTCCCAACCAAACAACAATGGTGAGCTGTGTGACAACAGTGTTACTGACTCTCAGTCTGTGGCTTTTGTCATAACAGGAAGATGACTTTTGTGACAGAGACGAACAGAGCAAACAATGGTAGGCATTTAATTGCCGTGTATTATATGTATCCCGCTGGTGATACTCCTGGAGACAATAATCTCTGACCACTCAATTGCCAGCAGGGTATTCATGTAACATTTTACTAACAGCTCATCTCACTTGCAACCTCTCCGAGGTGACATATAAAAACTACCGGGTAACCATTGTTTCCTAATGTGGAAAAACTAAGTAAAATATAAGAAGCACAGGGTCAAGCTGAGCCACTCTGAAACCACATGAAGAAAAAACCTTTTTAAGAAAAACATTCCAGTATTTTCCTCTAAACATTAAATGGGGTCAAGCAGGAAAAACCTTCATAGACAAAGACACGTACCTTTACATCCTGAGCACTGGATAAAGAAATTGATGAGATCTAGAAGCGCAACATCTCTGTCATGTTTGTAAGACTCAATCCAGTCATCAACGACAGACTGCAAGAATAAATAAACAGAAATATTTAGATTAATAATTCTTATTTACAGACGGTGGTCTGTAAGATGTGACAATGTAAACAGATTTTAAAAGGAGCTCTCTGAAAGTCTTTCATACCTGCATTGCACTCCTTCCCAACCTCACCACCTCAAACAGCATCATGTTTTCCATGCCATTCTCTTGGTGGTGGCCATTTATACGGCCGGGTCCCTTCCCTCCTTTTCCTTTCTCCCCAGGGGACTTCTTTCCCTTCTTGCCACCCTACACGACAATAAAGGACCATGACAAATAATTAATTAAATACAAATACACAATAACAAAGGGTGAGACTCACCTAAAATAAAAATTGAATGGTTACAGTGCATAACAAATTTATTAGACAAAAATCTGTGTGCCACAGCTGCCTTAAATTATAACAGCAATGGCAATTAACAAAATCATATTTATGCGTCTGTCATGGTTAGTACACTAGTACTGAATTTTTAAATATATTGTTTAACAAAAAAAAGAAAAGAAAGAAAAACGTAAACAAATCACAGTTATCTACTTTCATTCCTGAACAGAAAAAATATTTTTTCGTGGTTGAATGTTTTGCTTGATTAATTTCTGACTTCTCAGAGAAGGCCAGTGAACCGGCTCAAATTAGGGTATTAGAAGGTGAATTCATATTGAATGTCCTCATTCCTGTTCAAAATGGTGAAACGTTGAGTTTTGCATTAAAGCACTTCATGAGGCCGGATGGTCTCTGAGACAAATACGGACAGACAGTGTTCTCATAATGTGGTCAAATATGCTTTGGAGTCAACTGCCAAGACTGGTGCTTACAAAATGCGCCAAGGAAAAGGCTGGAAAGAAAGTTAACTGAAGCAGATGTCAGACACCTCAAGATCTTACGTACTAAAGACAGAAGGAAGACCACTGCTGATCTTCAGGCAGAGACTGAGAAAGTCTCCAGAATGATCATGAGCAGACTGACAGAGTAAGGCTTAAAGGGAAGAATGGTTGCAAAGAAGTCTTGATTGAGTCCAGTAAACATCCAGAAATGCCTTAGATTTACCAGGGGGCACAAACACTGGACTGTTGATGACTGGAAGAAGATATTCTGGGTGGACATGTCCAAGTTAGAACTCTTGGGATAGAACTGTTATGTTTATATCTGCAGAAAACCTGGAGAACATTTTAATGCCAGATGCACTGCACCCACAGTGAAGATTCCATCATGGCATGGGGATTCATTTGTGGAAACAGCATGTGCAATTTAGTGAAAAAAGTGACTGTATCATTAACAAGACCATCTACCAAAACAACTTAGTGCATCATGACATCCCTTCTGGACTGAATCTGATTGGTCAAGGGTTCATGTATCAACACAATGACACCAAGCATACTCCAAGACTGTGCAGAGACTATTTGCAAAGGAATCTAGAGTACTGGAACTGATGGACTGACCAAGTCAATGTCTGGATATGAATCCTATTGAACACATTTGGGATTTAGTAGATTCAAAATAAATAACGATAATATATTTAGTTTTAAACAAGTTTTTAAAAGATGTATACATTTTTTTGGTTTCTCATTTTTATGACAGGTAGTCAAATAAACTTGTTAAAATATCCTGATCTAAAGCTTAAGACCCATTGAAAAATGGAAAAAATGTGCCCTGTTGGATCTTAAGAAGGTTCTTAGTAGAGCTGCAAAATGCAAAAAGAAGAAATGGGAGTGAAAGCCAAAAATTCTAAGAGAGCAACATCTTGAAAACAACAGTTAAACTGAAATCGGCTGTTCATCAGCTGATCAAGACTTCAAGACCATGCTCAAAAAGCTGAAACCCCCCTCAAAACAGAAATAAAAGTGTCAAAAAGGACTTAGTAATTAGTACCTCCACTGTTCTTCTTTCTAACTTCAAAAAATTGTGTTCGACATGCATGATGTGAGGGTTTCCAGGAGGCTAGTGGGAATGTTGCTCCAAGTGGTGAAGACGGCTTCATTTATAGCATCCACTGTCTGGAACTGATGTCCATTTTTGTAAACTTCCCTTGCCCCCCATCCCCAAATATTCTCAATCGGATTTAGATCAGGGGAACACGCAGGATGGGCCAAAAGTGATGTTATTCTCCTGGACTAAGTCCTATGTCAAGTGGGCATTGTGAACTGCAGCGTCTCATTACCCAGTCATTACCACACAGACGAGGGCCTTCAATCATGAGGGATGCCTGCTGCAACTTCCCACATGGGCCAGCGGCCGTTTGACACCTCTGCACAACCTGAAGCCCCACTGTTCCATTAAGGAAAAGCACCACAGATCATGATGGCACCCCCTCCACTGTGCCGTGTAGAGAACATCTCAAGTGGGATCTCCTTGTCATGCCATTGGAAGCCATCAGGACCATCAAGGTTTTTCTCATCAGAGAAATAAATATTTCTTCCACCTCTCACTGCCCCCCATTTCTTGACAGACAGCCAATCGGATCCTTCAGCTCAGCGCCACTTAAGTTTTTTGGGTCAACCACTTGACTTTTTTGTTCCATACCCCTCAAGATCTTGAGAAATTCAAAATGACTGTCTTTGGTTTCCACAAATGGAACACCAATCGGCTGGCAACCGGTTCAGGGTGTACCCTGCCTCTCACCGAATGACAGCTGGGATAGGCTCCAGCCCAACCGCGATCCCGAAAGGGATAAGCGGTATAGAAAATGAATGAATGAAAATGACTGTCTTACTGTGTCCAACCTCAGCAGCAATGGCAGGTTGCAAGAGGCCTTGCTTACGCAGCTCAACAATCCGAATACATTCAAAGAGGGAAAGCTTTGTTGCCTTTGCCATCTGGAGGTCATGATAGTGTGAATACCTGACAGAAAATTATGTGGAATCCAAAATTTTGGCACAGATTTTGTCTTTTAAAGGCTGTGGCCTTAATTTTTTGATCAGCTGACAAAAGCATGTTTGAGTTTAAATGCAGTTTTCCATAAACTGCCTAATTTGATAAATTACCATTTCTTCTTTTGCATTTTGAAGCTCTACTTAGAACCTTCTTAAGATCCAACAGGGAAAAAACACAAATTCTTGCAATTTTTCAACTGGTCTTGAGATTTTGATTAGGGGGAAAATATATATAATATATACATACACATATATATATATATATATATATATATATATATATATATATATATATATATATATATACACACACACACACATACATACATACATATATATATACATACATATATACATATATATATATATCATAGAAAGATTGATATAAATAGATAGATAGATACATTCAAACATTCATAACTAACTTATTCACAACCCCATGCTTTCCTTACCTTTCCCTTAGCTGAGCCTGCAATCCTTCCATCAGGATCCTCAGAGAAATCTGTGTCTGAAGAGAATCGTGTGTCTGTATCGCTGGAAGAAACAAGCAAATATTAGAGTTATTTGTGTTTATACTTTATTTATTAGAAAAACTTTTTAAAAAATAATAATAAACAAGTGAAATGGGCACTTACTGAGTATAGGTGTACTCTGATGGTATTTCTGGTGCTGCTATCATTTCTGTAACATCTTCTGGAAAACTTCAACTTATGACTGACTCGAAATCTTCAAAAAAACTTGATGGAAAGGAGTCTGCATGTGACCTAGAACATATAACACAAACATTTCATCAAAAAGGAGAAAGAATATTCTGGGTCAAAACAAACTCTGCATGTGTGGACATAAATCTCACACTGTAGTAAGTTTATGTATCTTTGATGCCTTTTACAGACAGAGAGAGAAAAAAATGTTTCACATGGTAACAGGGGGTGGACCAAAATGATGCTGTCAGGCTACTCTGCTTGGCCATTGGCTCCCTCTCTTTCTGGCCTCCCCTGATTTACAGTCAACGTCACACCAGAGCATAGGAGTATCTTCCTATAATGCCAAATATGGCACTGCTCTACCCGCCCTATACACACCTACACCAATCAAAAAGCAGTATCAACATCAACAAGATACTGCAGGCCCAGGAGGAAAAACTATAGCATGGATGAGGTGTGTAAATTAGTGGCACCTACATCACAGAGAGGGGTGAATAACTCATTGGACAGGGTTTCATGACTGATATATAATTTAGGGAACAAATTTCAATGCCCTTGCTTGGTCGTTAGAGTAACTTGTATCACTTTAGTAAAATAGATCAGAATTGAAAAGGAAAACCTAAACTCCACCCCTTATTTACCCCCTTTGGGTGCAGTGGGTCGTCTCCCAGTCTCACTGCACGCAACGATGACGTCCTGCTGTGTAATTTTATGTATAAACGAATATACGTGCAGCAAGCAGCCCTATAGTTTTTGATGTAAACTGCGATCAAACCGTTGATCTACTGTCCTCATATCAATGTTTTACTCATATTTCATTAGTACATAACGATGGATGTGGAAGTCGGAGCACAGTCAATATACACAGTTCAAGTGGGCCAACGCAAAATAACCAGTATCTAACATGTTGATTAGATTTACTAACTGAAAAAGTTTTTCATTTAAAGGTGAAGATAAAGAAAAGTGCAGAGTTGTTAATACTAAAATGAATGCTGCGTGGTAGAAGGCGAAATACTATGGGTGTAGACTAAAAAGTGGCGCCAAATCTTCCAGGGTACCTCATAAACTTCTTCCTACCGAAAGAGTCGTGTCGCTTTCAAACTTGATGAAGCTCCGGAATCAAAATGACGCGCATCCCTGTAAGTTAACTGTGCTACAATCTACCGGCCCATTCCCTTCTTCATAGCCCCAACGGCCGCGCTCTCCATCGGCTCCTGTCAAAATTGACGCCGGTGCTGCCGCCAGTGCTAACGCTACAAGCTAGGCGGACGAGTGTTCGGCACCTTTTCTTTGGCGTCAGCTGAGTGAAATTATGAATCGCATGCACTACACTGTGCGAAGAAACGGAGAATGATAAGTGGTGACAGGATCCCGCGATGAATTATCGGCAGAGACGGAGAGGATGCCAATAATTCTTAGCGCCACCGTATTGAGACCATAATAACAAAACAACGCAGGCTGTACTGTACTAGCGCATGCTAATATTGGCTGTCAGACAATAACGCCAGTATTCAATATTTCCGGGCACCAGAGCGTTTTGTGGATTTTCAACATATATATCGCCTGCTTACCCATAGACAGACAACAATATACCTCGAATTTTGTGAGTAACGGCCTAGTATAAACTCCCACTGGTTAGCTCTGTTAGCAGCTAGTGCTAACGTTACCTAAAAAAACATCACGTCCTTGCGTCCTCCATCTTGCCTCGGGAGTTCCAGTGCCGTATTGCATAAGCAACAAACACTTTGTTTACAAATGTGTAAAGTGCAACTAATTGACCTAGCAGTATTTTACGATATAATCGGCTGGGATCTACTTATTTCACGCCACCAAGCCTGAGAATCGGAGCGTTAGCTTGCTAACAATCGAAGTAGCCGTGAACCGCGAGCTAACAGCGACTCGGTTGAGGCAGATATCCGCGCTCGCTCCGAGCTCACATAGCGTTAGCCAGGCTAGCGAGACGGCTAGCAAAATACAATTCAACTAACTTCCAGATAGCTCTCCGCCATTTTACAGCTAACTTACCTTATTGAGAAATGTAGTCCAAACAGATCCTTAACTTTTAGGACTCCTATGCGGTCTCCGTCTGAATGTGTGTACAATAGTGAAAAAATAGTTTAAAAGTCGCGGTCAGAGGCGGTTTCGGACGTTCTCTCACCCCGCTTGCTCCGTAGTTCGGTTTGTTGTTTCGACGACCCGGGAGGAGGAAATCCTGGTGCAGAGCTACCACCTAGCGGCCACAAGACCCGCATTACATAGCCCGTCATGAGATGACATCTAGTGGTAAACATGTAGTACTACATCACAAGACAGAACGTGCGTGATCAGCAGTCTTCCCTGAGCTATGAAACAAGGTATACACGGACAAGTACGGACAACTTCCTCTAATTGAATTGATTAATCTCCTCTATTGAATAATAAAAACTGATGGGTTTAAAATCTTTATTTTTTAGCAATAATTTTAAATGACTGGAATTCTGGGAGTGAGGATTTAATTAATCCTTGGTAACTTCTCAGCATACTCTATATATCTATATACACGACATGTTTTTCTATAATTGTTTGGCATTGGTTGTTTTACTTCTGTTCCTCAGGTTCTTGAATCCTACCTTGAAAAAAATACAACAATAATTAGAGAATAAAATCCATCACATATTTTATTATGTTACACAAACCCATTCTATCTTGGTTACATGGCTTGTATAGTCTATTTAACAAAAAAATGAAATCAGTTTCTCTTAAAAATATATATACCATAATTATTTTTGGAATAACACATTTATTCCAAAACACATGGATTATCTGCAGACCTCAAACCAGTGTTGATTTTGACAGTTTAAGAAGCAAATTCTACCATTATTTATACACAATGCAGCTAACATTAATAAAATAAAAGTCTGAAATATTACACCAGACAAAATAGATGAATGAAATATATATGAACGAACTCACAAATTAGCATTCAATGTCAGCTTCAATTAAATTATGTCAAATGAAAAAACAAAAAATACACACAAATACAAGGAGCTAAACAAAGGCACCTCTGGCAACAGAGATTTAAAATGATAATTTTCATTCAGTATTTATTTAAGGGTGGTGCAACTTATTGATCAAGAAAATAATCACCTTTTTTTTATAAATGATCTTGTTATAGCTGTTTGTATTTGGATATCATTGAGAGGAAAAATCATTGTCTTTGTGATATGCACTCATATAAACAACATGGTCATACATATATACAACAAATATATATACGTATATACATATACATATATACATACATATATACATATATATATATATACACATATACATACATATATACATACATATATATACATACATACACACACACACACATATATATACACACACACACACACACACACACTATAGGCTAGCTACATTTATTAAAAAAAATAAAATATTAACAAGATGTTGAGAAAGCAGCATGAGCATGGGGCATGAGTTGGTGTTTCCCTTAAGCGATATAGGTCTTGACCTTCTGTGATATGGATCCACAGCAGATTGGACACTTGGTCAGTGACTGTGAACATTCCTTACAGGTGACCAGATGACCACATGGAATGAGTACAATACAAATATCTCTGTCCATACATATTTTGCAGAGTTTCTCCCTCTGCAGCTCCCGTAGTTTCTCAAGAGGGTCCTCTTCTAAAAAAGAAGAAAAAATCATGAAAATGTGATTGTTTATCAAGAAATCCTTATCTTTCAGTTTATGTTTTTACTATGAACACAGTTCTAAAAACAGGAGGTAAAGTACCTTGCTCTTGTGAGTTTGCAGGATTGCTCTCTTGTGTATTATGACAGTCCTCCATAAGTTCCTCCAGGCTAGAGTAGCCCACGCCTGTTCTGCTGATTTTCTCCAAGATGGACTTTTCCACCACACTGGGCTCAAGACCCATTGCCATAGCCTCCTGCGCCATGGCAGAGCGAAGCACTCCTAAACACAGAGGGGAAAATAAGTGTGAATAGCTTCTTGTTTTTTTTTTTGCTTTAGTTAGTTCTGTCATATTATTGATTTATACAAACTACAGCAGGTGGATAGTATAATGGTAATAGTATCAATGAATTGATCATTTACCATTCCTTTCTCCTGAAAATCCATTCTGATGACTTGAAGTCTGAAAAGAAAATGATTTTGTTATTCAGTTATAAGATATTATTTTGAAAATAGATTGTTAAAAAAAGTAAAAAGAGTAAAATCAATACAGCAGACATCCCCAAAACAATTATTAAAAACAGCCAAATGATTAAGTATATTTGTCAAAGACTAATTTGTAGTTATCAGCAGTTTAGGGAGACTTTTAAATGATTTTCAGTCTTTTTCAATTCTGAAAACATTATGCAGACATAAACAGTGTATGAAATATTCATGATGCAACTATTTATCCTGACTACATATGCCCAAAAAAATCTACTTATTATTAAGCAGATTATTTTATATACCTGTTTTGGGGGGCTCAGTCTTATGTATGTTCTGTTACCAAGGTAAATGATAATTTTCAAAAACTAATTTTGGAAAAAAAAAAATAAAAAATGCACAGTTCCTTCAGGCGAGGCTCTGACCATAGATGCTCCTTCATGAGCAGCCCTTCACTCTGACATCTCTCCAAGAGTACCTGACATAGACCTGGGGGTCTTATCAATTTAAGTAATAAAAAGGTTTTTTTTGTTTGTTTTTTTTAATCAAAATTGTGAAAATAATGATCTAGATTCTCTTGAACTTCTCTGCAACAATAATTAAAGTTAAAGTTTGTGTAAGACACTCAATTGCTGTGTTTGTTCTGGTAATAATACACATTGTAATAACACACTACTGATATATAACCAGTGTTCTCAAAATGAAATAAAAGAAAAAAAATCATCTTGACAACAATATTCATTCATTTCACTCATTCTGAATGTTTTTGGTAGAGATTAAAATCAAACACACTTTTGGTACAAGTGCCATGGGATTTAAGCATTGATCCAGTGGAAAAGATGATAAGCAGTAAAATGAAATAACAGAAATAACCAATGTTCCTTCTAATGCTCTTGTTTGCACAGCATTGTGGACTTTTATACATAAATCTACATCATACATTTAAACATCAACATAGATATTCAACTAAGTTTTGTTAAAACTATTTGCCAAAATAAATGCATTATCTTTTAGTCTTTAATTTTACTTGCATGTTTATAAGCATGACAGAACATTACATAAAATCTCAAATGTTTTTTTTTGTTGTTTTTTTTGTTTTTTTAATGGGATTTTAATTTTAGGCTTTATGATTACATCACCTGTTTGTGCATGTGCGTGTGAACTTGACATATTTTTAAGAAAATGTAAACACACATTTCCCCTTTTTTAATTAAGTATCAAATACATTCCAAAAGAACAAAAACAGGTACAGTCAAGAAATAATATGTTTGCTGATGTTTTTCAACTGACTAATCTACAGTAACAATATCAATAATAATATTTATTTTTATTATTGTTGTTGTTGTTATTAGAACAAAATAATATTTCATGGCTTTGTTCTAGTCTTTTATATCTATATTTTGAGTTAAACAGTGAAAGTGGACCTAGTCTGAGCCATACCATGGGTTGTGGTATTTTATACATTACTGTGAATCATCACTTTTCTTTTTATCCAAAAAAAATTGCAAACACATAACTAGAAACTAAGTTAAACTAGAAACTAATTTATATGCCAAATGTATATAAAAGTTATATAAAATCCGATATCTTGACAAAGCTTGAACATCCTTGATTCATGTGTGTACAGAGCCACTTAATACTTACAGCTCCATTTTGTTGAGGGCTTTGAAGCTGGACACTGTTTACAAATTCTTGTCCTTTTTCTGCTAACAGAAATCTGCATCTGATTAAAAAAACATAAGTAATTAATCAAAAGAAAATGCCAAAAAATAAGAAAGAGTTAAGAGAAGATGAATCATCTTTGTTTTTACCCAGGGTAGTGTTTGGCATGCTCCTCCCAAGGATCCTCCTCAGGCTGCCAGCCTTTCAAACCTCCACCACAACAAAAACATAACACCATGTCTGCCGTACCTGCAGGGACATGCATGAATTTAAGTTGCTTGCAGTTGTAACTACCAAATACAACAGAAGCTCATGGTCAATGAGTAGCTTTGCACGATGTGTCATTAATAGCTTCACTGTATGGATCGAAGGCAGAGTGCTCTACCTGTACTGTGGAAGCCAGCTCTTGCAAGCCTCTCGTGATCTATAGGGTGCTGGATGCCTGCAAAACTGCCAAGCCTCTCATCAAAACTTCCCATATGAACATGACTGTTTGTTTGTGGTCTACTGCCTCCCTCCTGGTCCGTGCCCCCTGGTAATGGGACATTGCCAACATCGTGCCCAAGGATGAAATAGCAATTTTGGTAATGTCTGGTGTGTTCCTCCCAGGGGGTGTCCCCTGCTTCCCAGCCATTCAGCATGCCACCACAGCAGAAGCACTGCACCCTGTCGCCTTCCCCTAAGTAATAAAAGCCAGCCTCAGCCAGATCTCGAGGTCTCACAGGAGCTGTGGAGGGCCAAGATGAAAAGGTCTGAAGTCTGGCTTGCTCACTCCTCATGTGAGGGACCATAGGATAAGTGGACTCATCAACCACCTCTCCTGTCCTTAAACGATATTCCATGTCCTCAGCTTCCTCATTGTAGGTGGAACCGTTAGTCAGTCTAGTATCAGAACTTTGACTGAAGCTCAGGGGGGGGTTAGTGCAGCTGAGAAATTTGCATGTTGGTGAAACCTGTGAAAATGGGGAAGTAATGATTAAATACATTTAGAAAAAAAGATGATATTTGTTCAAGTTTTTTTTTTCATTTCTGTTACCTCTTTATGCCTCTCTACAGGCGTGTCTTCCTTGCACCAGTTCTCCACAGTCCTCTGGCAGCTGAAACAGCGCACACGATCAGCTTGGCCAGTAAAATAGAAGCCAGCCCGGGCCAGTCTTTCTGGTGACACCCGCTTAGCGAGGCCAGAACCCCGAAATGAATCCAAGCGACTGTTCATCCGGGAGAAATCCCCCAAGTCGTCCGTTTCCCAGTTGCCATCTTGTCCAGAATCACACATGATAAAACCAGATGGGAAGCTGTAGAGACAGAATCATTTTTGTAGACAAAACAGGAAGGAAAAAATGTTACAGATACAGGTGCATGTGCACTTATAATTATTCACTGGTGTAAATGTGTTAATGATGACAATAATAACAATAAACAACAATAATAATAACAATAATGAAAATTATTATTATTGTTGCTGGAATGACACCCCCCCCCCCCCCCCCCATTCCTGCATGGGTTTTCTCCAGTTTCTTCCCACAGACCAAAAACTGCCTGTTAACTGGTTAATTGGTGATTCTAAATTGCCCTTATTTGTCAGATTGAATGGTTGTCTGTCTCTCTATGTGGTCCTCTGATCAGCTGGCAACTTCCTCATGTCTGCTGGGAAGCACTCCAGCCCCCTGCCACCCCAAAAGAGGAAAGAGGTATAGACAATAGATGGGTATTATTATTACCATCATTATTATTATTATGACTATTATACACAAAATTAACTTTTGGTGCACTAAATGTAATTTTACATTGAAAGAGCTGCTTAAAATGCAGGAATTTCAACAAGGGGCAACAAGTCAATATAATAAGTAGCCAGTTTAGTGTTTGGTATTTCTGATGGCAGACTGGACTGTTATTGGGCTGCTGTGCCTTTAAGAGAGAGCCGCCACCCCGTATCACATGGAGCAATTGAATATTCCATGTGAGGGATGGGCACAAGAGGAAGGGTTGTCTCCTGGCTTGTTCCGCTGCAGTGTATTAGTCTTTTACAGGGTGTAACCCTTCATTGCCGAACAATACACAATGTGCCAAAAGTTAGCATTAATAAGTTCAGTCTGGGAAACGAATGGTGAGGTACACTTTCCACTGATGATCAGACAAATTTTGTAAGATATAACGGACATGAAGCTACAGACCATGGAGGTGAAAGAAGTAGTGAGCAAAGGTACCTGCTGTTTACTCATTATAAGAGAAAATATGTAACAGCTCGTCATGAGAAGCGCTCCACACCCTCAATTATACAATTTTCCCAGCGGGTGGAACTTTTCTGTTCTCGTTGCTGAAAAAATTTACACAACACTGATCACATATCCTAAGGTTTTTTAGCTATCCTCTCTACTTTGCAAAAGGGATCCTGTCATCTTTTTACCAGCAACTTTATCAACACAGTCACAAAATCAGCAACACAAAACCGCGTGTTTAAACAGTGATCCAGAGCAGAAACATTCTGACATCCCTATGTAAGGAATTCAAGTTGTGACTAATGTAAGCTGGTGGTGGGAGAGTCTCAACCTATCAAAGGGAGCTGCTGTGATCTTTGGTCTGAGATACGTGTCGATAAAAAAATAAACATTAACTCGATCATCTGCAAAGGTCAGATACTCGATCGCATTTTACTTACATTTGTCCCTAAATCTGTCAAAATATTGTTTAAGTAAAGTGATGGCAAACCATGACTTGGATGCCATGAAATTTTTTTTAACTTCGACCCAAGTGATGCAAGGTGACTCTACAAACCCCAGAACCTTCGAAATGCTGTTAGTTACACAATAACGACACAAAAGGTCTATTGTTGGCAGAAGCCGGACAGTCTGAGTCCGACCACTGCGGTTCTGTGACAGCTGACACTTCGGTCACCAACGTTTGACACCGTGTGTCTATCAGCTGACGCGTCAGAAAAAAAACATCACTGCGATCTAAAGGTGCGCAAATAGATAGGCCGTAATGACATTGGTTTTACGAGTTAAACCGGGATTTGGAAAAATGACAACACTAGCAAACAAACGTTAGCTAGCCACTTTAGCTAAGCTACCCCACTCTTCGGTAGGTCAAAGGTTATTTGACAAACTAGCACATCAAAACATCGATAATTACCGTGCAAGCTCTTCCAGTCACCTCTTCGGAACCCAGGATTTGATGTGATTACTGTCTACAGGACAGTCCAGTGATCAGAGGGTGCTATTTATTGACGCGACCTCGTTTCAGGAAGTGAAAGCAAGAGGGCTTCTTTCTGCGCAGCGCCACGCGCAGCTGAGTAGACAATGACGTCACAGAACTTCGAAATAAAAATCAAATATTTGCGTGGAGGGGAATTTAAAAAATAACGGGGGAAACCCTCTGCAGACGGTGCGGTATTTTATGTACAAGACTTCCCCTTTCTCTTTCCGTTGGTCCCACAGAGCCACGACTGATGGTTTGAAGAAGAGGGACTTTTTAGTTGGCAGGTGTTCTACAGGAAGGAGGCTACATCAAAATCTAATTGAAAAATAAATAAATGAAAAAAATAAATAAAAATGATGATAATAATAATAATAATAACAACATACTTTATGCATATAGCACAATTATTTCCGAGAAGAAATCATGTGAAATAAAATGTAATTTAATTAACTAAAAACAAATAAGTGAAATATCATAAAATATACTCACGTAAATTCAGGAAAGGCTGACAGATAAAAGTATGTCTTAAGAAGAGAGTTAAAAAAGATCACTGACTCAGCTGACCTGATCTCCTCGGGCAGATCATTCCACAGTTTTGTTCTCTTTTTCTGAAGGGTTATTCTTACAGCTTTTCTTGAGGTGACTCCTCAGCTGAATCTTGTTTTCATTGTTCTCTACATGAAATCCCGGACAACTTTCAAATCATTTTGGAAAACTTTGAAAGTCTGGGCCAGTCCCACCATTCAGATAATTGATTATTTTTGATTTATTCAATCGATTTGGGGCAAATAGGTGTGACTTACACAACTTCAGGTACAAATGTAAGCTATGAACATGAAAGAAATCCTACATTACTCAAAAAATATCATGTAGCCTTATTTCAAATATGTTTCAGTTGATGCTTTGTTTTGTTATCAGTACATTTTAAAATCTGAAAAATAAGATGTATTCTGTACATCTATTTTACTTGTCCTCCAACAGGAAACATGTAAAAAAGATTCTTAGTGGCCTCAAAGTACCTGCCAGTTTTTCATGAGTAGCGATGGCTGAGTTAACCATCAAATGTCCACCCTGTTGCTATTCTGCTGTAACAGGGGGGACATTAATAAATGAAATGGGTGCTTCCACTTGTACTGGCATCTGTTTTTAAATAACAGTTAAACATACAAATAATGGCTGAAAAGCATTGTGTGTTTACATCAATCAATTCATAAATTATATTTTTTGTTTTAATTACAATACATTTACACCTGTACTTTTGTGTGCTCATATTTTTGTAGTGAAAATTGTGCTCTACAGCTTCAGACAATTTTAACCGCTGATATACAGTATAAGACTATAATGCTGTGTGGCAAGAAAAATCTATGATATATCAAAAATGGTTTGATAAATCACAATTTTAGGAAAAACTATATTTTAATTTACTTTACTTTGTCTAATGCACTTCTATTCTCCACTATATGTAGATCCTTAAGGGTTGTTTTGTTTGACAACTTGCTTTTCATTAAGGGATGACTCGAAGGTTGAAGTTTTTTGTGAAACAGTTTTCTTTGGAATGGATGATAGGGTTGATGTTCAGGGGAAGTCAAAGGTTTTTGACTTTCTTACATGGCATTAATTGTCTCATATGTCCACCCTATTACTTCTATTTTTTGACATTTAATTATCAGAACTGAAAATATTAATTGTATCTAGTATATGACTATTTTGCTGAATGAATTGGCAAAATTGTGTGTGTGTTTCTTTCTGAATTTCCTCATGAGTTTTTATGCAAATGTGTTTAACCCCTGATGACCCGGCCCGAGAATACTATGAGTATCACACAGATAAATTTCCTGGTGTTATCTGCAGAGAGTATTCAAACCAGTGAGACTTCATAGTATTATTGACAAAGAACGGTACCCTTATTTCCCGTTCCGTTGTGAATCAGTTCAGATCCTCCTTTTGGTCTGTGGCTGATTAGGGGACATTTTTGATATCTTCCTTGATTTTTCTCACTTTCATTTGAAGCTACCTTTAATACTCTTAATAATTAATCAATTTTTACAGCACTTTGATAAAAAAAATACTGCTCATGGAATTAAAAGATATGAAAAACAAATGATAATTAAGATAATTAAAACAAGCTAGAAGCAATTCAAACAGATCTTCTTGACAAAAGGTTCAGGCTTGCTATGTATGAATTTAACTAGCTCAAAATAAGGCTCATACTTACTTCATAGTGAAAGTTCAATCTTAAAATAGCAGACCACACTGAAACTACTAACACAAAAATATCTGAACGAAAAGTTACTCAGACCCTTGAAAAGTCATCCTCTCTCAATGTTTTGTGTTTGATCCACAAGCATTATACACAGAAATAACAACAGAATCGAGCCACAAAAACTTTATGAATATGATGAAACAGCATATTTCTTTTGGATAGAATGAGCAAAGTGACAACCACTACATAAGGCATCAAACCCCAATCTCCCCTATATGAGAAGGACTTAAAAAACTCTAAATTGTCATCTTCCTAAGGTGCTTGAATGAATCATTTGAAGTTTATTGACAGCTGTTATGGTCTAAATCTTGTTTCTGTTAAAGTGTATTAATCTGATGCTCTTTAAATAACAAAATATTAAAATGTTTGTGAGCTTGAAATTACCCATTTTTCTGGTCCACCCCAGTTTCATCACTCTTATTTCAAGGGCAAGGGGATTCTGTCAAGGAAACATTGTGATTTCAGCTCCACCGATAACTCTGGAAGGATCCAGTGAGACTCAGAATGTTTCTCTGCAATATCACTGGCACCCTTTATACTTTGTGGTACTTTACTCAATATCAACCAGTCAAAATACTGTCATGTAAATTATTTTTTACCCTTTCCTAAATCTAAATAACCATTGCATTCTTACGTCCCCATAAGCCATAGCAATGTACAAAATTCTTGACCTCTTTGTTCACATCAGCATCACAGAGACTCATTTCCAGGCATATTCTAGGGATGTGCAACATGACATTGACAAAGAACGATACCCATACTTCCTGTTCCATTGTGGAAAAATTCAGATCCTCCCTTTGGTCTGTGGCTGATTCAAAGGGGACTTTTTGATATTGCCCTTGATATTTCTCACTTTCATTTAAAGCAATTTTTAGCTTTAGTCACTAGCCATCCAACCATTATACCACTTATCCCTTTCGAGGTCACATGGGGACTGGAGCCGATCCCAGGTGATACTGAGCGAGAGTCAGGGTACACCGTGAACCAGTCATCAGGAGATTGCAGGGCTAAATGAAGAGACGGACAATCCTTCACTCTTACACTCACACCAAATGGCAATTTGGAGTCACCACTCAACCTAGTGAGCATGTTTTTGGTCTGTGGGAGGAGGCCGGAGTGCCCAGAAAGAACCACACATGCAGGGAAGAACATGCAAAGTCGACACATAAAGGCCCTGACTGGCCCTGAAAGGCTCAAACTAGCAATCATCGTGCTGGGAGGGGCGTGAACGACCTGCTACGCCACCATGCACCTGCTACGCCCCTGGCTTAAACATAATTGGTCAAAACGTTTGAGTCCAAATGTTCCACAAACTGAAGCTAGAACAACTGCAATCAGGGTGGAAAATAATGTAATGTAACTTAAGTAAATGTAACTAATTACATTTAGTTAACTTACTGTAATTAAGTAGCTTTTTGTACCTGTGTTTTTCAAGCAGTTTCCTTTTACTTTTACTTGTGTGTTATTTGGGATGTATTGTATTGTACTTAGTTACATTATTAGAGCACTGAGTGAAAAAAATGAAGTAAATACTACTCCGATAGAAGTTGTCAATCAAACAGTGATGCTGTGATGCCAAAAGTTTAAGTCAAATACCAAGGGTTGGTCACATTTTGGAACCATCTGTTTATTAACAACATTAAATGTAAAAAAAAAATCCATTCAAGGTTAAGTTTAAGTAATTAAATATCTAGATTAGGATGATAAATTTACAATCTAGCAAACTGTAAACTAATATTTATACATCTGGCATTCTATATATTTATTTGGTCAAATACAATATGCTAATGTAAATATTACAAAAGATGAGGTTAATAGATCTGCTTTTAATCTTCATGTGTGTTATCAGTAAATTCAAGGGCGTCAGGATGGCTCCAGGGTAAGACACACACACCATCTGGTTAATTAAAACAAGCTTACATTCACAAGTGATAGAATAATACATGCTGATCTTTAGTGATGTGTTTTGCTACCTGTTGGCTTTTATCTGGGTCGGTTTGATCTGAACTGAATGTCTGCCTTCAATGTTAACTGGTGATATGAGTATGCCGTCACTGGGTAGTCATAGAGGCGAGGTCAAGGATCAGAAGACCAGCTGGCAATATTAATTATCGTATAACGTGATGTCACCGCCCAGGTTCTATAAAGGAACCTTACACCTGTAATTCGGGGCTCTTTTCTGAAGCTACTCTTCCTACGTGAGGTGGGTGACCCAGAGAGAGACCTCAGCTGAGTAACTTTATTTGTGGCAAATGCTATGACTCAGAGTAAACAAACATATTTTCGCTGATGTCTTCTAATATACAATTTCATAACAGCACAAACTATTACATTTTGGTAAGGATACAATCTTATAAAATTCAATATACTATCATACTGAAACAAATAACTGGTTGACTCACCCACTACCCTCAAGCTGTTGCCCTTATTAGTGTACTTAAAGTACTCAGTGCTTGAAATACACTTTAAATAAAGTGTCTGTACTTTTACTTAAGTGTATTTGTAAACTGTTTCCACCTCTGCCTGTTATTCTAAAATTTAAGTCCCGGGATACAACTGCTACATCTGAATGTAGAAACTTTCAACAGAGTTGAGACATTTGTTAACCAAATGTCTCTCTAACCATATGGATGTCAAATAAATAAGATCAAACTCATAACAGGTTGAACACATTTTTATTTTGACATCTTGAAATAATTCAAAATTCATAAAAACTGTAAGCTGCAGTGTTGGATACACTGAGCTTCATGCTGGAGAAGAGTTAGACCAGACATTAAAGGTCTCAAGGACGTTCCTGTCCGACTTTGGTAGGATGCAGCACAATCCAACTTTTGTCACAAGCAATGTCTCATCTTCCACTCATTTCACATCTGAATGTGTCTCACTAGACAGCCCAGGAAGGACTGACTGGAATGAGAATTCTCTTTAAGTACATTTGCAATGTTGGGGGATTTGACAGGACAAAGTAACTGCATCATCCCTCTACAATCCGTCGAAGTAAATTACCAAGTCCACCCTTAGCTAACTGCAGGGGGGTCTTCTCCTCCTTGTTCTCAATGTAGATGCTGGCCCCATGTTCCACCAGTAGCTTGGCTGCTTCCACACGCTCCTCATCACAAGCCAGGTGGCTGATGAAGCAAAAAATAGAGTTTTAAGCAAGCAATAATCAAATTAGATAGATTCTGTTCACTTTCCCTGTATAAGGAGTAAGGTGAACTCTCATTATCTTATCAGACAGATTTGTAATCACACATACAGTGGTGTGTTGCCTTGAGAGTCCTGGATGTTGGTCGATGCACTCTGTTTGAGAAGCAGCTGGATGAGGCGGTAGTTGCCCTTGGCTGAAGCTCTGTGAAGGGGAGTGGACTCCAATTTGTCTGTGGCATTTGGGTCAGCTCCGTTTTCCAAAAGCATCAGGGCAATCTGTGATTATAAAAGCTGTTATGACTTGGAAGTCATTAAAAAAAATTTATGTCAATGATTTCCTGTAACACTAAAAAAAAAAAAAAGAATTTTCACAACCTGTTTTGCTGGTTTCGGGATGCACAACAGTTTCACTTGATAGTCCATTGAAAAAAACTCACATGCAAATAACAAATCATATTTCAAGTTTTTTTTTGTCAACTTAAGCATATTTTTCTCCAACCTTAGCAGTGCTGAGAAACAAAATCATATACACATAACTTTCACATAACCACGTACAGTGAAAAATATAATGTCTTTATTAGGATTGTGATATACAGTTTGGAAAATACATAATTAGAGCCATGGCCAAAGAAAGGCATTATGCATTTTCTAAGTTTTTGGTGTAGAAAGGTTTATCAGCTTGGGGCAAAGGAGAAATCCTAAAAATAAAATCAAACTCACATGTATTCAATTATTAAATACACAAAGCTGAAAGTTAGAGATGGATGATTTCAAAAGCTTTAATTTTAAATTAATAAATACATACATATAAACACACACAAGCTTTTAATATTCACCCATTTACTAACACTTCCACTAATATCAAAATGTCCTTTTCCAAAAGGTTACTGTCAGGGCTGGCTCTGCTTTTTGTTTCATTTATTTCCCGTAAGTGCATTCAATCAACTCTTAATGTTCCGGGCAGTTTTGTTCTCCTCTGTCTCTCTTTGTTTCTGCTGGTCATTGATGTGTCACACATGCTGCCATATACCTGCCTGACTCCAATGGCTGCAATTGTTATCCTCCATTACAATTTTTTTATAACCAAACTATCAGTGCTGATAATACACCTGTAGTATCTTTACTTAAAAACGTTACTTCAGTTATACAGCAAAAAATCATTTTAGTTCAAATCTGTAATATTAACCAAACCTTGCCTCTTACTACTGGCATTAAACCACGAGTATGTTTTGAATGTATTGTTTCTCATCTGTCTTCAGAACCATACTGACATGCTTTTTGCAATTCATTTTGTGAAAAGTGTTTTTCTTTTGCAATTATATTTTCATTGTTTACTTACCACTACACTACTTATGCCCATACATTTTCAATGCTTCTGTAAAGTTCATGTGGATTTAATACCTGGGATTAAGTCAACGTACCCAGCTATTACATAGAGTCATTATTTAAGTCAAGCAAAATGCTACAATAGAGAGGACCTGACTGATGGAGTCATTGATCCCGTGACAGATGAAGAGGCATATTACAGTAATTTGGGAACAAAAAATATACATGTTATATCTTGCAACAGCTCTCACTTCAGTTACAGAAGCTGTTGCCTTGTCTTCAACATGAAGATCAGATAGACTGTTCTGTATTTTTCCAAAATTTTCTGATAAATAAACATTGTGGAAGGAGTACAGGAGTTAGTGTTTGGTAGATTGTTTCTTTGTTGTAACAATGCCTCTTGGCAATAAATCTTATGCCGCTGGAAAGCCCATTTATTTCCCTTTTAAATAGTACCATGTTTGGAAGGAAAATGCCTTTGAGGGATGAGCAGCAGAGCTGAGTATATGGGTTGTGCCCATGAAAATAAGCCAATTTCTCTTTGCCAATGCCAAACAGCTTATTTTGCAATTGATTCTTGTTTGGTGTTTGATGGATTGTATAATTGAAGTCTGAAGAAATGAGACATAATGGCAATTTAACAATTTATTCGTTTAACAAACAGGAGCCTCAGTAGCGTGTGGAAGAATCATACACAGCCACAGCAGTGTAGTGCAGGTGTTGACATCAGTGCAACCAAGCCTAATGATGAAAGACAGTTAAGGCAGGCCTCCTGGCAGGCCTCCAAGACTGGAAATCGACTGCATGCAAATCCTGACTTCAAAAGATTACTTACAGTTCCTAAGTGCTGACAAGGAGAGGAAACAGTCTTCCGGGGTCACCCTTTTCCTGGCCTGCCTCTCACATCCTCCGTAATATGAAACTTGGCCTTCAGTTTGGAAATGGTACCAGTGCTTACTCCAAATAATGCTACAACTTAGTTTTGTTGTACACCACCTTGAGGTTACAATAAGACACCTGATTGTCAGCACCTGGGATACCAGAAAGTTAAAACAAAAGTCAGCAGCAACAGCAAAAGAAAACGCTGTTTGGCTTTGGCAGAGACAATTTGGCAAATTTTTCATGGGCACAAACCAAATACTCAGCTCTGTTGCTTATTCCACAAATGCATATGGAACCATTTAAAAGAGAAATAAGCAGACCTTCTGATAGGATATGGTTCATCACCAAGAAGCATTGTTACAACAAAATTCAACTCTACCTCTCACAAATTTACTTACTCTTTATGCGATGTTTAGTTTCTGAACATGGGACAAAGCAGATGCCATCTTTCATTCCTGAATACCTTGCTTCAACCCAATCATAATTTTCATCTTAATGACAACAATGTATGAAATATTAAAACCATTTATCAATTGTTATTGCTCTGGCCAACAAAAAGCCTCCTCTCCAGAGCCACACTGCATCCACTATAATGTACTAAAATTTAGATACACACTTGAGCACAGGAATGTGCATTGTGTATGAAGAATAAAATAATTTTTTCCACAGCTGTGGTCTCTTTCTTTAGACTTTTTCAAGAACCTCATCTGTTTGTAATAGAGTTGATTCACTGCTGACTCTTCTGGAACCAACTCGTCTAAAATTATACCCTTGATGTCAAAGAAAACAATCAGCATGAATTTGAACTTGCTTGGTCATGCTTTCTTTATCCTTGGTGACAATGGTTTTGGTGCATTGACTGCCGGTTTGTCTCAGGATTGTATTAGAAGATCCAATTTTCATTGCATGTAATCACTACTTAAAAAATGGGTTTCCTTCAGTTTGTAAACTAATGTCTCCATAAATTTGCATGCATTTTTCCTTTTGATCAGGAGTCAGAAGTTTTGGGACAACTTTGGCATACACTTTTGTTATGTTGCTCATCTGTCTCTTTATTATTGGAGACCATTTTTGCTATTGTTCTTACTCCGAGTTGTCCATCATTTCCAATTGTTTGTTCAATTTGTTGACCGTTTTCAGAATTTTTTGATGTGCATGTGCTCCCAGGATGTTCATTGTCATGAAATTCTTCTCTGCCTTTACAAAGTCTTTTGTGTATGTGACATGCAATATACCCCATACACCTTAGTTTATGTATAAAAAGTTCAGCTGCTGTTTTGTATAATTTCACCAAAAATTTTTTTAAGTTAAAGCATTTCTAAACTTTTAAGCTTATTGTTTTCCAATGCCTTAGCAAAAACATTTCAGTCAGTAACTAGCAGTGAATCAAAGGAAAAAAAAACTTATTGGAAACTTACAGCAGCTGTGCATCAATACCTGAACTTTAATAAATAACACTTAGTGTGACTTTGAACAACGTGTTTTTATCTCCATTCAGTAGACATGGGGTATGACATGCCACCAACACAGTAGTGTGCAAACTGGGGTTTTGGGTCCTGTCAAAGGACACATTTGATGTGTGACCACAAGAACTTGGAATTAGACCCTTGACCTTCAGGCTGAAAGATGACCAGCTACCACTGAGCCCCACAGCCCCTAAAATTCATAAAATATTCTTCCTAACTCAACAATTGGTTCTTGAGTAATTACCATACTCTGTATGCAAAATACCTCAAAATCAACAAATCTTCATAGCAGATATACCATTGTGAATACAATCTAAACTACCTCAAAATGCCACTGCAACTTCAAAACCCTCACCTCATATCTGTCTTTCGATGCAGCATAGTGCAGAGGGGTGCATCCATTTTGGTTTATTGAATTCAGCTGAGCCCCTTTGGATATTAAAACTCTCACTATGTCTTCTCTGCCAGCAGATGCTGCAATGTGAAGGGGAGTCCATGAAGCCTGGGAAGTACCATATCACAACACACAGTGAGAGTTATAAGATTAATCAATATTCCTGCATATTTTCTTTTTTACCATGTTGTGATATTTTAATTTAAACAACATTTTACATATTAGCACAACAATAATACAAGTCAAAGTCAAGAAAGGGTAAAAGAAAATATGTCTGTTGACTATTGTAAAAGGAAAACATCTGCGCACTGTCCTGCTCCCTATGAGAAACTTAATTAAATACAGGGCAACATTTCGATCTACAAGGTCTTCCTCAGGTTAATGGAGCAAACAGCAAACATGCTCTACATATGTGTGGCAATCACCAACACCTGTTGGGTGACCAGAAACAGGAAATGATCACAAAAGGGTCACATCCACCTCAAGAGGCAAAAAGACTAATAGATGATTAATAAAATCATCTTACTACACAGCAGAGCAAAAACATTATGAAACCAAATTGATTTTTGATATCTAATCTCTCCACATACCAAGAAACAGGGACATAGACAGGGAAACAACGGACTACATGACATGTGGGTGACATCGATAAAAATGTTGAAATTGAGCCAGTTTATGGATAAGTAACTTTTTCTCTCACACAGATAACTCCTGTAAATCATATACTGGTACTTTTCCATTGTATGTAGACTGAATGTAGTCATCCATGTAGAAGTTTCCCTGTCCAAGTCTCCATTTCTTGGTATGTGGACAGGTTAAATTATACATGACTTCAAGTTCATATTACTTTAGCTCTACTGTGCAATGAAGTGGTTTTATAGATTGTCTTTTAGTCTTTTGCCTCCTGAGGCGGATGTCACCCTCTTGTGGAAATTGTGATAACTCCCTGTTCCTGGTTGTGTCATCTGACAGCTGCCAACAGACATTGCTGGGCCTCTGAAAGGCCTTATAAATAGGCCCTGAATCAGTTCTGTCAAGTCTATACACATGGGCATTACCGACCCCAAAGTCAGCTTCTATCGAGCTGTGCCACATGTGCTACCACCTAACAGGGGCAACACAAGGGCACCAGTGAGCATCTTTGTCAATGGACCCACTCATTATTTATTGGCTCTGAAACGACCCTGTCGGTTATTTTTATGGAGTTTATACATGCTTTGGTAGACTGCCTACCCTATGGCATGAATAAACTAATAAATTGTCTGATTCTGATTCCCATGCCCCCACCCCCCACAATATTAATATAAAAAACATAGAGGCCCATACCTTTTTAAAAGAGGAAGCTCATGTTTTCAAACAGGCAACAATAAAAGGTTACACTTGTTGCTTTATTAATTAATGATAAGTGATTGGGTTTAAAAAAAGGTAATTATTTCTCGAATTCAGGGTGGACACAAGGGCAGCCTTGTCAGCAGGTGCTAGTCATAGCGGATAATTGTTGTTGATTGCCACACATAAGTGAAGCCTGTTTGTCTTTTGCTTTATTATCCTGAGGAAGATTGAGGCATTGCCCTGTATTTAATAAAGTTTCTAACTAGGAGCAGAACAGTGTGCAGACGTTTTCCTTTCTCCTGCAGTTGATGATTCTTTGTCCTGCAGCTGTAAAAATATTGCCTGGATGTGCACACACTAATTTTCTTTTTTGACTAGGGATGCACAATATTAGCAGCACGGTATCATACAATATCTACAGATATTAGCTTAAAAATTGCAATATCAGTATCTTCAGATATCAAAATTTCTGTCTATATTTACAGACTATATTTTGGCCATACATATTAGCCATATATATCACATAAATTGCCTGCAATACCCACAAACTCTTTGAATGTTGCACAGTACTTCTAAACTCCATTATTGCTGAATGTTTACATTTTAACAATATCTTCTATTAGGAATGACATATTGTTTTCCTTGGTCAACATCAATTTCTACCACAGATACACTGTCACAATGAGAGGAACACAACAGTTTTACAGAAAGGAGATACCTCATACTCCTGCCAAAAAAATATTAGTATCAGCATTGATAAGTTTGGAATTATCAGCATATTGAACTGCGGCAAAAATCCAATATCGTGCTTCCCTCTTTTTGATGATTTTAAAAGGAATTTAAGGAATCAAAAAGTCAGACTAAGAGAAAAAACACGATGGCACTGTCAGTAATCTTTGTTATCTTTAAGCTACAGCTTGGGATGATGTAGAGAAGGTCAGCATTATGATAAGGGATGTATAATATTATCAGTTTGATATCAGTATCAGCCAATATCAGCCTTAAAAGTTAAGTATCAGTATCGGTCGATATCGAAAAAAATATTGGCATATCAGATATCGGCAAAAATCCAATACCGTGCATCCCTAATTATTATATCATATCTGCATTGAAAGTGAGAAATACAAGAATGTAAGGAACACTGAATTACAATGTTAAAAACAGAAAATGATTCATCAGACCCGTTTAGCCTTACATCGTCTTGCAGATTGACTTCAGCCCCAGAATCAAGTAGAAACTCCGCAATGTTGGTGTGGCCGGCAGAACAAGCCCAGTGCAGGGCGGTCCTGTGGTCCTGAAATTACAGCAAGACGGAGGGAAACTGTAGAAATCCTTATTTCGTTTATTTACCTTTTATTTATTTATTTATTTATTTATAATTATGCATTCTTACCTGATCTGTTTTGCAGGCAAGCGTTTTATCTGATAGGATGCACTGCCTTAATTTCTCAAACTGGCCGGTATAAGCTAAATTACAGACCTCCACATTTGACACCGAGCCCTCCATTTAGTGATTAGTACTGTTGAAGCCCACGGTCCAGAGGCAGTGGTGGAAAATACTGAAGATGTTTCGCTTCGGATTTGAACTGGAGGTGCAATGACTCAGGAAATTATGAGTTCTACTTCCGCATGGGTCACATTTTCTCTTCAAAATAAAATACTAATAGCGCGGTCACCCAATACACTTACACTGTATATTTGCTAATTGTTCAGCTAAAATTAATAAAAATACTAAATGTATTGAGTTGGATCCAAGAATTCAGGATATGGCAATCTGTGGCGTTAATTTCATTTGGACAAAAAACATTAATCTTGTTTTGGTAGGTACGAATGGTGCCACAAGGAAGTAATACACACAAACATGTACCTCCTGTTGGCTGGTAACTGAACAAGGGGCCGTAAAACAGTCACATTTCTGGTTTAAGGGATTTCCACAGTCCATTTGATAAACTTTGTATCATTCCTGTACATGAATGTGTGCTAATGGCGAACACGCTGGTAAGTCCGATATTTTATTAAGTAATTTACTGAAATGTAGGAGGTAAGGGACACTATGCTAATGTTAGCTTTCAGCCCCTAGTGCGTGTCATTTTACTTTATTTCTTCTTTCATCGATCTCTTCTGGTCGATATTTAATGAAGTTTGTCTGTCTAGGATTTCAGGACCCACGTTGACCAGTCATGCAGGTATTCAGAGGAATTTGTCAACATTTACTATGACTGCATGGATAAGAAAAGGAGGGTGAGTGATGGGCTTATTTGTTCTCAATCACTTTGTCCTGTAAATAATTTATAAGCAAAGGTATTGTCGATATTATTGTCAGATTTTACCATCATGCTACCTTCACTAGTGACAGCTGTACACTGAAATTGCCTCGGGTATATGTAAGGTACATGGTTTGTCCAGCAGAGAGCAGTGACATCCATTTAACTCGTCTGTAGATGAAGTCCCTCAAAACATGTACACTGGAATTTCTAGGATCCTTGACGAACACTTGTTTGAAGGTTGAGTTTATTAATATATTTTTTATATTTGATATATACTGTTTTCTAACACAAGTCCTATTATTCGCCATGTCAGGATGAAAAGTTTGCTTAAAAATCAAAATTTCCACCATTTCACAATGCCTTTTGAAGGAGGATTTTCTTTTTAACAATAAATGTAAATGTGTTTTATTTATACAGCCCTTTACAACAACCCTTCCAGTGAACCAAAGTGCTTTACAACAGGTAGTAAATAAAAAGGGAATAAATAAGAACAATAAAAAGCAATAAAAACAATGAAAGCAATAAAAAAAAAGAATAAAGTACAATAAAATGAAGTAAAAGTAAAAGTGTCACCACGCTACTGGGTATTAAACGCCATCCTAAATGAATACGTTGTCAGCCTAGATTTGAAAAGGCTCAGGTTAGAAATGAGACGCATTTCAGAGGGAAGCTTTTTCCAGAGCTTGGGAGCGGCAGCAGAAGAGGCTTGATCACCCCAGTGTTTGTACTTCCAGCAGAAGTTGGTTTGACGACCTCAAAGCTCTACCAGGCTCCCAAGCAGTTAACAGCTCAGTTAAATACGATAGGGCGAGACCATTAACAGCTTTTAAAACAAACATTAAAAGTTTCAAATCAATCCTGTAATGGACGGGAAGCTAGTGAAGGGAGTTAAGGACAGGAGTGATGTGCTCTCGTCTGTTAGTGCTGGTTAAGAGACAGGCAGCAGCATTTTGCACAAGCTGAAGGCGACTAGGAGAAGACTGGGAGACACCAACATAAAGTGCAAAGTGCAAATAGGATCACCAAACAACAAACTGTTGAGTGACTGTCAATATCTGCTTCCTTTTGTTTTAATGATACAAATCCATAGACACAACACCATCCAAAAAATACATAAAAAACACTCCAATAATATTTAAACAGTCTTGGCTTCATATAACCTTATATCAGTTTATACATTGACCTGTCAGCTGAGGTATAACAATATTACAGTATGCAAGTTCCTGCTAGTCTAATCTTGAACTGATTAGAGCATAGATGGCTTTCTCCAGGTCGTGACAGCTTAAAAACATTTTAATTTTGGCCAGGAGACATAGCTGGAAAAAACTAGTCCTGACAACATTGTCGATTTGTTTGTCAAACTTCAGATGTCTGTCAAAAACCACTCCCAGATTTCTGACGGCTTGACTGAGCTTTAAAAACAAGGTGCCAAAGTCAGCTGTCACAGTTTCCCCAAACACAACACATCCAGTCTTATCATCATTAAATGAAGAAAGTTTTGGGCCAACCACTGCTTGATATCAGCAATACAAGTAAACAAAGAATTTTGTGCACTATCACTGTTGGGCTGCACTGGCAGATAGATTTGTAGATCACCTGCAAAACAGTGAAAAGAAAGGTTGTGCCTAGCATATATGAATCTTTCAGGGAATATATAAGTGATTCAATTTTACTGGAGACCTGAATATGGATGTAATTCCAGGAGTTTTCTAAAGGACTAATTTGAATCACAAGACATGACGGCTTTCCACATTTTCAGTATTAACTAAAAACATTCTCCATGGATGTTTATCGCTTTGTTTGTTTGAAAGGATTTGTCAGCATTTTGTCATTTGTCAGTTTTCCACATTTTCACAAGCATGTTGCCAAATAGTGTCAGAGATGACTTGGCAGAGTTTTGTGCTCTTGGTAAAAAAAAAAGTAATCTAACCAAATAAACAACCCCAAGGCCAGAGAGGTACTTATATTACACAATTCAGTCCATATTCAATCAATTCTTATTGCAACAAATTGACCTATTCCTTACTTTTGATGCTATTTTGTTGACCTAAGCTGAAAAAAAAATGCTGTTATAATTTGCTTTTATGTTAAGAGGGATACAGGAGTGTTCAGGTAACTTTCTGTGTTAGGTTTAGCAGAGTGTATAAACTGGTTCTTCATCAAAAAAAGAGTCACTTATGCCTAAAGTACTTATCTCATTCATGCAAAAAATTACTAAAATGAATGAATAGGCTTGGTGGTGGGGACAGCAATGATCTCCTTTTTCTGCGCTTACAAATCCTGGCGGAGCTCCTGCTCATAACCTGATAATACAGATATTTTTAACAAATTCTTTTATGCCACTAAGCCCAAACACCTTTCTTCTCGCCAGACATTCATGCCTATGTCCCATTTGTTTTGAATGTACTTTTATTTTTTAAATTACATATTATTAGAGCTTTAATGTTGTGTTCTTTACCCTGAAATCTATCTTAATTAAACCTTTAAAAAGATCAGTTACATTTTGAAATAAAATGCTATTTTATCACCCATTTTTTTAATAATAAAAGGACACTTTCATAAAGTTTTAACTTAACACATTTTGCCTGTTGTTTCCTGATAATATTCACGTAGATTTAATTAATATTTTGTGAAATTTCATGTTTAAAAGCAGAGCAATAACATGGTGGGCATAAAGTAACAGTGTCTACACTAATTCTTGATTTCCAAACAATGCCACTTAAAAAAAAAATACTTTGTAACTCCAGCCCCCACCCCTGAATACCAGCACCACCTCAACCCTCATATTTATCTCTTAATGAAAAGCAACGTTATCAACCCAACCAACCCTGAATAGAATAGTATAGAGAATAGAACTTAAATAGGCATAGAAAAGCGCAATTAACTTGTTCTTAAAATTGTGATGATCAAACAGTATTTTTGTTAAACCTTATATTTATTATAGTACACAATGTCATTGTCATACATATCAATTGTTAAAATATATAAGTTTACTGTAAAACATGAGAGAGCACAAGTGCAGGTCTAAATTTATTTTATATAAATAATAAAAAAATAATTTATGTAAATAAGTAATGATTTTCCAACCATGTGTATAATCAAGCTGTCATTAGTGATGGATGTTAATACCTGCAGGAAATCCTATTTCGCCCATTATATGTCCAGGGTGGACATTTGGGGATAAACTGAGCTGCACCTTGTGTTGGAAAAACAGGACAGTACTTATTTACCTCTGAGGTTTTCTTTATACATGTTTTATTAACAGTATTGTTAAAACCTTTAGGAAATTATGGGTTTAACCTTGAAATAAGAGTAAAAGGGTGGGCATATAATGCTCAACTACAGCCCTATACTGTTCTTAAACAGAGAAAACAAGGTTGACTAAAGAGTGATACTTTATCTCCTTCCTCTGGAGGATTTATCCTCAAAAGTTTATGATACTATTTACTGATATTCATGCAATCAGAGGAACATAAAGGGGCATGTTTAAGGCATCTTTTCATCAGAGTAACAGGGTGGACTATCACTTCAGGTACACAAATTCTTTAAAAGATTTTGTGTATGAAAATGTATAAGCATTGGCCAAACATTTTTTTAATAAGGCCTCAAGACATTTTTGAAAAATGTAAGACTTATTTGACATTTATAGCTTTGATTTGCAGTGAATGTTACAATCAATTAACTGGTCAGAATTATTGTGTTCTATGGTAGAGTACTGTTTAAAATCCAAGACCAGCTTTTTGAAATAAATACTTGTTCATATTTACAAGAGATGCACTATATTACCTCCTGGGGATTCAAATGGATGGTAACAAAGGAGTAACCCACAAATATCAATATGCTCATCAATGGAGATGTGATAGAGCACTTCATATTTAATTGTTGCCATCTTTGTTGATTGTCATCATCACTCTTTTACTTCTGTGTTCCAGAACTTGACCCGGCTTTACCTGGACAAGGCGACCTTAGTATGGAATGGGAATGCAGTGTCAGGACAGGATGCCCTTGGGGAGTTTTTTGAGGCCCTGCCTTCAAGCGAGTTCCAGGTTCAAACACTGGACTGTCAGCCAGTTCACGGTAGGGGAGGGGAATTAACAAAGCCAATGTGTTTGACAATGTTATTGGTGATTTCCAAATGTGTTTCTGAGCATGGAGAGCAGGGTGAATGAAAAAGGTAACACTGAGTGTCAGGCACAGGAGCCAAACTGAAGTGTGAAACTATCTAGGCACAGCCATTAATGCAGTCATACTGTTCTTAAGTGAAGGCATGCTTATACAGTATCAATTGGCCCTTTCTTCATTTTCAGAACAAGCAACCCAAGGCCAGACGACACTGCTCGTGGTGACTGGTGGGACGGTGAAGTTTGAAGGGAACAAGCCGCGCTTCTTCAACCAGAACTTTCTTTTGACAGCTCAGGCTTCAACCAACAATGACCAGCCTGTTTGGAAGATCGCAAGTGACTGTTTCAGATTTCAGGACTGGAATAGTTGACTCTTCTGATCTGTGCTTTTTTGTGCAACATGGATGAATGCTTAAGATGCCTTTCTTCATTTGATTTTATAATAAATACAAAATAAAACACTGAATATGAAAAGATCTTTATTCCTAAAATGTTGAACAAGGCATGTGACCATAATGGTGGAGTAATAAATACAAATAGGATCACCAAACAACAAACTGTTGAGTGACTGTCAATATCTGCTTCCTTTTGTTTTAATGATACAAATCCATAGACACAACACCATCCAAAAAATACATAAAAAACACTCCAATAATATTTAAACAGTCTTGGCTTCATATAACCTTATATCAGTTTATACATTGACCTGTCAGCTGAGGTATAACAATATTACAGTATGCAAGTTCCTGCTAGCTTTTGCCAATAAGCATTTTAGTTCTTAAGCTTGCTGAAATTTAAATAAATAAGATGGCAACAATAATCTTAACTGAAATGTTCTGTACAAAAGCAAACCAACTATTTGAAAATGTTCTGAGAAAACATTTGCTTATCTTCCTGAGTTTTTCTGTTTGCACATTTTGGTCTTATTTTCAAATAGCCTGACACAATAGAAAAGGAATAAACAGAACAAAAACAATTCAAAATAAGAAGTGGATAGGCAGACATGATCATGAGTAGCAGGTCTCATGTCAGTGTTTATCTTGGGTATATTTGACCTGAAGCCGTAAACTTCACATGGCAGTTAAGCCACCGGTGTAACAAAAGCGTGAACTATTTTTATCTAGATGCCGCTTGTTTCTGCTTTACTACACAGATACTGCAGACTGAAGGCACAGTTACATGGGGACACCACCTTAACAAATTAAAAAAGCATGTACAAGCTTCCGTTATGATTACAGTTAGCATTTTCAATCGACGTGACAGAGCATCAGCAACATGTGGATGAGAGTGGTACTTTTAAATTAGCTACAAACTACATGTCAAACGGATTCAAGTGGGTGGCAGTTGAGTGCTGTAACGGTGTTGGACCCTTTTTATGGGCCAAGAGTTGCCACTTTGGTGCCCCTCTTTGACAATCTAACCACAAAAAGAAGAAAGCAGCACAAGGACGACCAACTACAATTATCTACAGCCTCAGCTCCTCTATTCAAGACATTTTCATTTGGACACCTATGGTACACAAACAGCATGAAAATCCAACAGAGTACCATTATATTATCTACAGACAAAAGGAGTGGTTTGATGGTAACAGGGAACCGTTGGGGTTATTTGCCCCCGTACATTCTTTCTATGTGGTGGAGATAGTGGTTCTTAAGCTCTTTCCTCTTCAACTTGAAAGCATCTGTGACGAGACCAGTCTCTGGGGTCCATGGCTCTGAGCTCAGATGCACTTTGACTGGAATCTCAAATCGTTGCAGCTTAACTATGGATGAAAAGTGAAGTTGTCAAACATGAGGCTTACCCATTTTTATCAACGTATTGAAAAAAACGTGATCTGTTATTTTTCCCCACTAAAATTCATGCATTTAACACCAATTCATGTCTAGAATACCCAGAGGAGGATGGTGGACAGACAAATATTAAAAGTGTAGTTGAAAAAAGGTTGGTCATGCTCTTCAAAAATCATGAAAAAACATTATCTGGTCTTACTATTTGTAGCGACCTCCTTGATGGCCTTCAGAACTTCCCTTTCCATTTCAGGGTTGGTGCAGATCTCTTCCCATGTTGCCTCTATTCCTCTCTGTTTAGCCAGCTCTGTTAACTTTTTGGGGTTGGGGACCACAAAGCTGATTACATAGTTTTGGTCACTACAATGACAAACAGAAGAATCTGGTTAACAAATGGCTTATAAAAGGAGCTTCAATTATACAAACAGAACATGTGCGTACTCCAAGCAGATGAAAATACACTGCCTGGCCAAAAAAAGTCACCACCAAAAAAAAAGGTCACACTCTAATATTTCACTGGACCACCTTTAGCTTTGATTACACCCACACATTCGCGGTGGCACTGTTTCAATAAGCTTCTGCAATGTCACAAGATTTGTCACAGATCATAGCACTGCCCCCACAGGCTTGTACAGTAGGCACTAGGTATGACGAGTGCATCACTTCACCTGCCTCTCTTCTTACCCTGATGCGCCCATCACTCTGAAACAGGGTAAATCTGGACTCATCAGACCACATGACCTTCTTCCAGTCCTCCAGAGTCCAATCTTTATGCTCCATAGCAAACTGAAGCCTTTTTTCCCAGTTAGCCTTACTGATTAGTGGTTTTCTTGAGGCTACACAGCTGTTCAGCCCCAATCCCTTGAGTACCTTTCGCATTGTGCGTGTGGAAATGCTCTTACATTCACTATTAAACATACCCCTGAGTTCTACTGTTGTTTTTCCTCTATTTGATTTGGCCAAACGTTTAAGTGATCACTGATCACAATCATTCAGGATTTTTTTCCGACCACATTTTTTCCATGTAGACGATGGTTCCCCACTGTCCTTCCAGTTTTTAATAATGCATTGGACAGTTCTTAACCCAATATTAGTAGTTTCTGCAATCTCCTTAGATGTTTTCTCTGCTTGATGCATGACAATGATTTGACCCTTCTTAAACAGACTAACATCTTTTCCCTGACCACAGGATGTGTCTTTCAACATGGTTGTTTAAGAAATGAGAAGCTACTCATTGCATCAGCTGGGGTTAAATAACTTGTTGCTTGCTGAAAGATAATCATCCATGCAGTAATCATCCAATAGAAGGCTTGTACCTATTTGCTGAGGTAAATCCATGTGGTGACTTTTTTTTTTGGCCAGGCAGTGTATTTAATAAGGTGCAAAAGTCAATTTAAGGTATAAAATAAAAGGTAAATAATTTGAATATAGATGAGCAGAAAGTATTTAAATACGATGAGATTTTGCATAATCTCTGAAAATGTTTGATTTAACAGTTACAAGGAACAAGAACATTTTCCAAGCTCTCCTTAAAACAGCAAATATGTGTTTATTATCACAACATGGCCATAAAAACCTCTAAAGATCTGTTCTAGGGTGAAGATAGCAATGCCACAAGACCCACTGTTATTATTTTAACAAAGTGCTATCGAGTTTCAATGTTCTCTAAAACTGTATGTAAGAAAATGCAAAATATCAGCAGCCAAAATATCTGTATAGGTAGATACTAGCTTAAAAGAAAATCCTAAGAATTGGCAGATATGAATCCTAATGACAATATTAACAGTACATACAGTATATCAGCCTCATGTACATTGGCAGAAATAATTAATCAACTAATGTCAAATTTTAAAGGTTTGTGAAGTACCAACAACAACCTACATGAAATATTTCTTTATAAAATCCTCAAATATACTTATATATATACTTATATATCAAGCTAAATATTTTTTTAAATATTTTTCGTCTGAGCTACATCTAGTCCAGTTTTTTGGCCTTGAACTACACTGAAATACTTTTTGTTCCCAGGATTCAGTCAGGATTGTTTCTAAGTGCCACTCTGTAAAAGCTATTTTTTATTAGGGAGAATGAATTTTAATTTGAAAGGGCTTGTGTTTTATTATGTGTATAACAGAGCTAAGTGTCTGTCAGCAGACTGTTGCTCCCAAAGCTCCTATTTTATGCAAAGAACACTTCATGTACACTTCATGTTTTCCACACAACAAGGTGTCCATGGCCTGTCCTTGGCACGACTGCACAGCCACAGTAAACAGAACATGATGTGGGAGAGCAGAAGCCACATCGTCCTCTTGAGAGGAGCATGGTAAGACAAACTTCCTGAGGATTTACACAAATAGCCTATTTTCAGCAGGGCTGAAACAGAAGGGTTGAAAGGCATGCCAAAATTCAATATCTGATTGGATTTTTTGCTAAAAAGACTTTTAAAAAAATTTCTGGAAACATCTGGGATCAGTGCAGAAAAGACGTAGGACATGAAAATAAAACATTTTGCAAATAATATAAATGTAATCCAAGTGTTCTTTATGTACCACTGAATATCCATATCAAAGAAAACAACACATTAACATTTATTTATTTTATAATCAAGTGCTTTTTGCTAAAATAAGACAAAAAGTGGCCAAGTCAGTAAGTAAAGTTTGTTGCTATTTAATAAACTTCACCTTGTCTTTCTTATGTCTTTTAACAACTTCCATGACAAAATGCAAACTTTATTATACTGTATGACAGACTTAGTGCTCTTTTAAATATCAAAGGCTGTATATTTTGCTATCGGCTAAAATAAGGTTGGAAATATTAGAATATTGGATATGGCAAAACTCAATTACTGTGCATCCTTACTCTTAAACCCTTTAAATGTCGGGAGGCTCAACTTTGTTTGTGTTACTTAATTGTAGGATTTCTGGATACAGCTGTGTACAAGTTGAAGTCATGGAAGTTTTGAAGTCAGGTGAATCTAAAGGACTGAAGGTATTTAAAAAGGCTGAACTATACTTCTGGATTTCTTTTTTCTTCCCTTATTGCAGTTTTCTGAGGTTATTCTAGGACTATTTTCACTGATTCTGCCCATGGTAATCATGTTAAAATTTGCACACTGTTTGTGTGAAAGACCAAAACCAGAGGTGAAACAAAAGGACACATTCAGTTTAATGTGCACTCTAAACATACCTGTGGTTAATATGAAATGACGCTGCTGCAATAAGCCGTTTGTGTAAAAGTCTACTTTTCATCAGAGGGTCTGACTTCTCTGTAAATCTGAATGCCTGACAAGTTCATGGTTGGAAAAGTGTTGTGTTGACGTTAAAAACCCAAATAAAACTGAAGTATCATTCAACAACTATTTGGGGGATTTCTTGAGTAACGGTTGGCATAAGAAGGCAAAAAGGGGCTGGGATGATTATACAGTATTGAATTATAAAGAAACAAACATTCTAACTTCCGTTCATTTTATCTGGTACCCGCTTCTGCGGTGAAACATCATAAAAATTACCAATCATTTGGTTTTAAAGAGTATTTTTCTGTCTGAAAGCAGGGGTAACTGAATCTAGTTGTCAAAAAGTATGAAAATAAGATGTGTGTTTAATTTCAACTAGGTGTAACAAATGTCAACAAGTGCTCTACACTGCCTCCATTTTTAATGACCCAAGTGTTTTAATTTCACATCCTTGGTTAGACAGGTTTGAAACCACTTCACCCTTCACCACATTAATGTGAAGCACTCCAGCTGGGTGTGATCTCTCATTCCAACAGTCTTTGACCTCATTAAAGTTCACACTAGGTAAGTCTGAACTTAAAGGAGAGTTTGACAGGTGGCAGACTTTTGGATGTAATGAACTACATTAAAAGATGATGTAAAGAAATAACTGACCTGTTGGCATAAGCACAGATGTTGTCTATGAGAGGGCAGTTTTTCAAGGCAGACTCCACTTTTCCAAGCGACACATACTCCCCAGCCTGAAGTTTCACCAAGTCCTTCTTGCGATCTTTAGAGGAATATACAATCTCTGTTAATAGTGCTCTGTATTCACACTATGAACAAGTTTCCCTGTCAGAAGTTCCAACCACATTGACTGCAAATTAGTGCTGTGAAATCAGGTATGAATGGAGACTCCTTCATCAACGCCATCTGATGATAGCCTAGGGGCTAAGCAACGATAAGTAGCTATGAGAAAAAATGCACTTACCCACTATTTGAAGACATCCATCAGGGTATATCTCTCCTACATCTCCGGTGCAGAACCATCTCTGACCTTTTTCATCCACGAAGAAGTCCTGAGTGTTGCCTTCACTCCTGTAGTAACCCATGGTTACATTGGGGCCACCGATCAGAATCTCCCCTCTTGGATTAGGCTCGTCTTTGCTAGTGTAGCCACCTGAGGGAAGGGGGAAATGAAGTCATTAAAAAAACACATTTCATGACCTTTTGATTTAAATAAGGACAGATTCTGCACAGTGAGGTCAGTGTGTGGGTGTGTGAAGAGTCTCTGAGCCGTACCTTCAGCCCAGTCCCTGAGTTTGATCTCACAGCAGATAAGAGGAGCTCCAACACGACCGGTGCTGATGTCTGCAACTGCAGGTAAAGATACAATCTTTTCATTTCATGCTGTTTCATTCTCATCTCTTCAGTCTTTCATTACTCTAATCTTAAGCTCTGTCCCTACCTTCTGTGATGGTGCCAGCTCCACAGGTTTCTGTGAGTCCATATCCCTGACCCACTGGACAACAGAAACACACATTCATAAATCGCTGAGTGGCAGCAGACAGGGGAGCACCTCCAGACAACATCATCCTCACTCTTCCTCCCAGAAGTTTCTTCACTTTCCTAAACAACAACCTGCAAAGACGGAGTTCTTTCTTAAATTTCATGTTAAGTAACTTGCTTGCATTTCTCAGAAAAATACTGACGGAACAAGGTTGCTTACGCATTGCATAACGGTGCATCATAGCCCCTTTTTATCTGATCAAGTTTGTAGTTGTAGCCCAGCGTGAACAGCTTCTTCTGGATGAAATTCATTTCCTGCACTTTGCTCATCACATTCTTGTTGATGCGGTCCATGATTTCCTTTTTAAGAAAATGCAGATAATACATACGTAAGTGTACTTGGTCATAACTAGGCTGGAAAAATTAATGTGTGTACACCGAGCAAACAAGGAGGAGGAAAATCAGAGATAAGAGACGGTCCTGAGGGACGGACAAAGAGAAGAATATAAAGCAGAAATCTCACCGGCACAGCTGCCATCAGAGTGGGTCTGAGCACAGAGCAGTCTCCTTTACTGCCTTTCTTTATCTTTGTAGACTATACAAAAAACACAAGAAAACAGATGAGGCTCCGATGAAATCAGACCCGCTTTTATTCTGATTCTGAAATCAGAATAAAAGAAGATTATGCTAACGAAATTAGAACATGGGGAAGTAACAACTTCCATCACTTTGTGATACTGCAGTTGAGTAGATTTTTGTGTACTTGGACATTTTAAGGTACATTTAAAAAACAGTATGTTTACTCTTACGAAGTATATTTTGGGGAACACTGAGTCTGAGATTTTATGTAACTTCTGTCACTGAATAAAAAGGGTTTTGCTTAAGCATTCGACATCATAGTCAGGGGAGAGACTTATTTCACCTTACACCCTCATTTTTTTGCATTGTATTTTACTATAAAAAGATGTGCTGTTACTTTGTCAACTTTGTGGGAAGTTCATATTGTCTTGAAATCTTTCTACAACATATGAAAGATTAGGATATATGACATCATAGGCAAGATATCTATATCTGCAGGTAAAAGCTCAAAAGGTTAATTAGTGATAACTACAGATATGGAAATTTCATCTCTTATTTACAGTCTTTATCTCAACTCAGATCTTCAGCAGAATGTGCATGCCTTCTTCGGCCTAAATATTTATTCACAGGAGTCAAGATAAAAACCTGTTGTTTAGAATTAACTTTTAATGCATGAGATTCTTAAAAAATAGTCACTTTTTATTTTGAGCTTAACAGATCTAATGGTCTTTACAGTGCTGTGTGTAGCTCTCAAAAAGATCTAGAAAGCTTGTTCTGGCTGGAGAAGAAAAATGTTTTACATCAGTCTTGATTAAAATGAGTATGAAAATATTGATATATTGCAAAAATTGTAATTTTGCTCTCTAGAAAATATTTCATTTTACTCAATAACTCAGCCCCCTAACGATTCAAAAATAACTTGTCAGTACATGATCAATTTAACTTTTCACCTGAGTTTATTTGTATACAAGTATTTTACTTCTAAGAAATTTTTACAAAGTAACTCAAACATGGGTGCATTTTCTTGTCCTCTTTCAGCCCATATTATAACATACATGAGAATAAGCTACCACCCCTTTGAATGTTGAAGATACGTATGTGGGTACTGGGTATTACCTGGTCTGACAGCGTCTGAGGGGATGAGTAGCCGATCCGACAGCCATATGTGACGCAAGAGATCTCAGCTGTCATTTCAAGAACATGAGCCAGGGGCAGATAGGCAATGTAGGTATCATCGGGGCTGTCATAACAGAGGGGCAGAAAGTAGAGGTCAGGGCCAACAGTTATTATGTTTGTCTTTTCTCTGTCCAGTGTTGACACTGACTTTCTTGGACAACAGACTTTTAAGTACAGCACATCTCAAAAACTGCTAAATCTAAATCATCTGTCCTTAAGCCCAGAGACAGATAAAAAGTTCTGGTTATTTAGCTTGTGGATGGTTGATCCAGCACAAATTTGTCTGGGAACTCCTGAGGTTGTTCATTTAATCATCTTCGAAAGCAATGGTTCGGTTCAAAGATGCATAAAAGCCATCCTCGAAAAATGTTCTTTAAACCTAAAATTTGAATGTTAATGTCTGTGAAAACTGGCCAGGTAATGGTAAAAGAAACCATGTTACGATCATTAAACAACACTGGAAACTCACCCAAGTCCAGGGATGCGTTCACACTGTCCAGTCATTCCTGCAATCAGGTTGCTGTGAACAATCATGACTCCTTTGGGCCGGCCTGTGGAGCCGCTGGTGTACATCACCACAGCCAGATCAGAGGGCTGGGGCTTCACAATTGACCTTGCCTCTGAAAGACAAAAACAGTTGTCTTGTGTGTTTTTTTTTTTTTTTTACCTTCTATTGAACAAAGAAACAAATCCACCATAATTAGAGAAATACACACCATTCTCAGGCAGTGAGCCCAGCTCTTGCACAGCCTGCATGCTGTGGATGGACAGTCCTGCTGGGTAGCCGTCTGTGCTCACTTTCTTCTGGTCCACATAGATCACATGCTTCAGTTTGGGGATCAGTGGAAGCACATTCTGAAAGAGTAAAGAGGACAAAGGTGGTGTCAAAACAGGATGAACAAGCACATGATTTCCTTTTAAAAATAAGAAGGTTTCTAGCTTCATTTTCATGGACATAATCTCCGAAATGGGCAGCAGTTCAACTAACAACAACAAAGAAAATGACCCACAAGACATACTTAAAGTTAAAGAAAAACGGTTCAATTCTGTTAGTACATGCATCAGTATTTGATCAAATATGTTTTGTCATGTTTTGGGTATAATTCTGAGTAAACACTGAAAGGTAGAAATGAAGTAAATATTCAGATAGTCATTTGATGCCCCTGCCTTTAATTGTGATGAAGGAAAAAACTACAAGCAGGTCTGAGACAAGTCAGGAGAGCTTTAATGAAAACTTATTCAGTCTGGTATTTCTGCTCTAGTTTATATTTTCCTGGTTATAATTCATTTAATCAGTTTTCACTCTAGTTTTCTTTTAAATTCACATTATTGTTTGATGTTGACTTTGTGTTTTTATTATTTGTATTTATTTGTGCATTTTTTTGTTTTATCATGACTTGTTTGCATATTCATGGCTTTACTTATTTGCCATTTCATTTCGTTTTTATAATTATTTTCATAATTATCATGAATTTGTCATCATTTCAGCAAGACATCCTATCAGTCTTTACCTTTTCCTGCTCTCTTGTGAAGCACTTCAAACTCCAATGCAATTTACCACAAGTTAAATAGCATTTTATCGTTCTCTGTAAATAAATTTTGATTGATTGGCTTGAAATTTCTCCCTACTCCCTATATAAGAATTCTTTTTTTTTTTTTTTACAAGTTCAACTTACAAAGATGCTTCCTTAAAAAAACTTCTGCTTCACCCCAGAATAAATGGCAAACGAGACTATTGTAATATTTCAGAAAATTTAAGAATGATCAAAATGAAAGGCAAAAAAAAAAGATTTCTTAGTGTGTGAGACCAGGACTTCAACTTCAGGCTGAAAAGTTAAATGAAAAGGAATGACACATTACTAGAAGGATACTGCCCAAATTTTCGGTCAGTCATTGCTGGCAGCCAAAAAAACAGTGACACTGAACATTTAGTTTTATATATTACACAATTACATACATGTAACAGGAAAACTGCTCCCAATGACGGACATTCCTTATGTAGGCAGGTGGCGATTTAGCTAGTTACATGAATTACATAACGGCTTTATCACTTATTCAGCCTCACTTAGAAACCTTAGGACAGGCATGTCCAAGCTATTTCAATCTGCCCGCAGCTAACTCCAAAAGTTACAAAAAAATAAATAAATAAATAAAATTACAAATAAAAATGGCCCACTTTAAAGCATGAAGCTGTTGCTTCTTTGATGAATAATTAAAAATGAACAATGTCACCAAATCTAACCAATCACACTTGTTTCTTCTCTATCTGCTGAATATTAAGGTTAACAAAGAATACTGTGCAAATAATTTTTTATCATCTTTAAACACCGACAAAACAAAGTTTTGGCAGCATTGTGCAGTTTGCTCTTGTTTATTGTTTGAATATGGAGATGAACTGTCAGGGTTTTCTGCAGCAGGACGTGTCTTTCTTATTCTGATCATGGGCCAATCTATTGGTCAACCAGAGCCACTTGAAATCTAACTGGCCACCCCAAAATCCTAAACTTTCATACATTTAAGTTGAGATATAGTGTAGCCTGTTTATCTTTGTATTTTTCATTAAGTGGCCCTCCATTAGAAAAGTCTGAACACCTGCAATGAGAGCACATCAGGGCCAAACACAAGAACTGTTTCATTTACGATTTAGACCCACCAGGGCATCTTAGTCAAGGTGCCATCTAGAATTTAAGCGCTCTTTCAGGTAAAAATAAGACCTTTAAAGACTTATTATGGCATTAAATTTGAAAACCTTCATTTAATTAAAATAACTGGCAAAGTAAAGACAGGATGCTTCGTAAGATTTAACTTGTCTGCAGCAATTAACTGAGCAACACTGGGTTCAGTCAGACAACAGGGCATTCCAGCAGATAATGTGATCGCTCGGTCATCCAGGCTTCATACAGCTTTGACGTTGATGAAATTATCTCTTTAGACCCATTTTCAGAGATTCCAATAGAGAGAGAGAAAATATGTTCCTTGAGAAAAGAATGACCATAACTCCTTTTGAAAACAAAAGAAAGCAGCTTTGCCTATGTCCTGTAAAAAACAACTCACCTTCAGTTTACTCTCAAGCAGCTCCACACTGGTGACAAGATGTGTGACTCCTGTTTCATTCAGTCCAAATGCAATTGCCTCATCTCCCAGAGTGGCATAGAATGTCACCACTGTAAAAAAAAATACAAAATACAATTCATGAAAAGAAGGTCAATAAGCGTTCACATGTTTACATTTTGACATCTCGTTCTATACCATTGTAAACTTACATGGAAAATTTCTCCGAAAGCATGCCTGTGCAGTGATCATCCACTCTGCCCTGGTTTCACAAAATATTGCAATACTGCTTTTAGGCTGTTGCCCCAGAGCTGCCAATCCACTGCCAAATTGGCTGACAAGAGAGTCCACTTCATCATAGGAGAACCATCTGTACTCCCCCAGGATCAGCTAGCAGAGAAAAGAAAAACATAAGATACGGTTTTCCTTGGGGGGAATCCAAAAACATGCAGTAACAGGACCCTTACCTTTTTAAACACTTTTCCACTTGGTTGAATCTCATTCTCTTCGCTCAGAACATCTCGGACACCAAGACAGTGCCCTGATCCAAAGCGATGTACAGCATGGTCAAACAGCTTATCCAGTGTGTCCTTGCCGGGAAAGTCCTCTGTGGCCAAGGCCTCAAAGTGGTCCACAGAGCGATATGGTCCCTCTGGAGCGCCCGTCGCTGATCGTGCTTTTATCCGCTTGGATTGAGTTTGTCTTTCCCCAGCACCAGTGATGAAGTACCAGGGCAGGAAGGACAGGACGGAGTAAAGCCATACAAGTAGGTGGACTGGGAAGAGGAGGATAACTTGGAGGGCTGAGTCTGACTGGAGACCCATGCTGTTTAGACAAGTTTCTGATGCTGTGCAGTGACCCTCAGAGAAGCCTTCAAGGAGACAATTTTAAGAACTGCTGTGCTGTAGTATGAAAAAATTAGGCCCACTGTATCCTAGATGTGACACCTAAAGTGAGGAAAAAGAAAAAAGAACAAAGATAATTCACAAAGTTAGTGACTTTATCTTCCACCAATCATAAAACCGATTATTATTCAAAAATGAATTGAGTTTTATCTCATACAAAGTCACACAGTAACAGATGTGTAGCAAGAGGAAGTTAGCTGTCTGTTGGCAAAAATAGTGGTTTGTGAATCATGGAAGTTGTCTGGTTACTACATATTATCTATCACTCATATCTGAAACACATTACAACTGCTTCCTGAGTTTTACCATGTTAGGTAAGAGCTCTCACTGCTGCTTATCGGAAACTTACCTGCTTTGCTCTTGGCCAAACAGCTTCTGTTTAACCATCAGCCTCAGTGCTCCATTATATGAGTATTCTTCTATGAGGGTGTGTTTCAACACTGCGAGATCCCTCCCTCCCCTCTAAGTATCAGATCTCTGCCTCCTTTTGAGCAAGAAAGTGGAGGTCATCAGAGAGGTTGTAGAGGGATGAAGTAGTGTTGAGACAACCCCTCTGACAGGACTAGTAACCAATGCCCACAGCCCTGACAGTTACACCACTGAGGATAGAGCTACGCAGAACCAATGACAATACTCTTGAAGCTCACCCCACACAGTGGTCAGTGGAAAGGTCACTCTAGGACAGGCTTAGCTCCCTAATGACCTCAAGAGTGATGATGAGATTAAAACTGACAAAACTTAATGATGCGTTTAACACCACAGTGATGACAACCCGCTGAAAAAAGGAAAATGAATGATAACTGTTGCTTACAGCTGTCATGTGGGCCCTACTTACATATCACAAAATAGATACAAGAAGACATGATTTCAGTCACCTGAGACAGAACAAAAGACTTAATTGACTCATTTTTACCATGGCTCTGTATTTAATCAGCTACACTATGTGACCTTTGACTGATAAAAAGTTACCCGTGTAATGATTCAGCACACCCTTAACTTTCCTAACATCCTAGATTGCAAACTCTGTGATTCATTTTTCAGTGAATCACAGTGCTTAGATGTGCGTCACACTTGTGCCTGTATATCTTAAAGAAAACATCTGGCTGTGTTCCTGTAAGTGAAGCAACGATTCTAGGTCAGACATGTTTGCCTCAGGGATTTACTCATTTCTGTACACTGTCAGAAAGACCAGCTAACATTCTTGAGTAATAATAGTGTACAGTAAAAGTAAATATGCCCCTCATGCTCGATAAAGTAGGTGTTTGAGACAAGTTTTTCAGGCTTGATCTTCCTATTTTTTAATGGGACTTGAACTATAACTCCTGTTAAACCATTCCAATAGATGGGAAAATGTTCCAACGAGGGATATTTGATATAGGATTGTTGCTGATGACCAATATGTCGATATTTCAAAACTCATTTATGCAAACACTACACTTTTTTGTCCAATCAGAACATCTCTATACAATTCCTTTCATAAAGACAGTCTATTTGTGCTAAACACAAATGTGAAACATGAAATAAAACGTTTCATTCTATGATAAATGATGCTGCATTAGTTTTTTAAATGTAGAAATTCATTGATGACAAGGTGGCGCATCATCATACATTTTCTACCAATACTACAGCTGATATACACCAATCAGGCATAACTTTATGACCACCTGTTGTGTTGGTCCCTGCTTTGCAACTAAGCAACAAACTGCAATGCAGTGAGTATTCTGACACCTTACTATCAGAGCCAGCAATTACCTTCATCACCAATTTGAGCAGCAATAGCTTATCTATTGGACCACACGGGTCAGCCTTACCTCCCCATGTGCATCAGTGAGCCTTGGCCACCCATGACTCTATCGCCAGTTCACTTCTGTTCCCTCCTTGGACCACTTTAGATAGATGCTGACCACTGCAGCCCAGAACACCCCACAAGAGCTGCAGATTTGGAGATGCACCCAGTCATCTAGCAATCGCAATTTAGCCCTTGCCAAACTCGCTCAAATCCTTACACTTGCCCATTTTTCCTGCTTCTAACATCAGCTTTGAGGACAAAATGTTCACTGGCTGCCTGATACATCCCACCCACCAACAGGTGCCAGGATGAAGAGACTATCAGTGTTATTTACTTCACCTGTCGGTGGTCATAATGTTATGTCTGATCAGTGTGTGTGATATATGTGGCCAATACATCAGTAAATATTGGCAGTGATAAAAGAAAATTTTTAAGGTATAATCTGCCAACATCGATATCATGTCCTTGCATATCCATCTCTCTATAAACACAGCATGGTATAAAAAGAATGAAATTTTGCTGATGTCACATTGGGCTGAACTGACATGCTTCTTTGGTGGTTTTTTGTACGCTGAACCTGGGCCAACAGAAAATTTAAATTACTGAATTTGTGAAACACAATACCAAGAGGAGGCAAACCCTCTGAAATAACGGTCTCTTCATTAAGACAGCACATTGTGAGACATCACTGAGCTGATGTCACTCTGGGCAGGCTGTGCAAATTTCCTGTGATACACTCATTGCACATGAATGAATTATTACCAGGGCAACATGATGCAGCCATTTTGTACGGATAGTAATGTAACCCATTATAACTGCGATTATACTTCATTAAAATTAATGCAGTTAAAGCAAGGTTTTTTTCTACCACCACCTCAACCTAACATTTCATTAACAACAAATGCTTCATTTCCATTAGAGCTTGAGAATGGGGATGTATCTACACTCCCAGCACGTAAGGCAACATAATGTAGATATTTTACATAGATAAGATATAAGCAAAATGCAGCCTAGGGGCCACATGTAGCCCTCCCTCTCTCTCAGTGCAGGTATTGGAACATTTCTTAGTCTTTGCAAGAAATAAGCTTTAAAATGTATGTATTCTTCATTAAAATCTTGAATATGCATCACTAAATGTATTTGTAGAAATAAAAAAAAACGTGATTAAAATATTTAGGGAAAAAAAATGTAAAATCTTAAAAAATATATTTTCTTATGTTTATTACACTGAAAAAAATAGTTTGATTTCTATGTTTAACATGTTAATAACTACTGTTTGCTAGTACTATTACTATTTGCATGTTATTTTAAAGTTCAGTATTGGTTTAGTTAATTTTAACAGAAGCTATAATTTTAATTTTTCTTTAAGTAAGCATATGTTAAATAATGAGTATCTTGCAGTTTGTGGTGAGGTCCTGCAGCTTTGTGTCCAGTTATGTGGCCCTCTGGGTGACTGAAGTTGCTCATCCTTGATATCAAAGGGAGCGTGAAGGGAAAACAGTTAGGGAGATTGTAAGGCCCCTTGACTGACAGAGATCCCTAAGAAATATCATACTGTCAGTATTTTTCATATATAAATTTACTATTTTTTTTTCCATGGGCCTTTGAAGAGCTTGTTTCCCTTCACATTAAAAAACAGGCTTTTCTTGTTTTCAGTGGCAATTAAGTAACATCCAGGCATCTTTTGCATGGGTTATCTCCCATAGAATAACATTAATATAAAAAAGGCCCTTTGAAAAGTTATGAGAGGACATTAGCTTTGTTTATGCATTTGCTGTGCCAAAACTGCACGTTAAAACTTAGGGTCTTTACAAAAAATCTTATGGAGCAAGACAAATCTAAAATTTGCACGTTTTGAATCTTTTGCAGGATTAAAAAATCATACTATTTTCTTTTTATTTCTTGTTATTACCCTTTGTACATGGATATATCTATACATGCATGTTAACATGTATATGTGGTGATGTATATATGTGTAGGTATTTAAACTTATGAATATAAAGAGTTTCTCTGTAAACTCTAGTGATAGGAATACCTGTGCAAGGATGTATGTCTAAACATTTGATTTATTTATGATTTTCTGTACAAATATTTTTAACTATTCAATGCACACTGTCTCTAAATGTTAATCATAAAAAAAAAACTTTCTGGAAAAAAAGAATTAAAAGATCATAGATTCACTAGGACTGATGATGTACTTAATAACATTTCACATGGCTAAAATGGTCCCAATGTTCTGCACAGCACGTAATTGCACTCCTAATTTATTCTAGAAGTAGCTGAAGAGTGTTTGCTCCACAGTTTGAAGTCCATTTGTGTCTTATAGAGATGATGTTTGCTTTAAAAATGTACAAAGCTGGTTTGGCACAGGTCCCTTTCTAAAATCGTTTCGGGGGGAAATAATTTCAGGCAGCGCCCCTGCCTGGTATACATAATAATGTGACCAGTTATAACCGCGATTATATTTCATGAATACTGTTGCAGTCGGAGCAAGTTTGTTTCCACCGACTATATTTAACAAGTTTACCTACCTTACAGTCACAGTATGATGATGTATGTACGCTCCCAGGACATAAAGTACATTTAATAACAGCCGACAATAATTCAGTCTTCTGAGATTTGTGTTACATGGCGGTTTTGTGACAATAGCAGAGGAGCGGGATGGCAGAGCGAGTGATGACAAAAGCCGCCACACGTTGTTGGTACAGCTCGTATGTCTGAGTAGCCGTTGGCATTTACGTTAACGTTAGCCACTAAGGATGCCGATAAACCCATTCAACGCTGCCCACACATTTCAAGCCAAACACACACGTTGAATTGGATAAAGACTCTTACAAGATCACACTGGGACACCTAGAGAGTGATACCATGCTTATCTGTCAGCCTGGATGCTTCTTACCTTCAGCGGCGGAAAACCCGGTCAGCGTCTATACCACCATACTCCCTCTGCCCAGAAATGACCGACAGTTACCTCTGATCAGGGCATACAAACCCGGAACCACTACGTCATCTGATTCCATATTTCTGGACCAATGAGGAGCCGAAGCTGATTTGGCGTCGTTTTTTCCCCCTTACGTCTGCTAAATGACATACATTACAGGAAGTAAATGCCACCCCTGTTCTCATTTGTTATTGACATTGAAGTGTTTGTGTGTGTGTGTGTGTGTGTTCTTTCTTGTTTGTGTACTTGTCCGTGAAGGGGTTCCTTTTTTTGTTGATCACAGAGAGAAGTGTAAAAATTGAGATTCTCTGGTGTATCATTGGATCTCTCTTGTATTGAAAAAATAGCCCAGATTGACTCCTTGTAGGTCGTAATGATCAATTACATGGTGTAATAAGCATAAACGATGCAACAGGGAAAAATAAAAATGAAGTCAAACTTTGTGACCTATTACGTTTTATATGTAGTTTGGTAGAACACTAACACAGTGTTCTAAAAAAAATTCCACCAGGAAATACCCTGTGAGAAAAAGAAAAAATATTTAAATTTCCAATAAGTCTGATTGTGTCATATATGGCTTCTAGTGGACATAAAAATATCAGAAAATTGTATAGCCTAGACACGTGTTTATTAAAGCCAAGGGCCTAAACCATTTTTATCCAGCTATTTATGAATTAATTTGAATATTTTGGTTATAAAGAAAATAATTTGCATAACTGGAAATTCTGATTCCGAAGGTGTTTGTTTAAAATAAAGACAACTGATATACTGTTTGAGCTTTTGCAAAAGCAGAAAAAGGTTGAATGTATTTGGAAAACACCATCTTTAATCTTTAAGTTGGGTATTAAAACTAAATTTGCATCAACACCTCTGCTTTATCTTACAGATCCCATGACTCAGTCGTGTTCAGTGTACAGTTATGCACAGTTACATCATTTTAAAAAGGGCCCTCCGCGTGTTTTCGTCGACGTCGCCCCCAAGCGGCAGAATGATGGAACAAATGTTAGGAAACAACCAGGATCTGAAAGTGGATGTTGAAATCTCAAGTAACCTTTGGTCAGGTCATTTGAAGTGAGTCATCACTCAGCAGACAAACTGTGAAAACTAAACACATTTCTTTGAGATTTATTTTATTGTCTTTCCTCCAGGCACTCATCTTACTCTATGATAGAGGCAACATGTGAAATGAACTAAACTGCAGTTTTGTGTTTCTGTGCATTGTGTTTAATGCTCCCTAAACGTATTATTCTAAATAATTTCAGGAAAAGAAACAGCACCACACAGACAAGACTTGAATTCTACGTTCATACTTGATTTTTCTGTATATATTCTGGCTACTTTTTCATTTTCAGTTTTACTTTTGTTGCTATTCCACATTAACTGCAAAATCCGAAATAAAAATTGAAATTTGAAAACAAATTCTTTAACCTTTTAATTTATAATAGTGAATCTAATAATAAAAATATATTAATCCTGGAAATAAACTGCTGTTAACAGAAAGTGTGCTATTACAGACTATGAAGAGCAAGTACAATTAAGGAAAATGTAATAAATATTCCTTTTATTAAAAGTAGTCAAACAATGAATTAACTGACTTACAAATCAATTAATAAACCTACAAATAAATAGAAAGAATACAGAAAAACTTAAAAAATGAAACTAAGACAGTGATAAGGTATTTATCACTATCTTTAAACATACATTTCTGTATTCCCTTTTAAATGACTAAAATTTAAAATCGAATTTGAAAAGAGATATCAAAACACATTTTTACTTATAGCACCAAGCAAGAACAGTTTTTTATTGGGCAGGGTCACACAATTTCTTAAAGAAAATGGTTAATAGAGAGGTTAGATTAATCTAATGGAATTGAAGGTGAAGGATGGGGTCCCCTTTTAAATGCTTACTAAGAACTGTATTTATAATTCATTTTTAAAAATTAAGTCATTTATATCTCTTTTTAAAATTTTATTTTAAAATTGAATTTTAAACTGAGTTATTTAAAACAGGCTCTATTGTTGTATGTTTAATTTATATACTTCTTCATCTTTTTAAGTTTCACTTGATAATTTTTTTGTAACCTCTGTTTTTATTCAAGAATGAATCCATAGATTTGTAAACCAAGTCTGTTTATTTATTACTCTTTTAATTGTACAAATGCTTTTTAACTAAATGATATTTTTTTTAATTTTCCATTACTCTTCTGGTCCTCCATAAAAAAGATACTGAAGCTCTTCTACGCAAACACACATCAGCCTTCACGGTTTTTTCTTCTCATTGTTAGCCTTTTTTATTGTATTAATGAACGTGTTTTTATGCCACTGGTATTTCCAGACTATGAATTTTTATGTTATCATAACTCATTGACAGATGAAACGATATTCTTTTATTTATATCGTATTAGTACATGTTTTTGGACAATATTGTTTTTAGAATTCATACATGTAAAGGTTTGTAAATGTAATCAAACTGAACAGGGAAGGGGCGTAAGGAAAGAAAAGCAGGGGCTTCTTGTCCTACATTAAATCACATACAGGGGGCAGACTTGCCTTTGTCTCAAACAAACCTCTTTGTGTTCATGTGGTACATTCGTTCCTACGTGGAGGACTGTTTCTTCAAATAAGTTGCTTTTGTTTTCTGGCTCCACACTTCAAACAGGTAATTTGGAATTAGTACAAAACAGCAATATAATGATGTGTAAGCCATGTCTGGGCATGTTCCAACATGCCTGGTTTGTTTGAGATAACAAGGTGATGACTATATTGTCATACTTTATTTTTCAAAAGTCATAAATGATTTTTTTATGAGTCATCAAATCAAACAATTAAGGCTATAACAAGCTGAGACTTCAGACACAGTGCTGCCGAAAAGAACAACATTGCAGCAGTCATGCATCAAATGACACCATTACACTGACTTTTGTTGACTTTAGTTTGTGAGGACCTGGAAGGACTAACGCTTACATAGAGGGACGTGCCACCTTGCTGCTAAATGGGTTGTACATGTGATCAGTGTCTGAAGGGCCCCCCTTTATTGTTGTGTTTCCATCGCATAGATGATCCAGGCTGTCAAGTAGGTTAGGCAGAAATCAAACAAAGCAGACTGGAATTAGATGAAGAACAAGAGTTTGTAACTAGGCTACAATGTGTTTATCTGTGAATAATTACTCATTAATTTAGCGACAAATCATATAATATCATATCATATCCTTACATAAAGAGCAGATCTAGATGGTCATCACGCTGTTGTGTCATACAAGCACATCCACTGCGTGCAGGCATCTGACAGCACGCTGTCCCTTATGTGGCCAATTGTTAAAACTCACCCGATGAATACTGAACTCACATTCAGAGGAAAGTGGGATCATGCTTTCCTCTATCTTCTGTCTCAGTCCCACATTTTTCACTTTTTAAAGAACTTTTTTTTCATATTGTACTTGTTTTATGTTTTTTTGTAACAATGAATACTGTATTTTGTATTTTCTACTCTATGTCCTTTAACTTTTCCAAATTAGTTTAAAGTAACTAGAAATAGTTCTTGTCTTCTTCGTTTTGTCTTGTGCAACATCTTCTGTACTTATTGTCATGCATTAAAAAAAAAAGTGAATGGGATCTTGTAAACAATAAGGATGCAGGACTAAATCGTAAGCAACGTTTTGATACCAAAGCAGTCTTTTTCATCGGATTTTGAATCCAGATATAAAGTAATCAATAACATGGACCAATGATTGATTGGCAAAGTTTAAGTGAACAACAATGGTATTGTTTTTAGTCATAAAGCGTGCATCTTAATTAAATCCACATGGTCATTGATCTTTAAATGGATTTTTATTTTAAAATCGATCCTGTTATTTATTAAATTTCCAGGTTTGTTTAATAAAGAAGCATTCGTCATCTTCGTTTTTATTTTGTATATTGATATTTAAGTGTTTGGGGAAAAGTGAACTCAAGTGTACCAGAAGTTTTGTACTTTTAAAGTATTTTTACTCTAGATTATGATGCAAATCATTAAAAAAATGTTCTATCTTACTTGTTGTGTAAAATATCAGTCAATCAATCTTTGTATAGCTCCCAATCACAACAAATGATATCTCAAGATCCTTTACAAAAGAGTAGGTCGATATTGCACTCTTTCTTTGCTTTTTTTATTCATTTTATTTCATTTTTAACTTTTATTTCAAGTGAGATTTAGAATGGATACAGAGACTGGCAGAGACAAGTCAATACTATCAAATTGGGTCTCGTAAACGCACCGTATTTAGCTTTAACACCGCCCACACGGCCTGCCCCAAACACTAAAACATTCGCACCAAAGTGCCATAGCCCCCACGTGTCTCACTGCTCTTGCACAAAAACATCACGAGTGGTAGCTGCAGCTGTGGGTTCTTCAAATACAGCACATGTTGGCGTTTGGTTGCTTCTTGTAGAAACGGACACCGCTTGACCCGACACCCCGAGCTTGATTTAAACTTTGGTAGAGACTCAGATGAGTACGACTTTAATTTTATGATCACAGATTTGTTTGGTGCGCACAGCTTCGACTAAACTGTGGTTGAGCGTTGAATCGCGCCCTCGAGGACCGTTGAAGCCCTACTGCAGCGCAGACGGTAGCATGTCGTCAGGCACAAAAGAGGTGAAGAGCTGCCCCATCCCCACCAGGGTCTTAACCCTGAAGGACTGGTCCCAGCTACCCGACTGTTACAGCCAGACACCTGGGGGTACCCTTTTCTCCACCACGCCTGGAGGTAATGACTCGCTTTGACGTTATTGACGTTATTTGTCCCACTTTGGCTGTAACTTATTTTTTTGTGCAATATTCTCCTTTCTTAGTTTATCAGCTTCTGTTACCTCAACACCATGTCGGTTGGATACGTGCAAACAGTCATGTAACGTCTCGCGAGATGTTGAAACAGCATGCGCACATTTGTGGATATAATGGATTTGAAACAACAAGCTTTGAATGGAAATTTAGCCTTAGCACAGTATAAGTAGAAGTGCTCCAAATACGGCAACCAAAGCATTTCCATTTCTATTGTTGGGCGAGTTGGTGTCAAAAATCTGTTAAACGGCTCTACCTAACACTGTGAACTAGTCCTGGATCCAGGTTTGGATCACCACCACTTTTGATCAGTTCTCACTTGAGTCACGACTGACAGTCCCTGAAAATGTAGTGGAAATATGTTTAAAATTTACTGAGTTATTAGTGAAACTGTGGAAAACTGCCCTGTCATGCAACGTTAATAAATCCTCAGAAAATTATTTAGCAGCATTCCAATCAGTACCATAATGTAGTCCTTCTGCTATGACCAACATTCCCTGGAAATTTTCATCTAAATCCGTACATAACTTATAGAGTTATCCCACTAACAAACTTACAACCAAACATAACCTCATTGGCATAAGTAGCTATTGTGACATATGAGGCATTTAAGCAAAAATGGAGAAATTTGGCCTTGTTGCTCATCCAAGAGACAGTTGGCCTACCCTCCACTCCACCTGTCCCTCATTGTCATATAGTTTTTTGTTGTGTTGACATGACAAAGGACAGTAGCTTGTTTATGTGATGAAAAGTCCTTTGCATTGGGAGAAACTGTAGAGCCGAAACATTACAAATAATGTTACAGCTATTTAAGTTATTCCTCATTGTTGTCGTAGGGTTATATCAGCAATAAAAAAAACAATAGTTTTGTTTCATCAGTAATATGAGAAAAGTAGACTATTACTTCATTTTGTCTAACTGCAAAATGTCTATGAAAGGAGCAAACATGAAAATAAACAGACTTTTCATCTTTGTTTATGTCTGGGTACACCATTACTGCATCAGAATCACTGGCATTTAAAGACAACAACTCATCAACATGTGTAACCCGTGACTTGTACATTTGAAGAGGGTGTATGTGTCCAAAACAGCAAGGTGATTGGCCTCTGCAGTGGTGGAGGAGTTGGAGGCCATCCTATCCCTGCTGCTCTCTGCCTTGCATTTCAGAAACAGTAGGGAACATTCTGTTCAAGTTAAAAGGAGGAGGGAGAGGAAGTGTCCAATGCAAAGGAAGTAGTATCTGTTCTTTTTTTAATAGATCTCCCTGGTAAACATGGGTTTTAAGAAATTGCACTGATGTTGCAACATTGCTTTGACGGTATTCTACGTTGTCTGCATCACATTTCATTCTTCTTTGCTCATGCCATGTCAACTGGACTGACCCTCTGTTTTACATAACTGCTCTTGCACTGCTTTGCTTGTGCTATAGCATGCATTCCAAACCCCCTCCCCTCACCCCAACTCTTTCTCTCTGCTTAACTCTCCTTTGTCCAGGACAAACTGCTCACCTCTTTATTACATAATGTGTTTTTTTCTTGTCGAGAGGTTGTGCAGATACTGAACATAACAGTTCAAACTCCAATATAGCAGCATGGTGCATTCCTGGTAAAGCTTATCACAACAAGCCATTTATGACACTGTTTTTGATATGAGTTGGTCTGTGTCCAAATGGTGACAGACATGAGACATTTCACGTAGATTTGAGATGCGGGGAGCTACTGGGTTTTAGTGGCATTAAATACATTGATCATGTCTCAAATCTTATCTGTGATTGAATAGTCAAAGTTATTTTGTCAATGAACAAAACATGTGGCCTTAATCCCAAGGTCCCATGCTTCAAAGAGAGTTTTGTACTCTGATTTCCAAGAACTCACTGCAGAGACAGTCCTCGTCCCTCCCATCTGTGCAGATACAGAGCCCTCCTTTCTCCCACTCAAATTACTTCCAATGCAGCTGAGTTAACACCCTCCCTTTTTATGCACCTTCACAATAATTTGATGTGTTTATGATGAAACAGTTTTCTGTTGAATTTGAGAATATTGCAGCATTGTGTCTTTGTTCTCAGAGACTTAACATGCCTTCTCCAGGATGTGAGGCTTTTATTTGTGTTAATGCAAGTCAAACACTTGACTCTCTTCCCTCTTGTCCCCTCTTCAACTCAGGTACTCGCATCATCTATGACAGGAAGTTTTTATTGGACTGTCGAAACTCCCCTCTTGCCCGTACTCCCCCATGCTGCCTTCCCCAGATCCCAGGGGTAACAGTACCTGCTTCGCACCCCATGGGGAAATTGCAGGATCTCAAAGAGGAGGCTGAAGAGGATGAGAAGGATATTGCAGGTATCAGACATACCTCTGTATTATGCTTGTTTGCTTTGAGCTTGGGTAGTTCCATAGAGTGAAGTTACAGGTAAACAAATATACCTTGGCTCCTGTGTGCAAATAGGTCCCATCATTTATACCCTCACATGCCATGTCCATGCATCTCGTCTGTGAAGCTGTTTGTTGTAAATCAGAATTGAAATGTGAAAAAGACACCATCATGCATAGATTCTATCTCAGTAGGACTGATTATTCATGGTATGTTTTTACATGTCTTCAACTTGTGGTAACCTAGCAGTTTGGTTCAACTTAAGCCCTGCAGTCATGTTGATAGCCGTGCATCCAAGCAGTTCTGCTTTGTGAGGAAATTGTGCTTTCATTTTCAGCTTTTGTTAAGTGAAGCCTTTTCAGAAGCTGTGTCATCATGGGCAGAGCCAGGCTTTTAAAACTAGGCCAGCAGCTAGTAACTAAACAGTCACCTTGATGTTTCAGAGTATAAGACAGTTCATCTCATAGTTGGGGACTATGAAGAAACATACATATACTCTAAAGTTTTAGCACTTATCTTGTGATTGTGCATACTCTATTTACCCCAAAAGATTTCCTGACTCGCTGAGTTTAAGACTTGGTTTTGACAGAGAATCTCTGTTAAGTCTTTGAGCAGACTCCAGTGGCATAGGTTTTGCTCATGGTCAAGTTACAGCAACAATCAAGTATCATGTAAATATATATTAAACAATCAATCTGCCTCTCTTAATTTCTCCTACCAAACATAAGACCACAAGGAGTAGGGATAACCCATTTTTTACCCTTGTCCCAGTTGTCTGGATCATTAAAGACACACAGTGTGTTATTGGTAATGTTTTTGTTTGCAGCCCCCTCTAAATCAAGTTGCTGTTTTGTATTTTCCAGTCAGTTACATGTATGTTAAGATCTGTTCTCTGTCATTCGTGCTGCAGTCAGTTAAGGTGTGGCTGAGCTTGGGGTGCAAACACATGCATGATAAACACCAGCTGATTGTCAGATAGCTCTTCATTTAATCTTTGCCTGTTTTTTTCTGTCTCTCTCCAACAGATGACAACCAGTTTGAAATGGACATCTGAGCTCCAGTATTACCTCCTATGGAGAGTTATTTGTTAAAACAACTCCATGGTCATTAATGACTGTACTGCATTACATATAAAGTTTTTTTCACCTTTTTTAATAAAAGCTTTTTTGAGGAACCAAACAGTGAGTAAATTGTAGGGTGTTTTTGACCCTAGTTAATGTAAAAAAAAAAAAAAACAGAAAAGGTATAAGGTGGTTTGATTGGTTGCTCACTCATTTGGGAGCTGCAGCAGGATTGGAAAAATCTGTCTTGATTTAACTTTTTTATCTTTTGTAAATAAGACAACTGTACCACGTAGCCTATTTTTAAGTTGGGGAATATAATCTGACTACATTACAACATGTAGAGTTTCTACTGCAGGAATCAGTTTTTTTGTGATTTTCCCCCCTAAAAGGAATGCTTACTTTGTTTGTCTCTTGTGTTATTGGGGGCCAGGGCCTACTGAAAATCAGCACCTGCTCTGTTTTGTATAGAGGGATAGATGAGACGTGAATGATTTGAATAAAGGCTGTTCAAAGTGTCAGCAAGTGCCTCTTTTTTCTCTCAGTTGCATACTGTGTGGGTAATGTTTATGACAGTGTTTTTCTTTTTATCTCTGATGCAAAGTGTAATAAAACCATAAAGTTACGTCATATTCCTTGTCTAATTGTAAGATGTTTTTAAAAGGAGGTCAGCAATGTACCATTGCAATACTCTGTTTTTATGGTGCTTTAAATTTTGTTCAGAAAAATTACTGTAGGTTCCTTTTATTTTAAATGATGTTTTTATTCGTGTGGTTTTGACAAAACTCAAGATTACCAGTCACTTTAAGGTTTGAGATTTTTTTTTTCTCAGAACATAACACTTTGGTCTTTAAGTCTAGTGTGTGGGTGTGTTTGATAAGCATATGCAATGCTGATATGTCCCAGAATATCCATCAAAGATATCTTGTTAGCAACACTCTAAAAGTATCTTGTGTAATGGAAAAGCATGTGGCCACAGAAACCTACATGTTAGGCCATTAATGGCTTGCATAACGGTCTCATGTAAAGAGTGGTATGTGTTTTGTGAACCCCTCACACCCACAGTCAGCCCGTATGTGTTGAGGTGCCCAGAATATGAAGCAGTTACAGAGGGCTGTTTGCATTAATGTTGAGCTGAGGCATACATTATGTTAAGATGAAATTGACAGAATGGTCTCAGGGCATCTCTCCTAGAAAAAAAGACTTAAGTTGGCCACATACAAGTTGCAAAGAGTCGAGATGTTGGCTGGTGACAGATATTATCATGACGTATCTATAAAGTGCACTGTGAGCCCATTTCACTGAAGGCTGTCCAGACAGAAGTACACTATATGTGTCCAACCTCTGACACTATGAATGGGGTCAGGGTTAGATGTGCCTGCCAATTCCAAAAACTAATCTGTAGATTAGAGAAGTTGACTATGGGACTAGGCCCAGCCCAAAGGAATGACAGCAGCTAAAGTCACTGAAAACCCTTTGCGATATGGGGCTGGGGTGTCACACTTATGGGTGCTTTTGCAGGGAGTTCTCTCAAAAATTAAACTGCGGATTCATAGTTGAAAAATACTTTTACTTTACTGAAAAAAAAAAACATTATTTAAAAGGTATTGCTAAACTTTAGTGTGGAATTTAGGTGAAAACAGATAAGATGTCAGTGTGTCGTGTGTGAGTCAGTGGGTCAGTCTGCTCAGCTGTTCGATTCCCATGGCATTGCAAACGTGACCTGGAACCAGTTTGCATTGCATTCAGTCTTGTGGCTGAAACTTGGCTGACAGAGTCAATTTATTGCACATTTTTAATAAGACTAAAAGTACTAAGTATTTCTGGGAGTATGCAAAGTGATCTTACTTTGTACAGGCTCTACTCTGAAGTCTGGTCTGTCTCTGTACTAGAAGTGGTGCAGAGGATAAGATTACTTTTTGCTAAAAGTCAGGGTTAAACTTAATCCGCCTGTTTGTGTTCTCTTGGCTCATTTGGAAAATGTGGCGTTTGACCTGTATGTACTGTTTGAACAAGTGTGTGTATATTTGTACAGGGCACACGTGAGGATAGGGCCAGGTGACAATGAAAACTGCCACATGTACTCACAATCTTAGTTCTGAGTGATATCCCTTTTGGCTGGGGAGGAGGACAAAATGAAAATGATACTGGAATGTATTCCACAAGCTGCACTGTCCTTCCACAAACAAGCATATGTGTAACTGGAGACAGACAGGCATGTGCACGTCATCTGCATGTAGAATAAAAAGTACTCATAGAACTTTCTGCTGTACAAATACTTCGACTCTAATCAAAAGGCCCTCAAGCTCAAAAAGATAAAGGAATGATGCCAAAATGTTTTATCACATGGTAAGGTAGAGAGATTGTTGACTCTCAATCTCACCTGACTTTAAGGTCAAATGGGAGGGGATGTGCACACATGACGTAGTGTTTACAGGTTTAAAAGTTCTTTGGTGAAAATCTCAAGCATTCCCTTGATTAAAAATCCACCCACACCCATCTGTAGGAAAGCATGATCAGATTAGGTTAAATTAAATGCATCCAGCGTTGTCACCAGCCAAATGAGAGGGGATTAAGGTTTCACACACGGACATAGTTTATAGCATACAGATATTTTCTGTTTGTGTTTTTGTTTTATTCATGATGAACTTGATTCTAAGAATGATTTCAAAATATCTGTAGTAGCTGTTATACTTAGGTTGGAGTGGGATATCCCTCTTTCTATGTTAATGCCTTGCATGTAACAAAGAAACATTAGCCTGTCATTAACTTAATGATCAAGGTGTCCATCACTTAGTGACAGCTGAAATGTCTGCAAACATTTAGGAAGACTGTTTTATTGTCTGCCAACATGATATATATGGAACAACCTAGATAAAGGCAAGACAGTATATAACTGTTCAATGTACACACCCATAGTTTGTAATAAAAAATACACAAAGTAAGCTATTTAAAGTATTAACCTGTATCATACACAATGCATCAAGTGGAAAGAGTGACTGCACGTGCATGACATTGATACAAGGTTCAACTTGTTCTAGTAAGAGGACACTTTCCATAAGTGGGGAAGCAATTAGAGGTTTGATTGCCCTACATACATGAAAAAGTTTTGAAAGAAAAAAACTGCAAGATCCTTCGATGAACCATGCTGAACTTGCTGCATGGCCCTACCCACACAGAATTTCTTTATTTTACTCCCCCTCTCCTCACTCTTGTACTCTCTGCTCCCCTACACTCCCCCAGCGAGAGGGTTGGGCTGTTTGGGCTGGTGGCTTAGGCTCTATTTTTGTCAGCTGCTCCTGTTGAAGCTCTTGGTACAGACACGGACTGTATCGCCTGGGTTACGATGTAAACAGACACTGAATAACAGGGCTTGCTTGGTGACATCTATCTTGAAAGAGAGGGGCTTAGACTTGTCTCAAGCAGTGACATGTTCACAGACTTCAATCTACATTTGAACTCTCTTTCCCTCTTCAAATCCAGACTCAAAGCCCACCTATTCAGAACTGCATACTCCATTTAACATGAATTTGCCATTCTCATCCACTTATCTGTCATTGTCTGTTGTGTTTTGCTTATTTTATAGTTGTATTGTTTTGTTGATTTTATTGTTGTTGTTTTTAACCTGTACAGTGTCCTTGAGTGTCTTGAAAGGTGGTTTTAGATAAAATGTATTATTATTATTACATTGCACCTTATTACTTGTATTGCATAAGGTCAGCCAGCTGTTAAACAAAGTGGAATGGTAACCTTTCATCCATTCATCCACGAACTACACCTCTGGGTTTGCAGGGGGGATAGAACCTATCTCTGCTGACATTGGGAGATAGGTGGGGCACAGCCTGAGCTGGTTGCCAGCCAGTGATAGGGCTGACTTACATGATAAAAAGTAATAATAATCTAACCAATGTGTTTTTTGTCTGTTGGAGGAAATTAGAATACCTGCAGAAACACATGCCTGCAAGGGGAGAACATGACAACTTCACACAGAAAGGCCCATCCGACCAGGGAGTTGATTCGTCAACCTTTTTACTGTGGTGCACCAGTGCTACCAGCCTAAACATTAACTAATACCGTTGTTAATGTTACGAGGGCTGATTGATAAGTTGTGAGCCTTGTATTGAAGAAGATAAGCAGGGATGTCCTTTTTCAGCTCTACTATCCCCTGACTATTTAAGGCTGTGTACCCGAAGACTGGTGTCATTTGGTCAGTTTATGTTGAAGAGGTAGCACTCTATGGTAAACAAGGCAAGTGACTTTTGCAAAATGGACAAAATGCCCCTGTTCACAAGTCTGTCATTGACATGGCTGCCATTAAAGATTGTGGCTTTGAATTGAGTGAGCGTCCGCCTTATTCTCCTGATCTAGCTCCATCAGACTTTCATCTATTTCCAAAATTGAAAAAGGCCATTTCCGGTACCCACTTTTGGTCAGATGATGACGTCATACATGCAGTGGAGGACTTTCTGAACGGTCAGGAAAAGGACTTCTTTAAATGTGGCATCGAGGCCCTTAAACATCACTGGCAAAAGTGTATAGATACTGAAGGGGATTATGTTGAAAAATAATGTAATATGTCTGCCAAAAGTCAAACCCTTAAATATAAGGCTCACAACTTATCAATCAGCCCTCGTAGGTGTCATAAAACATTTATAAAGGTTTTATATGGGAACAATTTGAAACAATCTTTTCAGTTTTGGGCAAGTTACTCAAAAATTGTACAGACTTACTTTTTCCTCCCTCCTCCTTAAAGTAATGAAATTACTGTACTTATAGCCTAGTAACAAAAGTACTTTCCTCACTCAGGAAGATCCACAACATGTTTAAAATGTAATTTACAGTGGAAAACAATATTCTTTGCATTAAAAAAGTGATGCTCATACTAAAATATAGTACAAGTAAATGATTGCCCAGTACTGGTCCTTATTCAGCTACACCAACAATGGACACACACATTAGACTTGTTCACCACTCATGAACCATACTTAAAGTTAAATATACAAATTACATTGAGTTGCAGTTCATACTTTCCTGGAATAAAGCTTTTGAGTCCTTTGACTTTACATGCAAAACATCTGATCTGCTCTCCAGAGCAGACTTTGAATGGTGTTAAAACAGTAGCTGCTAGTCTATTTTAAAATACTGTATGTTTCCAGTAATAATATGTCTAATAACATTGCATCTATTCATAATTTGTATGAGTTGCAGAAATAGCTTAGCATGTATACACATGTACACATGGGATTTTCTCATACAAACATCTTTAGGGTTTACAGAAAATGGTAAGAAAAAGAGAAAATGTCCAATGACTGTCAGTCCTCTGGGCAAAAACATCTTGTTGATGCCAGAGGTCAGAGGAGAATGAGTGTTTGAGAAGGTAAAAAGGCAACAGTATATCAAAAATCAATTATTACAACCAGGATATGCACAAGACCATTTCTGAATGCACAACACATAGAATCTTGAGGCAGATGGGCTACAGCAGCAGAAGACCACACCGGACATTGCTCCAGTCAGGTAAGAGCAGGATGCTGACGCTACAATTTGCACTGGTTCACTAAAAATGTACAGCAGAAGAGAAGTGCAGAGGTGTTGCCTGATCAGATGATTCTCGATATCTGCTGCCAACATTCAGATGGTAGGGGCGGAATTTGGCATAAACAACATGAAAGCATGATCAGTCCTGTCTTAGAACAAGGGTTCAGGCCAGTGGTGATGCTTTAATGGTGTGGGGGATGCTTTCTTGGCACACTTTTGGCCCAACTGAGCATTGTTTAAATGCACCAGCCTACCCTAGTATTGTTGCCGACCATGTCCATTCCTTAATGTACATCTTTGTCTCAAAGCTCATATAATCTCAAACTGGTTCCTAGAACATGGGAGAGAGTTCAGTGGTCTCCAGTGGCCTACATAATCACCAGATTTCAATCCAGTTGAGAATTTTGGAATGTGTCTGTAGAGGAGATTTGCATCTTGGATGTGCAGCTGAAAAATTTGCAGCAACGCTTTCATGCCAACATGGATAAAATGGGCAAAAGTGGGTCTAACCCAGTATGAGCAATATGTACCTAATGAAGTGGCCCATGAGTGCACTCACAAAGTCATGCCCTTGTTTCTCTGGTGCACTATGCATCTACAAGCAGGCTTGTATGATGATGTAAGGTATCAATTGTGCTAAACTCACTCTAAAGGTTTGATCACATGTTGCTACATGATCTGGTTTCCCCTTACAGAATGAAGACTATTTCACGGAAGTGCCACTGTCAATGGCAGCTGCCTTGCAGGCTGCCTGTTGGTATGCAGCTATATTCATACTGTGCTCATGTCATGTCTGATAGAGGAACTAAGATAATGTTTCACAATTCTGTCCCAAAACCCTACCACTCCTTTGACTGTGTACAATGCATATTTGAATCATGTCGTATCTATGTTGTAAATATATAAACTGAAGGTCCTGTCAGTGGATTTTTTTGTTCTAATTTTCATGACTTAACAAGAAGAGTATCTTGTGTTGCAGGTTTTTTTTTTTTAAAGTGTGTGCATATATTGTTCACCCTCTCTGTTGGCTGTTGTCACTGCCAATCTAAAACAAGCACTATCTGACACAGAGTGAAATATTTTACTTGCAGACTGGGCAAGAGCCATTGCTTTTCCCCATTCTGAGAGGATTGTCAAATCATTTGCTCACACGTTTTTCTATTACTGAATTGACATTAAGTATTTGGTAGCCATCAGGCCATTTGTTAACTGTAAACTAATCTAATTCACTACTTTATCTAAGACCTACCAAATGCTGTTCTGTCATTAATTTTATTTTAGTTTTAGGTGACAGTCTCAATACTTTTTTGTATATTATCTCAAAATATATCCTCTGACTCAAGTAACAAAAAAATTGTCCGGCATGAGGCAGTGCAAAAGTTGAACCAGCTCTTTGCGTGTCCTACAAAAAAGAAAAGATCACTGTGATTCGTCTGACATCTGCTGGTAAAATGTCGATACTGCACCCAGACTGTACATCTGCAGTTGAAGCTGAATTAAAGAAAATATATAAATAACGGTGAAGCAGTGGTCTTAATACGGTTCCATAGTTTTTTCTTATGGCTTGTAATTCAAAAATGTATAATTCACATGTAGGGCATGCAGTGTATGTAGAGGTTTCTCTGAGTGCCCTCTCAACCACATCTCAAACCAACCCTTGAATGATTTAACCATTAAAGAGGGAGAAAAATAATGCCTTAAGATACCTTAAGGCACAGTACGGTATAGTACAGAGTAAATCTTAAGCAAAAGGAAAAACTAGATCAATAAAATTTTACATGCTCAAATGTTGTCTTGGTACAGAAACTGTATTTAGACATATCGCCACACTTAAAACAAACATTATACCTTCGACTGAATTAAAATAAATGATAATCTCTATTTATATTTCAAAAAGTCTGTATAATTTTTTATTGTGTGTTATAAATTACAAAACTAAATGATAGACTACTGGTTCAACTAATTGATGCAGTATGGATAAGAAACGGGATGTCCAAAAGAGGCTGTCACATTTGAAAAATATAAAAGGTTAAAATATACATTTACACTTCAATAAGGTTTACATATTTCAAATATTTTAATCCAGGTTTATTCAGATATTTCGTTTTTTTTTATTTTTTCATTTTCTGCTGTACACACCATTCTTAGAATGTATAATTCACTGTATATACAAAACACATTTCGGATATCTCATATAGTCGACTTTTAGCCGGATAAATTGCTGTTCTGTGGTTGCATTGTTTGTGTCAAATGTTATTATTTGTACTTTTATACTGAAACAAGAATCTGGATTACTCATCACACTCACACTTCTTTTTACACGACACTAAACTTTACTGAAAATCGTTGTGCTTTGTATATTTACATGAAATCCTTTGTGCTGTCTCTGGACTCATGGAGCGCTACTTTCTGTTGTACGTGTGAACAGTCTTATTCCAGTCATCGCACTAGTGATGATAACAATGTGTGTACTTTGTCTCCACCTGGGCCCATGTTAATCATGGGCCCTCAGAATTGTTCTGTTTCGTCTCGCCTTTGACAGCAGCTCTGCCAACATATTTGATACCGTGAGAGAAGTGTCATTTCTTCTGAAAGCCTTATATACAACATTTTGACTTTACTTCAGAAAATCCTTATTTACTAATTCAGTATTAACATGTCAAACCCAGACATTCTTTGCCCTCCTCCGTGATCGTCAGCATTCCGGTGAAGCACTCTTTTTAATCATTTGTTAGGTCAGTTGATCAGGAGTCATTGCTTTTCCCTGACGTCTCTTTGTTTTGCGCTCTTGGTTCTGATTGGTTCCCCTGAGCAGCGCTGTGACAGCAGCCAATCACGTCTTTTGTTGCTCTCCGTGTCGTTCCCTTCAAATGACGTCACGTCCCGATACCGCTGGACGCATAGGGTTTCATGCACAGTCAACGGACAGGAGGGCAGACCGTTGCGGTAAGAAGTAACAACAGACGCAGAAGACTGGAAAAAATCCTCCTGAGGTGGCATCACTGTCCTCTTAAACAAACCGGAATATTATTTCAATAAAGGTAAGCGCTCCACACGTGCGTAGTTCTTATTTTCTTATTTTCATGAGCACAGTCATCATGAACTTAGGGGGCTAGAAAACTAGACGTTGCTTGTGGTGGGCTGTGGCCTGCAGGTTCGTCTTCTTTTCAGCCTTCGGAAGTACCTTTTGCTTATTCCTAAATAAAATCTACGATGAGAATTATTGTATTAGTTAGTACTGAAGGCAAGTAATAACTGCAATTACTGTATAGTGTTTGGTTGGCTTTTAAGCGAACAAAAATGCCCAAAGGCCAAACACGACTCAATATTTAAATTTTTAAGGTTTTGAAACGCAGACTTTGGTCTTTGAGTATCTTAGAAAAATTCGTTTTAGCCGTTCGTCAAGGCTTGGCGTGATGTGTTTGTTCAAGATAGCCCTGTCGATTCGTTTTAATTAGGTCCAATGGGGTGTCTTGGTAAAGCCTACTCCCAGCCTCTTGGTCTTGTGATGTCTCCAGGCGTATGGAAAGTAAACAGGTTGCCTGGTCACCGGGCTGTTTAACACAGTCAGCCCGGCCTATGTATGTAAAGGGAGGGTTTAAGGGTAAAGCTGTATTCTTACCATGTAAGGACACATGCTGGGGTAGCAAACAGGATAAAACTCCCCTTTTAAACTTCCTCAAAAAAGGAGAGAGCTTATAATCTTATGTTCTCCCTTCAGTTCAAATCAAACCATACTGTAGAACAATAGGTAGGTTCAAAAACATTGTCAAAAATACCAGGCTACGATGGTATGAAGCAAAAGACAACGGGGTGCTTTGAAATAGTGTGTAAATAAAATTAGATTGATTTGTGCTATGGGTAATGTTTAGATGTTCTGTTACATTTTTTGCTGTTAGCTGTATTAAGCTGTATTATTTGATGTTTCTTTGAGTGCCTAAGACTTACATTTTTTTAGTTCATTTTTGGAAAAATGGGTAGGACTAGACAAGTTATGTACTTCATCCTACACCCTCTTCATACAGAAAAAAAAATAGGAGGACTCATTCTGAAAATTCTTCACTGATCTTGCTCTACAGTATCATTCTGTTCTGTCTTCCCATGTGTATATATATACAGTATTTGTTTTCTCTCATTTTAAAGATGTTCGAAATAAATTAAAAAAAAAAAAAAACTTGTTTCACCAGAAGATGGATTCTTCATGGTCAGAAGTTTCACAGTATCTGTTACTGTTTCCCTTCAATTTATTTCACTGTTTAGATTTGAGATTTTTTAGGGGCTCTGTGTAGGGCTGCTTTATTATGGCAAAACTCATAATTGTAATTATTTTGGTTTAAGTTAAGTTCATAATTCTAAAACACAGTCAGCACTGATTTCGCAACATGCATCACATGTCATCATTGAATTTAAAGGCTCTTAATACTTTCATTATGACCATTAAACAACTAGCTCTATATTGGAACATGATGTAAAAAGTAGAAACATCCTAAAGGATGGGAAAAGACAAAATTAAGTTCTACATTTAATGTTGGACAGTAATCTTTTAATCTCAACTATTCTGTTTTCATAATTGTGGAAGGCGGTAATAGTAATTGAGACTAAAACCTGATTAACTGCCCAGCTCTTGCTCGTGCCTTGTTTTGCCCCTACAACGGGCTATGTAGTAGGGATAGGAACATATATGATTATATTAGGGATGCAAAATACTTGATTTTTGCCAACATCCAATAAGGCACTATTTTTGAACTCATAATGGCCAATACCAATATGGATGCAGATATTTTTTATCAAAAGCACAAAGTCTCTACTGAACAAAATTTGACCTGTTCCTGTCATGGTCACAGTCCATTTGTGTTAGAAACAGTTATGAACAGAAAAAAAAGAAAGGAAAAACAACATTTCATTCTTTAATAAAAAACAATTTTGATTTACAAGAGGGGTCGATGATGAGATAAACCATCATTGTACAGTTGTAAATTACAGCCAATATATGGGATTTTTACAGACAAGTTTTCCGGCCAAAATACTTGCTGTAAATATCAGTAAAAATGTTCATATCTTCCAGTATCAATAATCAACTTGTTAGGCAGATATCTGCTGAGACCGATATTGGCGAATAATACTGTGCGTCTCTAGACTATATTGATACCAATATCATCACTGACTTGACCTGATCCTTTATCGACTCTGATGGATTTTCTGTGGAGTAAAGTAGACCAGATTTTCAGTAGCAACAGTGTCAAACACATGACACTCCTTAATGCTGTGCTGCTTAGACAAAGGCTTCGACAAGTTTCTGGTGTTTCCACCCTTGCTTGAAGTCACACAGACAGGGGCACTGGATGAGCAGTTGGAGTTACTTTGGGTAACATTAGGCCACAGTGTTGACCACCTCTGCGCCCTGTCTGCTATGATCACATCTTTAAATTATCTGTGGCCATTTTTGCTGACTGTCTCTGATGAGAGTTTGATGAGAGTGTTCTTGATGTGCAAGAAATGCAGAACAAAGTGGAAGGGATTTTTGAGGGAATTGTTGATTTTAAAGGCAGGTTATATTGATTTCCTTCATCAGCAGTTACTAAGTCTCAACTGGAACTGGTTTTCAGTTCCCTACCAAGTAGCTGTTTAAAAATCTTAATGTTTAATATGACACTCACTATGATATGTATCCAAGTAAAGTAAATATGCTTGTTTGCATTGTTTTTAATGTATGTCATTATGATCAGAAGCATTTTTGGGAATTTGAAATAACTGAATTTCCAGCCTGTCTCAGGTGTGTGTACTGGTCTGTGTGTTTGTGTGCACTCTTACAATCAGCATGACACTGTTGTGGAAACATCGTCTGAGCTCACTGCAGTCGACTATTTGTAATAAACAAATGAAGCACATGCAAATGAACATATGCTCACTGCAAACACACACCATGCATATGAGTCAGTACCTCAAGATCACTCCACATTAAATCTTTATCTGCTTTTGGACCCTGGTGTAGATTCACATGTTGGTATATTAAAGGCAAGGTTACCTGCAAGGTGAAGGTTGACGCTGAAGAGTGTCAGATTACAGATTATTTGTAAAGCCCTTGTGAGAGAAGCTCTTTCTCAGCCTTTACTCAGTAACACAACACCCGGTAGACACAGATGAGCTGAACAATGGTCTAACAACAAACAAAAAAAGGCCTCAGTGTTAACAGAGAGGGAAAAAAACATCTAATATTGTCTTATTTTACTACTCAAACTGCTTCAAGGTACGAAGAAAAACAATTCATCTTGGATCACTCTGTTCTTTCTGGTACATGGTAACCATAGACACAGAGGCCCTGCCATCTGTCAGATGCCTTAAGAACACATTAAGGTGGTGAATGTCCAGCCATCTTGTGAAAAAGAAATGTGCATAAGTTTAATGCTTTTGTTAAAATGTGAAGCTTACAATCCCTAACAAGATTTACTCCTTATATTTCCTATGGAGCTGTTCTCTTATGGTCATTTAGATTAGATTAGATAGTTCTTTATTAATCCCCTTTGAAAAACTTCCTCAGGGAAATTGGGATTCAGTAGCAGTTTAGTATTACAGATTAAAAAGATACATTAAAAAAGATATAACTAAACAACAATATAAATAAATATAAATATAAATAATAATAATAATAATAATAATAATAAACTATTAAAAATATAATAACTAAAATAATTATTTGCTGTTTATATGAAATTTACTCAGTGTCTTTGAGAGCCTGCTTGTAATTTTTGTAATTTAGGACAACATGGTTATGTAAGATAAATATACTCTGAATCATACACCATATAGATTTGTATAGCTTTTTTTCTAACTAATTTAATGAAATGTATAAAACTATAACATTGTAAACTAATATACTGGCTACCAGTTTGTTTCAGCTGATTGTAATAAGGCCTGTTGACACCACAGTAAACAGCTTCTGAATTGCTTTATTACTGACAGGAGATTGGATATAGATGCAATGAAGATGAGGATCTGTGTAGATGTTTACAGTGTTCATATGACAGAGGATTCCTTAAAGGCCCAGCAGAGATGGTGTTTTCCATCTGGCCTCTTTTTGTTTGTTATGGTTGTTCTGCCAGAGCAAGTCCACAGATGAAGGCTAGCATGAGGGCTGTGATGGAGCCTGATTTGCTCTAGAAAAATCATTCTTGCTTGAATAATGCTCTTCCTTCTCATAAGTAGACTTATGGGACCAATAACCTCTTGAGGCCTAGCTGATTACAAACATCCATTGCATTGTCCATCTATGCTACATAAAGACACTCTCTGGATAATCAACAGCACCAAAAGAGAGTGATTCTTCTTTTGTGTATCTCAAATATGATATTGAAACAAAAATGTGTGATGTTCAGTATTTCCTGTGTAACTTTTAAAACCTCTTTCACAGTTGAGGGTTAAACTGTGTGAAGTTACAACCAGCAAAGGGCAGTTGTCTCCTCTCATTCTTTCTCTCGTGTTTCAATTCATTAGCTCAAGCTTGAACACTGTAACAGAGGCTCTGCGATTTGTAACGCCTGTGTGTGAACAGTAAGGTAGTCTTGCCCTATCAGTGAGGGGCTTTACATGGGTTGTGACTGACCTGTGACTTAGAAGACACCCTCATCAAATTATAAAGTCTCATGCTATTTTTTGAGTTAACTGTTTTTCTATGGAACAAAATGTTTTTTTTTTTAAGTCTATGTAGAAATAAAGCAGAGGTTGGGTTCAGGAAATGGGGTCAGCAATTTTCTGCTATGCACTTCACTTTCTTTGGTAATCAATAAACAAGTGTTATCTCAAGACACTTTACAATAGAGCACGAAGCTCTTCATATTATGGATACACATATATGCATAGATACATATATACATATATAAAATACACATATACATATATATACAAATATATACATCCAACACCCGACATGAATCCATATAGCCAATCATGAATCCCTCCATCATGGCGGCAAGAAGAAACCTTCTGTTAAGCAGCAGGAAATCTTGAATGTGGACCCCAGTCTCATGATGAACAGCAAATCCACATGATGCTGTGTTGGGTGTGTGGGCAAAGGGAGGGAGGTAAGTGGAGACAAGTGGACTAAAGTAAGAACTAAAGCTAGTGACAGATCAAAGGACCAATCATAGACCTGTCGTCAAATTTGTTTCTGCTGGAAACAAATTTATTAGAGGAGGGCCCTCATGTCTGTGTTGTTGTGGTGATAATTTTATAGAAGTATAATCAATAAAAGTCTGACTGAAAATAAGAATTTGTGGTAGTGACGAACTCATGGCTGCCCAGACCACAAGTGCATCCCTACCATATTTGTCTCCGTTAAGTATAAATGTATTAAAGGTAGGCCTCTTGAGACGTGACACCTCATTTTCAAGAGGGATCTCATGTCCATGGGGAGCTAGAGATAGCTACTATAGATGTATCAACTATGGATAGAAAGATCATGTTAATATCTACATTAACAGCTCTAATGATTATGAACTGGAATGAGATGGCCAAATATGTGTTATGTCTGTAACTGTAGTTATTAAGGCTTCGTGACTCCACAGCAGCAGGCAGTCTCCACCGAGGATCCCAGGCCACCTAAAAGACAAGACCCAGAGACGAGTACAGGAGCAAACAGAAAGGGGCAGAGGCATATGTGGAGAGAGAGTGTGAGAGAGAGAGGGATAGAGCCCAGTGTGCCAGATCCCCCCGGCAGTCTAAGCCTATTGCATCTTAACTATGTGTCTAAACTATGGACTATGAGCTGGTCCCTAACTGAAAGCTTTATCAAAGAGGAATGTTTTAAGTCTAACCTTAAAGGTAGAGAGGGTGTCTGCCTCCCGAACTGTGGTCGGTAAATGGTTCCAGAGAAGAGGAGCCTGATAACTGAAGGCTCTACCTCCCATACTACTTCTAGAGACTGATGGAACCACAAGCAGGCCAGCATTTTGGGAGCGTAATGTTCTAGAGGGGTTGTGTGGCACTACAAGCTCTTTGAGATAAATTGGTGCCTGTCCACTGAGAGCTTTATAAGTGAGAAGAAGAATCTTGAATTCTATTCTATGTTTAATGGGAAGCCAATGCAGAGAAGCTAATACAGGAGTAATGTGGTCTCTTCTAGTTCTAGTCAGTACAATTGTAACAATTGTGTCATTTTCTAGCCTGCCTGAAAATGCGACAGTCATATACGTGACTCTGAGGAATTCAATGCCTCATGTGACGCCAGGAGCTGATTAACTCATTCTCAGTCAATTACATTTCCTGCCTACAATACTCCTTATTGTTCTGATTTTCACTGCTGTTGATCCAATTTCATTCCTAACTATGAAGACAGAGGGAAATTGTGTCAAAGCTTTATTTTTTTACTTACAGTTTAATAAAAAATTGAAAATTTCTCTGATTCAGGTGATTCTTCAACCCAAAGATGAATTTTGAGCAGCCTCCTCCATACCCAGGCGGCCCCACCGCTCCAGGCTACCCAGCCCAGGGCCCACCACCACAAGGCTACCCAGCTCAGGGTTATCCTCCGCAGGGATACCCAGTGAACATGGATCAGCCCAATCCAGCCTACCCAAACTACCCTGCAGGGGCAATGGGTCCTGGAGGTCCATATCCTGGCCCAGGCCCTTATCAAGGGTATCCTGGACAACCACAGTATGGCTGGCAAGGGGGCCCCCCTCCTGGGCACATGTATGGGGAACCACCCAAAAACACAGGTGAGTGGTAACACATGCCAGGGGGTTGAATTTTAAAAAAAAAATATTGTTATTATTGTATAACATTTTCTCAAGATAGATGGTAGGAAACTAGTTGAAGCTGGGATGGGCAACTTTGGTAACTAAGAGGGCCACATTAATCATAGATAAATACTTAACTGATCTTGAAGGAATTAAAAAAAAAAAATATATATATATATATATATATAGTTAAAAAATGTAGACACCGTCAGAGGTACAAGGTATTACACATTACAGGATACACCTCAATTTTTTCATTACTTCATATCAGAACATGCAGGTTTTATTAGAACATATTACACCAGTGTTTAGTAAAAAATATTGTCATGTTGGCAGCGCAGTGGTGTAGTGAGTAGCGCTGTTGCCTTACAGCAAGAAGGGTTCTAATTCCAGTGTCAGTTGTATGGAGTTTGCATGTTCTCCCTACGAGTTCTCTTTGTGCCCTTTAGGTTTCTCCCATAGACCAAAGGTATGCTAATTACATAAATGGGTGGCTTTTAATTGTCCATCTGTGTGAGCGTCAGCATGCACAGTACTGTGTTTTTAAATGTCAGCCCTGTGATTCAGTGGCAACAGATCAAGGGTGCACCCTGCTTCTCACCCACTGACAGCTGGGATAGGCTCCAGCCCTGTTATCCTGAATAACATTAGTGGTACAGATAATGGATGGATGAATTGATAGAATTAATTAAATGTTAATATAATGAGCTTAACATATAATTCAAGTCAAGTCAAGAAACCTGATAAGCATATTATTTTCCGGTTATTCAAATACACTTTACTTATGAAAAAGATACAACAAATACATTTAGCTATGCCTCTAAAGGAGCTTTAGAGAAACATTATCCCAATTCTGTATCTTTTTCTCACAAAAAGTAACATGTACCAGTGGATATTTTTGTGTGTTCCCCAGTGCGACAGTTTATTGAATCCTCAAATTGAATCCATATTCTGCTTATCCACCAAGCAGTCAGACTCAGTTTGGTCAGTATGGTAAACAATAACATGTTTCCACTGTCAAATAAGGAAAAGGTACCCACATCATGATCCATGCCATTCCATTATTTGGCACTCCTCTGAGGGACTGCTTAACATGCCAAACTGACACTGCAGTCTGTTGATTGGTTACAAAAGTGGTCAATTCCCATGCGACAACAGTTAAAAGTAAAACACATACTGCGGCATGTTCAAATAGTCATGGATTTAGAGTGATTTATTCACTGCTGTCGCTTGTACTGACAAATCGTCTAATTTTCTATAAAAATGAAATTTTGTCAGGTTTGGTAGGTGTACGCATAAAGAATATAAAGGTGAGAATAAGCAGATGAATGGTAATGAGATATATTGGACTTTACTTTGACATGGGGTTGTAATTTAGCTAAATGGCATGTACCACACCAGCCAGGAGACAACATATGGGCAGTTGTCTCACATGTATCAGCACTTCTGATACAAGCCCATTTGTGACAAGGTGAATTAAAGTTTGCGACTGCTTGTGGTGGGCTCCTCTTTGATACCCTTAAAGCCCACATGTTCACACCACTGCAACTGGGAGAAAAATGTATCATTTTCAACGCAGAATAAAGTATTTTTATCTAAAGGGCTGAGCTAGCGTCTTTTGGGTTTGTTGTTCTTACCTCTGTGTTCATGCTGACATGGTGGTGTTGATTTTCAGCTTGTTTGTGGATATCTCAGTTGCTCAAGTATATTAAATGTATGTTATAATGACATAGAAGCCTCTCCCCAATTGTTAATGCTGCCACCACAGGAGTGTAGAAAGAGCCCTCTCACTCAAAAGCTATCCTTGCAGTGCCGCTGGATTCAGTGTTTGTGATCGGGCAAGTTCATCTTGCAAAGCTGGGATGATTGAACTTGGTTGCAGAAACAATGACAAAACAGAGTTTGTGGGGAAAGAAGCAGGGGTTCTAAGCGTGATGACAGCGAGAAGCAACTGTAAGCATAAACAATGGCTATTCCTAAAGTGATTAGCATGGGTGCTGCCTGCTTTTGTGGCAGTTTTATCAAAACTGAACAAGCTTTTCTTCATTAAATGATAAATGAAGAAACAAACCATAAATACATTTCTCTGTGGGAGAGATCTTGACATCCATGAGAGTTGCTTGTTATGAACACCTGCCCACTCCATCACCTGATTGGCCCTTAATGAATGTGATTGACAGAACAATTGTTGTATCACTTTCCTGATATCTTTTAAAAGGCTCTTAAATTCTAAAAGTTATTGTAGAATAATAGTAAATAGTTGAAATTGAAAAAAAAAATCATGAGCTCAGGTTTTCAGAGGCTTGTGTTGTCAGGAGTGTCATTCTGTGGAACTTTTTACTGAACAGAAAATCTAAAAACAGCTCTTTTAGATTAACAGCATTTTATGGTGTGCAGACAAACTGTCTGGATAACTGGACTGATGACTTGAAATAGAGCAGTCAATCTGAAAACTGACTTATTGTGAAGACATTGTATTTGCATGAATATTTAGAACAAAGCAGCATGATGTTGGAGTTGCTATATGTCTTAAATGATGAACAAGTGCTCTGAAGAATGAGAAAAAATTATCATTATTTGCAGAATGATCACATGGAAAAATAATGATCGAGCACTTAAACCAGCAGTGGGCAACGTTGATTACCAAGAGGGCCACAATATTTATTTTATTTTTAATTTTTTAGGAAAAAATATAAAAATTGAAAAAAGCAAATATAAAGCATCAAAAAAGGAGTATACCAACATTAATATATTGTAACTCAAACGATTAAAAATTCACAATTTAATGCATATAACATAGCATATAACTAAAGCAAATTTAAGCGTCTTTATAATGAGATAAAAGACTGAACATTTACCAGTTTTTGAAGCACAGATATAAACCTTTACCATTGTGTTCAAATATCGTTTTTATTAATACGTATTATATTTTAATGCCTCATAAAATATGTTTGGAGATACAGTATGCAATCTACAGTAAGTAGAAATATTTTATCACCTATCCTAATTTGTGCACTATGTTATACTGTTTACTCATGATGAGTCATATTTAGCAGTTGTTGTGTTTTCTTCATATTTTTAATTTTGTTTGTTATTTTGGAAATGGTTGGTGGGCCACACTGAGTGAGGTGAACAGCAGCATGTGGCCCCTGGGCGGCCAGTTGCCCACCCCTGACTTATACTTTCTAGAGTACCTTGAATCAATTAATCAAGCAATATCTCATACTGTCTCTTATGGTCATGTGTCACTGTCTGGATGGTTGGAACCATCTACCTACAGCCCCCAATGCATTTTTTCCTACACAAAACACATTTTGATATATCACAGAAGGAAATGCTATGGTCCAAGAAATGAATGAAAAGTGTAATTACTTCATCATTTAAGTTCAAGGATAAATGGACTCATTAAAATGCAAGAACTATTAAATATTGGTTCCAAAATGCTTCCTTAATAGGTTAAAAAATAGATTCACATCTATTCTTTGCAGGTCGACTGATTATTTAAAAACAATTTTAAAAAAGGCCAAAGCTGTTCGCGTAGATAGTGCAGTTGAAGTAATGATTGTTTGAAATCAAGCCAGGTTACAGATAAAAGTAAAGTCAATGCAGTAACATCCCTAACCGAGCATCCAGGAATAAAATGAACAAGCTGTGAAACAAGGACACACCGATGTGAATTGCTTCAATCTAATATGCAAAGAAAACAGTGAGGCATCCAGAAAACACAGTTAACACCTCCATGTGTTATTGCTTGTGTAACTGACTTAGAATTGGCCTCCTCCAGCTCACTATAAGAGGCTGCTGTTCAGCCAAGGTACTTACCTTGAATCATTTTGAGAGAGATGTTCATCTGTCACTGGAGCTTGTATTTGAATGCATCCATTCGTTCCTCACCTGAGATCAGTGGACCTGATAAGCATGCAACCTGCATATTGTTCTTGAATAGGATGTACAGACGTGGACAAAATTGTTGTGACCCTTTATTTAACGAAAGAAATACCCACAGTGGTTACTGAAACAACTTGAAACTGACAAAAGTAATAATAAATACAAATTTACTGAAAATTAACTAATGGAAATCAGACATTGCTTTTGAATTGTGGTTCAACAGAATCATTTAAAAAAAACAATCTAATGAAACTGGTTGGACAAAAATGATGGGGCCCTAAACTTAATAATTTGTTGCACAACCTTTTGGGGCAATCACTGCAATCAGGCGATTTCTGTAACTCTCAATGAGACCTCCTGCACCTGTCCACAGGTATTTTGGCCCACTCCTCGTGAGCAAACTGCTCCAGCTGTCTCAGGTTTGAAGGGTGTCTTCTCCAGACTGCATGTTTCAACTCCTTCCACAAATGTTCAATCGGATTTAGATCAGGGCTCATAGAAGGCCACTTCAGAATAGTCCATTTTTTTGTTCTTAGCCATTCTTGGGTGTTTTTAGCTGTGTGATTTGTGTCATCATCCTGTTGTAGGGATGGAAATCTCCATCCCCAGGATGATACAATATGCATCTCTATATGTAGGCTATGGTACGATATTCTAACGATTCACATGAAGCATCTACCAATTCAGGACGATACGATTTATCTTCCTACCACAATGTGATCACGATGCTATCATGATGCAATAACAATGCAAATTTGTGCAAATTCAACTCAACTTTATTGTTCCTTCAAGAACATAAGCAGTATCATACTTTTCATTAAGAAGCTTGTAACAAATGAAGACAGATCACTTACAGAAAGCTACTTAAGCAGTGAGGACTTGTGAGAATTTAACGGCTGAGAGATAATTATGGAAGTGAATTGACTGAAAATAATAATTTAAAAAATATACAAATAATAACATGACATCGGATTTTACCGATGCAAAGCTTTTACAAGCCGATGCATCGTGGTTTCAGCCCAGTTTCTGATCCGATGCACACCACTCCAACAATGCTATTTACCATAGACCCTTGCCACAGTGCACTGATTGCGCATCGGATAAAATGCCCATCCCTATCCTGTTGGAGGACCCATGACCTGCGACTGAGACCAAGCTTTCTGACACTGGGCAGCACATTTCGCTCCAGAATGCCTTGATAGTCTTGAGATTTCATTGTACCCTGCACTAACTCAAGACACCCTGTGCCAGATTCAAAGCAGCCCCAGAACATAACTGAGCCTCCTCCATGTTTCACAGTAGGTACAGTGTTCTTTTCTTTGAATGCTTCATTTTTGCCTCTGTGAACATAGAGCTGATGTGACTCATCAAAAAGCTCCAGTTTTGTCTCATCTGTCCAAAGGACATTCTCCCAGAAGCTTTGTGGCTTGTCAATGCATTTTGGCAAATTCCAGTCTCGCTTTTTTATGATTTTCTATCAACAGTGGGGTCCTTCCATTAAGTCCACTTTGGCTCAAACAGCAACGGATGGTGCAATCTGATACTGATGTACCTTGACCTTGGAGTTCACCTCTTAATCTCGTTGGAAGTTGTTCTGGACTCTTTGGTTATCATTCGTATTATCCGTCTCTACAATTTGTCATCAATTTTCTTCTTGCGGCCACGTCTAGGGAGGTTGGCTATAGTCCCGTGGACCTTAAACTTCTGCAACTGTAGTCACAGGAACAACAAGCTGCTATGGTCTTATAGCCTTTACCTTGAACATGCTTGTCTATAATTTTCTTTCTAATCTCCTGAGACAACTCTGTCTTTAGTTTTCTATGGTCCATGTTCAGTGTGGTACACACCACGATACAGCACAGTGACTACTTTTCAGCCTTTAAAAAGGCAGACTGACTGATTACAAGTTTGAAGACACCTGTGATGCTAATTACAGGACACACCTTAGTTTAATATGTCCCTATGGTCAAATAATTTTCAATCTTTTCTAGGGGTACCGTCATTTTTGTCAAGGCCAGTTTCGTTAATTTGTTTTGTAAAATGAATCTGTTGAACCACAATTCAAAAGTGAAGTATGATTTTCATCAGTTAGTTTTCAGTAAATTTTTTATTTATTATTACTTTGTCAGATTCAAGTTATTTCAGTGATCATTGTTGGTTTTTCTTTCATTAACGGAAGGGTACCAACAATTTTGTCCACGTGTGTAGTTGTCACACAAAATGTGTCCACATAATTTTTTTATATTACTGTATAAAATAATTAAGCTACTCTTTTGAAACAAAGCATAAAAACTATTTTAAAAAAACATGTCTTTGTTTATTGGAGAAAACCTTCACACAAAATATTGTGCTCTTTAGGTACAGTCAGAAGAAAAGTATAATGTTGTCTTTTTTGTTGTTGTTATTCTGATGATAGAAACAATTAATTTGTAAGGGTCATGCACCAGAAATGGTTAGGAAATTAAAAAAAGACCATTTTACAAAAACAGAAACTTCTCAGAAGTGCCTGGAACAAATCAACAAAAAAATCCAAAAAATTTCAGCAATCCTCCTAAATATGTATCATTTTAGATACCTAACGTCATCCAAAAAAGGTTTGAAATGTTAACTCAAGTTTGGTGTCAGATGCTGCTGGAGTCAGTTATTCAGGTGTGGTGCAAAGTGGCAGTCCAAAGCTTGTTATCATTGATAAAGTCCCAGATGTCGTACAAGTACTTCTTTTTTATTGTGTTTTAGCTTGTTACATTGATAGAAATTAGTCATGTGTTTGTCCCGTGTAAAGAAGGGCTAAACAATATGTCATTTTATAACACAGTTGCATTGTGTGCTTGTTTGTCACATCCCATTACTCCGAGCATGTCATGATGCCATTTGTATGTTCAATGAGAACCATTAGTGTTCTTGTTTCCTTGACTATTGAGAGCAAGAGTCAGTCTGGTATTAGAAGGATTACTCAAAGAACAGATCACAGCACATTTTGTGTGTTACCTACATAGTAGGTGCACAAGTTATTAGGGATGGGAATCTCCATTGGCCTCACCATACAATTCTATTACAATTCTATGATTTTATTGTGATTCCTAATATTTTACAATATGCTTAGTATTACAATAATTATCATTTAAATATACTGTAATTTATAATATTTTCTTGGATGCATTTACTTCCAAAAAGAAGAAACAAGACAGAATTCTGTAAAATTTGCTAAGAAACATATATCAGGATATTTATCATGTCACTTCAGTTTTATTAAAAACAGGAGTAAACTCATGGGCTGGTGTCCACACCTAGCCAGTTTATGAAACCCACTCTGCTGTGCTCAGTCTCTCTTCAACTTTCAGCTGCGCCACTCTGTAGAGCTTCAGCACTGCTGTGTTGGTGAAATAATACCAAGGTGGAGGCATGTACCTGGGCTCCATCCAGCATGGAACAAAAGCCCCTGTTTTCCATAACACAAGGCAACTTTTACAAGCCTACAATGTCAAGTGTTGTCTGGTTTTTGGCTTTCACTTTCTGTAGGTGGAGCCAAGGGAGGTGAGCTTTATCTCCACTGTATTTTGTTTTCATGCTTCACTCCTCACAAACTCCATGTGTAGGGCTGTCACAATATTGAATTTTCACCTCACAATTATTGTGAACAAAAATATCATGATAACTATATTGTCATAATATTTACAGAAGATTTTGAAAAAATAAGATCCTAAGTGTCAGATTAATCCACAGCCTAAGTTTTTGTCTCTGTTTTGGCAGAATAATCCTAAAATGGTGCATAGGGAGGGGGCAGAACGTATGCAACCATAAGCACAGGAAAAAGTGTTCTACAATAATAACTAAATAATCGTGAAGAAAAGGCATCCAAATGATAGTGTGTGGAGTAATATGACCTTAATGTCATGACATATGGAATTTTTCATTGATTCAGTTTTTAATTTAGATTTTTCTCTGTGCAGTAATATCATTACATTCATTGGAACAAGTTATACGCTACGGTTAAATCCCAAGCTCAATCTTAATATTAGAAATGCAACAATTGAACAAGTAGATGAAGTCAAATTACTTGGAGTCATAATAGACAAAACATTATCATGGAATTAGCATATACAGAGAGTGGTAACTAAATAGGAAATATTTTGTCTGTGATCAAGAGATGTACAAAATATATGACACAAAAAGTGGTAAAACAAGTTATCCAAGCTTTGGTTCTTTCACGTATAGATTATTGTTCATATGGTCCAATGCTTCACTAGGAAACATGAGAAAACTTCAGCTGGTTCAAAACAAAGCAGCAAGGGTGGCTCCTTCTTGTGGATTGAGAACAAATGTCCTAACTATGTATGAAAGTCTCTCTTGGTTGGATTTGAGAAATAGATGTATGTATCTGTTAATGGTTTTTATGAGAAGTGTGATCATAACAAGAAAACCATCCATCTGCGATGAAAAATTATCTTTAAGTGCAGAGATGCACAATTATGTAACATGACATGCAGTCGGAGGCTTTTTCATTTTACATCGATTTCAAACAGCTGGACAAAGGAAAGTGATGTATAGAGCAATGAAAGAGTGGAATTCACTTCCAAACTATATAACACAACTAACTAATATCACAACTTTTAAAAGGAAACTTAAAGAGAACTATCTGAAAAGGAATTTCATTAACTAACGGTTCTCTAAGGTCACCAGTCTCCGTGTCATTGTTGGGAATTCTTGAGATAGAAACAGACTGAACAATGGAGCTTTGTTTTTATTTATTTATTTTGATATATGTATGTATGTATGTATGTAGGTGTGTATGTATGTATATGTGTATGTATGTTTTTTGTTTGTACTAAATTATTGTACAATGTCACAGACGTCTTGATGTTTATATATGTTTGTATGTTTTCCATTTGTTTTGTTTATTTGTATTGTCACATGTAAACTGAGTAGACCCCAGGAAGAATAGCTGCTGCTATGCAAAAGCTAATGGGGATCTAAATAAACTAAACTAAAATTACAAAGCAAAATAATAGTGTATTTAAAAATCTATTTTAAAGAATAGCCCTCTCTCACCCCTAAAATCAAGGCCCTGCTTTGATAAACAACTTGTGCCTGAGTGAATAAATTACACACAGATGTTTTCATCAGCTTTTGATCTCAGTTGTTGTCTGTTGTATCTGTATCTGATCCAGTGGTTCATTCTTCTTCTCCTGGATTTGATAAGCTGCTGTTTGAAAACACACAATTTCCTGTTTCAGTGGTTCTGATGATTCCAAAATAAGAGCTTTTTCCCATAATTACAGATAAGGACTCGTACTTTGAAAGTTCTTCCTGAAGTCTCCTTTTATCATTGTTGAAACTTTGCTGTGCTAAAGTTTAGCTGCAAGTTTGTGGACATGTAGTTTTCTGTAGTGGCTTCTTTGGATTATTTCGGACTTGAACAACAGATATTGGTTTAAACTCACATCTAAACTGTTGATACAGCAGTTCAAACAGAGATATAATGGCTGCTGCCCTGGATCAAGCTGATATGCATTGTTCTGTTCCTGCACACAGTCTGCACCAAAGCTTAAAGATGCAAAATGATGCTTTGCAGAGTGAACCCACTACATTATGTTGTCTTTATTTAGAGACATCAAACTTCCAGAGGAGAGGACAGGTTGTAAACACACGCTGTACATGAGGTGGATGCTGCGTTGTTCTGTGTGAATGTGAACATGTGTGTGTGCGCTTCTTTCTGCAGAGAAGCCCCTCTATTGCACTGCTTGTATTAGCCAGTTGGTAGGAAGAACAGACCCCGTTATGAAGCAAACAGTCGCACAGTATTAGTCCACGCAACAGATTTAAATGCAGCCGGTGCAATCCTTTTTTCCCTCTCCTGTGCTGCTGTTTGATTACTAACTCTCTCTTACTCAATGAATGTCACCTCTTCCAACCTTCTGTGTGAATGGCTCAACAGCACCATCATGTGGACTTAAGGAGAAATTGATTTTAAGTCTACAGTTTTAGTGAATGTGTTAAATTAATGAATTAAAAATATTGATGCTTGTAAGTAAGCCACGCCAGATATTGTGATACTACAGACAACGATTGTTGCTGATACAGTGTTTTAAGAGTGACCATGTTAGACAGAGACTCGGTTGATTTTTTTCCTTTCTTTGTCCTCCATTCAATCATAGTTATGAAAATAAGCAAAATTCTTTGTCTTGAATGGACACCTTAATACAAAGAGATTCTACAAAGCACTTCAGTGATGAAAGCAACTATCTTGGATTTACACTGATCAGTGTTCTTTGCCTTGGTGACCACAGTATTATAGACAAAGTGTCTGTGAATGAGGGCATTTAGTCTGAGTTAGGCAGTATTAATTACTTTGGTGAAGAAATGCGCTTGTTCCCCCATAGCCAATTTACTAAAGAAAGATTTCTGTATGAAGATAGGGATGTACTGAAAAGATAAAGAAAATATGGTAGAATTTTCATCTTTATTAGATTAACATGTCCACTCAGGGAGAGTTGGAGGAAGGACCACCTGGTAAAATCTGATTTAGATTGCTGCAGTAGTGGGTTGAAGTTCTTCCTGTATAGTTCTGAAAATGATTTCGTCACTTAAATTCCAAGATATTTAAGCCAGTTAGAGCTTTCCTGGCAGGTTTTGGGGAAGTTGGTCAGCTGCATGATTGATAGGAAGATAGTCGCTTTTTCCAGGATTAAGTTTATAACCGGAGTACTTTCCAAATTTCTCTAGTATATCCATAATAAGGGGGAGACTAGCGCTTGGGTCTGAGACATTCATCAAGAGGTCACTGGCATGCAATGAAAGTTTATGGGTAGTCCTGTGACGCACAATACCTTCAAATCTACTTTCACGTCGAAGCCGTAGGGCCAGGGGCTCAGTCGCTAACGCGAATAATAAGGGGGACAGGGGACAACCCTGTTGGGTACCTCTGTGCAAAGTGAATGTTCTTAATTTAGTGCCGTTGGCAGTGACTGAGGCTATTGGGGAGGTGTTAAGTAACTTAATCCAGGCTATGAAATCGGAGCTAAGGCCAAATTTGTTGAGAATATAAAATAAATATTTCCATTCTGTGCGATCAAAAGCTTTTTCACAACTAAAGACAAAACAATCTCAAGAGAGTCTGTAGAGGGAGAGAAAAGGATGTTGAGCAGCCTCCTGGTATTTGAAAAAGACTGCCTACCAGAGATGAAGCCAGTCTGGTCCAGATTAACCAGTCCTGGAATAACCCTCTAGAGGTGCCCCGCCACAATGTTTGCAGGTATTTTAAAGTCAACATTTGATAAAGAAATGCATCTATAACTGCTGCATGACAGCAGATCTTCATCCTTCTTAAGTAGTAAGAGGTGTCTGTTAAGGTTGGGGGTATTATTAAAAGCATCATTAAATATTCTGACTAAAACTGGGGCAAGAGCTGAAGAGTAGGCTTTAAAAGAGTCTGGGGTGTAGCCATCTGGCCCTGAAGATTTGTTACTCTGTAAAGATTGTATTGATTCCTGAACTTCAGAAACCGTTATTGGTGCACCCAAATCAGCAGACACTGCTTCATCTACTTTAGCTTTGAGCTTCTCCTTGCTAGCTGATAGCTCTGCACATATAGCCTCCAGGGATAACAGGCGTTTGCTGGCAGAGTCCGCGTTGGACTCCAAATATGAAATGCGTTGTCTGTGGGCACACACAGTGTTCCGCATTTTGCCCATTTTAGCTTCAAGGGTTGAAAAGGTGGTCTCGAATTCTGCTGCCAGGTCTGCTTTGTGTGTTTCCAACAGGCTAGTTAGCACAGCCATGCTAACCTTGTTAGAATCTGTCTCTCTTTGCAGCGAAACTGCCCTTCTGGTCAGTCTGCTGTATTTATGCACCATTTCTTGGGCTCTCGTAAATAAGCAGTTCAAAAAAAGGATTTTAAAGTTGGAGAGGGGGAGATAGGTGAGACTGAAAAAGGCAATTATGAGAAAGGGTTAGGGAGTCGAGGTAAAGGCAACTACTCCTCATCCACCATGACAGGGAGTGATGGCCATGACCTTTTGCCTCTGACCTGAACCAAAATTTGTTCATAAGTGTCAAATTATATCAGTTCAGTTCAAAGGACACCCCTCAAAAGCATTTTTGTGATATCTGGTTTTACAAGTTGGCATTGGGCTATCATGATGGTCTGTAAGCTTGACCTTTGACCCATGGCCTTGAAAATCCACCTAGGTCATTCTGAAGTCAGAGCAGAAATAAGTGCAAAGTTTGGTGAAAATTTTGCGAAGTTTTAATTAAATATTGAATCCCACAGATAGGAGACGGTCCTAAGACTCATTGACCTTGGCCTTTGTCTGATGACCTTTAAAATCCAAGTACTTCATCCTTGCATGCAAGGACACTTGAATTAATGTATTAATTTCCAACCTTAAAGAAAGCTTTTGGAATACAGAAATAAATAAATAAATAAAATCCACATGATGGTGCTGTTGAGCCAACGCAGGTAAGGTCGGGGGAGGTGATGTCCACTGTGCCGAAGTGCCATCATGCCATTTTTTATCAGTCGTTTTTAATTTTCCTTTTCTAATGACAACAAAACATCATCCAAATAACAGCATTCATTTAATTAAACAACTTGATCACCAATAGTCCCTCATGTGAAGAGCGGTCTTTCAAGTAAGCACACACAGACTGAGCATTTATCTTTAATGTCATTTTTTGGCAATGAAGCCAAACATGTCAGTGTCTCCAGCGCCATGATCTGAGCAAATTTAAGATTTTATTGTTTAGGATTTAAAGTAAGGCCGACCGATATATCGGCTTTTCAAAGGTATTCAAAATCGGCCAGAGTTCTGCCGATGTCATGCTGATATATTTTTAATTTCTCATAAAACAGTAAACGCTGTTTAGTGTCCAAGCTGTGCAGAATGATGACGTCGCGAAAGAGGGCGACGTGCTTGTTGCAGCAGCTCTGAGCTCTCTTGACGCTGTGTGTATGGATGATGGAGTGTATGGGACAAAACTTGCCTACACTCACAGAGTTGCCTAAAGTTGGTTTTGCCTGCAAGTCCGACATTACGAGCGACTTTAAGTGGTCGCACAATATACCGCTGCTGCTGAACAAAGCAAGACCACTGGGCTCTCTGCTAGCTTGGCTATGGAAGCAGCCTCACAGACTGGTGTTCTGTCGAATTAGGCTGCCCCGTCGAAAAAAGCTACCAGCTGCATAAATCGACAGCGGCATCTGTTGATTCACGCTACCATGTCCCTAACCCTAACCCCCAACTCCTAACCCTAACCCAGCTGACCCACGTGCATAACGTTAATGTCATACAATGTGAACTTTCCTAGGCTATTATCATCTAACGTCAATATTCTACATCAGTCTATTGTGCACATCTAATTGCTTACATGCTTACTGGTCATGTGCATGTGCAGTAGCGCTAGGTAAATCATCTCGACAGGTAGCGTGTTTCGATAGGACACTGGCACTGCCGACCATTTTCCTGACCAACGCGAGATCTGCCGTTCACAAAACCGACAAATTGGACTTTCTGATGGCAGGGGATTGGTTTATTTGTTACTGTTCTGTGATGATCATTACAGAAACCTGGCTTCACCTGCTTGTCCCCGAGGCGGCAGTTGAGCTAGCTAGCCGCTCTATGCACCGTTTCGACAGGACCCACACCTTAGCTCTCTCGGAGCTCTAAAACGTCATTAGCCGGATGCAGCAGACTCATCCAGGGGGAGCCTTCATCGTAGGTTGGGACTTTTAATCAGGCCTGTTTAAGTTTGTGCAATATGTGCAGTGTCCCACAAAATATTTTGATTTCCTCACACATATTACCTCATGTTTACAATAAAAATAAGTGGTTCTACCTGCATTAAAACCTACTTCTGATTGGACTAATGAGGACTCTGGGACTGAAAGGCAGATGTGACAAGATAGAGTTGATAAATTTTAAATAAGGTTATTTATTTTATTTCGCAGGAATTTACTTCACTTCACTTTCACTTCACTTTATTAGTTGTCCCGAAAAGGGCAATTGTTTTGCAGCAGATCATCACATACACTCACAGTGAGACAGTATAACTTACAGTACAATAGGAATATAAAACAATATACGCACTCATACCAATACAACAAAGGCCAGATCGGACAGTCAGGTCCTGTCCAGTGCAAACGCAGTAGCTTGAGCAACTGTATAGCATAATTTAAAAGATTGGCATGATTTTTGTAATATTCATAATCCACAGTTCATATTAGTCCATATACCTCTATCCTAGTTAATGCTATAGAGAAGGATAAAGTGCATTGGCAACATCATCAAAACAAGGGTAAAGTGCATTGACATCATCATCAGATAGAGGAAAAAGTGCATTGACAGCAGCAACATAACAGGGTTAACAAGCAGTACGTAACAACGATACCATAACAAGGAATGGTACTTTCCTAGAAGCCGTCAGACAAAAGTAAAGTGCATTGACAGCACCCAAGGACAGGATTAATCATCACATTACAATACAGTACCACAAGAATTACCTCTTCCTCCCCTTTACTGCAGTTTTGCACACTATTTTATTTTGTACTTGAAAGTTCTTTGTTCTTGAAAGTTGCAGAGTAGAAAAATAATAGAGGCTTGTGAAAAGAATGTTACCTTAGAGGGTTTTTTTTTTTGCTTTCCTCTCACAGTTACCTGTTTACAACTTTTTTAAAAGTTGTTCTACCTGTACTATAACCTACCTCTTATTTTCATCAACAAGAAGCACAAGGTATAGAGTGACTCTTTTTTTAAGGTTATATAATTAATTTCCCAGAGGTTTAGTGCTTTTCTGCATGTTTTTGTACTTGAAAATTTCTCTCCATCATCAAGTTTAACAAACACTACAGGACAAAGTATTGTAAAACAGCAAAATGTTCTGCATGTAATTCATATATTCATTGTTGTAACTGTTAAGGGACCAATTTAAAAAAAATCATTTTATATGTTTTTTAAAATTAATCGGCCAATTAATCGGTAACAGTAATTTTTCTGCCAAATATCGGCATCAGCCTCAAAAAACCCACATCGGTCGGCCCTAGTTTAAAGACTATTTACAGTCTTAATATGGAGTATTTTAAAGGTGCTACTTTAGGTTCTTTTTAAGAAGTTACATCATTGAGGGATGTGAGGGATTGTAAATTGTCATTCAGGTTAAACTTGAATAGACAAATACAGCGTTTAATTAAGTTAACGATAACTATGTTTACTTAAGCACAACACATAACAAAAAGATATATTCAATGTATAAAACAAAGCTTCCTCCCTGATTGGAGAGAGAGTAACTTAAGAAAAACACTGTTATCCTCTTCATGCATGAAGAACAGGACTCTAACGGTTGGATGTCTGCTGAAGTGTGAAGCCACTAACAGCCTTTGACTGGTTTAACCCGGGTTTATTCATAAGAGTAGTGTAAAAGTTACATCTGCAGACTGATTAATTTCTGAGTCAATCCTCTGATCGCCTTCTTAGCATTTCATCATATAAAAATCCTTGAATGCAGTTATCTCAGCAGGCGATGATGTTCCCTCTAACTGCACTTTTCTGTCACTAGTTGTCCCTGATTTAGACACTTATCGTTACTGCATAGGAAGGTGAGTACAGTTGACCATAGCTCTGTGCAGCATGTGCCAAATTCGCACAACTCATGTTGATACCATATCCCGTGGCAGAATGACGATTGCTTTAACCTGATAAGTGTGTTTATAGATTTATACAGTGTCCTTTTAATCAGCTTGCAGTTTTAATAGTATCAAAAGCAGCTGTTGTGATTCAGCGCTTCAAATTCAAAACATCACAACTTACAGCACTGTTCAGCCTAGTCTTTGAAACTTCCGTGCCATCCCACCCAGATAATTAATGAAATAACCCATTTTCTTAAACGTGATATATAGACTGTGGACATGAGTTTATACATTGTGTGATATCTGTGCAGAAAGTTAGGAAAAGGTGTTGACGAACTGAAAATCTGCACAAATTCCATGTAACCGCACAGAGAGGAGAAATTAGATATTCGGGCAAACAACACTTTTTACTGAGAACTAGGCCCAAAGGGGCTGTAAACCAGGGCAAGACTTTAAATAAAGGATGTAAGCTAAGGCACTGGGAGAAAAGTTTTGCTGCATAGTGTGTCCCCTTGTTAAAATTTATAGAATGGTGTCTTTCTTCTTCTATTTTGGTGTTCTTCTATGTTTTTATATTTTCAGGCCAACAATTGCCTCCTTCCTACTTCCCTGTTTAACATTAAGCTTTACATCTCTTGTGGGACCAGCTCGACAAGAAGACTCAGGGATAGAGCCAAAGTACATTTGTATTTGTAACACACCTGTATAGTACCACAAGCAAGCCCTTTTATTGTGGTATTACTTCAGCATACCACATTTTCTACCAGAGTAAATGAGTAATGCAAATATTAATGCATTATACTGTCATCCCAAAGTTGAATTTTTAGTTTATTTTCTCCTAAATTGAAGCTCTCGGCCTCTGTAACATCAATGTAAAGCTTTGCTGCCGAGTCAGCTCTTTCCTCGCCGGGCAGATCATCATCACTGTGGCTTCTTTATTTACTATTGACATGAACCTCATACCATTGTAAAAATACTGAACTATCCCTGTAATAAAACCAGTATGTCATTAACCAGCTCTGTCATGCTGTTGTCAGACCCCTGTTTGAAAGGGATAAAGGGAGCTGCACTTTATCTATTGACTTGGAGCTGGTCTCCCTGGTAACACACTCGCCTGTGTCTTGAGTCAGTGCACATGGTTGATAAAAGCTGCCTGAGTGTTTTCCTCCACATCAATGATTAATCACAAACACAAGGAGGGGGAGATGTTTGTGCTCAGGCCTGTTGTTTGTCTTGTCCTTTTATCTGGGACAGATGGTAAAGCTAACGTATGGGTGACATGATCCTTTCATATGACGAGCCTCACCAGGGTCTAGCCACTCTGTAAGTGTGAGGCGAAAGGACTGTCGCGTTGGGTCTCTGGGTGTGCCATCCTGAAATCAGTCATTCCATGAGTTTAACCCTGAGACTCCCTGTGTCCACTTCCTATTCCTATTTTAATGATATTTTTGTCATCTTTGATGCTATGACAGTTACTTTACACAGTGAATTATTTTTACTCTATTTTACTCTGACTTTAAATGATATTAGTGACAAAAAATGCGTCTTCTGACCCTGTGTCCATTTTTTGGACCGATGTGAGCCCATTGTAACCATGATTTTTTGAGTCTATCCTCAGTGCATAATTCAAATCTAATGTGCAATTTAAAGCATTCATCAAGTACACTAGGCTTCAAATGTGTGCCTTTTACTGTTTTTCATAATACTACTCCATCTCCTCCTGTAGCCCACATTGGCACATACATGCATTTTTTTCTCGGTTTCATCTCAAGGGGCGTACCTATTAATAATGCATTTATATTCAACAAATATGGTGCTATATAAATAAGATTGACTAAGTCTATATTCAGCAGAGACAAACGTGATTTTAGTCCCTTTGTCTTAGTCTGGATGGATCCATCTCTGAATGTATGTATGTGTATATACAAATATATGTATTATGTGCATTTGTATATATGCATACAATATCTCACAAAAGTGAGTACACCCCTCACCTACCTGCAAATATTTTATTGTATCTTTTTCTCGGGACAACAGTGAGGAAATGACACTTTGATACAATGTACAGTATTGAGTGTGCAGCTTGTATAGCAGTGTAAATTTACTGTCCCCTCAAAATAACTCAACACACAGCCATTAATGCTTAAAGTGCTGGCAACAAAAGTGAGTACACCCCAAAGTGAAAGTGTCCAAATTGGGCCCAAAGTGTCAATATTTTGTGTGACCAGCACTGTTTTTCAGCACTGCCTAAACCCTCTTGGGCATGGAGTTCGCCAGAGCTTCACATTTTGCCACTGAAATCCTTTTCCACTCCCCCATGACAACATCACGGAGCTGGTGGATGTTAGAGACCTTGTGCTCCTCCACTTGCCTTTTGAGGACGTCCCACAGATGCTCAACAGGGTTCAGGTCTGGAGACATGCTTGGCCAGTCCATCATTACCCTTAGCTTCTTTAACAAGGCAGTGGTGAGGTAACAGTAAATATACACTGCTGTACAAGCTGCACACTCACTACTGTACATTGTATCAAAGCGTCACTTCCCCACTGTTGTCCCATGAAAAGATATAATAAAATATTGGCAGAAATGTGAGGGGTGTACTCACTTTTGTGAGATACTGTATATGTGTATCTGTCAAAGGAAGAGTATGGCTTCAGCCTGCTTTATTGTAAAGTGCCTTGAGATAACACTTGTCATGAACTGGTGCTATACAAATAAAGATTGATTGATTGAGATTGATAATGATGAATCAGTGCCACTGAAATTAATTCAGTGCTGTTGGGCACAAACTCCAAGATTTATGAAAAAAAAAAGCATATCATAAAAATTGAGATAGGGGGTTTGTGTCCGGCAGTAGTGATATTTGTATGTAGAAATGTTTTTGAAGGTATTTTATATGTTTAAGGAGAAATTAGTGTGTACTTGTTATGTTCTCACGTGCAACTTCACAGGTTAATATGGAAATTATGTTTAAGGGTTACTGGGATTTTAACATTCAATGTCAGCTAAATGGTTAAAAGTGTAATAATTTATTGTTGAACATGATCAAAATGAACAAGACTTAAATCAATTAAAAAATTAAAGTCATTTTTGGGGGAAATTGTATCGTGTTGTCACTTTCTGCAATCTAGGGCTTATGACTAACATTTAAGTCAAATCTGACCCTGCACAAAAAAATTAAAGTATATTAAAATCAATGGTATTGTTAATCAATGACGTGTCCCAAACTGTAAAATCCAGAAAAACACCCACTGGCTCTTTTATTTAAGAAATTATTTAGTGATCCTTGTGTTCTCAAAGTGGTAGTGAAAGGGTTAAGTGTAGAAGAATTAACCAATATTCTATATTTTGGAAAGGACAGTAGGTGATGAAAAGATTTGAATCGTTTTGATTAAAAAATGATTTTATTGTGTAGTAATTTTTGGCTTGTTACTCTTACATGTCCACTTTTTGAACACTGGGTCTTAAGAGTCACATTTTATTCATAATCTGACCCTGCACAAAACAATTGAAATGCATCCATATCATTTTTTTGTTAATCAATGACATGGTCACAGACTGTGAAATCCCAAAAAGAAATTTCCCCTGGCCCTTTTTTTGAAAGTTCTTCCTTTCTTTCCACCTAAAATATGGTGGGATTTATGTATTCAAACAGGCACTGAAAGGGTAAAAAAATGTGAAATAAAAAAGTGTTAACAGAACTGCATCCCTTTATTAGAAATTTGTATGAATTCATGATAAACTTTGGCCTTTTTTAATTACGTGTTATTCTTTGGACACTGGGTCTTGAGTGCATTTTTTGGTAGGGGCATCAAATGATGCTTCAAAGCAGTGCTGACCACGGCTCATAGCTGCTATAGCATTATCATGGCGATGTCCATCCCATGATGAAAGTAATTAGTAGGAGATCATGGCAGCAGTGGTCACACTTGAATTCACTGCTGCCATGATCTGATGGTGTGACTTTTAAAATGAACTCTACTTTAACTGATTCCTCAGAAGGAATCACTAATTGCTTTCTTTTAATTGACATCTGGGTTTTCTTTCCTCATTATGTGACCTTGTCTTCACACTTTCCTCCCTCTACATTTCTCTCTTTTCCCTTTAGTGTACGTGGTGGAGGACAGGAGGAGAGACGACACAGCGGACACATGCCTGACAGCCTGCTGGACAGCTCTGTGTTGCTGCTGTTTGTGGGACATGCTGACATAACATATTCCCCAAACGGTCACTCCCATTACCCTCCTGTACCCCATTTCTGTGCCTCGAGCCCCATCACCCCGACCCCCATCTGCCTTACACCTCCCACTTCTTCAGAATGACCCCTCTTTAAATCGAATGTCCCCCATTTCTGTGCCTCGAGCCCCATCTCCCTGACCCTCATTTACCTTGCACCTTGCACCTCACACTCCCTCAGAACCCCCCCCCCCCCCCCCCCCCCCCAATCTTCTGCTTGTCTATAAATAAAAGCCTTGATCCCATACGGACGTCACTGGAAAAAGCCACTTATTCCTCCTTAATGTGAAGCCCACAGCGCTAACTGACTGACTGTCTGACCCTGTGCAGGGGAAACTCTGTAGCAGCTTGTAACTGAGCTTCTAAGCATAACCTGAATCTCAGGCTCCTTGCTGTAATCCTACACCAACACCCAACAAGCATACACATACACACAAACCAACTCAGTCACACAATAACACACATAAACACACACACATGCAGTGTAGTTGGATCTCAGGCTCATCTAGTGTGAGGCTCTTTGGCACTTTATGATGATTACCTCTGTAAGCTATTACTCAGCCTTCCCTCACAGCCATTTTCAACCCTCCTTAACCTGCATTCAGCCATGCTACTCCCCGTCGCCAAGGACAACCCGTGACCTGCCATTTCCCACAGGCCACCAAGACCCTGGCTGATAACAAGCCTCAGGGCGCTCTCAAGAAGCTGATGCTTGAAATGTATCCCTCACATTTGCACAGAAGCCGTTTTGGCGTACGTTTGTCTTCAAGTGAAAACATATGACACAAATGGAATGCATTTTTGATGACAGTGATTTATGTTTGATTACTGTTCACATTCGATGGCCTCAATGTTCCTTATTTCCACCATGATCTTGATATGAAGAAATATTCCAATATTGTTTTTATTGCAGACCTTGGAGTAAAATTAAAAATGTGAAAAAAGATGTGATTGCTGAACAGAAGAAACCAAATGAATTGTTAATGCCTTTTTGCTTTGAACGAGAGTCTTGCATTAAAATAATTTATTCCCATTAAATAAAGTACTTTGTCATTTTTGTTTATGGGGTGAGTAAGGAAGAGAGCAAGAGTGTTAGTGGCGCGTGGGACGTTCAAGGGGAGAGAGGAGTATAGATCAGTATACTGTAACCGCCTGGGGCCTGGCCGGATCCATTCAACTATTTATAACACAGCTGCTGGAGCAGGATGTTGGTTACAACATGGCTCTCTGCCTGATGCACTGACAATCTGTTTCACTAAAGTGAAGCAGAGTGAAACTAAAGCAATAAAGAGATTAGAGAAAGATTGAACAGCAGCACTATATTTCTTTTTAGTGGGACTTCAAGTTCCATTTTATGCCACTTAATATTGTACCCCAGTTTGTATCGGAGAGAACCAAGAGGATTTTTCCTGCCAGCACATTTATTTGACAAGTCCAGTGACTGGTATCTTTTCAGAGTAAGGGTTTTAAAAACAAACTAAAAGAAGTACCTCAAATATGAAGGGTTGTAAAATCGTGAAGTCACAGTATGCATTAAGCAAAGCCAAGTTTGGGCAAGTTAATAAAAAATAAGAGTAAATTATTTTTTACTTATTTTACCTTAAAAACAGTCATAATGCTTAAGTTATCAGCCAGTATTACTTTAAAATAATTTCAAGGTCCCATGTCCTGGTCTGTTTGACAGTTTACATCATGCCTTGAGTGTCTGTAAAGCAAAGGTTTGATTTAAGTTTAAAACAAAATTGAAAAATGGCTCTGTAGAGGAGCTACAGCTCTTTTTCCCTCCCCTTTGAAAACACTCAAAACCTGGGGGTGGGGAGGATATGATAATGAGCTCTACACTGATTGGCTGCCCAAACAATGTCTAATGGGAGGAGGAAGGAGGGGTGAAGGGCCTGGGAGTGATCTGTCAAAACAGTCACCCGTCTGCCCGTGATGAGCAGGAAACACACACGTAGGTGGAGGCTGTATAGCTATTACATCATAAACCCCAGGAAGTATAAATGGAGCCCAGGACAGAACTATAATTTTAGTCCAAAGTGGGCTGCTATCATGTTTAAAACACACAAAAAAAGCATGGAGAATCAGAGGGAGAGAGTGAGAGAGACTTTCAATAACTTAGTATTACCAGGTGTGTCACAAAAGATTTATTTAGAATACAAACTACAAGTTTTCCCCTTTGGAGTAATAACCCCTGGTCTGGAGTCTAATGCACTTTCCCATCCTTCTCTGCCACGCTTTCATGCACTCCTGGAAGGATTCTTCTGGGATCCTCCACAGCTCCGTCATCACGGCCTTTTTGATGCTGTCCACGTCTTCAAAACGGGTCCCCTTGATGACCCCCTTGAGCTTGGGGAAGAGGGAAAAAATTACAGAGCCAGGTCGGGTGAGTATGGAGGTTGCTCCAGCATGGCGATGTTCTTTTTGGCCAGGAACTATCGGATGCTCAGGGTACTGTGAGCAGGCGCGAAGCAGCCACGACTTGTCCTGCCACAACTCTCACCTCTTATCGCGCTCTGAACGAAGCAAACGCTGCAGTATCTCTTTGTGGACATGCTGGGATTACTTTGAAGGGGAAAACTCTTAGTTTGAAGTTTGGGTTTGAAATAAATCTTTTGTGACACACCTGGTAATACTAAGTTATTGAAAGTCTCTCTCACTCTCTCCCTCTGATTCTCCATGCTTTTTTGTGTGTGTTTTAAACATGATAGCAGCCCACTTTGGACTAAAATTATAGTAACTTAACATTACTTTAATCAGTAATTGTAATGTTAATGATTAAAAAATTGTCCCCTACTTTATTAATTCCTCAAAATCTATTTACTTCCCAACACTGTGCAAAACAAAGACAATCACCTGCAAATACTGTGCACATCTGACATAAAGACAGAGGTAATTTCTGGTAATGATCAGGCGTAGAAAGTAACTAAATACAACTTGTGTTACTCTGATTCAATATCTTTTTGTGTACTTGTGCTTTTTGAGTAGGTTTTAAGATCAGTACTTTTGTTTGTACTTGAGAAATTACTGTTGAAAGTATTGTAGCCTACTTCCCAACATTTGACAGGCATCTGAGCCCTGAGTACAAGAAACAAAATGACGAGCTAATCCTTGGACAAGTGCTCATAACAATTCTAACTTTAAACCAGATTTGTATCTTTGTATCACAATATTTAATACTGAAACAAAACTAATATCAAAAGCAGTGTGAACAAAAGGGTTGGTCACTTTTTTAAACTCAGTTAATTAATAACACTAAGAATAAAAATACATTCATGTTTCAGTTAGGTCATCTTTGACAGTTTTCATTTATTAGTCAATACAGAGTACTTTTGCAAAGCTGTGACTCATGGAGTGCACAAAACCCATTTTCACTGACATCCTTTATATCTGGCTGGATAGATAACAAGGTAAATTTTCTTATTTAGGTCAAATCAAGATTTTGGTAAACTGTACTATTATATACTGAACAAATAAATGGATGACTGATCACTCTACAGCTGTTTTCCTTGTTGTACAACAGGGAAAAGTCTCTAAATACTCAGTACTTACTCACATGACATCTATTACTTAGGGGAAGATTCAGCATTCCTTTGGCTCCTGGGGAAAAACTTCATCAAAACAAAAGTGACCTTGACCATTGTATTCTTATGCTCTGCTTTTTTTTTTTTTTTTTGCCTGATTTGTCTGCCAGTGGACTTGCTTGTTATTCTGGGGTTTCCACTTTTTGGACACTGGGTCTCATGAGTCGCATTCAATACACAAAATCTGACCCAGCAGAAAAAATAAAAACATGTTAAAAATGAATGGTCTTGTTAATTAATAACATGCCCAAAACTGTGAAATCCAGAGAAAAAAAAATTACCTACTTTTATTTTAGGTCATATTTGTTTCCAATATTTTCGATGTAAAATTAAGTGAACCGTCTGTACTGAAAGTGGTACTTGCAGGGTTAAAAGTTGAAGATTTAATCTGTTTTCTATGCTTTAGAAAGGACTGAAGTTGATAAAAAAAATAATAATTTTGACTGAAAATGTCTCTTACAGTGTAGTAATTTTTGGCTTGTTACTCTGATGCATTCACTTTTTGGATACTGGGTCTTATGAGTCACATTTTAGTTATAATCTGTCCCTGACAAAAATAAAAATGCATTCATATAAATTTTATTGTCAATCAATGACAGTGATTTGTCAGCTGTTTTACCTCACTGTGTATTAATTTGGTTAAATGCCCACTTGGGGGCACTGTAAGCAAGCTGTGAACACTACAGTGAAACATAATCGACCTATGCTGAAGCCGAAGACATGCTGGTTGTTGATAAGTTACATGTTTGCATCTCCAGCAGATAAATAAAAATGTCAAACTAAAAAATCATGAGAATTAGGAGTACTGTTTGTTTCACTACATTCACTCTAACACTGGTGTTCAGTGGGAAATTAAACTTTGTTTTTAAAGCCTTTACACAAATAATGCTGCTATAGCTGAGAATCAAGCAACTACATGAGCACACAGAGAAAGATACAAAGCTGAGAGGAATTAGAAGTACTGTGATGATTCTCTGTGAGCCTAATGCTCCTGGGAATGTTTGAACATTAAACACTGACAGATAATCCCTTGTTTTTATGAAAATATTTGGTACAACTATGTTCCTTTCCTTTGCAACAGCTGTTAGGGGCAGAATAATCTTAGATTAGGGGGAACATAGTGAAATGATCCTGGCTAATGACTGTTATCTTGCAGCACTCCAGCAGTTGTTGTAATGGCTATTTTAAAGCACACCATAATCAATGGGGCATTCTTTGAAGGCCTTTGCCCCTTTTAACTTGTGATAAGAATACAATAAACGTGACCGTAGGAGAAAAACACTAATTATGAGTTTTGTGTGAACAGTATCTGATCACATATTAACTTTATTTGTGAGACTGAATTCATGAGCTGTTTTAATGAATGAATCTTTGCAGAGCAGCAAAGAAGCTCCAAAGTCTGAAATTAAACTAATGTATGTACAAGTCTGGTGAAAGCTTCTTCTGGATAAAGAAACATACACAATTTCAAACACAAAAAATGAGATGAAAGTGAAGTACACGTTGCTCAGTTGAAGTAAACAATTATGTTTTATTGATAAGGTTCTCAGAAGAGTCTCGTTTCAGTGAATGTATAAGAATCATCCTTTGATAATACTGATTTGGTACATTATGACATCCAGCACGAGTCTCTTCACAGTGAGAAGGATCCATTACTGCTACTGCTGTCGGGATCTAGGACAGAAACATCTCTGCTTCCAAACATAAAACAGTCAAAACAACAAACTGGGGGTTGATATTGTAGATATGGAATATTAGAGTGCCACAAAACTCTAGAGTAGTAAGACCAGCTAAAGATTTTGCACATTACAAGCCACTTCCTCTTAGAAATATAAAACTCGATATTCTTGACAATATTCTACTGTGCTGCATAAAGGTAGGTCTATACACTGTACATCGAAATATATTTCGAAAAAACAGATTTCACAGTTTTAAAGACTTTATTTAAAGTATAAACCGTTTTTTAAAACACTTTATTACATAAATTATTCTTTTTGAGAGTGACTATTATTTGCCCTGGCAGCAAACTGAAATTAATACAAAAACAAAATGAACATTTCATACATATTGTACAAAAGAAAATAAACTCATCCATTATGTTCATTTGGAATAGAACTGGTGACTCATTCATGATTGTCATATAGTACTAAGAATAAATAAATAAAAACAGTTCAAATAAAATAAATACTAACTTAGCATGTTTGTCCAGACTCTGTGAGTTGTGTGTTTGATCGTTCTGTACAGAAGTGCCTTGGTGAAAGTCTCACAATTCTACCGCGACTGAAACGTACAAAACTACGGCATCTACAGTATACGCAACATCCTGAAATTTAGTGTAGGCGGACACATATGTAGTAATATGATTCTTCTCCCCATTTTAAAAGAAACAATGCTGTGTGACACCACTGTCCACAAATATAGCCATCACTTTTTTTACTTTGTTTTTTAAAAAGTTTGTTATCAGTCCATTAACAGCTCGGATTTGTTCATGATGCCGTTAGCTTGTGTGTTGCTTGGTTGAATGTGTGCTGCCTCAGCAGCGGCGGGCTGGTCCGTGGTGGACGATGGGAGGCCTGAGACAGGGAGACGACTCATAGTATTGGACGACCTTCTACATTGCCTTGTCAGTTGCTGTTCATGATGTCCTTGGTTGATGTCAAGTTGTTCGGCTTGCACTCTGGAGTGGCTTTGTCTCACTTTGGTCCCTGTGCCTTCAGTGTTCATTAGAGACAGACAAGCCTTTACTGCAGAGAGCCAGAGCAGCACAATTCCACCGTGTGACCAGTCGCTGTCATGGCCGCTCTCAGTGTGACCCAAAAAATATGGGCAAAAATATCACTATCTTTTTTAAAAAGGGGAATCTTCTTATTCACTAAGCATCAGTTCTTTAAGTTCTTCAGTGCTTTTTCAGTTGTTCAAAGTTTTTCAAAAACAAAAAAGAGCCTTTTGACCAAACAATAATTTTTTGCCTATGGCAGTAAAATTAACAATATTTTTTATGATAAGTCATTCTTTTCAAAAGTCCCTGCAGCGTTCCGTGAGTAACCCCGTTTGTTGGTTTAATCTCCATGGGTTTTTTAAAGGAGAAGGGTCGAGGAGGCTTGGTAGGAGTAAGGAGCAGGATCTAGAGAAGTCAGAGAGGGTTCGAGGGGAAAGTCTGCTCCTCAGGGCTGTTACCTCTTGCCCATCTCATTCTGTCTGAGGAACTGGATGTTGTTGCTGCTGTCAGCCAGTTCTGGGTACTGCTCCACAGGCAGAACGTAGTAGCCATCGTAGCCTTGTACTCTGCCTGTCGTTAGAAGCTGCTGTCTTTCTCCTTCCGTCCAGAGACGACTGCCCCCCTTCCCATCCCTGGCCCTCTGCTGCTCCTTGGCCCAGGCCCCTGCCAAGGCTCTCTGCCTGGCCAGCTCCAACAGTCTTACCTTCTCTTCATCCACCACGTCCACAGCGAGTCCATACCGAATGCTCAGTACTAATGACGGAACTGCAAACTCCACAGTCACTCCTCTCCTCGAGCGGCCACTCACTGTCACATTGATGCCACTCTCCAAGGACTTACGCCCGTTGGTAAGACCCAGAGCCAGCAGGTCGCTGTCAGCAGAGCCTACTTTCACAAAGTAGTGACAGTCTTTACCATCCTGGGTGTAATGGGTTCCTTCAAGGTACTGGGCACCATTGAGCACCAGCGCCACTTTCCTGCTGTCATCACTCGCCAGAGCGGACACTCCAGCCACCACCCGGCCCTCTTTCAGAGCTAACATCACCCCTCGGCCTATGATGGGAGTGCTAGTGCCAAACCAGTGACCGGGTTTGTCCTTGCGTCTTCTGCGCTCCTTGTTAAGACGACGACCCTCCAGGGCCATGAAGGCCTGGTTGTGACGCTCGGCGGCCTGCTGCACACCAGTGATGAGCTGAATGAGAAAAAGAGGAACTTTTAGTGAGTTCTACAAATAATACAGTCATGAACTAATTCAAGACTGGGTGCCACAATTTGGATATTGCTGGAAACAATGACTGGAATCTGTAGTGACACAAACGCTCACAAGAAAAGCTGAATCACTATCATGGGATTCATTTTGGCTGTGATTGTGTTGACAGTGAAATAGGCAGACTGGCTCATACCTGTCCATTCTCACAGTGCTGCGTGGCCTGCAGCTCATACGGTGGCTCCACAAAGTAGAGTGAGTGTCGAGGGAACCCGGGGATTATGTTACTCAGCTGGAAGCCAAACATCACCAGCCAGCTCTTCACATCTACAGCAGACAGGATGAAAAATTCATTCGCTAAGTAATAAAGTCAAACAAGGTTGCAAATGAATCATTTTTCTTCATAAAAATGTGAGAGTGTATTTGTGCCTGTGACTCATCTGGTGTTATGCAAGGCTAGCAGCAATCATGCCATCTGTAGTGCTTTGTAATGAGCTCAAACTATCTTGTCCATCACAATCTGTTTCTTCTGCACGCTGGAGATATCAGCCAATGTCAGGGAACAAGTCGCAATCTAACATTTTTTCCAGAGATGTGACACAAATTGCCCTGAAGTGTTGATGTAACTTCAACTTTTCAACATAATCAGTCAAACTTCTTCTTAAAATGTGTATACTTGGGAAAATAGTTTGTGTAAAATATCCTCTTTCCCTGGTGCAAACAGCTTGAAAGAAAAGACTTACTTAATGATAAATTCTTTACCTGTGACATAGTTTTTGACATCCAGCATGTCACTGAGGGGGTTGTTGTTCTTAAACATGTACAAATTAAATGGCGAAGGATCCTTCCCTATCTTGGGCCAGATTCCATAGTCAGGTGAGGTCCAGCGTCCGGCCAGGACATCGTAGTCTCGCTGTGTGAAGTGGACTAGCTTGGTCAGGGGGTCATACAGACCACCATGGAAACCCACCACCAGCTGAAACTCTGGGTTGGAGTCCAGGTATACTTCTCCGTAGGCGGTGTACTGCACCTGTGTGACACAAGCAGATTTAATTTGCGGCTGGTTTTTCTCAGCTCTGCTTCAGAGGAAAAGGTCAGAACAATGTGTCAGGCACAGCAGAGCCTCCCAAGAGAAGCCTTCTCAGCCTGCTACTTCATGCTGTGTCTTCTGGCAATTCAAAGAAATTTTGTTGCAGTAATTGATTGCAATTAAGCTGACATTTGAAACTTCCTGTTTTACCTGTTTGATCATTTGTCCGTTGCTGCTGAAGACAGCCAGTGGTGTGCCAGTGTTGTCAGAGGCGATGTAGTACTCCTCACCACTGCTCACCTCCATGGCGAACAAATGACCCTGATGATGAAAGAAAATTCAGTTTAGTTAATCATACTGAAATTCAAGGCCCCTCTGCAATTTCAAAAATCAAATTCAAGACTTTCCTAGACTTTTATAAGACCCAAACTGAGAAAAATAAATCATAACCAAATTATACACAGAAAAACAAAACGTTACAAACAGAGGTCTAGTATATTAGGCTTTTTTTTGACAATGAACTGCCAGTTTGTTTAAATGAGGTTGTTTCATTTGTATAATTCCATCAAGATGGGTGCTAAAATATTACTTCATTAAAGTAATCTGTTCACCTAAGAGTGGGAAGGAGAGAAACAGGTGAGAATGTGGATGGAGAACTTAGTTTATTTCAAAATCATCATGTTGCTGCACAATTCAATTTTTCCTTGTTTTCAAAGGCAGCCCTTAAAGTAGTCCCAGTGGGACAACTCAGGGAACCGAACTTGGTATCTATTATTATACAAAATACAAATTCAAGTTTTAAAGTTAGAGAAATGTTGAGAAATAGTAGTCACAAAGTTTTGAGATTTGACTTAAACAAAAACAGTCTACAGAAAAGCACAAGTAACAGAAGATAAATTGTAAAGGTTTATGAGACAGGCCAAGGAATAAGTCATGGGTTTTGATGGAGGACGGAAAGTTAAGGTAAGTCGTAACCCATTCACACATGAATAAAAGCTCTGATGGATTACTTTTTTACCCGGTGTAGCTGCATATGTGAGCATAAACAGCAGGTTGTACTGCCCCCCACTCACGCCCCCTTCATTTACCAAACCCATTTTCACACACGCAACCCTGAAATTTCCTACACCAATGGGTCAGCAAGAGAAAAAAAACTCCAGTGTTCCTTCCTCTAATGAGGGATGCAGTTTCCCTTTTAGTCACTGGACAGGTGGGACTGGATCAAAATACCTGGAGGCTAGCAGAAGAATTTCAGGGGTAAAGTCTTGGAGAAAAACCATGCTGTTTGTGTTCCCATTGAAGCTCACCATGGTAAATTTAGTACAATTTCAGTTTTTAATCTGTATGTGTGAACAAGATCTTACAATTTTACAGCTCACCATGGTGTACTTGCGGTCATATGTTTGAATCTACTCCCTTTTCCAGTGACAGCAAATACTTCCTGGTCTCAAACTCCAACCATTTTATGCCAGTATTTCAAAACACAAACACGGCTTCTTTCCTGATGACTAGTTTATTTTCCAATATAATGAGAAAACTGAAACGGTCTTTTAAATACAGAGAAATCAGCATCATTAAGAGGAATAATAAGACAAATTACGGTAGTTGAAATTTCAAGAAGACTTGTTATTACTGGAAATGGATGCATTTCCTCTCAGAAATTTTGTGAATCCAGTGGTTTGGTTTTTGGAAAAATTGGTGTCCCTTTTTCATGAGAAAGAAAATAAAAACACTAAAAATGTGCTTTATTAAAATTCCAAGCAAAAGCGACCAGGCCTACCTGCAGGTCATAGTAGAGTGATGAGATATCGGAGCTGGAGTGGTTAAAGATGTGCGTCACCCTGGTTGGATGGTTGAGGTCAGCATAGAAGAACTGAAGGTGCTGTCCCATGCTGTTCCTGGTTGACACTCTGCGTCCCAGCCCGTCATAGTGATACACAACGCTCCAGCCTCCAGGGCCTCGGTTGTAGGCCCTCAGCAGCTGACCTTTGGAGTTATAGTCAAAGACATCTGAGCCACGCTGGCTGAGGAAGCCATCTTCATCAAGGCGGTATTGGACATCTCCCAGGCGGGTGATGCGGTCTCTGAGGTCATAGCGGAGCGGCAGAATGCGGGCACTGTTCCCAGGATTGAGCAGATGGAGGTTACCATTCAGGTCATAGCTGTAGCGCCAGGTGGACCAGTCATTTACCTGGGGAAAGCATGGACATTTTTAAAAGAGTTCAATCAACAATGACAAAAAACCCATATTATTAGATGTTGGGGAGTTTTGTAACTTTCACAAATGCGTAAGATGAAGCAGAAAAATCACCTTGACACCACTGAGCTGTCCGTCTCCGTCATAATCATAACGGTACTGAGTGGTGTTGGCATAGGGCCCAATTTTGAGCTCTCTCTTCACCACCCTCCCCATGCTGTCGTACTGCACCGTCATCCAGTACATGAGGGAGCGGAAGATCTCATACTGGACCTCTTTGATGCGACCGTGGGTGTCAAAATGCTTACTTAGCGTCATAACTGCTGTGGTGATGATCTGATTGATGTCATAGTAAATGACTCCAAACTTTCCAAAGTGCTCCACCTGTAGGAGGGGCAGACAGTTTTAGAGAAAGAGTAAATGATCTGGCAGCCATAAAAGGTGAATCTACAAGTAAAAAGCATCAAGAGCCAAATGTTGGTACCTTTCCGGAGATCTCATCATATCGGTACAGGTCAACAGGAAGTGGAGTCTCACTAATGACTGGTTTCATGCTGGCGATGCGGAAGCTGTTGTCATGGTAGGTGTAGTCAAACCTTGCATTGACCATACCCTCCTCACTGAAGCGGTAGATCTGCTTGTCAATCAGCGGGCCCATTTTACGATAGCGAATGGTGCATGAGAAGCCCCCGCTCTGCAAGTTGACCATCTTCAGCACACCAGTTGTCTCGTCATAGCCAAAGGTGACGGCCGTGCTGTCGTACACGATCTCTGACAGCTTCGCCAGCTTGCCGTACTTGTACAGGACACGGCGGCCTGTGCCCAGGAAATGTGATGCCTGTGGTCTGCCATCCTCGCTGAAGTCATGGATGATGGAGGCGTTGCTCTCTGGAGGGTTGTAGGTGTTGCGGATGTAGCCAACTGACACATGCGTGAACATGGTGTGGCGGGCGACGCTGGGCATAGTGACAGCTGTGACCCGACCTGAGGCGTCAAACTCAAAGACGTACTGCCTCTGGCTCTGCAGCAGCAGCACCATGGACTGTAGGCAGAAAGGAAGGAGAAATAGGGATTCATTTAATCATGTTATCATGGGTGACTTGCCTCCTGTAAAATAGCACCGAAAGTAATTTGCTCTCACCTGACAAATATGAATCTTCATAACCATAAAAATGATGTATTACTTCACTCAATCCACATCTATTCTTTTTTTTGCTAAGGCCATTTCCTGGCAAGATTTGGTTCCTCGATGACAATGTTAAAGATAAATGAACTTACTTTGTCGAGGTAACTGTAGCTCCACACCTTCCCGTCCACAAAAGAGCGAGACAGAATGCGTCCCTGGGGATCAAACTCTGTCCTCTCACTCATGCTCCCCCTCTGCAGCCCGACTAGCTGTCCAGTAGAAGAATATGACACATTGACCACAGCCAGGCTGCTGCTGGGTAGCCACATGGCAGGACGACCCTGAGCGTCATACATGATACGCAGAGTGAACTTTCTGTGATCATCATAAATCTTCTCAGTGCGTGTGTTACGATCAAAATCGATGGACAGAAGATTGCGGCCATGAGCCTGATGAAAAAGGAAAAAGGAGAGAAGGGATTTCAGATAAGAGTTTTATGCCAAGCAGTGGGATCTGTAGATAATTAGGTGCCAAAGAGATACTTACTCTTAGCTTCCTCCCAAAAACAGTGATCTTGCCCTTTGTCTGCTCCTTACGAAGACGCCACTCGATAGAGTTGAGGCCGTTGTCAGTGGGCAGGGTAATGTTCCTGCGACCAATTGTAGGGCTGACAGAGCCTGCTAGGATGTGAGGCTCTGTATGAAAGCTGATGCCCATGCCATTGGCATACATCACTCTCAGGGTCCCGTTGTTACACAGCTGGTAGCTGTTCCTGACCTGATCTGTAGATGGAGACGGACAGAGAAACTGGAGTAAGAATTTCAATGGAGTTGGACAGTGATGACAAAGTTTTTCCTCAACCATGGGAAAGAAATCCTGCAACATTTAAAGTCCTCTGAAGATCAACAGTGCCTTATCTAATTATCCGACCTGTAGTCCATTAAGTGACAAAAAAGACAAAAGAATCAATGGGGGGATGGGTTTCATAAAGAGGGTATGGGACTCATCAGTTATAAATGTCTGCTCGGCACTTTGGTCTCTTTTATGCTCGAAAAGAAATATGTGAAGAGATTTCAAAAGAACTTTTAATAGCTTGTCAAAACCTCCTGATCCACAGGAAAGGCTCAGTGCACTTCTAATGATACCAACCACAATTTGCACTGGATAGTTTAATTTTAAAAGGTTTTTTTCTTTTAGACTGACACTGAACCATACTTTAAGGGTTTTAACACAAAATGGCCATTTCTGTTCAGTGTAAGGTGAATTTGCTCAAGCCACAGTGTCACATAGAATAGGCCAATAGGATTATGTGTTATGGCTAAATGGATCTCCCACTTTCCACCAAGACCCTTCATGATTTTTATCATTCTTTTAGTGTTGGTAAATGTCTAAATCTACTTTTATTACATTAAATAATGATCTAGCCCTTTTAGTTGAGGTTAAGTTGCAGTCAAATCAGTCTGCAATTAGTCTCAAAGCTAACACATTGAACATTTGGCTTGATATACTGAAATTTAAACCAGATGTTCTTAATTACTTTCTGTCATGCCCTTTTGATTTAATATATTTTCGTGCCCCCCCAACAACACACAAAGTTACATAAATAGCAAGGTTTTCCTTAAGATATCCACACATGTGAATACTAAATAAATAGGCCTATTGATTTACAAACACAGAGAACAACAGTATGTACTTGCCCTTTTAAATCCACGTTATAACTCATATCCTGACCCCCAATCTATCTTAAAAAGATAAAAACAACTATGTGGCAACTCTTACACCTATTTTTTCAAGACTCAAATTAAATATTTAAGTTTAAAGTCACAATTTAAAGTTTTAACAAATTAAAACTTTACAGATTAAACAACATTAACCAAAACAGCCAACAGAAACCTGCAGTTACACAGCCCACAACAATTTCTACATAGATTCCACTTCTGACTTGGCAATAACCAATCACAGTGCAGCATTTTAGACTGACACATAAGTTGGTCAGTCAATACTTCAGGGGGACCATGCCCCAATATCGTCATGCCCCTGCCCAGACAAGTCTAGCCCCACCTGGGGTGGGTCATGCACCCTTTGTATTTGAGAAACATAGCTATACAGTTACATGTATGAAGTTTAAAAACTCCACCAATTTGCATTTGCATTTCTAAATGCAGGGTGTTGAATAGTAATAAAATACTTTAAGCAATGACTTTTCAGAGAATCAAACCTTACGTCCAAGTTAAAGGTACAAAAAAGCCAAAGACAAAAACTGTTCTACAAGAAATTTGGACATATCCAACTGTTTAGCCAAATGTCAGTAAGAATTTAAGACCCCTGTCAGGTTAAATTGGACTTTTTGAGATTTTAAATGGCATGGATTTAAAAAATATATAGTCTATGACTTTTCAAGCCTTCTGAAATTATTTTTAAACGTATAGTTTAACCCCTCAGCTTCACAGCAATTGTTCTGCAATGCAGATGATATTTGAGTTACATTCAATCCATTTTTTCTTAAAGTCTAATGGAAAAACATAATCTTTAACTTATTTACTTTTAAGGCCAAAGCAGGTTTTTTGTCTTGGCTTTTTTGCCTGTAATTACATTGACTATAAAAGAAGCTGTAAAACTCTTTTCAGAATGGCCTAGCACATGTTTATTAAATATTTAGGGGTCTGATTAAAGTCGTGTACAAACTGACATCTATCTACAATCTTGCTATCTCCTCAAGACTCAGTCTCAAACACCAGAATAGAACAGATTAGCCCATATCTAATGCTGCAGCTAATGTATTCCCTCTGATGTCTGAAAACAGACGTTCTGATCATGAAGATACGATTCAAAGTAAGATAAAATTGTTTTTTGGGGGGGTTCAGAAATATCTGGCACATGCAGTGTGGGATCTTTTTTTAATTCATTTACAAAAGGTGAGGGGGATCAGATGCCGCCTCCCTTTGAAGCTCCGCCATAAATGACAGTAATCCATAAGGCCAATTTGTAATAAAGCTCCAGGCACATTTTAACAATGCCTCAAACAGACAAGTGAAGCTTTTTCCATTGACTTGGCAGCAACAGCCTTTAGATAAATCTTCCCTGCTCTCTCTGTCTGAACAACCTCGTAATAAAACCGAAGCAAGGGAGAGGGAGAGAGAGGGCGAGAGAGGGAGAGAAACGGGAGCTGGAGGGCCAAGGAGAATTCACTGTGCAGGAGTTAATGAAGAGAGCGAGAAAGAGCGGAAAGAGAGGGAGATGGTTAAGTGAGTATGTCAGCGGAGAGCTGTGCTGAAACCCACACAGTGCGCTGAAAACCTTAAATGACTTACAGCTCTGTGAACAACTGTGCCGTTTCCCCCTCTGCATCGCAGGTAGATCACTGAATACATCTACAACTTATTCTCTCTGAGGCCTTCAGACTCATATCATCCACAGTCTGCATACACACTTCTGTCAAGCCAATCACACTGGTCAAGGGAAAAAAGGCAATTACTCTCCTTCGTCTTCTTCCTCTCTAAACAGACCAAATAAGCTCAGGGATCATGGGAACTGGTCGAGAGCTGTACTTGTATGACAGAGTGTGGAAGTGTGTGTGAGGAGAAAGCTTGAGGGATGAGGAGGATTCACTCTACATGAGTTAATGAATTTTTCTGTGATGATATTCAAAGCAGGATGATCCCAGCTGGGATTAACAACTATATATTGGTAATTTTACTCCATAAGAGGGGGTGAGAGAAGGCTGGGTGCAGCCAGGGAAGGGAAATAATCTCCTGGAGCATTCACATAACTAAGTGAAAATTACAAGACTTTCAATTAGAAGCTGCAGGCCGGCGCATATTCAGCATCACTGAAGGTGTCTGTGTTTCTGAATAATAAGACTGAGTGGCTCTAGAACGCAGACTGTGCATCTACTCACAGCATCAATGAGACATGAAAAGACCCAGTTAATGTTCTAAAGGATTTATGCATTTCTTATCAAAACACTTAATAAGAATAATTAATTCAAAATCATCTATATTACATTCAGTTTATTTTGCCCTCTGGTGATGACTTGTGTTTAGCATTTGTCCACCTTCATGCCACATCCTCTGCAACATCACAAATGTATTTAAAAATTCATGACCAGCTCTTTTCTGCTGCGTGCCCCATAAGTGCTGAGTGTGTCCCTACCTTGCACCACGGTGTACGAGGCTTCAACTGAGGACAGGTTGGTGATGACAGTGACATCGTCGTCCCTGCTGGAGCTCTCAATGTCGATGTTGATGGAACGTTCAATCTCGCGGTGGAGACTCGTAACCATGCCTGTGGGGTAAGTTACGTTGGTCAGGCGACCCTCGCTGTCATACCTTGGAGAGTGGAAGTGTTGGAGGGAAAGGAGAGGCACGTTTATTAAAGATGTGAATTTAAAGAGATGTAATTTGATGGTTCAAATACTTAGAACTACTGTGTTTAAGCAGCATGGGAATCAGGGTTTAAACCAAAGCAATAAAAAAGCAATTTTACTCTGAAAGAGACAAGAGTAATAAAAGACACATTATTAACCCAAAGATAATCTTGCTGATAAAGAGTGGATAAAACACAAAACACAAGGATCCTGCAATGATGTATTAGATTTGAAAGTCTGTCCTCTATCTTAGATCAACATATTACTGTAAAAACACTGCATTGTAAAGAAATCTAGTACTTCAATCTTTTCCTCTTGAATTGGCATGAAATCTTTTGCTATGCGGCTGTTAAACCATGCAGAGGACATCCTGGCCTTAATCATGAGTTATTTGTTGAGTTGTCATCACAACATTTTTCCCAAAATAGCTGTTAACTTGATAGTACAGCTGAACAACATAGCGTTTTTGCATCATAATTGCAATATATGTATGTGCAGTAGTCACATTGCAGGGCAGTGCAATGTCAGTCACATGACTAAGCACAATACGCTACTATCTGGTGTTGTCTAATGCAAACAGAAACAGACAATTTTCTTGTTTTCTTGACTTTCAGCAATAAAAGTCATCTAATATTACCATGCTTACTTAGAATGGACCACAGTGCATGCAGAAAAATGTACAAGTCATAGACGAAGCTCTTAAAAGATGCTGAGGTGTTACAGTGAACAGAGTGACGATGTTAAATGGAGACCTCTTTAATCAAAGGAATTCTCTTTATGTTTTTCTTTTATAAACACCTAAACTAAGGTTCCCTAAACGTTTCACCTCACAAGCACCAAATTAACAGGACTGGGGACCCCAATTGTCACTGAAGGAAATTAAATGCATGGATGTTTTTTTTACATTTTACTAAAATCAATCATGAATTTCACCATAATTCTACAATATTTTGTTAGAATAAACCAATTTTTTGAATAACCTTTACAATGATGGGTAAAAAATACAATTTCAAATTATTTGAAAAATTATTTTGCTCATGAAAGAAATCTTTCGAGCCCGTTTCGGTGTCTTGTGACCCCCAAGAGGTCACAACCCCCGGCTGGAAATGTAAAGACACTTTAAGTCCTCATAAACTGTCTTAACTGCGACAACCACAGCCACTCAGAAGAGCAATGCTGTGACCTTTTAGAAGTTAAGAACATGGGGCTGCGGATGGAAAATCTCCTTGAAGCATTGTCAGAAACTGATGAAAAGATACTGCATTAATCCAGGATATTCTCCTAAAAAAAAATCACAGGAGGAAAAAAATTGCGTTTCATTTTTTTCCCAGTATCATTCAGCCCTACTTTGATTGGCACATTATAAGAGTACAAAGGAGTTTTTTGGTTGAAAAATAAAAAATACATGTCATTTGTAAAGGAAAGTGTCAGCATGTTTTAATGGAAAAGTGTCCAAATCACCTTTAAATAAGATGTAAAGAAATGGACCAAGTGATGGGGAAAGTGAAAAAAAGTGTCTTGTTTACTTTAAGATGTCTAGTTTTAGGATATGATATTTTCCCAATATTCAATACATGGCTTAGAATGTAATTATCCAGATGTACATTAAATATTTAAAAAATTAGTTTATGGACATGCCCTCCTCTGAATACTTGCTCGATTGGACATGATGCTTATACCCGTAGAAATCAGGACAAAAACTAATTCAAACGATTTTCAGAAAAAAAAACTGAGCATTTTAAGGAAAAACCATTTATAAAATACACCTGGTTTTGAAAAGGTTCTTGGAATTGAGTAAAACTGAAAATGAATTTAGGAAAATTTCTGCCCCTTCACATTTATAGCAGAAACAAATAAAAATGCCCAGTCCATTGCATTATTAAATGTACACTCTAATAACTACATTTTAAGACATATATCGAATCCTGTGAAATGTCACTTTAAAGCCATTGCAGAGATTGATGGGGAGTTACTGTTGTAGTGAAATGTTAGGTAACATTTGGGAAAATCTGAACTTTTGATGCAAAATTCTTTCACTGGTAAAAACAAGCTTATCAGGTCTGGCTAAAAATGAATCCCTGATTAAAGTTTAAATGTATAATACATTTACTTTGTAATGAAAGTGGTTGTACATTTTTCACACTGATTCCTCCCTGTGATGATAAGAAGAAGATATTTTTTCTTGTTTACCATGATATAAGTTTTTACACTAGGTGATACACTAGCTGAATACCACAAACGTTATGATTAATGTCTTTTTTTTTTAAGATTTTTTTTTGGGCATTTTTATGCCTTTATTGACAGGAAAGAGAGACAGTGGAGAGTCTTGTGAAGGAGGGCAAGAGTGAGTAGCTGAGGACACTCTGCAAACTGGCCACAGGCAGGATTCGAGCCCGAGCCGGCAGAAGCACATATATGGGTCATGCCTGTTTGCTTACCACTCTGCCAAACCAGCACCCCTAACCTTTTCTGACTAAAGATCACAGATAAGGCTTGCAGGAGAAGCTGGATCTACCAGCCCTAATATACTGAAAAAGACATTATATATGTTCACTTTCACTGAATACTAGCTTATATTACCCAAGCTAGTAGATGCAATTCTCAGCCTATCAAAAAGCTTTAAAAACACAGTAAAATTAGAATTAGCAATCAAAACTTGTGCGGCCTGTTACTAAACAAACTCATGAGACTATCAGAATTGAACTTGCGAGGTGCCCTGGGACTATGATGCAAAAAAATAAGTGGGGTAAAATGATTAGACCTAATTTACCGTGCAAAAGGAGCTGGGTTCACCAGATCCATACATGCCATGGATATGTTGATCTCTCTACCAAGTTGAACATCTAGTGTTAAAGATTTACTAGAAATGTCTCAGAGATCTACCACCAAATCAAGATCTACAGGTTGGTGACCCCTGTTGTAAAGTATATAATATTTCAATGGCTATTTTGAGTTTAGATTTACAAATTAAAAAAATTAAAAAATTCTCACACATATTATACTCCTTTGAATTACACTCGCACAAATACTGCAGAAGGACAACCCAGTGACTTAACAAGTTCTGGCTGCAGTGACTAAAGCCAACACTTGGGGGCAGCAGTGTACTGTGTGTGATGTCCCATAAATAATTGGGTATACACTGGAACATGCTCAACATAAAACCTGTGAAACTCTTTCATTTGTATTTCAGATGTGTGGAAAAGTGGTTAAATAATACAAACACATATCCAGACACTTTCACAAACACTCACTGGTAAAATGTGGTCCATCCAGTCTCATCAGCTTTGGTAGCCAGGAGGCCTGTGTTGCCACTGTAACCCATCAGAGCCACCTCCTGGCCCATGGCTGACACGCTGCGAAGCCCCCCTGTGGGGTCCAGTCCGAGGGTGACCACTTGATTCTCTGGCAGCAGCACTAGTCTGAGCAGGCCGGCTCCTCCTCCCTGCCCCTGGCCATCCCTCCTCACCTTCACTGTGTTGTTGCAGTTATCCACCAGCATGGCCAGCTCTCCATCAGGCCCATAGGTGAAGTTGTACAGCGGCTCCCCAGTCACAAGACTAATGGTTTGAATGTGAAGCCCCTCCCCATTGAAGACATACAGCTCCTGTTCTCTCGGTGATGCAACCTCGTACTGGGCAGATCCTGCAAACCCCACGCTGGAGACAGCAGGGCCGGGCCGGTTGGCTCGTACTGCTCTGATGCGGATGTTGTTGAGGTCAGCGATGAAGAGCGTCCCATCAGGGGACACAGCCAAAGATGTTGGGGAGTTCAAGCCAGCATCTGGGGCATAGCCATCATCTCCGTAGAAACAGTTACAGTTGACGTCATTCTTGCAGTCACAGTCGGAGGCAGCACCAGCCAGGAGAGAGATTTCTCCATTAGTGCTCACCTAAGAAAAACACAGGAACAGAAAATGGAAAAGGAATGATGAGATAGCAAAAAACTTAGCAGTCAGTGAAGAAAATGTGTTATCAAGCAAAAGTTGTTTTGAGTTATCAATAGGGACAAATGGAAAAAAGTGAATATAGTGTCTGGAGATCTGAAAGAGACTTGGACCAAAAAAAACACCCACATGTCTGACCAGCTGTGCTGTCACTTCTGCAAGCCAACAAAATAGCTCTATATTCCTTTGAAAAGGAATTCTTAAACAACCCACACAGCCAAAAAAACAAAAAAAACCCAAAAAAGTTCCTACCTGTCTCACTCGGTTAATTTTCTTCTCATCTGTCTCTGCAATGTAGAGGATGCCGGTGTGTGACAATGCGATGGCTGTGGCGCTTTCCAGAGCTGCGTGTATGGCCAGTTTGCTGAGGCTGTAGTCAATTCCTGGCACTTGGCAATGCATGGGCCGGCCTGCTATGATGCTCACCTGCAGAACATAAAAAAAACAACACAAATCTATTTTTAAAACACTGAATTAAGTGGTTTTCTATGTAAAACAGCAGAAGTGAAACTTTAAATAATGAAGTAAGACTCTAGAAAGTAGAATACTCCTCGAGCTAATTAAGTAGTCATATTGCCACCACTGCATAACTTTGTTCGAACTTGAACTTTTACTCTTAAATTGGGCTGAGAAAGACTAATTAGGACTAAATCCTGTCAAAGCTGTGCAGTGTCCACTCTAAGGGCTCTGCAGTGGCCATTCAGCCATGTGTTACAGACCTGGTGGTTCTCAGTGATGCGAAGGATGACATTGTTTTCCAGGACGTAGAGAGAGTTGTCCATGGGGTTCACTGCTAAGTCTGTGGGCCATTCCAAACGGACCTGGTGGATAGAAATAATTTAAACACAAAAAAACTAGAAAAAGACTATTTCTGTAAATCCGACTATGGACTGAGACCATGGAACAGTTTAATTGTAGAACTCGAGACACATCCAAAAATGAAACTGTTTAAACATAAGTGTAAAGCATTGCTTTTCACAAGGCACAATAAATAAGAAGTTTAACCTTTAAAAGACCAACATATGTGACATACACATATATGCATACACATATGGGCAGGTGCATGTATTTGTAAACAGACATTTGTAAATAATATTTGTATAACAAATTAAACCAGGAGACAAGACAGCTTTTTTTCCGACCTTCTATTGTCCAATTTTGGTGACCCTTGTGCATTATAGGCTCTGTAGCTCATCTGCTTCAAGATTTGATGTGATGTGTGTTCAGAGATGGTCTTCTGCACAGCTTAGTTGTAACAACTGGTTATATGAGTTACTGTTGCTTCTATCATCTAGAATCACTCACACCTTTCTCCTCTGAACTCTGCCATCAACAAGGCATTTTCACCAGATAATTTCTCTTTTTTGGACCATTCTCTGTCAACCCTTGAGATGGTTGTGCATGAAAATCCCAGTAGATCAGCAGTTTCTGAAATACTCAGACCAGCCAGCCTGACATCCATAACCGTATCATGTTCAAAGTCACTTTAATTTCTGCCATGTTATCTACGGATTTGTAAATTGGTATGCTCAATAAAGTGGCTCATGAGTGCATGGTCATATTTTCTTAGAAAAGAATGAGTAATACAGTCAAGATTTTTAGCTAAGTTTAAAGAAAACAAATGAAAAGTTTTCTTTATATGGATGTGTAAATGTATGAACAAGAGCATTTTTTGTGCAAAGTTATATGTGTGTGTGTGTTGACGTATGTGATACACAATTGATATATAATAACTATTGTACAGGGGGTGTATTTACATAACTTATACCTATATCTCCTTTTTGGACATATTTGAACAGTTCATTTTTCTACTGTGTGTATTCATCACTTACTTTCTGTTTGTGTGTTCCAATTTTGTCTCGTTATACACTACTGGTCAAAAGTTTTAGAACAACCCAATTTTTCCAGTTTTTTACTGAATAGTATACAGTTTAATGTCTCATTGAACTCTGAAATGAAAGCATAGTACAAAGAAGCAATTGGAGTAAAAAAAGAAATCATGAAAACAATTTATAGGCCAAAATGTATTCTACACTCTTGACTCATCAAAGTAGCCACCTGTAGCAGATATAACAGCTGGACACACTCGAGGCATTCTTTCTACAATAGAAATCAAATATTCTTCAGAAAGTTCTTCCCACATCTGTTGTAGAAGTTCCCATAAATGTGTGGCACTTGTAGGTTGCTTTGCTTTTACTCTTCTGTCCAGTTCATCCCAAACCAGCTCGATGGGGTTCAAGTCTGGAGACTGTGCTGTCACTCCATGTTTTCAAGCTTACCATCTTGTTCTTTTTCCTGAGGTAGTTCTGGCATAGCTTGGACTTATGTTTTGGGTCATTATCTTGCTGTATGATGAACTCCTGACCAATTAGGCGCATACCAGAGGGTACTGCATGGCGCTGCAGAATGCTGTGGTAGCCGTTTTGGTTCAGGGTGTCTCTCACCAACCCTGGATCCAGCAAACAGCCCCAGACCATCACACTTCCTCCTCCATGTTTGACAGTTGATGTCACACACTGTGGGACCATCCTTTCACCTACTTGACGGCGTACAAAGATCCTGCGTGATGAACCAAAGATTTCAAATTTTGATTCATCAGTCCATAATACCTTCTTCCAGTTTTCAGTCGTCCAATGGCGGTGTTTCATTGACCAGGCAAGCCTCTTTGTCTTATTCTGACGTCTTAGCAATGGCTTTCTTGCTGCAACTCATCCTGTCAAACCTGCAGCTCGAAGTCTTCTCTTCACAGTGGAAACGGAGACTTGCTTACTACGACCACTATTAAGCTGTGCTTAAAGCTGTTGTCCTGTAAGCCGCCTGTCACACAAACTGTTACTCTCAGAAACTTGTCCTCTGATTTAGTTGTGGCTTTGGGTCTTCCAGACCTCTTCCTGTCAGAGTTTCCCCAGTTTCTGAGTTCCTTTTGATGGTGAAGAAAACTGTACTCACTGACACCTTGACTTTCTTTGCAATTTATCTGTAAGAAAGACCTACATTTTTACATGTTATGATGGTCTGTCTCTCTTCCATTGTTAATTGCCTTTTTCTTGTCATTTTTGTCGCAACATATGACTTTCTGCAGTACAATGCTGTTCTACTGATGCTCACAAAGGGTATGGTAACACAGATTATGCTTTTATGCAGACAGAGGGGGCTGTGAGCAATCAAGAAAAGTTGGAACACCTGTAGGAATGAGTAGAGCCAGCTTTCAAGGCTCGATCAACCTTCATTGCTGCAGAACAGCTTTAAATTGTTAACCCATTTCATGTTCCCTGAAAGAGGCCTTTTTGTATAATTCTGAAATGTACATAATTGTTCAGTTTTTTAGTAACCTAACCTTTTCTTTTAAGCTATGACAGTACAGCACTTACCTTTGTGACATTTCAAACTATTCGTTGGACTTGCATGACTTGAGTTGCAATAAATAACTGGAAAAATTGGGATGTTCTAAAACTTTTGACCGGTAGTGTATATCAAAGTGAAAATTTAAAAACTTAAATCAAACACAAGAGGGTATCTGTGCAGGGAAAGGTGTTTTGAAAAGATGCCAAGGTTCATACCAGTCACTTGCTCATTTTTTTAAGTGACTGCAGTCCTTACTCTATGGATCCATTAATGTATCAATGGCCTCTTTAATCCCACCCTAAATTAGTCCCATCCCCGACCTCCTGGCTGGCAAGTGTCCACACAATTGTCATAGCTCAGCACTCACAGGGTCGGTTAGATCATCATCAATCACACCATCACCCCTTGTCTCCCCTACAACTCCTCCTAGATGTCCTACCTGGCTGACATCCATGCTGTTGTCACAGCTCAGCGGCCGTACTGCGGTAAGATCATTGGCCCCCAGCAGAGTGGATATGATGCCGTTCTGGTCCACCTTTCGGATCATGGTGGCGTCCACAAAGTACATCAGGCCGTTTTTATCCACTGCGATACCTGTCAAAGGGAAGATGAACACAGTGAGTGACAACTCATAACTCAAATGCTGTGGGCGACCCATAGACGTTTTAGTCAATTAAACTTCACTCTTTCCACTGGCTGAAAACAGATAGTAGCCCTGACAGCTGAATTGCTCAATGCATCATTGAATGAGAGGGAACAAAGTGATGGAGCGGGCATTGAACTGTTAAAGAAGTGTTATTTTTTGGGATGAGTCATCGGGATGCAGAGCTTATGCTCCTCCCAGAGGGCAACAGTAGACTGCACGCCCATTCTTTGGAAGATCCGGTGTGCTCTACTTCCTTCCTTAGCTACTTCTCCTCCCTTTCTTGTCACCCCCACCATTCTTCTTTTCATTTGTCTCACTTCTTCTAACATTTACCACAGGTGCAGTGTCAGGCTTATCGGTCTAACAGGCAGCAGGAATTCAGACAGGTGTGTTTGTTTAAGGCAACTGTGCCCCAAAATAACTTATAGGCGCACTGAGATACACAAAAACAGAGGGAGGATACAGAAAAGGGCACAGAGCAAGTGAGAGGAAGACACAGGCTGAGAGAGGGAGAGAGAGAGGAAACAGGCAGAGAGAAGCTGAGCTGACGTGCGATTGCTGACTTTTCCTGTGACATGTAAGAAGGAACCAGTGGCTCATTGTCTTCTTCCTTCTCTCCTATCCTCTCTCTCTATCACACAAATGCTGTATGTACTAACATCTGTGGTCCCACATGAGAATACGCTTGTGTCGCTGACTGTGAATTGTGACAAAGTGACATCCTTGACAGTTTGGTGTCACAATGTTCTAACATCTAATGATCCACAAAAGAAATTCCATTAATAAGTTTAACATTAACCTGGTTTATAACCTCCTTCTGTCTCTGGCCTGCTTTAGCTGAGTCCCAAGAACGATGGATTGTAAAAAAAAATGTATTCTGATTCAGGGAAATGTAGTCACTCAGTTTTCTTATCTACACTGAATTACAGCTTATTATGCAAGAGAATGGCCTTGTAAGAAAAAGGATGTAAAGAAAACTATGCATATATACATATATATATGTATATGTATACATATATATGTATATGTGTGTGTGTATATATAAATATATATATATTTATATATATATACATATATATATATATAGTGCAGTTACTATTCTAATATGAATCATTTAAATGTTAACTAAATGTCAGAAAAATCTTGACCAAAAATCTCAAGATTTTTCTGTTTTTCTTTTATTATGTTCTGTTTTGTTCAAACAGTTCACAATTCTGCAAAACCAAGAACAGAGTGCAAAGAAGATGAATTATGTGCCCTGATAATGCATGTGTGATTGGGTGATTTATGATAAATGGTAGATGGACTTGAGCTATTTTCTAGTCTCTTTGACAACTCAAAGCAGCTTTACACTGCAGGTCACCTGTACCCATTCACACCTATTCACTCAAAAATTCTCTCACTGATGGTTCAGAGTTTCGATGCAAGTTATTCATCAGTATGAGCTAAACCATCCACTCTCTTTCATACCCATTTGCACAAGGGAAGATATATATGATGCAGCAGTGGGAGCAGCTTGAGGTTAACTGTCTTGCCAAGAGACACATCTCCATGTGACAGCCTGTGATGGGCTAGAATTTGCAACCTTTTGATTACTCATAGAGCGCACTGTCAGACTGAGCCACCACCACCCCACAAATATGAATAGAACCAATCAGTTTGAGTGTGTGTGCCATTAGTTATTTTACACAGCAGATTTCATAGTCAAAGTCAAGTAATCTCTTTTTAATACTCTCCTTACTTTATTTAATTTAATATTTCATTTTTCCTCTGAACACCAAGGGCACACACAGGAAAGTCCTTACAGTACCTTCGTAATCAGATTAAAGGTGTATTTCACTGAAGTATTCACGTAACACCAAACACCAATTAAAATGACGGATACTTCTGCATGACACCCTTAAAATCATTCTTCACACAATTCTGACAAGATCTGACTAATCTATGTTTAAGAATAATATGCTTCCTCAAACAATAAATAAATGTAGGTTATGAACATTTACCTTCTCATTTTCTTAGTCACAATTGGATGTGTTTTCAAATATGAGTGACACACCCAGGACAGTATTAATGTCTGTGAGCATATTTATCAGTAGCTATCATAATAATGTATAAATATGTTATACATGAATCTCAACATTGCTTGAGAGGCTTAAATGTGGGTGCTTCTCTGTGTTTATGGTTGTATTATGCACACTACTACACTATTAATCTTCAATCTTAATTTATATAGCACCAAATCATGACAAACATTATCTCAAGATGCTTTACAGAGGACAAGGTCAATGCCATACTCTTTCTTTGTATGATACTTTATTAATATTATGCACACGAGGGGGCATGGAGGGCATTATTTGATAAAAACAAGGATATTAAAACTGGGGAGTAGATGCAGTGTTGTGCGTTCTGTATGGAACAAGTTCAAAGTGCGCATGTATTTTTTATTGAGGGTTATGTGCTTATCTTTCTACTTTGCACTCCAAATAGCAGGGTCATGCCTCGAAAGAGAATTGCTACTTTCAACTAGGATTGAGAAGGTCCAAGGCCCTGTCAATTTCTCTGTCCTTGAGAAAGAAACGTGCCAGCTTTGAATATGACCACTCCTTAAATTAAGACAATCCATTCTGGACACTTACAGGATAGCAAAATATTTGCCATTTAGAGCTGGGCATTTAAATAGCAACTGTGTAAGGTGGAAAACAGGATAAGTATTTATTATGCACACCAAAAACACCAGACATACTATGGGGTTCTAAAAAACTGTCAGTATTCAAAATTTAAACGTAACACTTGAGATAATGCATCAATTGATAAACTTGGCTGTAATATGCTTTGATACTCCAATACCAGTTTACAATGCACTTCAGCAAGCTACAGTACGTTATGATGTATGAAATGTGTTGCAATGTACTGCAGTGTACTGCAAGTAAAACACACATTTTGCCTCTTGAGGAAATTTGCCCTTGACTAAAAAGCAGAATTGACTAAAAACATAACTTGTCATGAATAAGTTAGAGGTTTCAACAGGTTTTCTATGGCTCACCTTTTGGGCTCATAAGAGTAGCTTCAGTTGCTTTTCCCCCATCACCACATCGTTCATCAAAAGGCAGACACTGCTCCCCTGTCCCAGCCACCACCTCTGCGTTATCTGACAGCAGGCGGCCTCCCGTTAAGGAGCGGACTCTGTAAATTCTGCGAGAGTTGGTGTCTGAGATGAATAAAGCCCCAGAGACCGGATCCACCGCCAGGAAGTACTTGTGTGTCGGATTATTACTGCAGAGAAAGAAATAAGACATGATTGTAATGACACTGTGTATGTCTTTTTTCTTCACTGAAGGTAATTTACCGTCACTGTTGCTTTTGTTGCTGAAATGTGCAAAAGTAACTTTACATTTACTGTGATAAGGATCTTACCTGTGTCTGAAATCTTTGTTCCTTCAAGCGAGAAAGTGAGATAAAAGCACAACAAAACAAATGTTAATTCACACAGTCTGTGGAGAACAACCTACAGAGAGCAACACAAAGCAGCCTGTGGTGTGAACAGCAGATTTAACCATGGGTAAAAACACCCTGGAGAAATGGTATCTAGTACACTGCATAATCCTTCTTCCATCAGGCTATCCCCTGTGTCTCACCTCTTTCTTTCTATCTTAAGAAAATATGCAACTCTACATCTTTTATGTACTGTCAACATCTGGTCTCTTCTTTCTCATCTATCTTTAATCATGCCAGCCTTTAAAGGGATAGTCCAGGTTTTTAAAGTGGGGTTGTGTGAGGTACATGGCATGAGCCTGAACGGGTGCCACAGTCACAGCTCAGTTCTCCCTCTATTCAGGAAAACTTTGGACAGACGCTAATACTATACATTACTGTACATTGTGCCAAACTCTTTATGTAATCAGAGGAATTGTGAGAGAAAACAAGCCACAAAACTGTGTGGGGTCATCACATGGTACAAACAGTTTGATTTACATCCATTTAATATCCCACTATCAAGCTGCTTAGACACGGCACAGCCTACGTGTCCTTCCACTAGCAGCGTAAGGATCAAGCTGGTCTTCCTTGAATTTTTCCAAATACACAAAAGACTTTCCACATGTATGATTGTTTAAGGATTATCCTGCTGATCAAGCACAGTAATTTTGATGAAAAATGTTTTTCTAGCTCAGTTTACCCACAACAACAAACACACTGTGTGCTACCATGAGGTACACTAATCATTGAAACCGTGGCTTCTGTTGTTACAAAAGAAACAATCAGTATATGCTAAATACTTATTTTGAAGACAACTTTTATTTGGCTTTTCTGTTTTGTCCCTGGAGTCTGTAAATCAGTGAATCTGGTCTGTACAAGTATAAATGTCCATTAAGCAAAGAGGCTTTGCATGATGAGAGCTATTTACTATAAACAAACACATAAAATTAGATAATATCCTCCAATCCCGAACATCCTGAGGTGAATTTTCTTAGTCACACTCAAATTCATACAGTTTAACAACTTAAGCCCTCAATGTACCGGTCCTCCAGTGCTCATAGTAGACTCCACCACTTTCAGTTCAGACCTGTTGACTCTCCATCTACAGAAGTTTTTCCTGTGAACTCTGGTTCATACAAGTATTTCAAAGTATCCAAGGTAAATGGCGGTCATATTCACTGCAAAAGTCATCAATTCATCCTGTTTGGTAACAACTTTTCCCTCTTGTAAAGCAAAGTAGTCACACTGCTGGAGGAAGGACACAGGCTGTGTCACATCTCAAAATAGTGTGTGACCAAAGCTGCTTGGTAGTAGGAAACTGTTATGGCATGTGATGACTTTGCACTTTTTTTGTGGCTTGTTTTCTCCCACAATTATTCTAATTATGCAGAGAGTTTCGTACCATGCACAGCAGTGTATAGCATTAGCGTCTGTCCTGAGTTTTTCTGAACAGAGAGAGAAATGAGCTGTGACACTGTGGTACATGTTCGGGCTCATGCCACGTACCTCACACAACTCCACTGCCAAAAACCAAACTATCCCTTTAATATATCAGAGGATCTTTTCAGTAACAACGTATATTCTTCAAGTTCTTATTTTTCATGTCATATTATATTCTTCCTATTTCTTTTGCATAACATATTTGGAATACTTAATACCTTAATTCCAGGATGCCTGTTGTGTTCATAGATGGATAGACCCTGCGCACGAAATTAAGATCCCCGACATAAAGGCTGCCATCAGTGCCCATTGCCAAGGCAACAGGTGCCAGCAACTTGTTTCCATCCGCCAGGCCGTTACAGCTGGGGCAGGAAATGCTGCGCCTCCGGCCGTTTCCCATGACGCTGGTAACTACTGGGGGCTGCTCCGTCACAAAGACATTCTCACCACTTCCCTTGTGCAGGATGCCTAGACAGAAATACACATAAATAAGGATTTTATAATAAAAGAAGAGATCAAAGAAGAAAGTGGAAAATTTTTATTTGTTTTATTTGTGAAATAAGAGCAAGATTTTTGTACTAAAATGCTTGAGGTCCTGGGGATCAAAACGAAATGACTGAAGTTTCAAAAAGCATCAACATAATAAGTTAAACAAGTAAACCTTCAGGGAAAATAGTCAACAAACTCCTACAAGATAATGATTCACTCAAAAATGAACTGCAGTAACACCAGTGGTTACTAAGCTCTTGGTTTTGTTTCATACACAGGTCATGGTAGAAACTTGTTGGGCACTTTTTAACAGAATCCCCAACATCTTCTGTACCAAATTTCTTCATATCTATTAAGTTGACAAGCTAGGTTTAAGATGAGGCACTATTTTAGCTTAGTCATCAATGAAGATGCCCAATAGTAATACACTTAAGTCCTGCTTAACAGCACAAATTCAGTTAGTGTATCTCATCCTTGATTCTCTCCATCCATATTTTTGCCATCTTTTTCAAGCAGCCTTGTCTAATGTAAGCAAATAAAAGCTACTAAAATAATAGTAAAATCAGAAAGTTTAGCTGAGATACTGAACACCTTAAGTACAGTTGGCATTTCCAGAAGAAGCATATAATTGTCCTGATAGAGCAAGCTGCAAGTACCATCATAAACTCCACTTTTTAAAGACAGTGGTTATTACGTATTTTCACAGGGTTCTCACAGCCTTTTAAAATCAAATTTGAGACTTTTTCTGGTTTTGTGGACTCCAAAAGAGATGCTAACAAGTGATTGCGGACATGCGTATGGACAGAGAACTTTAAAGTACTGATATGCCCAGCAACTGACAAAATAAAGTCTTCTAAGTAAAATAAGAAAGACCTCTTAAATTTCAAGATTTAAGTTTAAGAACTTTAAAAAACTTTTTAATGATCTGCAGGACCTCTGACAAAGTAACAATGCAAAAACTATCAGTCTGTACTAGTATAGGAAAGACCAACTGATCAGTCTTTACTTGCATGGTAAAGACTGAGAACATACTAGGAGCAAAAAATATCTCCAGACAGGTAACAAAAAGGGCAGGCGTAGACCCACCATTAATCCATATTTATGTTTCATGCAGCACTAAGCAACATTTAGCGAAGTTATTGTGGCAAAGAAAAAACCTTTTAACAAGCAGAAGCTTAATTTTGCACAGCCATCTGCCAAAACGGTGTTGGTAGTTTGGGGGATAGAAAGAGAGGCAGAAAGAGAGAAGTGAGCAAAGACAAACAAACAAAGCAACAACAAAAAAGATAGATTAATGAGGGCCCTAACCACAAATTTATCTCAATTATCTTTCCTTTCTTTTTTAACATGTTTAAAAAGCCATAAATGATAGTAAAGGTGTGAGTAAAGTTCTTAGGAACAATCATGCATGAAAGACTATACATCTATAATGATAAGAAACGTAGAGGACATATATTTGTATTTCAGTTTCTCCTGTCATTCTTTGTAGTTTTTCAGTCTTTCATTGACAGCCTTCTTTGCTTTAGGGTATTAAACTTCAGCTCTTTTGTAATCAGCAGATCCTTCAGTTGATTTTATTTTAGTATCTTCTGATCACATGCTCTCATGTGAATTTGCTCTGTTGCCTTCCGGATGCTGGAAGGTCTAAACTGTCTGTAAGACTGACCGCTATTCTAATCACTCATACCCTCTGCTATCAGATTACTCCTAAGGTTTTATAGGTTTTTATATTTCTACTGACTTTTATCCTTGCCATTACACATTTTATCAGACCAATTTAATTTATTTTTCTCAATTTATATTTTTCTTCTTTTATCAAATCTCATCATTTATGAATCAGTCTCTTTATATCAAAGTATGGCTTTATGCCTTGTTTTTATATTTGTTTGTTTGTAAACTGTTGTTTGTATGTTAGTGATGTTATTGTTGTTTCTGTTTTTACATACAAGCTGCTCCACACAACTTGATCAGAAAGGGATGAATAAAGTCGCTTGAATTTGAACTAAATTGTATTTATAGCAGTTGAAGTTAAGCTTCTATTAGATTAACTTGAATATGTATAAAAGGTGAATAAGGTAACACTTTAATTTGAGTTCAGTGCATTTACTGTTATCAGCCTATTAGCATGCTAATTTGTAACCTGTTGACTGTTTATTGGTCAATATTAAGAGCTTACCAGTATCTAATTCTACATGATATTACTTTATAGCTAGTGGGCCATTTACTTGCAATTTTACTTTAAAACCCACTCATTATTGACATTATTGACATTATTGACTATTGATTATGAAAAAGCTTTGCTTAGTACGGCTTATAAGGTAAGAACAGTCATTTTCTGTAGATTACAAAAATAAAAAAAACCTCCTTACAGAACCTTTAAGAAGTCTGTCAGCCTTAACCAAAATGAAGTCTTACCGTTTGAAAAGTGGTCCATATATAAAGTATATATTTCCAGCTGATCTGACTTTAATTTTACATTGATAATAGAACCTTAACATCAAGAAAGCTTTCATTGTTTGGAAATCATATTCTTTAATATATGCTCCATTGACTGCGTTGGCTGTGTGCTATATTGATTGTACTAAAGGGCCCATATCAGGCCCTTGAATGTGTTTTAAATGTCTTCTTCGTGTAAAGTTTATGTTTATGCATAAGACTAAAAGTCCACAGCATCAGGACTTTCCCCTCTTCCCCTTTTATGAATTATGCAGACATAGCCAGGACCAGGAGTTTGTGATTTGTTCTGAGAGAATAGACTCTTCATGTGACTTAAGGCTAAGTTATGCTTTCTGCCACTAACCACCACGGCATGATGACACGGAAAAATTTGGAGTATTTATCCTCTGTGCGGCTCTGACATTGCTGCAAACGGATAACTGTAGGGGCCAGTGTCCTCAAAAAGTCACATCTATAGCATGGTTTACAGGGAGTCGTGAAAGAATAAAGTTTGTTGTTACCGGTTACACCAAAGAAGAAGAAGAAGAAAGTTTGTTGTTAAAATGCAGAACCACAAAGAGGAGTTGCTGTGTTTACTCATGCTATAGTGTTCTTTCATTGAAGAGTCATACAGGGGACATGTCTAAACATGTGACTACATGCTCACTGTGCAGACAATCGCAAACTCAGGGACGAATCAAGCATTAAAAAAGGCTTTAGTTTTGCGAGGTGCTCCACCATCAATTGAAGGTCAGTGTGTTCAAGCCCAGCTTTATCTGTCAAATGTCAAAGTGTCCTTGGGCAAGACATTTGGGACTTGGAGACAACCCCAAAAATGCACCCACTGCTTTATTGGTGACATGTAAATGGATATGAAGGATAGAGAACATGTCAGGTCATACTGATAGATAAATTACACAGACACTCCAACATATGTGAGTGTATTCAGGAGTGAACGGGAATGACTGTATAGATGTGCCCTGAGGTGTACAAGTGCTTTGAGTAATCAGAAAAAAACAAGGAAGCACTGCACAAGCTTACATACATTTACAATTTCCTTTGTCCATGTGGTAATACGACCTGAGTCAGGCCAAACTGAGCAAAGTTTACTAAAATCATAATTAATGTGCAACAATTTCCTAACTTACAATTAAAAAACAGTAATTTTATGTGGAAAAAACTCTTTGTTTGGGCATATTCGAATATAGGAATGTAGAATAAGGCATAAGTAGACTCCTAACTGATTAAGTATGCTTTGTGGCAGTATGCTTCTAATTAGCATGCTAATAGGCAGCTAGTTAATAGTGGATATATATGCACCCTAAACAAAAGTGTTACTTGTAATACAGTTGCACTGCAGAGATGTGGATAGTTCCTTTTGCCTCTAAAAGTACCCCTCTACATCACTGGTTCTCTACTTGTGTCTATTCCATTAGTGCATTGATTCTCACAGCAGGTGCACATCAGTGCCTCAGCCTATTTGTATTACAGAGTATAGATAATGATAGAGGAGATGAAGCATTAAGAACAACTCCCCCTCCTGAATCATGACTGGAAAAAGTACCTCTGTCCCTCTGTGGACCCCCTGTGTTCGAGTACCTGCTGCCAATTGGTTGGTGCACATGTTTACACAGCAGGGTGGTGTGAGTGCATAAGGGAGTCAAACTAGGTGAGAGAACACAAACTCTTTCTGAGAAAATCCACTCTGACAGGTAAAAAAGAGGCACCTGGCTGCTTTGTGTGAACCACAGGAAGCACAGTGTGGGTCCCTCTCTCCCCAAGACAATAACAGGCTTGGTGAGATATACAATACTGTAAACCTGCTACACATGGGACGCTAGCTAAATATAAACACCAGGGAACAAGAAACATACTGTAAATGTCTGTGCTTATTTGTGAGGGAATAAAAGAGCATGTGTACATACCGCTGCGTGTGTTGAGTATATGATGCTTGTTTAGTGACCAGCCTCCTAGATTAGTTGGATCTAGTTCATAGCCTTGAAGAATAGCTGTCCTCTTCTCCCAGAGGATGAGACTGGCGCAGGATTCATACTCATAACCAACAGAGACTGTAGGAGAAAGCGGAGATAACAGAAATTAAGTTGGTAGGTGATAGAAAAAATGTAAAAGAAACAACAAAAAGAGGAAACTTGATGAAAGCATAAACTCCAAACTAAATCTGAGTTGTGAAACGTGTGATACACAGAGAATCTAGTTAGCACCTGAACCAAAATCTGTACTCACACCTACCTAACACCCTCACAGGCTCTGCTAGATCAATTAAAAACCTTGTTAATTGGGCAGATTAACCAGGCAGCCTTTAAACCTATAGGCCACACTGGAATCAGATGCCAAGGTGAAAACTCAGCAGTAGAGAACATCAGGAGCCAATCAGACACATGTGCTGACAGGGTCTTGGTTGATTTGGCTAAATGTAGAAAAAATAACAATAAAGATGGTAAAAATTAAGCTGTGAGGAAGTGGATATGTGTAAACAACTCTTTCACCATCTACATTCTTTTCTATGTGCAGCGTATAATGTATGTGTGAATGCATGTGTGTGCTGTTGCCTTCTTCCTTGTGAAAAAGAAAATGGTGTTAACAAATCAGCTACCACTTGAGTCACAGCAAAAGTGCTGTTAGCTGCACCTTTCCCACATCAGTGCAAGAATAACATGGTATACCTGCATCTATATCCATCTTAGCAAAACTTTCACCATTTATCAATCAATCTTTATCATGTTTTCCTAAAATACATAACTCAAAGAGCAGACCTGGATAACAATAACAATGAAATGTTATTGCAAACATTAATCCACTGAGAGCACAGCTGGCCTAACATTTAGCAAACAGTGGCATAGAAATACTGCTTTTTAAAAGGCAGAAACCTTAATAAGGATCAGATTCATGTTTCACAGGTTTGCTGAGACTTAATGGGTTTACATGCACATCAAGGACTGTACCAGATTTCAATTTTGGATGGACCAACATTATTTTAAATGACACTGTTAATATCAGATATTATGGACTGTTTCCTCTGCTTATAGGCTCCTATATCCTATCGGACACTCTTTAAGAGACATGAAAAAGCATTACTCAAGAGATATAAGGCTACTAGACAGAGACAGCCTTTTGTTCACCAGCCCACTAATTCATTAACTAAGAATGCTCTTACTGCCCAATTAAGAAAACATACCCTATTTATTGGTGCTTTGACAGTTAAGACCATAAATCCTCTCTGGAACTTTTTCTATTTCAGAGGTCCCCCTCTTTTTTCAAGAGTAAAGAGACAAAAGAAAGAGGGTACTGATGGGTGAGCTAGATTGGCTTTTAAAAGAAGGAGAGAGCAAAAAAAAAGCAGAAGCAGCAGAGGCAGCATCAGTGACCGGGGATGAGGTGATGAAAATATCTTAAATCCTCCTTTTACTTTTACCTGGAAGAGAGTTGAGCCCCAGTTCTTCATATGTCCCCTTTTTCCCTAGGTATCCACTGCTGCTCAACAGGGTGACACAATGTGCTTAGAAGTGTACTGATGCCCTTCCTATTTAAAAAGCCCGGGGTAGCATGAAATGGCCTGATTTGATTGGTCAATACTACACATGATGGTAGAACTGTCCTAATGCCTTTCATCTTTTAGGAGGGAGAAACTCTTAGGTGTTAAATAGCGGCTGAGTACCAAATATTTTAATTAAAAATATAGGTAAGCAAAGGCTTTTAGCTCCCAGTCATTAAGGGTGGGCCAACTGCACAAGTGGGGAGGTCAAGGCCTTTCAAGGTCCCATGTCTTGGTGTGTTTGACTGTTTACATCATGTCTTGGGTGTTTATGAATCAAGGATTTGATTTTAATTGTGTCTGATCACATGCAGCTCTCTCTTCCCTTTGGAAACACTTAAATCTCAGGGGGACCAGAGAAAAGTCAGTTTTATTAACTGAAGCTTGTGTGCCTCCACAACAGGAGGCAGTCATATGTTTCATTTCAGCTTGCTATTAACCGTCTTTGCGTTGTTCTTGCTAATAACTTAGTGTGCAGCTAACTGGTTGTAAGGCAAAGATATGGAATAAAATTACAGTTTTGCACATTTCTATCAGGCAAACATTTCATTATTGTTATATCAAAAAAATGTATCTTCCTTCAACAGAAAATCATTTACTTAAATGCTCAAACACTTAGCATTCATTCTAACTCACTAAGCATTAGCATGCTGTCCAAGAAATGGGATTTATGGGGCATTTTAAATCCAACTAAAATGCCAATATGCTGTTTACAAGTTAAGCGTTATCAACTAACACAAGAATTTAACTTCTCTGAACTGCATGTAAATCTACTGGTTTTGTTGTGGGAGTTTAAGTCCCCTGGTCATAAATCATACTAATCATGTTTTCAATCCACAAGGTATTGATACCTATAATAATGGTGTGTGTACAATATTTATGAAAAAAACATTCATAATAAGAAACTGATAATTCTTACATTAACATTCACAATTAAAATTGTAATAAATTAGAGGGAACTGAAATTATTTATTAATGATAAGGTTCTAAGAATCACTTTGCATTTTCAGTAATGATAAAATGTGTTCTGTAATGTTGAAAATTAAAATTTACAGTGGATTGGAAAACTATTGTCTCTTTGACCGAATGTCATTTCCCAAACCAATCCTTCAGAACGCCCCTCGTGGTTCGAGTCCACACTGAAGCCCCCGATGTCCACTGCATCTGTCTCCTGACAGCCATGTTTGCCTGACAGCATCTGTGAGCGACTGTGACAGCAGAGTGTAATTGTGCTGAGGCTCCCCTGGACTCCTGCTTGCTGCTCCAGTAGCTAACGGCTAACTTACCCTGATGGCTAATAACCCTTCACCATAGTTACGGCTGGCTGACTGAACCACACGTGGCTTCAATGAAAAACAGAAGAACGCATGAAAAAAGAAGCACTTAACTGTGGCTACACTGCATAGTAGATGGAGGTTGGGTTTCTGATGTGTTATATCCCTCAAGCTCCTTAATTAGCACTCTCTCCCTCTGTCATAGCCTGCACTTACATTACTGGTAGAGCCTCTAATCCAAGGGGATAAAATGCCCCTTACACCCAAATAGATCCTCTTTAATGCATCCCTTCAACTCACCAACTGCTTCAGAAAGCCCGTAGACCCTCTGCCCATATGCATCAGTCTTATCCCAGATGTAGGTGTAGGCCAAGTTAGGGGAGGCATGGAACCATTTCTGAAAGAGGTGACCCTCCACAGCTACCATCAGGTGGACCTTCAGCAGACCCATGGACACCACAGCTGGAGTCATGGTCACCTTGAGCAGAGAACGGTAGCCCTGCGTCCTGGAGCTTAGGTAGCACAGCTTTAGACTTGTGCCAGGCACCTCGATCTGCTCATGCAGCACCTGGAAGACAATGAAAGGAGATGACAGGAGAGAAGGATTAGGGCGGATTAGAGGGAGTGGGAGTAATGGGGGTCACGCTTCCACTGACGGCTGAAGGACAAAAAAAGGGAAAAAACAATGGAAGAAATAAAGAAGTAGAGAAAGAGAGAACAAATGGAGGGAAGCTATGGGAGTGAGAGGAGAAAGAGCAAGCAGGCACACAGGAGAGTGACAAGAGAGCAAGGGAACCAGAAGGGAGATTAGCCGGCTGCCAGAGGTCAGTGGTACTGCACCTGTGTCTCCGGTATGATGGGTTTCTCCCCTGGCTTGGAGCTGAAGAAGGAGGAGAGAGGGGATGCAATCACAAGAGGGTCAGGCCTGACGAAGCCGCTAAGGTCACAGCCCGGGATCGTGTTCTCTTCTGTCTTAAGCACCAGAGTGTCCATAGCATAAAACTGGCTCCAAGGCAGCCACACGGTACGCTCCTGGCTCAGGAAGGGGGCGCGCTCGAACCGCAGAGTCAGAGATGCACCGCCATTAGCTATCAGGTCAAACCTGGAGAGGTTTTTGAGAAGAAGGATGGGAATGAGGCACAGATGAGGAGTGCTGTGGAGGACCAATACATGGACTCACAGTGTCAGTGTTTTCTCTACAAATAAAACAAACTGCTCCATTGCTTTAGTATGCTGGCGTTTAGGTACTAACCACAACAACAAAGTAAGAAAACAAAAAAGTGAAACCCTGTGACAAACCAGGAAAAACAACAGGATATAACACAACTCTAAAAATGCAATAACAAATCCAAAAAACACAACAACAAAAGAGAAAATGCAACAGCAAATTAAAAATCACAAAAAGAAATAAAATCACATTTAAAAAAAAAAAAAAACAATACCATAAAACAACTAGAAACATAACAACAAATCAAAAATAGAGAACAAACAAAATAACATTTCTACAAATAAAAAATACAACAAACACAAAAAGGAAATACAGCAAAAAAGAAAACACAGCAATATATTAAAGAACACAAATAAATAAAGACCACATGAACAAATAACCTCTATAAATCAATACAAACACAAAAAAAAGAAAAGAAAAACTTGATAAATCATGAAACATAAAAAATGCAAGTTGAAAAACACACCAACAAATCAAAATAACATAACAGAAAAACACAACAAATAGAAGAACTCAACATAAAATTAATAATTGCAATAACAGATAACATATCAACAAATAAAAAAAAACTAATCACAAAATTAACAACATTTAGCAAACACATTAACATAAAAAACCATGTAAGACACAACAAAAACTCAGAAAAGAGATCACCAACCCATATTAACACAACAATTACAAACACAATATATAAGAAAACAGTAATTCTCATAACACAACAGTATTTAGAAAACACAACAACAAATGTAACCTTTTGTTTTGAGTTTAATGTCAATATATTTGTACAATGTTTTTTTATTTGTTGTTGCATTTTAAATGTTGGTTTTAATTTGTTCTGATTGTGTTTTTTGATTTGTTTTTAAGTTTCATAATTTGTTGTATTTTTCAATTTGTCATTGTGTTCAGTAACATACTGTTATGTTCTCCTATTTATCATTTTGTTTTGTGATTTGCTGTATTTTCTTGTTGTGTTTTGTGAATGTTTTTTTTTTCTTATTTGTTGTGTTTTTGCAGTTCAGGGAGACTGTAGTTGAGGATAAGTTCATTGACAAAGCAAGACCTGTAACAAATTTCTCCAAATTATTTGACTTTTACTTTCACATCACTTAAGCCTACGCGGCCTGTGTGGACAAAAAGTTAAAGGTCTGAAATGTGAAATAACAAATTATTACAAAATCTAATTCAGCCTTTGTCTGCCAAATTATTGTTAACAGCGTTGTGAGGATGATAGAGGTCGTATACACGTGTTTGCTGTGACAAAATGTCAGGGCTTTCTAAATAGCTGGAGCCGCTGTGAGCTTGAGGGTCTTTCAGCTGTAAGAAAATAGCATTCATCACAACTAAACAAGGTCAGAAAGAGACATCACAACATGTTCGCTAATATCACGAGTCCATGGAGCTGGTGAGTAACTGCCCCCTGAAACACAAGGTCAATTAGATGTTAGAAGTCCAGTTGTTTCAGTGTCAGCTGAGCCTAACTAGGAGAAAACAGTGAAAAGAAATCACTCGTAAGAGGAGGAAGAGTGCTTAAAACCTGAGACAGGAGACACTGAAGTTAGACATTTAGACGAGGTCAGTATCAGACTTTGAAATAACATGTTACGGATGTCAGGCAGGCTTAAATTCAGTATAACTTGTAGAGGGGAATTGGACAGAAAAGTCAAATTAAAGCACCCTAAAACTTCCTGGGAACTTGTGTTTTTCAGCAGAAGAAGTAGAAAGACATGTCAGTAGAGTTAACCAAATGCATTCAGAAGAGGTGTTTTATGACATTAAATTTGAAGTTTGCCTCAGAAGTTTTGAAATGATTGTCTTATTTGGTTCCTCGAAACTATAGAATGTTTATTGAGAGCAGCACTTCTCCCAGTAAGACCTGACATAAAGTATACTTTATTACAACAAAATCATTTTAATTCACTTCAGAGAAAAAAAGCTTTTAAAGGTATTTTCACTTATTTATTTCATTTTCTGTATTCTAATCTTAAAATCAGTTGAAAGTTTTCTTTTATTTCTTAGTTGTGTTGTTACAAAAATATTGACTACCTTTTTATTCTAAACCCCTCTTTCACAGTATCTCAATATTTTCAACTTAGACAGCCTTCTTTCCTTATGGGATCATTACGGTTCTCTAAATTAATCTAATCTAACATAATCTGATCCAATAGTATCTAATCTAATCCATCTAATCTAATAAAACAGCTAGTGTGGTGAGGTAGATTCAAGGGGAGAGGAGTGCTGGGTAGTTGTTGTACGTACATGCCGTCCTGCCGTGTCAGTGTGTATCCGTAGTGGGGATTGTTGACAAAAGACACGTTTACCCCCACCAGAGGGGTCCCATCTGTGGTCAGCACCTGACCTCGGATCAGAGACACCAAACTAGAAAAAAAAGAAGGCAGGAGAGAGAGAGTGTGAGGGCTGTAGTTAATATATCAGCCAAACATTTCTAACCATCAATCATCTGGTTTGATTAATCTCCCAATCTCTCAATCATCCAATTAAGCTGATCATTTAATGCTCTGGTCTTCCACCACTGCTTAATTAGAAGCAATCAGCAAGCCCCGCCATCCACATTAGCTCATGTCAATCAAGTAAACAAAACATGACAACGCAGATGGATGTGTGAGTATGTCTGTGTGCCCCAGATAACTGATACACATAGGATAATATTCAAATAAAACAGAGTATCATCACTTTGATAAATCATTTCCTTAAACCATCAGACATTGGTACATTGTCATGTATGAGGATGAAAGAGTCTTGGCTTAGCTTTTCACTGAAAATTTGTAAGTTCTTGTGGACTCTGTGAAATATCTGAAAACAATCAAATGTATCTCTATACAAACTACTGTCTGTGAAGAATGCCTCCACTGCTCTATGAGTTCACAAATGGTAATAACCACCAAAACCCTTTGCACATTGAATCTGTTTTTTGTCCAAAACTACTGCATGTTCACTCCTCTTCCCCATCTTTTCAGAGCAGTTCTGATTTTCTGTAGGTTTTAGTAAACATGCGAATCATTTCAGAAGGATTTTTGACAGTTCAGAGCAGCAGCCTCAGAGAGAGTTAGAGAGAGCAACTCCTTCTCTCTCTTTACCTTGACCAAATCTTCACTTTAAAAACACCATGCTTTGCCAATTCTGTGGATTTTAACCATGGAATACAACAGACAAGGCTTAAACGTGTGCTCAAAACTTCACAGGGAAAGGGAGCACTTAAGCACTTAAGCATTTAGCACAAACCTGCAATGCATGACCTTGACATGTCTATATGGCTCTGTCAAGTGGATGGCCCAAGTGTTTCTTTTTCATTCTTTAAGGAGTGAAGGAACCACAAATTCATGGGTGTTGCTTCAAATCACTGTTCACCAGACTTTTGCAAAGAATAAAAAAAAATACACACGTCGGACATTGTGTAAGGTTGTGTTTGTGCCAATACAGATCCACAAAATGCATCTGAAAAAGAAAAGACAGATTCAACCTGCAAAGGCATCAAGACAGCAAGCTCAGAATAAATATATCTGCCTCTGATGGAAAGTGCATGAATAAATGTTCTCCATAAAATTTGAAATTTAGTGACTCTAATTATATGTTTTAAATTGATGTATAGAAGCTTTTTTAAACTATTGTTGTCAAGATTTTAATTAAATCGTAACTTCTTTGTCTTGCCTTGAAGTTGTTTTGAGTTTTTCATACTTTTTCAACATGCTTACCTCCATCAAAGAATTCAAACAAGATAAAAAAAAATGCAGCCTCAGAAATTACTATCTTAAATCAAATATAAATTATTTGTCTTTTGTTCTTTTTAAAACAAACCAACTGCAAATATAGCCACTAACTCTTGGCAAAATACAGACTGTTGACGTGGAGCTTTTTCAAGATCAGTTCACAAAGACATAACCTCTAAATAGCAGTGGTTATGGGTATACTTCTGCTTTTCTACATTTTTTCCAGAAAATATAATTAGAAAAATATTCATAATATATTTATTTAACCTAACCAGTTGCCATTTTAAAAGAAATCATGAATTACCATGATCTGGATGACTGAGAACCTACATAGACATGATGCTCTATATGCTGTATGACATCTACATTTAAGTTACAGAGCCATGTTTCTCTTTGAAATAAAACTCCTATGTATCATTTTAAATCTTGTGAACTTTTAATGCTAATTAGAACTTATTCAGTAAATGGTTAACTTAGAGCTTATTCTATTAGTTGTATTTGTCAGGTTCTGGTTGCTGTAATGAGGCCAAAAACAATATATCATTCAGTTACTCCATCAGTTCAGTGTCAAAGTTTGTATCTTTACAGGACTACATAGGAGCTTAAGCAGTTGTGTGATTCAAGCTTGGATTCATGTATTCTCCTGCCATACCTTGAGTTGAAAGGGTTTTCCCCAGGGATAATATGGGTGCTGTCTCTCCCCACAAGCATCCTGACACGGTCATAGAAAGAACGGACACGGAGCTGGGATGCTGGGCTCTGCTGGATGACTGTGAGAGGGTCCCTGGAGCCCCGACACAGTGGGCTGTTCTGACAGGGACTTTGGATGCAGCAGTCTGGGTCCATGCAGTCTGTCAGTCCATCTGAAGGGTAAAAAAAGGAACAGATGAGGTAGTACTGCATTGAATACTAAGATACTTCCCCAAATTATTATTAAAACTCTGGTAATCCTGGATTCTTCTACAAAGAAGAGTTTAATTCCACCAACAGAGGTAAAGGCTCTTCTCATGAGACCTCTATCTTTCATTCTCTTACTTATTCAATTTATCAGTTTTCTCCAACATCATTTATTCCAAGAATAGCATTTTTTTTCCAACAGTCATTTTTGTAAATTCGACACAAAATCTTCTTCCACTTCACCTCCTTCGTTGTCCTTGTTATCTGCACAGGAGGTTTCCATGGCAACGCTGCAACCAGGGCCCCTCCAGCCTGTCTGACATTCACAATGCCAACTCTGCTGCCCCATAGTGCACTGTCCGTTCCCGTTACACAGGTTAGGGCAGCCGTCTGCGGGGACAGAAGACAAAAGGGAAGGGGAGGGAAGTGAGGAAAAGGGGGAGGAGAGGGAGAAAGGCAGGGTGATGCTTGTTTGTTTTACCGTCAGTGATAAACAGACGAACACACTCCTTCTTACAAACACACAAACTCATGCTCATAGGGTTATGATAGACCAATGAGGTTATGCAATTTAATAAACCACAAAGTAGCAGAGTGTAAGTATTGACTGTTGTAGAATCAATCTAATGCAGCAGGTCGATTTCCATACACACCTTCCTATCTTGTCCCTGCACCCTTGGGAGCACTGCTTGCTTGTGTGTGTACGTGTGTGTGTATGGGGACAGAGTTAGTTAGATCACTTGATACACTTGCTTAATATAACCCCAACAGATCCTCTCTCTCTCTGTCGCCCCACCTCTCCCTCCCTTACTTATAATTCAGTGTAGGTAATGGGATTCTGATGGCCTGAGAGTAACGCTTTCTCATAAGAGAATGAGATTATGTTTAACGGAGTGTGTGTCTGTCTGTGTGTGCACACGAGTGTATGTATGCGTGTGTCTGTGAACTAATAAACCTTCACTTTAGTTTATGCAAAAAGTGGTACCAGAATCTGAGGGCCTGGAGCCAAGAAAGTTCTCAAACTAGCATAGCAAGGCCACCCTCAACTCAAGACTGACTTTAAGGCAAAGAAAAGCAGACATTTTGAGGGAGTGTGGATAAGAAAATTTGCAATTACAGAAGGCAGGACCATTTTGCCAAAAGACATATGTGGTAACTTTTAGCTGGGTGTAATCTAAAAGGAAATTAAAAGAATTCTTTGACATTTAAATGCTACTGCGCTTTTTACAACATGACAAGATTCATAACTCTTCTCTGCATTTAATAATAAAACTGAGGTTTTCTGTCAGCCTAGCTTAGCTTATAAAGAGAAGAAACAACTATGGCTCTGAATTAAACAAAACTACCTCCCATTGCTTAAAAAGCTCTGTTAAAAATATTATATCATGTGGTCTATTAATAAATACAGTTATTTTCTCAACAGAAAGACACCCTGACTATTCCACCATATTTCTCTGGGATTTCTCAACTCTCATGAGGCAGGCTTATTCCCACAGTTTCCAGACTTTATGTGATGCTAAGCCAACTGGCTACTGGCACCAGCCTCAGACTTATAATAGACTGGTATCAGACACTAAATCTTCTCATCTGAATTCCTTACCAGAAGTCCACTAGCTTCTGTTTCATTCAGTTTATTTATCTACATATTCTTAGAAATAAAATTTATTTAATTTAATTTATAAGTAAAGCAACTTGAATTTAAAAGCTCACTCTCGTAAGACTCATGCTAAAAACCAGTTTATAATGAATTAAAGGGCTATCATTGTCTTATCAGTTTTCAAGTTTTATTTGTCCCAGATGTCCCTGGTGCACAGTTTACTGCCTAAAAATCCACTCAAATATTGAATTTTGGTATGCCAATTTGTATCAGTGTAAATCCTCAAGAGCTGTGTGTGACCTCAACCTTTCAAATAGTGGATGTGTCTTTAGTCCCATTCACACTGCCAATTCAAACCATATTATTTACACACCCAGGCTGAAGGTTGCAAAGACACATTGGAGGAACCCCCATTTTCTCTGTCTCCAGAGGTGGTATCAGAGGCACAATAAGGGAGAGAGGGGGCACACAGACTCAGTGGAGTCAGGAGCACTGTAATAAATGTGCTGATTGAATCTAATGGATAACTAATACAGTAACTTTGACCATCTATGAGTGAATGTAAGGGTGAATTAGTGCGAATTTGGAGAAAACTGCAGAATATAAGCCATCTGAGCCTTCAGAAGAGCTAGAAATGTGCTGTAGAAGCTCAAGTGGAATAACTTTTTTACCATTTACATTTTTTGTTATGAAAGCACGAAAACATCTATTCTGTATAATATGTGACCTGTACAACAAAAGCCTCTGCAGAAGGATTCTAAATAACACCAGGGAATACAGATTACTAAAATGAAAAAGCACTTTAAAGGTATATGGTAGAAATTTTCCACTTTTTAACCCAGTTATCTTGGTCTAAATGAAATGTCTGTTCAGTACTACTTTGGTTAAATCATGATTTAAATCAACCACCTGAGGAAGTTTTTTATTCAGTGTATAACATCTCTAAATAGCTCTCTTCGAGCACCCGCTTACAGTGTGTGTCTCTTTAGATGCAAATGAGCCCCTCCGGAGCACTACCCAAATACAGTCTTAAGCTTTCATGGATGGTCTTGGGTGCAGATTTCATGGTTCAGATGTATGTGGACCATACATGCTCCATATTTGTGTGTTGGTTGATACTTTTCTTTCTTTTTTGGTGATATGTTCCTTTTAACAGCACAAACTAAACAGTATATGGTGACTTATGTGATAGTTAGGCCCTTACATACCTGTATGTTTTTTAAAAGAGTATTGAATTGGGAAGATTTCTTAACGTTTAAAAATATTCAGTGTATGTTCCAGCAACGGCAGACTCATTTTTTTGTCGTACAATCATGTTCCGCATTGTGTCTCACTGCTTTGTACTTCAAATTTCTTTTCTTTTAATATATATTCTGTTGAAGTTGTGTATACTTTTGGTTTCCTACTCTTTTTAAAGAATATCACTGTTGGTGAATTGAAGATTAATTTAACTCTATGTATGATTTGAACAGTATTAGAGTTCACAAGTCCTCACATTTCAGTGCATTCACTTTGACAAACAGTGGGTTATTTGCAATTCTTATAACAAAATATTCCTGTAAGATAAAACTAACTGAGAAAAAAACAGAAATAATGGCTGTGGGGATTACCAAAAACTCAGCACCTACCTGACATCAGACACTTAAATGTATGACTAAAATCAAATATCTAGGATGGGTCATAAATTATAGTATGGAACAGATCTACAAAGACAATGATATTTTATAACTTAACAACATAAAATCTGGGTTGACTAAATTCTTGAACCTTCCTTTAAACTTCTAAAGCAAGCCAAGAACCCGTGACCATAAAATACTGATATTTCACAGCATCTAAGCTTGTCAACATGTGAGTAGGTAGGAAAACTTAGATAATTAGCAGTGATTTTTGTGATACTATGACATGAATGGGAGAATCAGCAGACTGCAAACCAAGCAAACTTAATTTGCTTCCAAAGAGGGAAGAGATAACCTTGCACAGCAGGTGGATCTGTCTGATTCAATGTCTGTACTCAGACAGATCCAAGCTCCAAATCGTTAATGATTGTGAGTGACCCAAAGCGACATGGCCAAATCAGAGTCCTTTAAAGCAGGAAGAGGTGGGAGCAACAAGTAAAGGAACTGCCTGAACAAAGATTAGCATAGATGCTAACAGCTTTAGTTGCTGTTTTATTAGACCTGGACCGCATTTCTTTATTAAATTAAAAACAAACAATACTGAAAGTACCTCTCAATATAAAATACATACATGCTCCATTTCCAAAATGTTTTGGCAAGAGTTTGTTCTACGAGGTAGCTCACGTTTGTATTTTTCACTGCAGCAGTAGTGCCCGCCTACCACATGATCTGACTGGTCAGTAACGAATGTGATTGTCAAAATGCTCGTCCAATCACCTGCTGGATATACTTTTGGAAAGGTTCTACCCATTCCCAAACACCTTCTATGGGCTGTTGCTCAGATGAACAAGGTTAGGAAGAGGAACTAAAACATACTCTCAAAGTAATTTTTGAACTGTAATAGTATTTTTGAGCATAAAGTCTGTACTTGGTACTGGTGAGAATTTAGTTAGTTAGTACTTGCACTTGGACTGAGAGGAAAGAGGATTTGGTGCACTCCCCATTTTTACAGGCTATTAAATCCTTAGCCTGTCTTCCCATTTTTCGTTTTTGCATTTTATCAAACCTTAACTCGAACAGGAGGCCGTGTGTTCTCCACATTATAATCTACCAGTGAGAGGGGAGAAAGAGGCATGATGACACACAAAGACAATGTTTTCTCCTGCAGCACAACAGCCCCAAACAAACTTGTCACAGTGATTTCCTCCTCGATAAATGAGCAGGATGAGGCACTTTAAAGTCTACCCACAGGAGATGAAGGCAAAGACAGGGCTGACTGATAAAACAATACGTGCATGCACGCAATGGCACTTACTCACAACCATCCACTTACACACACACACACACACACACACACCCAGCATGACACACCCTGGAGATATAACCTGACATTTCCCACTCAGTAGCAGTGTGCCGACACAGGGTGAGGAAGGACAAAATAACCCAGTGAGAGATTATGAATATGAAATACTTTTCATTGAGTCCTGCTCTGCAGATTAATGAACATATTTTCACTCAAGTTGCTCTGTAGGATTTTGCCCTCTAACAAATCGCTTCATCAATAAAGCCATGCATTATGAATACAAATAGTGCAATCTGAACGGTGGCAGCGGCTAAATTAACAGGCATTTCACCCCGATTGGCATTTTATCATATGTCTCAAACAGGCAATGAGGGAATGTCAACAAATGACTTTGAAAAAGACACTAAGCCAACTTGTTTGAACTCGAAATAAGAGGCCTAAGGGGAGAGGAAGGGCCGCTGAGAGGCTTAACAACATTTTTCAGCTCAACAAGAGTAATCAAATCAAAGGTTTTTATCTTTAATTATTACCATTTTCTGCATCGAGGACTGCTCATGACGCTGTATTAACAGTCAGGCTGGAATAGATTGTCCCTTAGTATTGAGCTTGGGGAACAAAGGCAGTTAGCAGTGATTGCCTGTTAAATGGAGTTGCCATTTAAAGCAGCCAAATACTTATGAAGCACCCGGACAGGACAATCCATAGTGGGCATTGATCGGCTTGCCTGGGCAGGCCGGCGAGAGGCTCCTCTCTCTTTAATGCCATGGCCTAGTCGATACCCCCTCATACTAACTAGAATAAAGTGGGATTTCAGAAACTATTAAGTCCACCCTCCCCACTAATGTGGTTGGACTCTGATGAAATCCCCTTAAAAAGGAGAAGAAATTGCCTTGGGTTATGGGTCAGCACACACACTCTCCTCTCTGGTGTGTGCTAGTGTGTGTGTGCGTGGGTGTCAGAGAATATGACAGAATAGAGAAATAAACTTTATAAAACTTCAACAAAAAGTGAGAAAAAGAGAACTGGAGACAGAATGGGGTGGAGAAAAAGAGCACAACGTACAAAAGAAACCTGAGCCAAGACTGGAGCTAAAAGTCCCACCATATTCCCTCCTCACAGTTCCGTCTCCTCTAAAGGTTAAAAAAATAAAGGTCACAGCCATAAATCCAAGACCTTAGCTTATAGATGAACCAGATATCTCTTCAGTTTCCCAGATAAACCTCCACTTATCTGCTTCTCCTGTTTCTAATAAGCTTTCTCAGAAATTACACTGATTGCTTTAGCCTTCATGTTCTCTGACCTGCTTCCTTTTGACTCCATCTGCTTCTTCTTCACTCTTCCTCTCAGCCTTGCTCCCTTTTTAACCCTGCAATTTACCTTTTTCTCTCGGCCGACTCTTCATAGAAACAATGAGAGCTATTCCATTAAGCGTAGAGGGTGAGAGGACACTCTCAACGTTGCTCCTGGGACCTGTACTGTCAGGCAATCTGTGCAGCTCCGACAGAGGTTCAGCCGCGGGGCTATCTATTAAGCATTCTCGCTGTGTGTGTGAGACAACTCACCCTGGACCTGCAGCCTTCTCTGAACACGACGACGTCTTAACCTTAGCCATGATTCTGTTTATCTGTGTGTGATCTGACTAAAGTCTCTGGCTTTTATCTGAGCTGGAGGAGATGAGTTTAAAGAAAGAATAAAAATCTGGAATTGATCACTCATCAACTCACGCATAATCAAACACCAGCATGTGCAAACAAGATAACTTTGTTAGCTGCTGTAAGACGGCTGCAACTTTTAGAACAAATACCCAAATGTGAAGGTACACACACTCAACAGATCTGTATTTTTTGATGACACATTGTGGCCCTCATCAGTGGCCTATGAAATTCACCAATTCCCTCAAAGGTTCTTTTTGGCTTTTTATTATTTTCCCTTCAGTAGAAGCAGCTGTGTTCATGAAAACCATGACAAGAATACCTGAGCAGATAATGTGTTTGTGTTTCCATATTAACCATATGGGGAAGGAAATGCTCACACGCATGCACACACACATTCACAGCACAGCCCCTCGACACTGCTGATACCATACTCGGCTCTTTGGTACCCCACAACACATCTAGGCTCAATGACAGCTGGCCCCTGCTGCAGCGCACGTCTGTAAATGGGAGTGCACTACACACAGGGAGTTATCATTGAGGCTGGCAACCTAATCTACGGACAGATAGCACCACAGAGTCTACAGAGCCAAGCCAGGCCAAAAAACCCACAAATGCAGCAGCTAGCTTCTACCACCACAGGCTAAGAAACAAAACACCAGAGTCAGATACGATACCTGCTTTGTCAACCATGCTCCCATGGTCTGCAGTGGGAGAAAACGTGCAAAAGGTAAGAGAAGGGGAGAGTATACCTTTTAAAATAAATGCAAGCAACAACATGCAGAGCTGAAATGAACAACAGGCAAGGTGGGATAAGCTAACACTAAGTGTCTGGTGCTAGTGAAGAGTGCTTTGCGCCAAGCTGAGGCCTGACAACTCTTTCATCTGGGGCTGATGCTGCAGTCAAAGCTGCCCTACTTTCTGATGGGGGAAATGCAGAGATCATAAACTGCTATTCCCCTGTGCATATATATGTGTTGGTGTGCTTGTAAGTGTGTGTGTGCATATACTTGCCTCTTGGTGTGTGTAAGTGTGTTTGTGTATCAGATTGCAATCACAGTGCTTGTGGTGACAAAGAAATCAGACTTCTTTATATAACTAAAGGCACTGTGGGTGAATCAAAGAAATCTGGCACTCATCTGTCCAAAGTGACAGTGATGACAATATGAGGCAGTGACTGACTGACAGAAACACACACTCACACGCGCTCTGGCACAACTATGTGCATGCACGCACACACTCCCTCACACAGAAAAACAATGTGTGAGAGATATTTTGATCACAAAGAGGTGAAGAGTTTTACTTTTCATCTCATAACTTTGGTATTTCAAAGGCCACAGAAACTAAGGCTCCTGGGGTCTCGCGTTGAGAGGGAACCTAAAAACGGCTAAATCATGTTTCTTTGTAATCCTCCCACCCCCACTTCTAACAATTTTCCTCCTCTCTTCTCCTCCACCTCCTACGTAGCCCCCCCACCCCATCAAATTCCCCAAGGTCTCCCTTTTGCCTCCATTTCTCATTTACAAAGAAGCTGCCTCTTTTGTCTGACTGGGTGCTGATGTTTCCGTGCACACCCACGTGTTGACACGCAGACACACATCAAACGCACACCTCCTCACACACAAACAGGTTCACACAGGTCCTTACCGATGGTGCAGTGTTCTCCGTTCCAGCCCTGGTGACACTGGCACTTTCCGTCCTTGCAGGTTCCATGTTTGATGCACAGAGGGTTGCACACACGTTGATCACAGCCTGCACCGGTCCAGCCTTCCTCACAGCGACAAGCTCCGCCCATACACACTCCATGGGTCCCACAGTCGACTGAGCACACCTCTAAAGAAAGCAAGAGTTGATATTTTTAGGAACACTAATCATAAATGAACTTATACTGTATATTTTTAGAGGTTTATTTCTTCCTTATTTGGTGACATGACGGTCAAAGGTTTTCTAAAAACATTTCAGAAGTATTGGCTACATATTGGTGGGTAAGTCTGGTAGTAAGGTCTACCAACAATTGGAAGGTTGTGGGCTCCAGCCCAACTCTGGCTGTCACATGTTAATGTGTCCTTGGGCAAGACACTTAAGTCCAAGCTGCTCCAGCTGCTGCAGAGGATGAGGACAGGATGTGTTAGCTAAAGGGTGTGAATGACTTGCAGTGTAAACGTGCTTTGAGTGGTCAAAGACTAGAAAATAACTATATAAGCTAATGTCCATTTATCATTTACAGTTTAATAGAAGAGTTTAATAAACAATAGGTTCACAACTTTAAGATGCAATTCAAACTATCTGATAAGCTACCAAGACATCTACAAACTTTGAACCCCAGTTTAACCTGCAAATTAAGAAAAACAAAACCAAATAAACAAACAGTTCTCTTGTAACTGTTTTCGTTTTTAATATCTCTACTGATAAAATATTTGAGGATTCTATGAAAGTTTTGCTGATTTGTTTTTGGTTTGTTTAATCATTAATAAAATATAACAGCTTAAGTCTCAATCAATGAGAAAATGAAATCATTGTATGGGTAAACCTGGTCTTCCCGATAGCATAATTAGTGCTCTTGGCCTGTTAGTCTGTCGTTGTCCTTCAGTCAAATATTCAGGTGTCTTTTAAAATTCAGCAAACACATTACAGGTCATAGAATAGCTTATTTCAGTTGAGACTTTTGTAGGATGGTAAATGCTTTACCTCCCTCCAAATGAATGTGAGAAAGTCACCCTCATGTTTATTACTCTCATCTGGACTGTATCCTAAATTGTTTTGGTGTTGATAAACCACCTCTGTGTCGCCTACAGTAACAGTATCATGTACCCTCACTTGAAAAAGATTCCATTATTTTATCACATGAGTACTTGTGTGGCCTTATTACTTTCTGAAACTTCTCATGGGTTAGCTCTGTCATATCTGTCTAAGTTGTTAAACCAATATGCTCCAGACAGCCCACTGTATAAATTTATACAGGCTTAAAACCTGTTGTGATATAGCCTTTGCAAAGGGGGCTTCAACTCTGAGGTGCACTGTGGAGTATTAGTACTATCCCAATTTCATAATCTAAACCATACATAATGAGCCATTGGTGATATATATATTAAAAGATTAAGAGGCATAGGGGAGTATTCTTGACATTTTTAACATCTTTTAATTATTGCAACCTCTGACACAGGCACCAAAGGTCCCCAGGTAACACGGTCACTCTTTTAAACAGTGACACTGAGTCTGATCCAAAACACTTGCTGGATTTGTATCATCCAAATGTTGTAAGATGTAGTTACACAGTGGAAGTGCAACTGTGACTCCACTGTAGCACAATTTTTATGTAAAGAGTGACAACAACTCCTGTGTGCAAATTTAGAGGTTTTCAAACATAATGTAAGAACCACCTCTTTGTGTTTGATGAAAACTCAAGATGAGCAAAACATTTGAAGATTTTATGCTGCAGATATATTGTGTTTCTGTCCTAAGTGTTTGGAGTGTTTGTATTGCTTTAATTTGTTTTTTTTTATCACATCATGTGTTGAGAATTGTACAGCACTTTATTTGACTGCAGTTGTTGGAAAGTTCTATAAAAATACACTTTGGTTTGATTCCTGTGTCAATAAGTTCTTCAAAAAGTTGACTTGAAAGTGCAAAAACAACAACAAAAAACCTACAAATTACACAAAGAACAATCCTCCAACAGACACTTACAATCAGAATCAGTGATTACAGTTTTGTAAAGACAGGGTTTACTTCCTGAGCCTCCATTACCATCACAGTTTGGGAGGCTCAGCTGTTGCAGGCGGTGTAGGTGCATGTGGTGTGATGTGACAATCTCACTCATGTATTCAGGACCCCTGCTGTGAGGGAATGAAGTATATACAGATGTTTAGAAACACACTCGCTGAGGGATCCTGCAGTGAGAAACAATGTCATCTTTATTAAACTTAAGTAATGCTTCTCTAATTACAAATGCAGCAGCTTTGTTTGTTATCCTGACATGGGAGGATCTGAGGCTGGCACTGTAAAGGCTCATACTTCTTTTCCAGAGGGAGCTTGATGGTGTTGTTTTCTTGAGATAAAGCTGCCAAATTTAACGCAAAGGTTTTTAACTTGTCAGACTTTCTACAAAGTTTGGGGGACCTTATGACAGCTGCTTTGAGAGGAGGATGACTGTAGCAGACAAGGTGTCACAACATTTATTGAAATGACAGCTCAAGGTGCAGTTCTGTTTGATTAGATTCACAGAGCTGATGTGCTTAAGACTTATTATCTAGTAATTCGATTATATAATTGCTTTCCAGAAAACACACTCTAAACTATCAAACACAGGTGATCGATTCAAGTGACAGGTGACTAGAGGTGTTAACTCTGATCTACCAATTTCAGCAGTTTTTAATAAACACTGGCTGATAATAATGGTTGGCCAATTGGGACATCATAGACGTAAATGCTCCCAAGGGCAGAGCTAGAAATATGCACTCAGTGCAGAGGAAGTGTCTCCTCTATTTTCCTCCTGCCCTTTATTAGAAACATCATCCATCTCTGTTTAACTACATGTGTCAATATCTTCATCCCACCAAGACATTCACATTGTCACTGGCTTGAAGAAATATCTAAAATCTGCTCTTTATTATTTTTGCTTCATTCATTCAACACTGATGAAAATCATTTTAGCACATTTTTGACGGTCTCTGAATACTGAACTCCTTTTTCATCATATTAAATCATTTCTTGTTATTAAAGATAAAAATCTTTTGAGCATGCTTTATTCTGGCCTTTGTATTGGGAACAAACAGCCTGAGGTCTGTCAAAACTGTGTTGTTAAAAAAAGGGATTTTCCCCTATTTTCTTAAGCTTGGGTTTATCTGCTCTGTCAGTGTGTGTGTGTCGGTTTTTATCAGTGGGCGAGTGGGGGGTATGCTCAGTATTTGTTGGTGTTGTTTGTGGGTGGTTATTCTTCTTGTCTCTTTGTTTCCTTTGTTGTCCTTGCTCCTTTTTGTGTTTCATTTATTATTTATCATATTCTTTTATGAATGTTACATGTTGCGACTGTTCTGTACCCCCCATTGTACTAAAATGTGCTTTATAGAGAAAAGGGGGCTTGTCATGTCCATTTTGGAATTTAAAAAGTACCCTGGTAATCGTAAAAAGCTGTCATAACCATCCTGTCAGTGACAGTTTATTCAGAGGGATGATTTTATATAGCATTGACAGTAAAAACTTGTCACATTCTGCTCATGTTATATCCAATTTAGCTCAGACAATATAACAGTTGCTCTATCATCATTCTCAACATGCTGCACTTTTCCTGAGTTGTTTTATCCAAATTCAGCTTAGAGACAAAGCAGTAAGGGATAGAGTGCTAAATTAATTAGCATCAGCTCCTCTGGGGCTATAATGGGACTAAAAGCAGAGATTGCTCCCCCCTGTTTTTGTTACCAAAACACTCAGAAATTCATCTGCACTCCGCCTCCATCCATACACTTATACTCACCCATAGAGCAGTCAGGTCCCATCCAGTTGGGGTCACAGCTGCACAGCCCTGTGTCTGGTATGAAGGCCCCGTGGCCGTGGCACTGGTCTGGGCATTGGGCCCTGGGCAGCTCACAGTGCAGCCCTCCCCAGCCTGGCTTACAGTGACACTCCCCATTCACACAGATGCCATTATTGGAACATGTCGGATCCAGGCAATCCACTGCATTAAACCAGAGATACACCAATGTGAGAAAAATACAGTGAAAACACAAATGAACATAAAACAACACAGACTGAAAAAATGTCACATTAGAGCTAATGTTAAAAACAAATTAAGTATTATGGGTTTTTAACAAGAAAGGCATGTGGCAGAGGACATATTTTCATTCTTTGTGTGCACAGAGAGATAATGAAATAAAAGAAAATATTACCAGGCATATTACTAAGGCAATTAAAGCACACAATAATGAATAGCTGAGTCTGTAATTGGGGCAGAGCAGCAAATGCATTCCACTCTGAGAGAGCAGTGAGCCGCGCTGACACATTATTAGGCGTGAGTGCTTGTGTATGCATTAGTGTGCGTGTGCGTATGTGCTAATACATGAGGGAGAATCTGACACTGTCAGTCTGCCAGGTTGACAGGCAGCTCAGAGTCCGAGCTGTGAGTGAAAACCAATTTGACAAATTACCTCCTCCCGGCAAAGCGCCCACCCAACCCCCTCCTCTGGCGCCCCTTCGATGTGCTGTCCCGTTTGCTCCAACTTTCTCTCCTCTTTTTCCCGTCCTCTTTGTCTGACACCTCTCCCACCCCCCTTCCTCTTCCACCTCCTCCCCCTCCCCCTCCCCAGGCATGACTGACCCCATGGCTCCCCTTCAACACACACACATTCATAATAGCACTCGTTGCACATAACGTCGCCCCCTCCATTTCTGTTTGCCTGGCAGAAACGGTGGATCACAGCTATCGATTTTCATGTCGCCGGCACTCCAGGTAAATTGTTTGAGGGACTCTCCTGTGATGAATATCAGATTTGAGACCAGAGGAGAGGGGAGAAAAAATTGGATGAGAGGGAGATGGAGAGAAAAATGAGGAGCAGGAGAAAACGCTGACCTTGTTCTCCAGCCCTGTGTCGTGACTTCTTCTGTCTGTCATTTTGCTCCTTTCAGCCCTCTGTCTTTTTTACTCTTTCTTCATCTTAACCCCTTTGGCACACTGTACTCTACATTCTTCCCTTTTTTCTCTCATTCTCCATACATATTCACCTCTGTCTGCTATCCTGAATCCGGAACCATCTCTAATTCCTCATTTTAGCACTCCTTTTTAAATCTTTGTGATGACAGAGAAAGTGAGGGCCTGATCCTTCTTAACAAGGATCAATAGAGGCAATTTCATACCTTAATAAAATGTCTGATGTGTTTGGCTGCAGTATCATATTTCATCTGTATATCTAGGGGGAGCGGACACTCAGTCAGAGGAAGATCATTCCATGATGAGCTGTCGAAAAGGAGTTATGGAGAGTGCGAGAGTACATCCTGTGATGTACGAGATGGGTTGGTTGGTTCAAACATTCATGATTCTTGCCAAACAATCAGTCCAATTGTCAAACCCATAAAAAAGCACAGGCTGCGAAAACATCTAACACAAATAAAGCCATCGCACATCCTTCAGGATCATCGCCCCATCACCCCACCTCTGCTCACCCTCTGCACAGTTTGCTCCTTTGTAGCCAATGGAGCAAACGCAGTTGCCGTCTGTGCAGGTGCCGTGTCCGCTGCAAAGAGGGTCAATGCACTGTGTGACGGGGACATCGCACTCAGGGCCCTTCCAGCCACTGTAGCACACACAGGAGCCCTTGTCATATTGGCCGTTGCCGCTGCAGAGCACCGGGCAGGCCGCTGGAGGACAGAGAGGAGAGAGGGGAGAGATTAAGCCAAGTGCGTGACAAAAGGAAAAACAATTAGCAGCCTTTTCAGAGATTCTCAAAGAGCCATGCTGCCCACCCACACACACCCACACCCGCTGCATTGAGGGTGAATAGAGTGGTTAAGGGGCTGGCGAGTGGCAATGACATGAAGAGTAATTACAGGCAGAGGTAACTAAACCATTCATCAAAGCTGTCTATCCCAGGTGAGCGGCGAGCCAGGGAGACGATAGCCGGGGGAGCTGCCATTCATCATCACTCATCTTGTCTCGGCTACACCTAGGGCCACGCGCCATCTTACCGCTCCTAATCCTCTCCACTCACCGCGCCAGGCTGAGGTGTGCCTGAACGTCTAATTAGACGCCAAGACTGGTTGAATTAATGCGATGTGAGAAAAATGTTTTGCAAAACAGCTAATACCTTTGGAGCAGTCCATGCCGTGGAATCCTGGGAAGCAATGGCACACGCCAGAATTACACTCTCCGTTGCCATGGCAATTGCGCGGGCACTCTTGCACTGAATCTGTGAAGGAGACAGAGTGAGACAGAGGGAGGGTTGAGAGTTTTGATGGCAGGCATCAAAAGGGTTTGATTAAAAACATTGGCAACGTTCGTTCTTTAAGATATCTCAAATTGAGTCAAGGTGCTTTGAGTCTCACTGTCAGCAGATATCAAAAGCAAATGCTCTCCTTCAAGATACCATGAATTTCTTTAAAGTGCATCTTTCAATGGCAGGGAAATGAATTAGAATCAGCTTTTGCTTTCCTTGAGATGCTATACATTACCCATCTGTTATACCCCCGTACAGTGTATCAGAATACAAAAGCAGAGTTTCTCGTCTTTACAACAAGATTCTTGAACTTTTTTTCTACTCTTTTACCTCTACATCTCCTACTTTCTGGCACCATCTCCTCTTTTTGTATTTTTGAATTACCTCTCCATCGCTTAGGCTACCTCTCTCCAAGGTCATTAATACTTTATGGAGTTGTTTTGTTTTGGTGCAGCTCAGCTACACTTTATGGGTGATTCAGGTCACTCAGCTGGATGACTTGATTCCTGGCTTGTTGCAACTAAAAATTTGTCTAAAACATTTTTAAGAGTGTGCAGTCAACACAACTATTCTACCTCCCTCAACAGAGTAGTGCAATAATGAGTCCTTAAATGCTGAAATGAAATAAGACTGTCTCAATTTCCACTCCCCTGGTCTCATAGTCTATCAGAATTTTAAGAGTTTTTGGTTAAATGCACAAAGTAGAGTCTGTGGTGAACACAAGCTTGAAAGATTTTCGCCATTTTTCTCCTAAATATAAAGCAAATCTGAAACAGTTAATAACACAATTCACTCCCCCACCACTGGCTTAATCTGGTAGTACACTCTACGTTCAGTTGTAAGGTTGAAGGTTGGAGCCCAGCTCTAGCTGTGATATATATAGACATGTCCTTGGGCAAGACACTTCTCAAAGTGTCCCCACTGTTGCATTAGTGATGTGTAAATGGGCATAAAAGGGCGCCAATGTGTTAGTTAACACTCTTTGACAACATACATAGGAACTCAATGCGCTTTGAGACGTCAGAAAGACTGGAAAAGAATAAAAAGAATATAATTTATATATAATATAAAAATATATAAGCTCAAATCCATTCAACATTTACCACTAACTTGATTGAATCACACAACAGACAAACTCTTTTTTCAAGCTGACAAGAGTGTAAAATAAACCAGGGAAGTTTAGTGGCAACATTGGAGTTGACCCATTATATACAAGTTACATAATCACCAAAAATCAGTTTTATACTTTAAGGACATCATGCATGCTACAATGATGGGTGCATTCAGTTATCTTGATGAACAGAATGTGTAAGTGTTTGGCCACAGACTTTTTTTGGCAATACTTTAGGAACCCATTGGCTTTTGTAGAGGGAACTAGCCAAATGCTATCCCCATCCAAAAATTGTTTTCTCTTTTTTTTCCTCCTGTAGCAAAACAATAATTGCATCAAGACAGCCAGCAAAGGATAGTGTTGGTGGTGAGGGTAAAAAAAAAAGTTAGTATGTGTACAGCCAGGTTATGTTTATGCTGATGCAGGACTAATAAACCAACTGCAAGAAAAAGTAAAACAGTTGCGCACTGTTCAACTCCAAATGAGATTTTTTTTAGTACAAGACAGTCGTTCAGTCTTCATGAACTTGATTTTTCTGAGGAAGATCTTGCAGATTGAAACATTGTTCTGTATTGAATAGAGTTTATCTAATTGGGAGCTGAGTGTGCAGATTTCTTTCTTTTTATCTGCAGCTGATGGTCAGTGTACCACAGAATCATATACCATCTAACCACATTTGAGAAAGACTGAAGAGCAGGAACAGATGTTTTTCCTGTTTTTGATTAAAACTACAAGAGATTTGAGCACAAGCATGAAACTAAAAATGAGAATAACAACAAATTTGGTCATTTTCTTGACTAAAATGAGGTCAAGCAGTAAATCATCGCTGTCGTGCACAAACCTCCTGACTCCATTTTTTATGGTTTTCACATAAACCTTTAACCGAGTTAAAGAACAAAAAGCTAATTTATAATCAGGACAATACAACATTTATTTATTCAGTTGCAGTTGTTTTTTCATTTCCTCTAATCTTTCGCTGAAAGTTTCTGTCTGTTGTCAGGAGGCATTTGGAATATCGTAAAATAAAAAAAAACATAGTAACTGTCCTGTCTGTGGTTTCCCATATTTTTAAAACTGGTTGATATTTGAAAATTGTCCACTGTGTTGCCAGCCTTACCAGAGAGAAAGAGTTTGGAAGAAAGAACGGGGTCAATGATAAAGCTAAGGAGGCTTTTTGGGCTCTAATTGGTCCATTCCGCCCGTCCTTGCACTCTCTCCAGCTTCCACTTGTCTATCACAAAGCATTACTCATCCCATCCAATGCCCTTCCTCTCTAACACTTCCTCATTCCTTTTCTGTCCTCAGCAATTTCCCCAAAAATCTCAGGCCCCCCTCCCAACATCTCTCATTTACCCTAATGCCACTCTGTCTTTCACTCCACCTCTTCAGCTCCTCCTCCTCCCGTCCTTCATCCCACTCCACTCCATTCTGGCTTTGCCCCCGCCATTATGTTGTTCCTCCAGCTCCCTCTCTGACTACTCGCTCTAACTCTGTCCTCTCCTTCTCTCCTCTACTCCACTCCTTCTGCTGAAAGCTAGATACTGACAGTGAAGTGTTCTTTCCCTCCGCTTGACTCTTTCTAACCATCTTGTTTGTCCTCACACTAATACTTTCAAAACATTAAAATTGTTTCGGGCAATGTTTCAGGCCAAAATAATAAATGAAAAAAAAAAAAAAAAAGTTTACATGTCTGTTGTATTTATTTGGATTCAGCTTTGTTCTGGTTTCAGATATGGCTCTAGAAAGTTGAGTTTTCTTGTTTCCTGTTGATTTTTACTTTACTTTTTCACACATGAACAAACACCATGGAAGTGATTCTTCACTCCCTGATAAAACAAGTTGTTTTTGTTTTTGAATGCATTCTGTCAATTTATCCTACTATGTTCTGGCAAAAACAAATCCCTGTACTCACTAAGCCATCCTGCCTGCTTGACAATGTTGCTATAGATGCGTTGCTGTTTGCAACATTGTGCACACTCCAATGACAAGTGTTTTTGCACCCATGGAGGTGTAAAACATTTGACAAATTGGAAAGAATACGCCACCCTGTCCTTCTTAAAGGGAAACTAAACTGTTATTACGCATCAAAATCTTTCTACATGTATTTCAGTCAGTGAACAAAAGATTATATTAAAACTTAGGTGGCCCCCAATGACGTGTAAAAGTGCCTGAAATTATCTCACACAAGTCAGTATTAAGAGGCAACATCCATGATGATCATTGAGTGTAGACAGAATCTTACGCCATGTGACATCAGCCATTTGGTTATCAGAGGACCCTTTTGAAGCCAATCTTTGGATGTAGCCATACTGTTAAGGCCTGGGATTTTAGGCCATCTGACAAAAACTGATTGCAGACCTGTGCCTTTGTCAATCATGTCCCAAACTATCGTGAATTGAAAAACTCTGCAGCCAGCCTCAGGCGACACTTCAGGAAATGCAGATTTTGGCACTCCACATTGGCGTCATTCTTCAGCCCCTGAGGTCTCTGCTTAGTGTTTACAAAATAAGTCAGTGACAGAATCTGAAATAATGGGGCCATCTCTGTTAAAACTCATATTAAAATTCCAATAATTACGGCAAAAATGATAAGAGATGGCCTGATAAGAGATAAGAATTCAAAACTAACTCTAGCCTATTTACTATAGCTCAAAATTATTTATAAAAGTGTACAAGGGCTGAATCATTTTTTTCTTTTTTACTTTTGGAGGATAAAGTATTTGGAGGAATAGAGAGATTACTGGAGTAACATGTAAATAGGCACTACAGGGGGCATGGCTGATGTCCAGGCTAACAGGAGGCTCCACCTGACTGGCTGAATTCTGCTACTGACAGTATCAGACAAGTGTAATGAGATAGCTTTTCTCATTGTTCATTCAAAAGTAAAATAAAATCTCTTCACTTATTGATTGATATTAAAACCAGCTAAGTACCAAGAGTGGAAAGTGTGCAACAATATTGAATTTATGTAAAACTTTAGTTGTCTTGATACATTTTTTAACTCAAGTAGAAGTTAAAGAAACACTTTATCAGTGTACTTATTTAAAACTAAAAAAGTACTTGATTAAAAATGTTCTCAGAATACTGAGAATTTGAGGTGATACATATTTTCAAATATACAAAATAAAATTTAGAGGATATTAGTGAAAACAAGTTTTGTTCAATCTTTGAGATATGATTTTACATACGCATTTCATATTTGAAAAATGAAAAAGCTAAACATATTAACTTGACTCAGTAGTAATAAATATATATATATATATATATGTTATATAAGTATAATATATACTTATAAATATTAAATAACTAAAACTTCATTGTAGAAATATTTTAACACTTAATGTTGTTGATAAATTATCTTTTACATAATTTGAGCAACCCTAGAGGACATCCAATTTACAGTTCATCTGGTATTAAATACAATTTTACCATCAAGTGAATAGATACTCAACTAGTAAACCTGGTATGGGTATTAAAGTTAAAATTGTGGTTTTGTGACAACTGTGGTTTATGGAAAGCTTTAATCACTTAAGCTTCTCACTTGTAAAATTGTAAAATGTAGAAGAGTACAATAAGTCCTACACAAATTATTCAATAATACCAAAAGTTCTGATCTTGAAAAAAAAAAAAAAAAAAGTAAAAGTACAAACAGCTACTCGCAAATTATTTAAAAACACTGCTACTTACTTTACTTGTAAGTTTCTTAATGCTTTTTTTTCCATAAAAAAATCAACAACAGGTTTAAAAAGTTTAAAAAAAGTCTTCATTGTATCTTACATTGGCACAAACCTAGAATAATGATAATACTCTGAATTGTTGAAAGAATAGCTCACTCAGGCTGTTAAACACTGAGGCCAGATTCTGTGCACACATGAAATCCATCACATGTAACAAGGGGTAAAACACCTTCTTTTTGGAAACGTATTAATTAAACATTTACATTGATTAGTAGCTGTAATACAGCAATCTTATTCCTGTTGTTAAGTTGTAATCCCTTGCATCATTTGTTGCTGAAAATACTATTGCTTAGTATTGCACATTACTGGTATAACTCCTTGACACTGCATCTGACAGGATTGTTCCTGTTGCTTCCTTTATTTCAAATAAATTAGCTAGATGACTGGCTAGAACCACAGTATCTTTCTGCCTGCCATTTCATTTCCTGTTTTCTGACAAACCAAAGACAGTTGAAGACAGCTTTCTCAGTTTATTAGCCGCTGATGTCAAAAATTGTTTATGTCTCTTCAGAGATGACATGGTCAGTGTATGTTATTGTGTTGATATGTTGGTATTCTATTACCTTTGCTGTATTTGTGCTGTTATTTCTCACTTGTTTATCTTCAGGTGAGCACTTTTGGCCCCATGTTTTTATGTGTGAACAGTACTAAATCAATAAAGCTGAGCTGATAGGAGTTGAATAGGTGACATCACTGAAACACGGTTTATACAATCTATGGTCAGTTTCTGCTGAGGCTGAATTCTTGTTTAAAAATGAAGAATAAGTGGAGTGAGAAAGAAGTAAACAGAGCAGACCTCTGTGACCCTCTGATAGACTCTGCTTGAGGCTAGAGACTAGATTCTACATTAGTCTACGCTAGCATGAAATGCCTAAAAATCACCCACTTGGTTTACAAATTAGGAATGGAGAAGAAGCCACAATTTCCACTTTCACTGCAACATTTTTATACTTTCAAAATAAAAACTGCCCATCAAAAGGCTGAGTGTTACAGTGAAGAAGTGCATGCTAAATTGATGGAGCACTCTTTAAATCTGCATCAATTGTTGCAAATAGCCACTTCTACTACATATTATCTCTCCTCAATTACAGTGTTCAAGTCCCACTCACCTACTAGCCTCCCCTCACTCCCTTCAGTTCCCCCACTTCTCTCGACTGACAATGTCAAATTCTACCTCGATCTTACCCATAATGTTTGTGCTGAAGGAAACTGTTTCTCTCTCCCGACCATCATTGTAGAAAGCCAGGTGCCAGGCACCAGCGTCCAGGTACTGGACAAACACCGCCTCATTGAGGACCACAGTTTGGATGCTCCTCCTCTCTCGTGGAGACTCAACAACACTCCACTTCTCCTTCCCGTCCAGGCGCTCCATATAGTCGTACTGCAGGGAAAAAGGAACAGAAAAAGAGACAGATTTGAGCTGACTGGAAGAGTGAATGCAAGTATAAAATCTACAATTTTACTATAAAATGCTGTGCTGGCACTTTTTAGACTTTGAAAAATGACCCTTAGTTTTATATATGTAGGAGATAAAAAGTAAGAGAAAAAAGTGTGACTGGAAACCACCGGGGAGGCTTGAAGAATAAAACATAGAGAGCCTTGAGGGGTTTCTTTGGGTTCCTGGAAACAGCACAGAGAGCACTTTATATTGCAGCACAGGAGCCACAACTTTCATGGTCTTTAGCAGCTTAAGTCAGGTCAGCCGGTGAAACGGTTGAAATAATTCCATTCTGCAAATCAAATCTTCCTTAATTGAATGGTTTCTAATTAATATGAGGCAATAAAACTTACATTACTGTGAAATTTAATTAAGGGTAAATCCTAGACCAAATGAGTTTTTTCTAACAACTATTCTAATGAATCACAAATGAATTTTAAGATACCCCCTGACACAAGCTAGTGTCTCATAATGTATTCTCTATTTCAGCTGATCAATATAAAGATAAAGTATTCTTAATGATTGAAGGATAATTCTGTGATTAATGCTTTAGCCTTAAGGGTATGAAGAAGGAAAATTTGCTTGATTCCTGATGTTACCTGTGCGTGTGAGGGAGGCAAGCCCTTGCGGATGTACACTCCAAACAGGGCGTCTTTGCCGAGGGAGATGTTGAACTTGAGGAACTGAGGAATGCTAAGGTGGAGCAGGGACCTCCAAAACACTCCTGGAGGGACATCTTGGGTCACTCTCCTCCCAACCTCAATGCTTCCTGTGTCTATACTGCTGTTCCGGCCAGCCCACGGACCTGGAGCAAGGGGGAAAGAAACTACATAATCTGTGATTATAAGCATCGATTGGCAGAGTCAATAGTTAATCATCACTTGAAATAATCTGCTGTAAAAATTCATTGCCATTGAATGTTAGGGGATCAGCCCCATTAGCTCCGCAAATTGTGTGCCTACAGTTTATGCAACAATGACTGTTGTTACGTGTGACAGTGGGATGCAAAATGATGCCTTTGTGGAAAATGCTGCAAGATGTGAGCTTTCTTGTCTGGACGAAAAACAAGAGCGGGGCTGATGGAACTGCAGGGCACAGCTTTCCAAGCAGACTCACAGACAGGCACGCACACACACAGCATCCTGCAATCAGGTCAGTCATCTAACAGAGCGCCGGGGCCCAGACAGAAAAAGACTGAGTGTATGTGTGTGTATGTTTTAGTGCAGAAGGGAGAGAAAAAATAAAAGAAACAGTGAGAAGAACAACAGCAGCATCTGGCCTAGACGGCTGGGGAACACAACACAACAGTCCTCTCATTAATACAGAATACAGACACAAAGCAGCAGCCCACATGTACCTATAGTACACGCTGTGTGTGTTACAGAGCGAGATTGAGGGAGGGAGAGAGGAATAGATGGAGAACCACATGGGGGCCTTAAAAGAAACAAGGGAGGGGGTGTGCAGTTGGTGTTTTACTTCGCTGCTGACTGAGACGATAAAGCTAGCTCGACACAACTCAGCGGAGTTGTTAAACAGCACATACTGATAAAATGCCCACTCTGTGGAAGGAATAATGAAAATAATATAGTTGGTTTTAGCCTGTTTGTGTGTGGAAAATTCTATCTAACTGTTTTAATATGTTACACACAGCATATACAACATTGAACACTTTGGTGGGCAAGTGGTTGGACCATACACACTTCCATTAGTGGGTAAAATGAGTCTATGTGAGATGTTAGTTATATGGCTTACAGTATTTATTTCTAGTGTATTCAGTTTTATGCTTTATGTTCCACACCAAAAGACATCAGGTCAGAATTATGATTTTCTTTTTTAACATCAGAAAATATTTTGACATCAGAAAATATTTGCGAAAAATTGCAGATAACAAAGATAGAAAACTGTCAACATTTATGTGTGTCTGTCTTTAATTTCTCTTTTATTCAGTGATTATGATATGTTAAAAAAAAACAAAGTGAATACTGATGGACTACAACAATCAGTGAGTGAATGAAAGTGTAAATAGGTTTGAATGGGTGGGTGTGACCTGCGGTCTAATAGTATTTTAGGTTTACCATTTATCATTTGTATTTTCTGAAGTCAATCCAATATGTGTCTTTACACTCAAAATAGCCTAGTTTATGATCTGATTTAATTACTGTGGGTTATTTATTTTAATTAAGAACCAGCTCCAGTTCGGTTCAGAGTTGAACTTTTTCAAAGAATCAATATAATTTTCCTCTATGCTTAACAATTTCTTTATCCATCCTTCCCCCAGCTCTGAAAGTGACATAAACAATGTCAAGCTCTTACCATAGGCAGTCAGTATGAACAAGTGTGAGTGCAGAAACTAACCAGATGGACAGGGGACAGAATTGGATTGAAGTGTGGCTTTATTTTTTACTGTGTGGCACCAACAATGCACCATGCAATGCCAGTATCTGTGTGCGATATGTTAAGGCATCTGTCCCCACTGCGTTGCATCTGATATCAGGAGTGCTGTTTGACTGTTGACACAGAAAACTAGTCCAGGGCCATTTATTTTAATTATTCGCAAAAATTAATAAAGGGATCTATTAAGAACTGAATCAATAAGCACTGATGATAATGGCATCTGTATCAGTAAAATCTGATCATCTCCTGCTGATGTTGCTGAGGACTTAAACCTCTCCAGGTTGTTTTTGTGTTTGATGTTAAATATGTCACTAAGTGATAGTAAGACATCTTGTATAACAAATTCTACAATACTTTGAGGTTTATATGAGATTACAAAGAAATTTAGATGAGATTACTTAATCTGGACTGATTTTGTGAAATAAAGTATTAAAAATGCTTGATATTCATAAGTTAGGATCAGGCTAACTCCAACCTAACTGTAAAATAGCCATATTGATGGCATATACTAGAAGATTACCTGATAAACTGTCTGCTAAAACAAGCCAGGAATCACGCTCTGTTCCCTAGTCCTGAGGGGGGCAAAATGAAGTAAAACACTGGCATTAAATTGTCTAGTCTGTCACCATCTTTAGCATCTAAGGGTTAAAGACACAGAGGACAAGCTAGATGCTACTTTGAATTTATTTATTTATTTATTTTTTGTTTTAATCAAATCTAACAGTGCGTTTGTGTATTTCCTTTCCTGTAATCGGCACTCAGCCACTAACCACTTGGTTCGTTCTTGGAATCTTGAAAAATAGGTCAGCCTGTAAAGCTTTAGGATGGGAGATATATGGCATTGGCTGTGGAATATTTTCAGCCTCAGATTAATACACGTTTTGCATGCTAGGGAATATCCAAAGCATTAGGGCATGTGTGTGCTATTTTGTTAAGCTCTTCTTCATTATATGTGACAAAATTATAAATACACTTGAGTCGGCAGTTTTAATGTGTTTGTGGCAAAATTAGGTAAAAAAAAAATGTCTGAAGAAATTTCATTGACTCTGTCAACATGGACTCGACTACGCTGGTTATGAGCTGTAACCGGATATTGGCCATATTCTGGATATGGAGTCTACATTTACTCAAAAGAAGCTGATTATTTACCTCGACCAAGGAGGTGTGTTTTTGCTGGCATTTGTCCGTTTGTTGGTTTGTTTGTCTGTGAGCACCAGGGCACCAAGGAAAGGGGATTATATTTGTAATTTTGGTAATGGCACAAGGAAGAAGTTTTTAGAATTTGGTGGTGATCCTAATCCGGATGTGGATCCAGCAATTTTTCAAGGATTTTCTAACGCTGTGCTAAAGGGCAGTGCTTCACATTTTTGCAAACAATTTTTGGTGGTGATCCAAATTTAGATGAGGATACAGGAATTTTATTGTGGATGCAAATTTTCCAGGATTTTTTAAGGTTAAGTGGCATAGGGCTGTTTTCAACATTTTTCAACAGGGTAACTTGGCTAAGAATGTCAGAAAGGCTTTGACAGAGGTTTGTGTTCCCGTAAAAGGTCCCATGTCCTAAAAATTAAATGCTCTTTGCTTACATGTTGTTTAAAGGGGCTTAAAGACCTTAAGAACATGAAACATTTTCCTAAACTCTCAATTTAATAAGAAATGTGCTATGCCTTTACAACAAAATGCCTCAGCTTAATTTGTGGGGTCTATTATGTAATAGCTCTACAAACGCATATTCTGTTTGTTACAGGCAGGCACCATGACTGTTTTGAAAGTCCGCTTCACAGCCTGTAACCCCTCCTCAACCCCTCAGATCCAAACACACTCAAAGAGGAGGGAAAGAGCTGCATCTGATCCACTAAAAAGACAAAATCTTTAATTTTTTTTATTCAACTTCATTCAAATCCTTGCTGAATAGACACCCAAAACATGATGTAAACAGTTAAACACACCAGAACATGGGACCTTTAAGTTCTCTGTAGGCATGATGAAAACAAGTACTCTAGACAGACACAGTATGCAGGTTTGTACTGCAGTCCTTCAGGGAGCAAAACAGTTTTTCTTACAACCAAGAAACAGCAGTATCCTAGCTGGAGTTTTCATATCATACACAAAAACAGGATACTTAAAAACCTAATTACAACCAGATACTCGAGTCCATGTAAACAGTTATTTTTGGTGATGACAAACTGTGGCATTTTTTGACAGTAAAAAGAAAAAAAAATACTTGAAAACTGACAAACTGCATTCACTTGAGAGAAGACTGCACTGTCTACCAGACCTGAGTTTTGCCTAGTAACTCAACATGCACAGTTTTTTTTTCATGAGGGTCATGCGTGCTGCAGTTCATACCTCTGCCTCCAGAGGGCAGCGTGGCCACATCACTGTTGACAGGCAGACCAGCCCCAAGTCCGTTGTTCAACACCGGTCCGTCAGACGGCTTCAGCTGCCAGTTCAAACCCAGCAAGTTGATCGCTGCACACAGAGGAGAGATGGAGAGGGAGAAGAAGAAGAAGAAGAGTGTGAGAACGTACAGTATGACTTGTACTGGGAATTGTCTGTGAGTCTGGTATAAAAAAAGCCACACTTGAAAGCTCATCAAGCCAAAGAAATCCAGGAGGCTGGCCCCTCTGTGTCTGATCTGTCATTTAAACAGGAACCAGCGAGGCTTTTATGGAACACTGCTTTTAAACTTGTGTTGGTGCATATCAACCAGGGGATGATGTTAACAAAATGGCAGGAAACCTACAGAATAAAAACTAACACAAGGTGCATAAGAAAGACAATTAAAACACTACAGAAAGTGCCTTTTGTTCCTTTTCTCTACCTCCACCTCTCAAAATATTCTTTCAACCTGACAGCAGCTTCTTCTTTAATTTTGAGCCTCTACGCCATCTCACAGAGAGCATATGACAGATTGGTCTCTCAAGAGTTTGCTCTATGACTCTACCTTTCCTTTCTCGGCTTCTTTTGTCCTCTGTTGTGTTATTACATGCAGGAGGAATAAGTCTGCTCCAATATTTTGCTCTTCACTTTGTCAGCTTTTCCCCCCTCACTCCTCGTGTGTGTTTTCCCTCCTTAGCGTGATGCTGCCAAGTTTCTCCTCCCTTTCGAATCAGCGGAGGAATCGGAAAGGAAACAGCAGGAGAACAAACAGTAGGAAAATGGTTGATTCTTGTACTGAACATGTGAAGTGATTTTTCTCTTTCTTTGGATGACAGGTTTGCTTTTAATTGATCTGTTACACTTTGAAGCAAAATCTGTGTTGAACATCCTTCGCTTTTGTTTAAATATTTAAAACAATGTAGCACAAAAGGAACAACGCACCTGCTGTGTTGTAAGCATACATGAATAGTTTGATGTGAGCTTTCGGGATGCACATGGGATGGATGCGTGATCCTGTTCGATGCATTATGTAGGTGTTACTGCATGCCTCTCAGTGCTGGCTTTATCCCTGCCACATGAGCCTTCTAACACCTGCATCTGAAGGCCTGAGAATCAATTTCCCTCTTGTCAAATTCGGTCTCCACTTGCCCAAGGTTTGCACACACAGGGATGAGTGTAAAACTTGTAAGAAAAAAAACAGAGGCCAGATGCGGTTTCTGTATTGCTGCAGGGGCGGGCTCATTCTCACACCCAATGTCCCATCTCTCTCTTCCTCTGTTATTCTTTGTTTTTCCTCCTTTTTATGTTTCTCCTCCTTGCCTCTATCAGCCCTCCCTCGCTCCTGGTCAAAGGAAAGCGCTGACACCTCGGCTGCTGCACGGCCTCCACTGTCAGCTCTTTTTTATTTTTCATCAGAGGAGGGGGGAGGATTGGTTTAGAGAACAAGAAAGATAGAGAGAGGGAGAGACGGTGAGAATATAGGGAAACTACAGTGCCCTTCCTCCCCCTCTCTTTTCTGTTACATCCACCTCTTGCCCTCTTCTCTCTCATGGCGCTGACCTTCATCTCTCATCCTCCTTTTCCTTTTAATTCCCCCCCCTTTTCTTCTTATCTTAGCCTGTCCCTTTCTTGTAGATAACGCTGACACGCATCCTCGCACACATGCAGGTGCACGCACGCGCAAAGATGCTATCGCGCCAAGCAGTCGATGGAAAGATCACCTATTGAATCAGCCAGAGACAGTAAGCAATCGTGAGTCTATTGTGACAGTGCTCTCAATCTAGGTCACTCCGAGGAATGCATCAGTCGGCCCCATAGTTAGCTTATTGTGTTTATCTCTTCATATTGTGTGTGTGTGTTTTAGGGTCGCTCCACATGTGTGGTTTTCCCAAACAAGGTTTTTTCTCTCCTCTGATTTTTTTGCCCCTTGAGTGGTTGTGAAAGGCTGACCAATAGATGGCACTCTTCCCCCTTGATGTCAGGCGCATGAAAGCTTTGTCAACAGGTTTCTTTGCAGCCACACACACAGGGCAGAGGAGACAGACAGACAGAGAAAGACAGGGACAAAGAAATCACTTTATATCATCCTTTTTCCACATGATTGACCCTCTTTTACAACACTCCCAACTTTGTAGGGGTGTAATTTAAGCCAGAATGAAACAGTTCAAACTGATGTGTTTCTCTTTCACGTGGCCTTAATTTAAGTCACTTTCTTTTGGATCTTAATTGCCGTAATTACTGTTTTCAAGCTGCACTGGTAGGCTTTATGAAATGCCATGCCAATAAGGTCTGTCTGGAATGAATTCCACTGACAGAGAACAACAGACAAAGTCTGACATGTGCAGTTCTCCTATTTTTTTTTTTTTATTCCTGTCTCCTCTCTCATGTTCATTTTTGCAAAGACTCACAAAAATGCACATGTACCCACACACTCATGGAAAAGATCAGAGAGGAGCAGGTTTAACAAGCAAAACCAGTGGATTAAAAATAGATCAGCTGCTTCATGAGGCTTTTTTTTATGTAATCTCGATGCATAATTCAGAAAGGCAAAGTGCTTGCCAGTATCGTCTGCAAAAGGGAGCATCTGAAACAGCAGCAGCACACGTGATTCCCATGACGGAAATGGAAAAGAAAAAGGGACAGATTGATGGACAGGGCGACAAGAGAGATGAAAAGACGGAGGTGGTGGCCGGCCTCAAAGACGGGGCAGTGGTCAGTAGCACTTGGAGGAACATGCTGAACCTTGGCGGAGAAATAGAGGAGGGAACAGAGAGAATACTGGAGGACAGCGAGAACTGAGAGAATATTTAAGAGCATATAAAATCCCCTGAGGTTGTAAAAAAAGGAACAGGGAAACAGGCTGCAGATGATGTTGCAGGGAAAATAAGAAGAGATGAATAAGGGCCTCTGTGGATGAAGTGAGGAAGGCAGAAGAAGATGGCGAGGGAAGAGAAAAGATTTAAAGGATGAGTAGCCCTGTATTCATTGACTGGTTGGGTGAGAAAAGATGGTCGTGATTCATCCCCTGACAGTAAGTGGCTCACAACACGGGCAATCAGACAGAAATACAATGCCGGTGTGTAGCGCTACATGTGTTTGCCGAAATATTTATACATCTCAGAGTTAAAGGGTGTAAATGGATTTCTGCATGAGAGGAAAAGAGAGCGTGGCAGAGAGGTAGAAAGGTGACTTTTTGCACTGAGTGTCCCCTGACTGGAAAATATTGTATCATCATCATTCAGTACCCTGGAACATCTTCCCACCTTTCAAACTCTCTCTGCTTCTTTCCTCCTCTATTGGTACATCTCAGTTCTCTCACTTGCATCTTTACTTTGCCTCTTTGTTGTTCCTACCGGAGACTCGTGGAGAGTTGTGAAGAAAATGAGTATAGGAGGGGGCCAAAGGAAATATGTTTAAGGAGACATGAGGCAAAACGTCTGTTTGGGATGATGGTGACATCTGATCTGTCAGTCATATCCAAACAGCTGTTTGTTTATGTAAATATATGCACTGTAATAATTCTGATAAAATATGCATTATCACAGTGTTTTGTCTCTGTGTGATCATTTTTCTGTCAACTGTCTTCTGTGTGAAACGGTAGAGATAATTTCAGGGTAAAATACCTTGTTGTGACATCACTCTTGAAATATTTGGGTTCGACTATTCATCTATCATCCAAACCACTCACCCATTTTGGGGTCTGGTGGTTGTAGCCTATCCTCTCTGTCACTGGGTGAGAGGCAGGGTAGATCCTGGACTGGTCACCCGTCAATTACAGGGCTGAATTACAGCATAGATCCCATTTACAGTCAGGTTTCAAGATGTAAAATGTATGACTGAATTTTTGCCTTCTCTGTGAATGTTGGTGTAATCATGGGCAAGTAGACCCCTGAATTTTTCTTTCTCCAGAGGCAGTATCAGAGGCATAATAAAAATGAGAGAGGTGCATGCACAGCCAGGAGGGGAGAGCAACACTATGTGTGTTTGTCTGCTTTTTCACACCATTTTGGTCACAATACAGTAATACCATACAGCGAACAGACACATATATTTTATCCTAATGGAATTAATTTGAATGTTTCAAGACATAATGATGATGGAGCTTCATTGTGGCGCTTTTGCATAAATGAATTGGGAGAAGGGCTATCAAGATGAACAACCAGATATGCTTGCAATTTAGTCACCAATTAATGTAATAAGTATGATTTCAGTTCGTATGAGGAAGCCAGAGCACCTGGAGGAAACCCAAGCATGCATCTGAAGACCATGAAAACCTGCACATAAATGGAAAATGTATAATTAAAACTCAGAATTGATGCACTCCTGTTTAAAAGTTGTACCTAACATTTCATTGATACTCATGTCAAACACTGTTCTTATTAGGCCTTGTCCACATGAGGGTGGGTATATCAGTGGCTTTTCTTGTGCAGTTTGACCTTTTATTACACGCAAATTTCGACTGAAGTCACTCACATTTCTTAGAACTCCTGCAAGGGTGGAGATTTTCAGAACCTGTTCAACATTCACTAGCAAAAAAAAACGTCTGGACGTGAAACACCACACTGTGCATAAGTTTCTCCTCTGTGTGCTTCTCTGTACGATGTTACCATTTTTGTTAATATGAGAGTTGGACTACAGTGGATGTTGCCAAACTTTTGCTAGTATCACTATGTCTAACCTACATGCTTACACATACGCTTACTGTTATTCTCCCACTCTTTGGCAACTTCATATAAAACTGCAAAAAATTAAGACTCTAGGTTTGGATGAGATTTGATGTTACTGTTTAATGCGCTACTGTGTTAACTGGTGACCTAGCTGTATGTGTCTGTAGAAACTGCTGTTAAAACAGATGTTGAGCCTTCCAAGAGTACTCACAAATGCTGCCTTATTACCTCTGCTAAAGAGGTCATGTTTTTTCCAGTATTTGTCCATTTGTTTGTTTGTTTGTCTGTCTATAAGCAAGATAACTCAAAAAGTTCTCAACAGATTGTGCCATGACCAATTTTCAAGGAATGTTGGTCCTGGCACAAGGGAGAAGTAACTGGATTTTAGTGGTGATCTGAAACTAGATATAGGTCCCAGATTTTTCTTAAAGGATTTGTTAATATTGCACGATAGGGCAGTTTTACTTGCCTAACAACATCAGGAATGCCTTGGCAGAGGTTTGTGCTCTCCAGGCACTCCTAGTTTTTTAGATATGTCTCACACTGAACACTAAACAAAGAAATATCACAAAGAACAGCAGTAAACATAAAGTAATATGGTCAAAAGTTAAACTGCAACCACAGTCTGATTTGGGTTGTTTGAACAAGTTTTAAAGTCAAATTATCATTGCAGAGGAATAATGAGATTTTTTTTGTAAGTTGGGGCCTGAAGCAGCTGAAAGTAACAAATGGTGCATTTATTTTTTTAAAGAATTTCTAAGTGGAGGAAGATGTTTAAGAAAATTTCCTTTCCTTTTCCTTTTTTAAACGAAGAGGAAACGACTCTGCTTTAAAAACAACTCCCATCGTTTGGACTTCACCTTAATCTCAGTTTGAAGTTTATAGAAACTAGGAATGCACAGATGCATCAATATGACACCAGTATCAACCTATGCTGTAGAAACATCTGAAATAAATGTGGGATGAGCATACATCGGCAGTTGCAGTTGTTAGTCAGTTGTGTCATATTAGATTAATGCTGGCATCAAGCACAGCTAATGGCTTACTCAGAATTGAAGTTTCCTATTGAGCAGAAAAAACTACCTTTTGAACAAACTCTGACGTGTCTTCATGATCAAACTTGAGAGAGATGTTGGCATTGCGGGAAATTTACAACAGAAGAATCAATTAGGAAAATATCTACATCAGCATCAGTATCCACTAAATTGTTATTTTAAACATCAGTATCGCCCTGATTTTCAAAATTAGTACATCACTATTAGAAACCAGTGGCTTATAATATTTTCAAATTTGGAAGGATTTTAAAGTCCACTGTTTCTTCATTTTCATTTTTTCTGAGGTTTTTTTAACTTCATGTGCACCCACTATTGTAAAGTGTCTTGAGATAACACTTGTCATGAATTGGCGCTATACAAATAAAGATTGATTGATTGATTGATTGACCCACTCTGCTCTAGCACTCAATCAGTGAGTGATATCTAGTAAGGGGTGGGTCGGTTAAAAGTCTTTGGTGTAGGCAGCACTCATGTATCCTTGCTTATACCTCATATGAATGTTCCCCTCTTTCCTAATCCTCTTCTATTCAGAAAAAAAAGCTTCTGCATGATCCCTGACATGACATGTAAAGGGACTACTTACAGTTCAACAGAGAAGTGAGGACAAAGGAGACAGCAAATAAGAGACCTGAGATGCAGGGTTTGTCTCTCCCCTGTTTCCCTCCTACCTCAACCATATCATTGCCAATTTAAATCACAGCATCTTCAACTGAACCAATTGCACTCCTCCTAATCGCACAAAAGGTGCTAAATGGCCTCTTGCGTGTTTTTGTGTATTATCTCAGCAATGTAACTACAATTACACAAAGAGCACATGTTGCACACACATATATTGGCAGCATACTTCTCTTTGCCATCTCCCCTGGCCATCCTGATAAATGCATATTAACTGTTCTAATTCACCACTAAATTAACAACTCTGACCTCAATTAGGGCGGTAATTGTAGCTAGCCCCCCATCCAGGGCCTGGCTGCTAATTGGTTTAGGAAGCCTGTTTCCTCTTCCTTTCTACCTTCCAGCCCCTTTTTCCATCTCCAAGGTCCTTATTTAGTGAGCCGGTAGGCATTTTATTGTCCAAACCAAAACACATGCACATAAAGCAGCCACCTGAGGAAACACACCTTCCCTGTTTATTTCAGTATCACTCACACCTCTTTCTCTATCTCTGCAGCACAGGCATGTAGTGCAGAAATTGAAGGGACAGAGGAGAAAAAAACATGTGCCGCCTTAGATTCTCAATGTTCCAGCCATTTGGGATATTTCTTGGAGTTTACAGCACAATTTCCACTTATGTAGTCTATAAATAAAGCAGCCCTCTCTCTTAGTGAAGTTCTGAAGGCGCTACTTGCTGAGATCATTTAGATTCTCAGACAGAGCGACGGGGGCGGCGGTTGGCTGTTGCCCTTGGGGGTCATAGACTCTGAGCGAGACAATTTCTCTGCTGCTAAGTGTGTGAGAGTGTTGGTGGATGCATGCTTAAAATTGCATAGTATTAACAACAAAGTGCACGCCTGGCCCGCACACACACATACACACATAATGCAACCCCCGGCGGGACCTTCTCACCCAGCTGATGCAACTGAACTGTAATTGACTGCAACACAAAGGTTACGTGAGTTGTTCGCAGCACCCACCTGCAAGACAATGTGTATGTGTGGCTGTGAGGGATCGGCAACTCACTCAATCAGACGGCAGAAACGGCTTCCTTAGTGGCACTGAAATATTGAGACAGCCCGACACAGATGCAGACGTGCGGGTGTGCGTGCGTGTGTGATGGGCTAAATGAAAAGAGATGTGAATCTGAGTGATGTTCTCCTTTCTGAATCCTCATTTCCTCTTCAGATATCTCTACCCTGACCCCCCCTCCCACCACACACCCCTCCCACCCACCTTGCCTTCCTCCCTCTCTCAACATCAACCCACTCTGCTTCATCTCATCCCTCCCCACCTCGGTCCTTTGCCTCTCATCGATCTGTATTAGAAACAGGATATGAGGAACTATGCTATCTTATCACAGATCAGAGAGAGAGAGAATGAGTGAGGAAGAAAGACAAAGGAAGAGTTCGTTCTTGGTAGGCCGAGGGAGGTAGAGTCGGAAAAATATAAGAGAGAAAGAAAGAGAGGGGAATAGAGGACAGGGATTTCTTTCTGTTTGCCTTCATCCATCTCCTGTTGGAGGCTCAAGCCTTGTGAAACACCACAAGCCTAATTGGACTAACGATTCAGCCTGATAAGACCTGCGCTAATGAATGAATGAATGAGGAAATAGGTGGTGGAATTGTGCCCATTCAGCCAACCAACACTGATCTGTGCATCAACCTGCAAACACTGTATTTATATAAGAATGGTGTGCCCCGTCCACACAAACACACACACAGCCTTCTCTGCCAGATTCTTTACATTTTTAAAAATCAATATTTTATGTTGTATGCTACTCTGTTTCCATGAGTTAATTTTCTTAACTTTGTACCCACTCTCTCCCTTAGTTATGCTACTCATTTTATTTCAACCTTTCAGCCAAACAGATGTCGCTCCTCTGCTGTTGCCAGGTCAAAAAATCTGCCAAATGCCCCCAGGACTCAGTGAATCCACTTGAAGTTCAAGTCAATAAAGACAGTATAGTTGATTGTCGTGGGTTTTTGACATTCAGACTTTGACGTCGGAAAAAATAGCTGTGTTTTTCTGACACATAGGGCCAGCTAGCAAGCCTTGCTGTACATCATTTTTAGCAGGGTCGGATTGGTCAGCGTATTGAGCTTGCACGTTTTACTAATTAGCAGACAACAACTGTAGTCCAAGTTAGAAAGCTGAAGTTAAGTTTTTCACAATGATGAGAGTAGGCTCCATCTAGTTTGAGCAAGAGATATTATTTGCATTTTTGATTAACATTTTCCTTATCAATTTTGTCCACATAATTGAACATGCCTTTCAAAACAATGTCATATATTTTTATGGGAGGCAGACAACACAGAGAGACAATAATTAAGGAGAGGAATCAATTATGGTGTACAGCAGACAGAAGAAGTCTAAAGTGTGAATAAATTTGTAAAAAAAATGATGGAATAAGTGCTACAAGCAATGCCTGTGGCTTTGTGGTTTAAGGCAAAGGTGGAAACAACATGCTGAAACATTTGTCAGTGCAGTATTCAATATCAGGAGTGCCAAATTTGATGTTGCTGGTGTAGGCCTTATTTTTTGATACAGGAAATCAACAGGAATTGATAAGAGGAATGAATAAAAATCGGTTAAATATTATTATCAATGATGATGTATATACATATATAAAAGTTAAATATTGCTTTTTAATATGTTTACTTCTCAACGGTACCTTTCTTCATTTGATGATCTTTTAACATATAAATGTGTTGTGCCGTACGGAAAGCAGTATCATAGTGCAAGATTGTGTCTACATAGACATAGATGACTTGAACTCCTGTTTTGAGTGCCCTCTGCTAGGATTTTTGACTCCTAGCCAAGCCAAAGCAAACATATTAAAAAGCACAGAGCTGTCATTGCACTAAATGCAAAACCAACTGTCACTTACAGTCACATAAAAAATATTAGACTGTGTAAAATATGACTGGTTGGGCCATTTTCTTCAATATGTCTCAGATTATTACTTTCGCCAAGTAGGTTATGTGTTTGCTGACATTTGTCTGTTAGTAAGATACTATGAAAAGTTATGAACAATTTTTGATGAAATTGTCAGAGGATACTGATCACGGCAATAGGAAGGAGTGATTTGATTTTGATGCAGGTCCGAGAATCTTCTGAAGGATTTGTTAACATTGCAAGACAGGGCAGTTTTCCATGTTTTCACTAATAACTCTACAGCTTCTCAATAGATTATAATGACATTTTAAGGGAATGTTGGTCATGAAAAAGGTAAGAAGTGATTGGGTTTTGGTGGTGATCTAACTCAGGATGTAAATCTAGCATTTTTAAAGGGCTTGTTAACAGTGTAAGACTGCAGTTTTCCACATTTTTGACATAACTAGGCCAACAGTGTTGGAAATGCCTTGATGGAGAATTGTGACCTCAAAGCTTCTACTAAGTCTTATATGTCTGCTTTATCTTACCATAAAATACTGTTTTGTTATTGTAGTTTTTTAGATATTTACATCTCTTAGTGGTCATACGAGTAAATATGACTGGTTGTTGTGAAGTTCTTCTTGTTTCAATGGCCATGACATAGATTTCAGCTGTAAACAATGTCTGTGTTGCAGCATCCTGTCAAAATGCCTTATGTTATAGGTAGGCATCCTTTATTATCTATTTATGTATCTCCACTAGGTGTTGTTGTAGCTCTTGAGCCTAAAGGTTCCAGCATGAAATGAAAGTTATCTCAGAAAAAAATAACTTATCACTCTGATGTTTTGACAACTGGAGGCCCAGGTTACTGTTGCACACGCATCAGAGCTAAAACATTTCCTTTAAACTGTGTCCAAATCTGCAGGCATCCAAATAAAAAGTCAAAGGATGTAACCAAATACTGTTTGAACAAGTGTGAACCTTGCTTTGTGTCACCCGACCAACACAGGTGACCCGTTTATCCCTCAGTGCAGATGGTGCAGCACCTTGTGCCTGGTCCTGGCCGTGCCCTGCCCTTTTCCTGGACTGGCATCATGTGGTAAGATCTCAACCTTTATCTGTGCGACAGGCCCTGCTGCCACAGACACCCACTCCATGTCTGATCCTTATGCCTAGGTGTCGAATTCACCATATGCCCAACTGTGCCTTCACCTTAGCACAAATGCATGCAAACACACACTCGTGCACCAAAGGTATAATGACACACACTCGCACACTGGCATGAGCGACACATCCTGACCTCTCACTGTTCCACCTTGGATCAGCAGAAGGGAAGCCACACGCAGAGTGAGAGGGGACTTTGGGGTCAAGGTGCTGCGTTTGGAAAGCAGCCACATTGTGAGACCTGCAGGTGCAACACAACTCAAGCAGGCAGGTCTCACACTCAAGGGCTTACTATCTGTGTTCCTAATAAAAGTACTTAAAAAAGCAGGAGTGTGAAAAAAATATTTAAAAAAATAAAAACTTTGATATGTGGTTAGCTACTCATTTGCATGTTCTGCCTTTTTTCTTCTTCTCACAGAAGCACTCAGACAAACTTTGGGTCAGGACCCCCTCAGGGTATATTCATATTTTTGCACAAAAAGCAAATACTGTTTTGATTCTTATTTAATCTTAGTTCCACCTCACCAGATCACAAAATGAAACAATCTAAGAAGGAAACAGTCTTTGTTGAAGCAGCTTACAACTCGCAGACAAGCTCCTGGGTTGAGACCCCCTGACGGGTCACAGAGATACATGTGAAGTTGCAAAAAGATAACAAAGAGAGAAAAGACAAGAGCACTTCTGAATCTAAAATATGGATTTTCAAGTTTTCATCAAAAGTTACTTTTCCATTCTGAGAAATATTTATTTATTTACAGTTTAAACCTTTTGAAAACTGTTGAAGTTAAAATACAAAAGAAGGGATATCAAGCTTTGTATGAATAGATAGATAGATAGATAGATAGATAGATGATAGCAGCAGAGGGAAAGCTTTACTTTTACACGTTGACATATTGTACCAAGTAAGTCAAGAAATGTAAATATTCATGAATGAACTGAAGTTGTGTATAAATTAATTAAAATTAACGTGCATGGACAAAAACTGAAAAGTCTTATTTTCATTACAAAATTAAGGCTGTTTGCCTGTTTTGTACTTTCTATAATGATCTTACAAATAGTTTGATTGTGTACTCTCCTCTGGAAACTACCATAAAATGTCAAATAGAAGCCCACTCTAAAACAAAGCATCGTGCAGTCTTTTTAACAGATTTGCTGCATGTCTAAAAAGTCAAAGCAGTCCTCAAATTGGGACCCTTGAATTTTGAAACAGAACAAGAATTAAGATGAACTTGTGAAACAAGTCTTTTGTCTAAAGCTCTCATTAGGGCTGCTGCAGTACACCATTGATGACAAAGGCTGTCCTTGAATAATAAAATGAAATACAATTATTGTACTGAAAATAGACATATTGTAAAACTGTGACAAGTTGGTTTGTCATAGTTGAAGTAGATCTTCAGATTGGCAGTAGCAGTACTCAGCGCTCTTCATGCGATTCTCTTGAGACTGATGTGGCTGTCTTGGTGCTGTCACTGTACTCTGATGTTTTCTGTGGCCACACATACATGTCCAGACATGTTCCCTCTGTTAAAGTCACCAGTGGACTCACAAGCCCCTGGGTCAGGGAGTGTCCCCCTTCTGAGGAAGGTGGCTTATCCCCATATGACATCATGAGGGGACATTTGAAATGGACAAGCACATACATTTTGGAAGGTGGAACAAGCAACAGATGAAGACAAGGGATTGTTCTCCTATTTGTTGTTTTTTTTTTGGATGGAGATTGTAGACATGGACTTGAATAGCCACCATTAAATGTATTTTGCAAAATACAGGACCTCTCAGTACTGTGGTCTTATTGCTGTCTTTGTCGATTTGCAGTTTGACTCTGTTGTTTTGACAGATTGTAGCTCTCTGTGGCCTTAGTTTAATAAAGTGGTGCTCTACACGGGGAACAAAATGTCAGACATAAACCTATGAGCTTAACTTAAAAACTTTAATAAACACACCAACATTTTCTTTATAGTATTTTTATATTCCTTTGAATGTGTACAGCAGCACAAGATAAAAAGAAATCAATAAATGCTGCAATACTGTGGGAGAACGCTTTACTGAAATGCCACCAGCTTTAATGAGGTTACTTTTGAACTTAAAGATTCTCTCGATCTGGAATAAATTTGCGAAACTTTTTAAAAATGCAAACAGCTTTGATTAAAATTAAAAGCAGAATATCTTAGATTTAAATCTTCAGCCAGTCAAAATCATTAACATGTTTTTCTGCGAGGGAGCAGCGATATGAAGGCAGTGAAGTGAGACACTTAGAACCAGGAAGAACGGCTGGTAAGCGATTGTGATCAGTCTGAAGCAGAGAGACAGCAGTGATGGATGGAAAGCGGTCGGCTTGGAGGCATGAAGGTCAACTTCGATGACAGTGTGTGTGTGTGTGTGTGAATGCGTGGGTGAGGGGGTCTGTTTAATCAACAGACAGGAAAGCTGAGAGTAAGTCTAAAAATACATCACGTGTGTGCGTGAATGTGTGTGTTTGTGCTCGCTCTCTCATTCATCAGTGGTGACAATACCATGTGGAGCGTGCTACTGTGCCCGACAAATTCAGCCATCACACACACATTCACACCAAACACCCCTGCAAAGGTGACACAAGCGCCCGCTAGCAAGTTTACTCATTGTAGTCAAGGGCACGCCTGTGTGTGTGTGTGTGTGAATGCTTTAGTGTGTGTGAGTGTGAAAGCAGTCCACCTGGACTCAACTGCTCTGACATGTCCTCGATCTTTCATCTCTGTATCAAACCAGCCTCTCCTCTCATTCCTAACCACCATGCATCTCTTTTTCTGTCTGTTTTTCTTTTCTCTGTACATTTTCTCTCCTCAGAGGCTTTCATCCTCCTTGCCTTTCATCCCTTCTAACTTCTTATGTTGTCATCCCCCTGTTCTTGTCCTCCTCTGTCCTCTCCTCTCAGTCACGCTCCCTCTGTTCTCTGCTCACTGTGATCAATTAGGAGACATTAGTCCCACAGATATTCCAGGTGACGGAGCCCTCGGGAGGCCACGCTCTCCTTCATCTCTCCTCCTTCTGCCTCCACTTGGTCTCCACTCTCCACACCTGGCTGTCTTGTCACTCTTGCTCCTCTCTTCCATCAGCTCCCCCTCTTTTTCTCAGCAGTGCAAACACCAGACCTCGCTCCTCTCCTGCTCCCTCTCCAATCTCTCGCTCTCATCCCTCACGGCGTCGACAGTGACATATCAGCATCAGCCCCCCTCTCTTCCTTCTCTCCTGTCCTCCATCCACCTCTTCCTCTCCCCTTTACTTTGTAACAACAAACTGACAGTGATGCATCTTCTTTCTTCCCCTCTGCCCCTCTTCTCCAACTCTATCCTGCACTTTTCTCTCCTTTCTCTCTCTTTGCCTCTTCCTCTATCTCGTTCTCTCCAGGTTGCCGTTCACAGTGACGGACCTGTCTTCCCTCCTGTATGCCAACCGCTCACCTGTATCCTAGCAACCACCTCTCCTTTGGCTCCAGCGCTCCATGCGGAGCAAGCAAACAAGACGCCAGGGGAATGAAGAACAAGCACTCTCGTTTATCCTCCTCCCTCCAACCGTTCAGTCATTCCTTCACACGTAAAGAGGAGGCCGTACTTAGCTGGAGTCTGGGAAGCAAATGCTTTACCTCTCTCTAACTCACACAAACACACATTTACACAGAGAAATGCAAAGAGACACAGCTGCACATATTTGTGCCATGTTGTTTAACCACGTGTGTATGCTTATCTCATCCCTACGGCTCCATTCCAGCAGTAGGACAGAGTGAATAAGCTTCAAAGAAATGTTGTCAACTGAGCTCCTCCTGAAGCATGCTGGGTACTTCCTCTCTTAAAGGCTTCTCAGCATGCATATGTGTGTGTTTATAAAACAGCATAGCTTTAATCATGTTTTTTTTTCTTTGTGCCTTTGTCATATAAAACAATTTGCAAGTTACATTTATTCGAAAAACTAATACACTGCGTTGTCTGAAGATTTTTTTTAATGTTTTATTTTTAAATATAGCTCAAAACTAAACTTTGGTGAAATAAAGTCTCTTCAGATATATTTTGGGTTTTTTATGCCTTCATTTAAACAGTGAACAGAGCTGGAAATCGGAGAGAGGGTGATGAATGACATGCATGCAAGAAAGCATGGGTCAGATTTGAACCCAGTCAGTCCTTTCAAAAACTACAACCTGTAGACACGGGGCATTCACACTAACCCCAAGGCCACTAACATTCCAAGGTATTGATATCAAGTTGCATCTGGCGAGGGGCCATTTACCGGCACTTTTAGGGGTCCAGCTATTTCTGTGGGCAGCCCTGTATGATCCTATAAGTTGCGTTGAAATGATCCTTTCTAAAATATTTTTGTTCAAGTGAATTTACTCTGGTCACTAACCTGCAAGTTGACCTTTGAAAAAATAAGAACTCTGTTGTGGATTAGCAAAACCTTTAAGACTCCGTTTCAAATTACCACATGGGTTTTTTTTAAAAGGAAAGGAGCTCACACATGCAGTTACATACATGCACAATGCACAAAAAAGTGCTGTTTGGGCACATGTGTCCTGGTGTAATTTATGAGTGGGCTCCTGGGTGGACGCCTCAGAGGGAGTCCTCCTCACGCTGCATGGCTCTGGGTGCTCTGCGCAATGCCCCTTGTGAGTATTGGGCTCCCACATACACATGCACACACCTACAAAACACATCAACAAGGTAGAACAAAACACTCCCCCCTCATGAGCAATGCACTCCTCCGACTGAAACTCACTGCACGATTAACGGTACAAAAAGCTTGGTAAACACAAGGGTTTCAGGCTTGGCAGCTCTGCTACAGCTCTGTTCACTACAGACAACACAGCAGAGCAAAGTATTTCCTTACAGCAGCCGAAAAGAGGCCATGAAGTTAGAAAAAGTAATAACAAAAATAAATCCGATTCAGTCTAATTCAGAATACAGAAATGTAGCCAGTTGCAAAATGAAGTTTGGCTGTGAGAGGCTGACTTTTGGCAGACTGTAAAGCAGTAAATACACGCCCTCAATTGCCTCTAATATTTCAACATTATAAGGTACATTTACAGTGTTGATAGATAAAAGCTTATTTGCCTCTAAGGTTTTCTGCAAAAAGCTAATGAGCTGATGAAAATGGTCATTCAGTCAGACAGTCATTGTTGTAATTAAACAAGTTGTTTGTACCTAGTGAGTATCCAGATTGCACAATATCACTGATGAGGCCATAAAATTATCACATAAACATGCCAACATAAAATTTCTGTTAAAAAAAAACACCATTAATATGAAAAATGATATTACCTGGCCTATAAAACCCCTTCTTTTGTCCAGTTACTCTAAAAGCAGGGTCTCAATCTTTACTGAATACATACCTATATGAGTTTTGAAAAAATGCCTTCTACCACTGAAGGGTATTTTTCTATGGGGTATAACACATATTTCACTGCAGCACATCTACCAGATCAGCCTTTCCTAAAGTTAGGATCCTGTCTTAAAATTGGTCATGGACTGGCAGAGTAAAATCACTGAAAATGACTGTATGAGAAGCAGCTACTCTTCTCTCTCCATTACTATGATTGACCCTGCTTGGTGACACCTGCACATACGCTTTAGTTTGACTGTGCAGGAAATGAGAGTGGCACATAATGGTAGGTCACACTTTGAATTGCAGTGTCCATGTCAAAGACAAATATCCTAATAAAAAGTCGTCACTGTCAGTTTAAGCCCATGGTCCCATAGTGGCAAGCCCAAGCCAGAGTGTATATGTTAAAATTAATGCAAAGCTTTTGACTCATGGTGAGAAGCAGCACTGAACTGACCAATTACCACAGAGCTGAGCTGTAAACCAATCAGAATGGCCTGGGCCAATGTGAGTTAATACATGTCACACTGTTGGTGATGAATACCAGGACTGAAATAAGCTTTGTATCCTACTAAAATGCAAGTGTTTGATTATTTTACTGTACTTAACTTTATAAATCAAGACTAATTTGAAAATATGCTCCAGAGAGAATTACTGTATTAATATGTATTCAAAAATTTCTGCCTTCTCTCACAAATTAGACTTTCTTGAAACATTTTTTCAAACTGAATATAAACAGTACACAAATTAATCCATTGTTAACAACAGCCTAATTAATGGTTGTTGAGTACATTAACTCAAAATTCTACCTTACTACCACATGACAAACCTGTAGTTTAACTCATCAAATGAGATATGCAGTCTAAAAGAATATAAGGAGTTCAACAGTCACATATTCTAACTTAAAGATGTGATGTTACAGCATTACACAGATTTTGTAAGTTGTGTGCGGAGGAAACTAGTGATGGCCAATACCATACTTTTCAATTGATATGACAAAGGTACTTTTTGCTGTTATTTTGCTGATACTGATAACAATCATTTGAAAAGTACTGTTGTTTTTTGCCAAAACTACTTTGCATTAAGTGTTGGACACAGAAGATGTACTTACATCCCACAAATTTCTGACAAACCATGTAACGTTTAGTTAAAAAAAACAAACTCCTCAGTCGCATCTTCAGACATCTTCCTGTACCAGCCTTTTAATTACTTTGAGATGAGGCATTGTTTAAAGTGCCTGTTTTTTTATGTTTGATTGGTCCCTTAAGTCAGTGGCATGGAAAGCAACACTTGAAGACTGAAACCAGTCAGAAACAGAGCATGTCTTATTATTTTTGTACTCACTTAGTATTGATATTTTATGAAAATATTTGAAAACAAGTGCTCTGAGAGCACAAACCTCCACCAAGACACTTTTTGCTGAGCCATTCATGAAAATGTGGAAATCTGCTCTATTGTGCACTGTTAAAAAATCCTCTAAACGAGGCCAGTGTGTGCATCTGGATTTGGATCATCACCAAAATCTAATCACTTCTCCTTTTTATCATGACCAACATTCCCTGGACATTTCATTTAAACGTTTTTGAGTCATCTTGTTCACAGATGGGTGGACAAACAAACGGACAGACAAACATTGACTGGTAAAATCTGTAGTTACTTGCTGTTTTTCTGTTATTGTGACAAAAGAGGCCAAAAGGACAAAAAGGACAAAAGAGCTTTTGGCTTATTGTACAAAAGTAAATACATTCCTCTTTAAACTAAAATCTCAACATTAAATACTACATTGGCAGGGTATATAGATGAAAGCTTCTGAGTTTCCTTTTCACTAAATAGCACCGTTTTCTTAGAATGGCTAATGAGCCAATGCAGCCAATTATTAAGACAGACAGTCACTGCTGTAAACAAGTTGTATGTTCCTGGCAAGTATCCAGATGGCACACTTACACTGATGCATTGTTAAAAAGATGTGGATAAGGCAGCAATAATAGTGTAAGATAAGATACATTTGGAATTATTTACTCATTAGCTCCTAATTTAACTTATAGCTGTTTTTAACAATTAGGTGTGCCCTGATGGAAACAAATATTTGCGTCATTAAAACCCCCAGAGAGCGACACGCTGCTAATAAAATAAGATGGATAAACTGAGGTTTCAGTTCTTCATATGCTCCACTGACTCCCTGCCCTGGAGTATCTACCAGGTAGATGTTGTGAACTTTGGCAGTATATTGTGGCCTTCCTCCCTCGGCCCTCTCCTGTTTTTTGGCAACTCCATATGAGGCTGTCCAGCTCAGTGTGACCGTGCAGGGCTCAGGAGAGGAGGGATCTGTCTGTGTGCCCCAGGCGTGGGGCCTTGATCTGCTCTGGAGGACACACAGCTCTCTCAAGGGCAGACACACACTCGCAGACATGCATGGGCACATGCACACAGCAGGTACAGACTCTGGTGCTCATAAGAAATTTGGACACATCCTGGTGACTCAGCTGAGGTGCATAAATCCCACAGATACACTGACACATATTCACTCTCCCTGGATGGTTTGATGGATGGTGACATACATAAAAATATAGATGTCTAGAAATATATTTATAAATAATGTAAAACTATATTAATAATGTATGCAAAGGCAATAAGGGGGTTGTTCATTCTGCTGATGTTACTCTTTCCCGAGATCCCCCATCTGTTGACTCCACTCTCTGGGGTAAGAGGCCAATCAACGGCTCAGTGACACATCTGCCTCCTCATCCACACATATACACACATACATATAAACTCTATTATGAACACGCATGCACCTCTGCTCCTCAGATTTCTTTTGTCTTTTTTACAAACACACACACACAGACACACAGGTTTGGCAACTCTTGTCCTGTGAATGAGGTCAAGAAGGAATAAAATCCACACCCACTCAAACACCCACAGGCTATCTGCTCTCTCTCTAACAGATCTACTTGTAGATAGCCATCACAGTCTCCTCCTGAGAGTTTTGGTAAGAATCCTACTTTGAGTATCCGCCTTAAAGTATAACTATCATGTACTGGCTTCAGATCATTGAAAACTCATTCATGTCCCTGCTGGGTCTGCTGAAATCCTACCTTGACTGATATCTGTGGGAACAGCCTCACTATGGTGTGGTTATGTATCTTTCTGTATGTCTGAGTGGCTGTTAACTGCTGCTGAGCGAGGGCCAGGCTCCTGCTGAGTCTGATTTTGAGTTTGGCTTCAGTAACAGAGCTTACGCTTCAAAAATCTGCTTTGTGCTCAGTACAAGCTGTTAGCTTGACATGCTTTGTCTGTGGTCTGAGATGAATAAAAATAAAATAAAACTTCTTGAAGGTGTCAGGGCAAAACAAACAAGGCTAACCGATCTGACAAAGCAGAAATTGTGTGTGACTAATCGTGTTCATTCAGAGTTAGGACCTGTTTTCAAATATTTTATTGAGTCTGTGTTTTTCTGATTTCTTATGATAACAATTCATGTAATCAAAGGTTCAGCTACAGTCAAGCAGCAATTAAAGAAAAGATTGTCACAAGAATACACTATCATTGAAATAATCTAAAGTAACATCCACACCTGTGTCATGGAGAAAAAAAAACAAAGAAATTCTGATGGTGGCAAATCACAGCAAAGATTCATATCTCCTCTGTAAATTAAACTATAGCCCTTTCAGAGTGCTTTTACGCAAAAGCGTTGCAAGAAGCCTCATCGTCATTACACCTCCAGACATATGCATGAATTTTGCAAGGATATAATATTTGGACAACTGAGTTAAATTCAGTGTAACACAGCTTTGGAAGAGCACCAGAGACAGAGAGCGTGACAGCATGTGCTTCACATGCACACAAAGACAGACACACAGTTCAAATGGTCCCCTATCACCAATACATTTCCTCTGACACTACTTCTGGAAATAACATCACCACTAACACTCGATAACACCATAGCAGGCCACAAATGTAATGAGCTACAAATGCAAACAAAACCTGCAGTTTCTGGTGTAAAAATCCCTGAAATGTCATAAATTCCATTAGAATATAACAGTTGCTTTCTGAAACATAATACAAAACTTTCAGCAAATGTAAAAGCCATTTACATTTGCAGAGATTCTTTTGTGGGAAGGAAAGGATCTCAAGATTCTGTAAGTGTGGAGTGGAAAAGGGCTGAATTTTTAATGTGCAGCTTTTTTGCACTTTATGTTCTTGTAAGATGTTGATTTCGATCACCTCTGCCCAAACCTGAGATATTTTTAATGAGCTGACCTTAACCCATCGACAGGGGTGTAAGTTGGTAATTAAACAATGAACACAAAGATAATTGTTTATATGTATATTCATTACACATACTCAGACAAAACAATTAAATCCTTGTAAATGTAAAGGTTAGTACATTTGTGGAAAATGTTTCTTTATGTTTATAGGAGGAAACTGCTATAAATTTGTGTAAACTCCATTACGTTTGTGGGATAACTACATTAAAAGCATCAGATTTGTCCTGTGGCCTGTTATTACGTTGAAGGGTCTAACAGTGTTTATGCTGTTGTCCTGTCTTAATCACTGGTTTGATTTGACGTGTGACAATTAGACAGGACTCCTGCCAGGTAAGCCGCAAAATCTGTCAGAAAACAGATGCAGAGATGCAGAGAAGCTGGGCACACCTGCAAGGAAAGGCAAGCAAGAAGTCATGCTGTTCAAACACTGACAAAAGACAGGAGAGAAAAGAAGGGGGGGGCTGCAAACTCAAAAAATTAAATGCTTTTGGGTTTGACACAAACAGCCAGCCAGCAAGCCAGCCAAAAGGGCAAGCCAGCTATCAGAAGCAGAATATTGGCTCAGAATGCCATGTCTATGTCCCTACCCTCAACAAACATCCAGCATGTAAACTAAAGTCCCTGGACACTCAAACAGGTGTTTTACGTTACTTTAAGGACCAAATGATATGATAACAGGTCAACAAGTCGTTCCACCTATACAGGTTTGACAAATTTCACAGGCTGATGGAGCTGTCAGTCAAAGAAACTTTACCACACCCGCACAATCCTAAGAGGGACTAACCCAGGGCCTTTAAGAAAGTGTAATACATACATGTAACAACGTTTTCTCAGCAGCCTAAATCAAAGTCTCTGAAAGGTGGAAACCCAGCCTAAGAATTGTTATGGTAGGCTAGCAAATAGCCTATTTAAGGGCTATGTGCTGACTTTTCCAAGCAGGAGATACCGCTTATTTCCAAATATGCAGCTGCAGAGTAAAAGTCAGGCAGATATGAAGTAGTCAGCAGGATGCCACAAATGGTGAAAACAAGTAACCCAGTGCAGCAGCTGGATCTGCCTGATTCCATATCTGTAATCAGACAGATCCATCTTGCCAAGCTCCAGTCTACAAAGACTGTGAATGTCCCAAAGCGGCATGGCCCAATCAGCGTCCTGTAGAGCAAGAAGAGGCAGGAGCTACGAGCAAAACGACAACAGGAAGTGATCTCATCTAGAGATTGGCATAGATGTAGCTTTTGTAGCAGTTTTATCAGATCTGGACCACATTTCTTTGTTAAATTAAAATCAAACAACAGTGTAAGTATGTCTTGATAGGAAGGATATTTTTGCTTCACTTCCAAAATGTGGCATGTGTGGGCAATAGTTTGTTTTATGATGTGGCTTCGGTTTTGTGTTTTACACCATGACAGAAGTGCCCGTCTACTACTACGTAAACGGATCGACCTGTAATAAATGTGATTGACAGTAGTGCAATCACCTGCTGAATATGGATTTAAAAGGTTGTGCCTCTTCCCAAACACTTTCTAATGGCTGTTGCCCGGATGGACTTGAGAAATATATTGAATGGTCCATCTGGTGTGTCAGGTTAAAATACCAGTGTTTTGTTTTTTTGTTTTTTTAAGAAGTTTTGGGATATTGATTGGCTGATGCTCTAGTTTATAAGGTTCAAAGGTTGTGTCATGTCAGAGTCAGGTTACCACCATGCAACTATTGTGAGTAAGTGATTTTGTGGCTGAATGTGTGCCACAGCAGCTGGCCAGTTTTCTGGACTTAGTGTGTGGTGTTTAGTGCAATAGCTCTCTCCTGTCATACTTACAGTGCTGTGCTGATTAAGAGATGTGTTTTTGTGAGGTATTTATATTAAAAAAATGTCTCTAGAAGTCCTTGACTGTGTCAGCACCATGGTGAAATGGACAGCTTCATTGGTTTTAGTTGCTTATTATTAATGTTTGAGAATATTGATTGTAACAGTGATATCCAAGGCTCCGATAGCTTTCAGTGTGACCTTTGTACCTTGCATATATCACAGTGGAGGTAAAACACTCTACTGAGAAATCCAACTAATGGTTTGTTTTTTGCATATAGGCCTCGATGTGCAGCTAACTGTGAGTGTGTGTATGTGTGGCATGGGTACTTCCCAAGAAAGGTACCTTGGGGCCTCACCATTACTATCCTACACCACTGCCTCTAATGAAAACAAAATGTAATTAATCCCCCTCATGAATAAATACATCTGTGCATGTTCACTTACCAATAAAATAGGACAGTAAGATGGCAAGCAGGGCAGCAGCTGCGATGGCTGTCACTGCGGCACACTTCCAGCTGCAGTACTTGGACGGCTTCTTTAGTTTGAAGGCTGAACGAGAAAATGTGTTTCTGGGTAGCAGACGAGGGGGTGGAGAATATACCGTTCCTGAAGTCAGGGGGTATCCAGGGGAGGAGCTACTGAAGAGAGGGGTTGTCCCTGAAGATGTCTTGAACAAGAAGTGCCTGTGAAGAGAAAGAACAAAGAAAAGAGAAGGTCATTTAATAAGTATGAAAAGGTGACATAGGTGTTCTTAACAGGATAAGGGTAAAAAAAAAAAACACAGCGCAAACACAGCAATCTGCCACCCAATCCTGTCCAGATGACAGGGTCACATATGTGCAAGCTTCTGTCCAATCTCTCTTTTTGATGAATCTTTCCTGACATATGGGTTTGAACATCCTTGAACTAATTTAGTCTCCAATTCAGCTTGTTCCAGTCCAAGGTCTCTTTTTAACCTCCACCTGCTCTAATGCACCTCGTTTCTGCTCTGGATGGTTTCTGTGGATCGCTGTCGTCCTCTCTTTCCTGTCATCATTGCCCCAGTGGGGTCAGAGCTCAGAGAGAGGATAAAAAGGGATTTGAACCATCATACCTCCTCTTATATTACCCATTATCCTTTGATATCGCTGCACCTGCTCACCTTAGGCCTCTCTTTTGCTACACTTTTTCCCCATCTTATTTCTCTTATATTTACAGATGTTTTTTAATCTTACTGCTTCTCCATTCGTGTTTTCCTCCATCCCTTTCTGAAAGGAAGTGCTTCAAGTCTCTTTTTTAAACCAATTTGATCTGACCATGAAGGAATATCGATACTGTAAAAGGCTGCTCTTGAATAAAGTTTCCAAGGACAAGGCAAGAGGAACTTTTGTGAAATCTTTTGTGACACACTCCAAGCACACAAGGGGAGAAGAAATCTGCCCCCACACAGACTCCAGGTGGTACGACAGAAGAACGCCCTCAGGTGAGAGTGACAGATCAGAGAAGCGAGGTCACTTGATTGCCTCAAACATGACTGAGGAGGGGGACTTTTTGTATCCCTGTCTTTGTGGAACTTGTTTGTTTGTGAGTTTTTCAAGTGTGTGTATCGGTGTGCCTGCAACAGCTATCTTGCTCTGTCTGCTTTTATCCCTGTGAGTTTCTGACCTTGAGAGCATGGACATTATCTGTAAAGTGATAAAGAAAAAAAAATCAGTTAAATGTGTGCCCAGGGCTTTGATTCAGCGTAGATGTTGGTCATGTTTTGATGATAGATTCATGCTTAATACAAATTGGGTCTAACATGCCACCTTTTTTTCTTTTTCAAAAATGTGGGTTGGTTATGATAACAAACTCTATGACTGAAATCTTAAGAAATAGAAATAAATGGACAAGTACAAGGAAATTTGATGGTAAGCATGGTGTGTAATTAATCCAAACTCCTCAACCATGTTGATAGACGTTCAAGGAAATGTTTATTTGAAATTCACAGGTGTCAGTTTACATGTGTTTTATGGAAACACAATGGATCCACTGTAAAATTTTTATTACCTTAAAATTATGGCTAGTGCTTTTGTTAGTATGATGCTATTTTAATTATTTATATATCTATCTACATGGAAAACATTACCCCAAATTTGTAATGAAAAAGGAAAATGAGAGACAAATCTGCATAATATACAGAACTCATAATAAAAGTGTTTTTGCAATGGTTGTAATAGGACTAATCTAAGATCATCTTAAAAATTTCCTTTTACTGCTTACAAGAATACGAACAAGACCTTGCTTGTAACAGGTTGTATGCTTATAAGTCTTCTTACAACACACACACACACACACACACAAACACACAAGCACACACCCACACACACACGAAACAGTGGCTGTGACAGTTTTAAAGTAACTTTTTCTTCATCTGTTTTTCCAAAACATTATTCTTTAACAGCTCATTTCCTGGGCACTAAACCATCATCAACATGGACCACAGTATAGGCAGTGGAAATGTGAGTTTAGTAACCTCTATGAGGATTTTAACACTAATTTGTTGTTCACCATGTAGGTCTGCACGACACAACTGAGGTGCCTCCCCAGGATGATATGTGAGAGAACTACTCCATTTTAGGTTTTATTTTGTGAGAGTGGGAGGTGATGCTACCTTGCACCATCATCGTAACACAGTAAACCCTAAGAGTACAGTTAAGAAGTGCATGAGAAAACACGTCATTGGATCACAAACTTTGTGAGTATCACAACTCCAGCAATCCAGCACAGGTCTACATAAAGTCATGACTCAAACCCAAAGCCATTGTTCATTTTAAAGACTATGATCAAAATTACAACTTTAATCAAATTTTAATTTCCAATTTTCATTCCAAGTCCTAGATATGTCATTTTGATAGCAGAAACATTATCACAGTTTGGCTAATCCTGCAGTCATCTAGATGACACACAACTAATGCTAATATAAGCAACAACTTGAAGGAGAAGATTGTATTGCATTCTGACCCTGCGGCGAGGATATCTGATGACTGCATGCTGGTTATTTATATTAGCTAAAACATAGCTGTCAGTCAGTAGGTTTATGCATGCTTAAGTCATGCTGTGGCTTGACAAGCCAACTGTTAGCTAATACCTAGCTTACAGTCATGAGTTTATAAATGCATCACTGCCAAGCTGTGGCATTAGCTAGTATAGACGATTTCACTGAAGTATTGACCTTGTTCCAGCACGTGTGTCAAGGGAAATCTGTTACATTCAATCAATCAATCAATCAATCTGTATTTGTATAGTGCCAATTCATAACAAGTGTTATCTCAAGACACTTTACAATAGAGCATAAACTCTTCTTTTTATGAATACACATATAAGCATATATATATATATATATATATATATATATATATATATATATAATATAAAATACAGATATACATATATATGCATCCAACACCCAACATGAATCCATATAGCCAATCATGAATCCCTCCATCATGGCGGCAAGAAAAAAGCTTCTGTTAAGCAGCAGGAAATCTTGAATGTGAATCCCAGTCTCATGATGAACAGCAAATCCACACGATGCTGTGTTGGGTGTGTGGGCAAAGGAAGGGAGGTAAGCGGAGACAAGTGGACTGAAGTAAGAACTAACATTAGTGACAGATCAATGGACCAATCACAGACCTGTCTTCGTCAAATTTGTTTCTGCTGAAAACAAATTTATTAGAGGTTAGCCTCTTGAGATGCAACATCTCGTTTTAAGGAGGGTCCTCATGTCTGTATGATTGTGGTGATAATTTTATAGAAGTATAATCATTAATGGTCATACTGAAAATAAGAACTTATGGTAGTGACACACTCATGGGTGCCCAGACCACAAATGCATCCTGACCATATTTGTCTCTGTTAAGTATAAATGTATTAATGGTAGACCTCTTGAGATGTGACATACCAATTTTCAAGAGGGACCTCATGCCCATGTGGTGCTAAAGATAGTTAGTATAGATGTATCAACCATGGATAGAAAGATCATGCTAATGTCTACATTAACAGCTATACTGATTATGAACTGGAATGGGGCTAATGAAATGGCAAAATATGTGTTATGCCTGCATTATAGATTGCAGATTGTAGATTGCAATTGTACATTAACTGAGGCCTGTATGCCTCCACTACAGCAGGTGGTGCTTTGTGCTATTTTTCCCCAAGTTTTTTTAGCCCTCCCTTGACCTCGCAAACAAGTCAACAAGCACAATTAAACTATTAAACGGCACTTTGTTGCTGCACTTTGATCTCCTTTTCTGTTTGATGTGTTTTATATCTGTTGTTACACAGTGCTGTGTCTGCATGCATCCAGAAAATGTTGGTGTTTACAGGTGATGAGCTCAAAGTATAAAGATTTGGTTTGGGAGTACGGTTCCTCTCCGTATCAATTATTCAGCCAGCCTGTGCTGTGTTCTTTATTTCTCATCCTCTCATACCACTGATTGTTGGACTGGTATCCTGCTGGAATCTTCTCTTGTTTCCCCCTCCTCTTCTTTCCTACTCATTTTCCCTCTTTACCTGTCAGGTTTTCTGCATGACACCACAGAAAATAAGGGAGTGAGATGAATAAAATAACCTCTCTAGACATATAGAGGCTGAAAGAGTGCAAGGAGATGGCGTGTGGAGAAATATGAGGTTATTGTCTAAAAATACCAGCCTTTCAGTGTCACTATCATCAATTTTAATATGGGCGCATAAATCCCCACTCTCAAAACTGCAGGGATACACATGGCATGCACGTGCGTACACACTTCAAGGTCAACTGGCATGTGGTGCTGCTGCAGCTCATTTTCATGGCCATTTTCGCTCTTTGAGAGGGTAATTAAATATGATATCATTAATTTGTGTTTGACTTAGAGAAGAGGAGAATGCAACACAATGTATATGATTAAATGTGCTGGTATGTATTTGAACTTGCAAACCAAAGTCCTTTTACTCTCCAGCTTTGTTGTTGTGTGCTAAGGCTCCACTGTGAGCTTGATGTGGGATGGGAATCTGTCTATGGGCCATACTAATTACGAGTAGGAATGGAAAGTGTCTAATGTGCTCTGGGGAGGTAATTGACATTGATTTATGTTGTAGAGGACTATGGAGGGATTCTATCATAGCAGGCAGTCGGCAATCACAACTCCGTATCATCAGGCGTGGCTGTGTGTTGCTTCTATGTGTGTCTGTGTGCCAGTATTGGGGGCCTTTTTTTGACAGTGGTCCAGCATGGAAACGTCACACATAATTAGAGAGAGCTGACAGAGACCACCCAACCACCCCCTCATAGTCACCATCTTCTCCTGAGCTGCCAACAGCAGCAACACACCACCCCCTACTCGCCCACCACTACTACTCAAAACAGTGCTACCTTGTGTCATGAATCCTGTCTTACACACGCAACACACACACACACATACTCACACATACTCACACACTGACACACATTCCCACAGTCGAACGTCCAACCATGCAAAATGATGTAGGTTTTTCGTCATGAGCTTTGCCGACATGTGCCAGCTAAAGCTAGGAGATAGACCTAAATACCATGTTTTCTCTTCTTGGTAACAGTATCATAGTGCAGTGCTAAAAATTGACAGGGTTTATGAATTTTAATGCATTTTTAAAGCACTAAAAATACACTTCTTCTCCAAAAACAAGCATGTGATGTAATGCACTACTTACGTCCTTGCATAAAATCCCAGAAAGATGCCTCCATGAGTCCGTTTGGGATCTTTAATTAAGGATGTGATTTTGTTTTTCTTCAGAGTTGTGTTAAGCTGCTACAGAAAATGCATAACTTTCTGGTTTGGTCTGTTCACAATAAAAGCCCTTTACCTAAGAAATAATCACATGAATGTATTGTAAAAAAAACAACAGCAAAAAAACTTAACACATTTTAGATAGCAGAATTTTGGTGGCTACACTGTGGCTACAAATGTACAGAGCTGCACAATTTTCAGCCACTATGACCAAGATTAGAGCCTAAGCCTATGACTTTTAATCATCTTGTACTAAAAACAAGTATCACAATTGTTTAAAGAACCTTTTATGCAGGCTTTAAATTGCTGCAATTGAGATTCATATCAGTGCCACATCAATTGCATTGCCCTTTTCCAAAAAATAGCCTGTGTCAAAAGCCCAATTCAAGCTGCCATTTTAAGCTATTATATTTACACGCATGTGATGATTCACCTCCCACGTAAACTTCCCACAGATGGAATGGGGGCAACTTGAAGTAGTATCAGAGGTGTAATAATGGTGAGGAAGGATGTTGAAGGATTTCATGGGGAGACAGTAGCACTGTGAGTCTCTGCCTTTGTGTGTATTTCAAGTCTTACTCATTCAAAGCCACTGTGTATTGCACTGTGAGTTGATAGAATTCAAACAGAAAATCTTACCGGAATCAATGTGGATGTTCTGAACTTTTATGAAAATCGTGCTTCATTATTATCTTTTTTTGTAAAAATGTGAAAAGTACTATTACCTAACTGTTGTTTGGAGTGTGGACTGTATCCAATTTCATTTCAGTAAGCTTATAATGAAGTCAGATCTTCAGACTGCCAGCGTAAGTCTCATGTGCTGAGAACTTCAAGATTAGAAGGCTATTAGAAGCACCTTTTTTTAAATGCAAATTGTATGCATCTTCTAGTCAAAGTATACATGAAATGGAAGTTAAAGACACATTTACCTTTTTTTAGCAGACTTGCATGAGGGCATTTGTTTAATAAGTCACAGACACGATAAACACAGTAATGTAATACCTCCTGTTTTGATTTTCAAAGTGAAAACAAAGTTTGCCTTTTCTATGGAGAAACTCACCAAGATGATTCATATGTCACTGTGAGCGCATAATTTTTACCCCATCTTATGTATAATCACTGACATTTGAGGCCAATAAGATGACAATTTATATACCTCATGGCTTTTATTTAGCCAAATTTATGAACAGAGACAGGGCTGTGCCAGCAGGGTGAAGCAGCCACAATGTGGCAAACATGGGTCTGGTCTCAAAGCCATGGTGTCATGAGTCAGAGCTGACATGTGCATCACGCATGTGTGGTGCACATGTCTGCTTTGGCTGACAATGCTGTTGGTCTGAACTACTAGGCAGACTACCAGATAGATAATTTGATATTACTACTGTGGACATCAAACTTGCAGAATGGAGAACAGGTTTGTTTCATTGCTTTGAAGTCAAAGAGAAAAAGGGAAAACAAGAGATAGAGGAAAATATCCAGAAGATGGACCTTAAACTTTGCTTTCTGTATCCAAAATCCCTCCTATACAGGGATATACATACTGTATATATAGTTAGGACAACAGTGATGTTGGTTTAGTCTTCTGTAAGCAAAGCAACAAAATGTGTGTACATGCCAGTAAGCGTGCAATGAAGTCATGCAACAATCCACTTTGCGGCAGGAAAAATAATGGTGACAGTGTTGATACCAGTTTATCACTCAGCACTAGCAGCAACATTTCCATTTGCATCTTTAAGATATAAGGGAGGGAATGGAGGACACAGAGGAAGGCAGTAGATTAGTCAACACACAGATAGAGGAACAGAGGATGTGTTTTCACTTCATTCCAACCATGTTCCCCATTGAGAGAAAGGAGGACCTGGACAATTAACCACAGAACAGAGAGCATGCTGGGTAATTAGCAAGAAGTCAAAGCTCGCATTCCCCTTGAGCAGACTGACACGCACGCTCTCCCACACACACACCAGCCAATTTTATAAGCTCTCACAAACATGTGGTTGCTGAGGATAGCACTCTGAGAATCATCATCAGAGGTAGTGAACAATTAACGGAGGTTGACTCGGCAGGAGGGCGACTGCAAAACGGTCAGATCTGAGAATGAAACAAAAGGCTTAGGGAGAGGGGAATGCTCCAGGATGCCATCGTGAGGATTGTTCCCTGCTACAATAGTAGGAAACAATAACCGGCAGATGGATGCAATATAATGGGCATTCATTCCCTGAGTGTTGCTTTGAAGAGGGACATGGAAAATTCTGAGTGATATGCACAAAAGGCAGAAATAAACAAGGTCTCCTTCAAATCCAGAAATGTGTTAGAAGTATTAAAATGTTTTGTTTTATGAAATGATAGTTTTATCATGCAGGTGATTCACATGTGGATCCCTTAAAACATCAGCAGATGAATAAGGTGTTGAGGAGAAAAAGTACCTCTGATTTAATGCTTTTGAATAGCCAGCATTAAAGAAATGTGTTGCTTTTTCATGAAGCATAGTATCAGACTTTTAGGCCTCAGGGAAAATAAGCAGCAGTGACACATCACACACCAAAGGACTCATATTTAATGAGTCACTCAGTTGTTTAAACCATCATCAAGTAGATGAAATGTGTCAGGATCTGATCTAATCTGATCAAAGTCAGCAAGTGATTGATCGATTGATCACCTTGTATGCTTCCAACAAATTCATTAGAGCGGCATGTTGCACTGTCAGCTGAAGTTAGTTTCATAATCAGCAGTTGGATATGTTTAATTCAATAGCATATCCAGCTGGACTTCTCATAAATTGTTGTAATTTGACAGAGCATGTGATAGGGGAAACCCATGTTTCTTTGTTATGTTTTATGGATTTGACACTTTGCACTTTTGCACTTCGACTCTTCTGAAAACCAGCCAAGATTGCCTGGAGGGTTTCAGAGTGTGTGTGTTTTTGCTACACTAGCTTAGTGGTATCCCAAAACTGATTGCTGAAACAATGAAAAATGACACACCAAGACTACACTGACATCATTTGGGGTTTTCAATTTTTTTCCTCCATACAATAGGCTAAGCTGATGTGAGAATACAATAATCGGCAGGTTAGACAGGTTTTAATTCACTTATTGACATTCAGTTCTAACAATGCTAGAAAACATGGTTTTAACATTAGACAAAGGTAAAAACATACCAGGGGCTTCGTGTTTAAGAACCCTGATTGCACAACACTGTCACCATTATTTTTCCTTCTTGCTGTTTTTAAAAAGAGGCTCAAGACTCACCTTTTTAATCAGGCTTTTAATTGATTTTTTAATTATTCTTAATTTCTTTTACACTCTTACACTTCTTTATGTTTTATCTTTACGTTATAATTTTACTGTTTTAGTCCCTCAGCTCTTAGCTCTTATACCTCTTACCCTATTTTACTGTTTTAGTCTATCAAGTTTTTTGCTTCCACACGTTTTACCTCATTTTACTGTTTTAGTCCCTTAGTCTTTTAGCTCCAGTGTTTCTTCATGGGGGCCCGCCAGGCTGGGGGTTGTCTCTAGTCTACAGCTGGGGGTGCTGTCCCGTGGACGGCTCTGGCCCGGGTGGCTAGTGGGCTCAGTGCCTTGGTGTGGGGCCTCATATCCCCCCGGGTTGGGGTGGTCTCTGTGGTGGCGCTCCCTGTGGTCATCGACTGTGACTTCCCTCAGCCTGGTTGACCCCCAAAGGTGGTTTCTTCCTTGCCTCAGGTCTCGGTGCCCAGCCATGTCTCTTTAGTGACAGCTTGTGTGTGTGTGTGTGTATGTGTGTGTGTATCTGTGCGTAAGTGTGAGTGTGCATGTGAATGTATTTATTTATGTATGCATCTATGTGGGGGTGGGAGGGTCTGGTTTTTCTGTTTCGCTTTGTTGTTTTTTATTGTCTGCAAGGCACTTTGTGCTGCCCAGTGTATGAAAAGTGCCATAGAAATAAAGATTGATTGATTGATTGATTGATTGATGACACTGACTACTTGCAGGCTCATGACTATTATGGCATCAGTCAATAAAATTTGTCTGTGAGAGTGTCACTGTTGTCATAGGGCAGCAATGCATTGTTTTTTAGCACTAATTACACTCACAGTGTGTTTAAAACAACAACAAATAATGAAATTAGTCCACCCAATTCAAATGTCAAATTAGGTACTTCACCTTCAGGCATTGCAAGTTCTCTCTCTTTTTTTAAACAGCTCACTCTGCTAAGAGTCACTAAAAACAAGGTTTTACACTGTAAAATGGATGCTAGCAAACTCATCCATTGCTTCTGTCAAATGCTGCATCAGATGTTGCAATGACAAATGTCATGTGCTTAACTTCAAAACATTATAATCTGGCATCTTATACCAACATTTTCAGCCTTTTAGTGCATCCCACTGCGCCATAGGAGACAACCATGATTCACATTATCCCTGGAACAAAAATGTATCTTGCACTGGTACACAGTAAGTAACACAACCCTTATTCCATCCATCTGGGACAGGACAGATGTGGCGTCAAATGCAAAAGGTTGGTAGTCGTATAAGTGAGCATCAAACAGGAATTATACATCAAAATTACTTTCAGTTGATATGATTTATACTTTAAACATGAATAAGCCACAGATAGTGAATAAAATAGTACTTAAACATTTTAACTATCTAAAAAGGCCATCGAGGAGGACGCCTAGCCCCAACAGCAGGTGCCAAGCCCTTTAACAAAAACCCAAATTTCTCCATACCAAGAGTATTATCCCCACTGATGTTTTTAGTTTATTTTTTGGAGCTTTTTTTGGCTTTATTACATAGCTGAGAGGTAATGGATATATCCAGAAAGCAAGTGAGGAGACAGGAGAGGACATGTGGCAAAGGGTCCAGGATTGGATTTTAATCTACCATGGATTACTTAACAAGGAATACTCTGTGTTGCAAATGGTGTCACCCAAAAGGCTTTCAAAAAATAAATCAATGGATTACAGTGTAGTATTATGGCATGCAATACCAAAAATGTGGTTTGTGGCAAATTAACATATTTGGAACATAAGTGAGCATATGTTTTACACTTATAATTTTTTCTCATAATTACACCGGGCCAAGAGGTGTGGTATAAAGTTCACATATAATGAGTTTGATTAACAATGCCCTGTTAAGGTACTGTTTAGTTATAATGTATTTGTATGGTGATTTTTTTCATGTCCTATAATTCTAAGGCTTTTGTAACTGAAAAGATATCCTACAAAATATTTTGTCGATTTGGAGCCTCATAGTGGTGTGCTAGGGGCCTCAGAAAAGCAAGGGGAAACATTCAAAGATTTCTCATAGAAAGATTCAGCTGGAATGATGACTGACTTTCAACTTGCAGCAAATTTGAAATGTTAACTATTGAGCCACCGTGCCATAAAATGTTTAAACTTTTTTTTTTTTTTACTTTAACTCATTTTCTATTTTTAGAGGCATCTAGGATCTACCTGACAACATAATAAATATATCCTGCATGTGCAATTTTCTTTGTAATACATTAAAATGATGAATTAAAAAGAGCAGGCCCTATTTTGCTATTTTTAACTTCATATGCATTGTTCCATCTATGTGACACAGTACATCTATACACAAACACAAAGTCTGTCATAGTCAGACTTCCTCTCCTCTCCTTGAGTACAGCAACAGTAGCTGCCTGAAACATCTCATTCCCCCGGCCCCTGTATAGACCTTCCAGTGTGTAAAACTACGAATGTGACATCCTCCCATTGCTTTATCAGCATGGATTGCAGACACTATGCAAAGCTGTGAAAATATGCAGGCGGTGAAATAACCCATCACCAGAGAGCAGATAGGTTGACTAATTAGAGTGGACTGGGCCTTCACAAGGAAGGGGGCCTAAAATGATAGGAGTTCCAATAGAGTCACTAAAGCCAGGGTCAGACTACTTAATTTATGTACCTTAACAGTCTGAACTGACAGTCATAGGGTTTCTGGACCTGTAGGCCACAAAAATTTTACTTTGGATACTTTGGAGTCAACAGGTCTGACCTGAAAACGGTAGAATCTGCTATGATAACTGGAGGACTGGAGCAACCTACGTTACCCGTGGATTTACATGAAAACATTGTGAGCTCATGTCGTGAAACTGGATGAAATAATAGTGTGACAAAGAAAACCACCTCAGGGTGTTACAGGATGTTCAGGATCAGACGATACTATTAGCTTTTATACTTTGATTTGCAGGGAGCAGATCTTATCATACATAGCCTCCTTCCTTTAATGGACATTTATACTTGTATGGACCAGAATTATTGCTTTACAAACTCTAGGGGAAAACAGAGAAGCCGCATGAAAGTTCATCTTCAAAAGAAGTATTCGTTTTTTTTCTGTTTATTTTGTAGAGACAGAAGCTACAGTTTTAATGATAAGTGAACTTCATAGCACATGTTATGTTTGTTGTTGTGGGTAAACTGAGCTAGAAAAACTTATTTGTCAAAATTACTGTGCTTTATCAACAGGTTAATCTTAAAACATTTGTACATGAGGCAAATCTTTATTTGGGATGAAGTATTATATGTGTATTTGGCAAAACTGGGGTAAGACCCTATATTTGATCTTTATGCTGCTGGCAACAGAACATGTAGGCTGTGTCGTGTCTCAAAATAAGGCCTAATCATATAGTGCCTTGGTAGTGGAACATTAAGTGGATGTTAACAAACTGTTTGTTGCATGTGATGACCCCCTGCTGTTTTTGTTGCTTGTTTTCTCCCACAATTGTTTTCATTACGTAGAGAATTTGGCGCTTTTTTACAACAATACATAGCATTAGCATCTGTCCCGAGATTTCTGAACAGAGAGAGAACTGAGCTGTGATACTGTGGCACAGGTTAAGGTTCGTGCCATGTACCTCACACAACCACACTTCAGAAAACCCAAACTATCCGTTTAAGACAAAAAATGGGCTCTTTAAACTCTACATAAAATGTCATCAACATCAACTGACTGGACATTTAAATGACAGCCTTATTTGTTAAAGTGGTCCCACATGATGGTATTATGTTTATAATTTATTGTGCATGATAGACTTTATTATGAACATCAAACCCTTATATAAACTTTACTGTTCTAACATGTCAGAAGCAGTTGCTGTACTCAGCATGATGGTTTTCTGTATTCAACTCCTTTATCTTCTTTGCCAACTGTTAGCCTCCACAGGTAGCACCTCTGAATCTGTCCCAACTGTAATGTATTTGTGTGTAACCAAAACCCCCCATCCCACCCCCAACTCCCCCAACACTACACCCTCTGCTGCTCCGTCCAGATAAATTGAGATGCTGCAACTCTCTCAGTGATCTTATTTCTCCCCTAGAGCTGTGGCCAACAGCCGAGCGAGCAGGGGGTGCAGAGGTATGTCCTGAGATCAGAGAGTGAGATTGAAACTGGCATCAACTAGCCAAAAGGCTCCAAGGGACTGACTGGGAATCAGGTGATTTCTTGCAAAATGCTTCATGTACACATGTGTGCATGCGCATACACAGGGAGAAATGCTTTTTATCTGTCTGGCTCCTGCTCATGCACAAATTCACATGCGCACACACACACATACGCACAATGGCAGCAGCCATCTATAGTCATTTATCTCACACCAGTAAATGTATCTATGTTCTACAGGCTCCAATCTCCCTACTCTGCCTTTCTATCTTCTCTCACACACACTCCTCAAAACAATCTCCTTCAATCACCTCCTCTCTCTGTTTCTCCACCCCTCTCTCCCTCTTTATCTCTCCCTTCTCTACCGTAAACCATTCCTTTCCATTTCGCACCCTCTCTCTCTTGCTCACCCAACTTATATTTCTCGGCTTTATCACCGCTCCTCCCCTCGTCTGTTTCTATCTCTCTCTCTCTGTGCCAGTCATCCAAGCCCTGGGGTACTCTTAGGTGATCAATCTTCATCCTCTCAGCACTGTCACACTATCAGGTCAAGATGAAGAACACAGACACACAGACACACACACACACACACACACACACACACACACACACACACACACACACACACACACACCACAATAGAGGGCATACACAGACACAAACATGCACATACACACATGGGCACACACTTTACCATAATGAGTGGAACACAAATGCCAAGATTTACATATGATAATGGCTGGGAACAGCCTCAGCAAAGAAAAAACACACATGCTCAGATGCAAACATAGAAAAAAAGATGCATACAATAGCACACACCCTCCCTCACATGTGCCTGTGTGCTCATCATCTCCTAGCTGCCGGTTATAATAAGATGGAGGACGGGCCTTGCCAGTGAAGGGATGGTGTGGCTCTCTGGCTCGGCCTGGCTGGCTCTGACCCAGTCAGCAGCTCCAGCAGCTCCAGCCAGCCCACCCAGCCTCCACCATCACCAGGTCTGGAGAGGAGGAGTCCCAATCTGGACTGGAGGGTGGAGCTGGAAACTCTATTTCGCTTCTCTGGGCTCCATTCACTGCGACAGGCTCTGAGCCATGCCCATCCCCACCACCTGAACATGACCAAATACTGGCAGTGGGAGGGCTCATCAGCGTGTGTGAGCGTGCGTGTGGCCTTGTTTAAATCTGTCTGAAACTAAACACTTCCTGTGATTAAGAGAGCTTATTGCTTTATTACAACTGAAACATCAAATATCTCCAATCACTTTTAATACGAGATAAGACATTTGTTTTTCCCTGAAACTTTATTCTGGCATATGCATCACCATGGCAACGCAGGTCTAGATAAACATTTGCAACAGGAAACAGATTCTATTTAAAGGCAGATGTATTCTTGTGCAACATCATGCTGCTCCTTCTTTCCCATCATGCATACCAGCACGAAGCATCAGCACAGGTTGAGGACAGACCTGAGATCAGTGGGGCTGAATTAAACATGGCCGGGCCTCATAAATACTGCAAGGGGCCGGCACTCTGGGGAGCATATACAGGACCATCAGAGCTGGAAGGCCCTGTGCCCAGCAGGAGAAACACAACTACAGCCCGCAGAGTAAATGTTCAGAGAGCAAACGTGTGCATGCTAGCAGGCATGTAGGCAGTGTCCCTCTCACTCCATGCCTCATGAATAGTAATACCCTGCATGAATGCTCTGTTTGCCTGGTAAGTGTTCTTTGTGTACTGGCAAAAGCACATGTGTAGGGTGTGTGAAATGATTTGTATTTCCTGCTCCCTGGTTCAAGTTGCATGCATAACAGCTTTGACACTTGGAGGGTTTTTGTATATATTGCACTTGGAAATGAGGCAGGGGATGCATTATTGCATGGCAGAACAGAATCAAAAGACAGGAGTATTTTTCACTTAGATGAGGAGTTTAAATAATGCCTCAGAACGATCGAGTGGAGATGCTTGGTGACACTTTGCAAAGAATACTCTGTGGTATTGCTGAATGAACTTAAGTATTAGAGTAGCATTCAAAAAGATTGGTAAATAATAATGAAGCTGAGCTAATGTGCTAGAGTATTAGTCTCCACAGAACAAATGTTGAGCTGTTCAAAGTTTGTGCTCTGAAATGTACTGATCCATGACCTTCATGCTTTTTTGCAATGCCAGGTAACAGCATTTGGGCAAATTATAAGTGAGAACAACATACATGTGTGTGACTTGGATGCCAAAAAAAGACTGGATTACAGATTTGATACACAAAGGATCAGTTTAATGTGATGGTACCTATTTTTGTGACCACAAGTACTGCAGACACCTCAAGTAAAAATGCATAGAAGTTATATTTGAGAAGTCATGTTATGCTTATTGAGCTTTAAACCCCCATTTACCATTATATATACGTCTCTATCATGTAATATAGATATGTAAATTGGCAATCAGCATAGCACTCCCTTTCCTCCCGTGAACAGCGCCAGTAGCTGTCTGAAACAACAGATTCCCCTTGCACCCGAAATATACCTACAATGTGACATCCTACCACTATGTTGCCAGCAGTTTAAGCATTGGCTTGGGGTAGGAAGGCCGGTGCAGAGCAAAGACTGAAGAAAGAATGCAGAGCCATTGAAAACATTGCAATAAACCGCTCCAAACTGACCCAATTATCCCTGAAGTAAACCAAAAAACAAAACAGAGCAGACTGGGTCCACAAGGGGATGGGGTCCTTGAAGTGATTTCAAAGGTACCAGTGGAACTTCTTTAATTTCAGCTGACAACATAAACTACCTATAAGCCTTACTTGGATGAAGAGATGATGTAAAACAAAGCAGTCGCGCACAGGCAAGAAACAGAACCAAAAATGTGAAAATTTAAGTGCACAATAATAAAACACAGGTTGCACAGATTCAAGGCTGCAAAATAGTTTACCCACTGATAGACATAAGACAATAGAACTGGATGTTTTTTTTTTGTTTAAAGTACAGCTTTGTGTTAATATTCACATGCTACCTCTCCTTGTCTAAATGAATCTTTCTGTCTCCCCCGTGTGTTTTTACAATAATGATCATGTAGGCTATGTGTCACTCTGCATATTAGAGAGTTGAGATCTAGTCACAAATGGTCACTGGAGGCAAATTTGGAGACAGGTGTGAATTATCATACTTACAGCTGTCAGCTTATGATCAGATCACCCCAACAGTATGTAATTACCAGGCATGAACAAGGTAACACTTGTCACCAGGCAAGGGAGACGATGGCCTTAGGGCCAAGAGTCATTAGGGGGCCCATAACTTAATAACATAGTAATGCATGGCTGTGGGCCAGCTGCTGGATTAATTTACCTTATCATGCTGCGATTAGCTCTGGTTGCCATTGATGCTGCTATTGATCCTGGTCAATGTAAACTAATTCTGAGTAATCTTGGTCACTATATGATAAAGCCTCTGCATTTAAATCCCTTTTATTTTCTTGGTCACTTTGTGTGCTGCTTTATAACTTGCTCTTACTGTGATCAATAAATCCTGGCAATTTCTTCGTAGCTTTGTCTCTGACACTTAGTAACGTTGTTCATCATTTCATTTGAACTTAGGCTCTTTCCTTTATCGGCATTATAAGGCCTCTGGCTCTATAAAGGATGTATATAAAATATGAGTTGAGTTATCAACTATGCTGTTTCTGCTGAGTCATTACCTGTTGAGTGTCTTAATGCATTTTTTTGTGGGGGTGGTGGTGGTGGTGGTGTTGTTGGCTACATCTGTTCAGCTATCTTCTTATTTGTATGAATTATCAATGAACTTGCATGCTGTCCCTTAACAAAAATGATAAACCCTGTCATTTTTGTTATCTGATTAGTTGGTTTATTGTCACAGTTGGGTAGAAACCCAATTTTACTAGATTAATTTTGGTTTTGAGAAAGCCTAACAACAAAAAGTTTACTTTTCATGTCATGTTGCATTGAAATGGATTGAGTCATGGTTAGTTAGCCATGTAGAAAATACCCCTGTTGTTACTTATTCATCTGTTTGGTAATTTGATATCGGACTTCTTAACATTGCCCATATACAGAATGGTGTCCCTTTGTAAAGGGGATGCCAGCATTAGTGTTATGCCATCATGAGTTTTCACAGCTTTCCAGTTAAAGTAGCAGTAGTAGGTAACTCCAATATGGCCCCTCCTTCACTTGACTTCCATTTTACAGCTTTCAAACTTTGTCTTGTTTCAACACAAAAAGTCATTATAACCATCAAAGCAAATTTAAAGACAACTCAGCAGATTGCATCCCTTCTGTTGAACTGAGATCCCAAACATTCCTGCACATTTTCTGTTCCTTTTCTTTGTGAATAGTTTTGCACGAAGGCTACATCATCTGCAGCACATACTTTCTCTCAGAGCCTTTCTGTCTGACACCATCACTCTGCTCACAGGAATGTTGTTGAAGCAGCATTGCTCTGACCTTTCATTCCTCACTATTGATTACCCAAAGCTTATTCTGCTGCTGTGCTAACTGCAAGTAGCCCTGGGTATTAGCGTCAAGTAAACAACTGCAAAAAGACAGAAAAATAGAAAAAGGAACATATTTCCTCTGACCTGGTCTCCAGTGGGACGTTACTGTTGAGCACCCAGCTGTCTTGTAGCTGCACTGACTCTGGGGTGGTCGGCCCATCTCCAGTGCCTGGAGCTGGGGCATGGATGGGGTTGCGGCCCCCTCTCAGGGTGTTTCTGTTCAGGCTGTTTGCTGACTGGTGGGATAAGGTGTGGTGGTTGTGCGGAGGGGGCAGCGGAGGCCGTAGTGTGGTTTGACTGTGGTGGTTTGCAGCCCCTGGAAAAGAAGGAGAGTAGAGAGAAAAATTAGTGCATATTTAAAAAAAAAAAAAAAAAAAAAGGCATCAAAAGGACATTTTAGCATTGGATAAGCAGATTCAAAACATAAATGTCAGAAATCCAAATGCATGACAAAATTTGATCCTTGATATCTATTTTTCTTAGGATGCCAAGGAATAGAACATTTGTTAAACTTTAAATTTGGTTTTCCGTAAAGACATTTACAGTAATTGCATTGGTAAATCTTCAAGCTGGTTGAAAAAGCAGAAAAAGTAAAAAAGCAGTACCTAATAGACAAGGTATAGATCAACCCAACAAGCCAAAAATAAGTAAATCAATAAATGAAATCAATTGCATTGGATCAAAAATCAAAATAAAGATAAAACTAACAATGATAATAATATGAATTTCCAAAAAATTTAAAAATAAAATACATGGTCTTATCCTGGGCACAGTTCAAGCAGATCAAGAGTTGTGATTCTTAAAAAACATGAATTGCCTTATGCCCTGCATCAGATTTCTGCACCAGCAGTGGAGAGACAAAACAATCACATTTTTTGGGGGGTGTTTTTTTGGTCACAGATTAACTATAAAAGAAAAAAATAATTTTCTTCATTCTATTTTGTGCTGCCTGTGTGTACCCAGAAATTTTGTGAGGTTAAGGCAATAGACACTTGCCATTTGTCTGTACAATTGTGTTTGCGCCTGCCAGTTTTAAGAGTGGTTTTATACATAAATTTAAATGCCAATTTGCAATATGTGTTACTGGACAATCCCAGCATGGGGTCCGCCAGTAGTGTTGTAGTAAACTACAAACAAGGCACCAAATCAGCTTATCCTGGGACTAATAGTTTCTCCAACATTTGCATGCATCACTGAAACTGTATCCGTCTTATACTTTGATGTGCAATCATGTTGACTGGTGGCATGGTTATGATGTCATGGTTAAAACACCTCCCAAATACTTTATTGTGGGTTTTTTTAACATTACACTAAAATGTAAACAACAGAAATACATATGCATCTCAGAAAATCCAGCTAGAGAAATGAAGCTGGTACAAACACAGTTCCAGAGAAATTCAAATAAAAGACACCAAGTTACACAGTCACTGGTTTGACCAGTGTATCAAACTTTTTTCCCCCAAATCTTCCTGACTTCTAAAAACGAATTTATGTCATCAGCTAGATTAACATGCATGTTTGCATGTTTTCAGTCTTGATAACATTTAGTTTAAACGTAGAGAATTGCAGACTTCATTTGTCATCTTAACTTTGTCATTTTTGAGGGACGTGCTGATGTTCAGCTAATGTGCTAAACCAACATTAAGGACGTGTCAGCATCTACATCCAAGCAGCTAACAGCACGTATCTCCAGCCTAAGGTGAATATTTCCCAGGTGGTCAATCTTTCAGGCAAAACAGATCCATGAATTTTGCTTAACATATTTTCACAGTCCTCTACATGTCGTCATTTTTTTCTGTAGCCTCTCCTTCACCGTGTTCCTCCTCCACTTCCACCCTTTCTTTCTTGTTTTCTCACAAGAAAGTAGGAGAAAGACAGAGAAAAAGTGTGTTTTTGTGTGAGAAAGTGAATGTGTGTGTGTTTGAGCTGTATTAGAGCACTCAGCACAGCGTGTGCCCTCATCTCTTGCTCTCAGACTTGGGGGAACATGTCAGCTAGAATCCAATACCAGCCCTTCCAACACTGAGCTAATGGACTGTTGAGTGAGAGAGCTGAAAAACAAACCCGGATGACTCAGACAAGAGCACCCATTCACACATCACCTTTCTATCTACGTCTCCTTCTCTCTCCACACCTCTCTCTCTCCGTGAGTCAGTGGGGGGTATGAGCCAGTCTAGAGCGTTTGTATGTCTGTGTGTGTCTGTGTGTGGTTTCATACAGAAAAAAAAATCAATAAACCAAATACTAAACATAATAGGAAAGCTTGACACAGTTGCATCACTTCTTCTGCATTAGCATATTTTATGTGCAGACAAATCACTTTATGTCACAACAACACCAGCCAAATCCTCATCCTAATGCTCTCAGAAAAAGAAAAAAAATCTGGAATTATTGAGAAAAGCATGAGGCCATGATGTAATATATGGCCTTTGAATTCTGGCTTAACAACACACTTTCCCTTTTCTTTTATCAGGGCTACTCGGCTCTCTTTCATCGTCACTGTGCATATCCCAGCTCAGAAAGAATTACAGTGATTGTGTTTGCAGTGATCAAAGGATGCAGTCAGAGTACATATGCACACATACATTTCAGGTGAAATCATAAAATGGAACTGCTTTGTCAAGCTGAATAATCAAGCTTGTCCTCTTTCATTCACCATCTTCTTTTGAATTAGAGATAAAAAAAAGGCAATGCGCAAGCAGAGGATTGACTCGTGGATGTGTCATACTCCACCTGCTTTTGCCTTGATATTTGTCATTCATATAGTCATAAGGGGCATAAATTGATGGTGATGCAGGTTTGCAAAGCAACAACATGCGACAGGTAAATCTAGGGTCAAAGTGTTCATCTAGATATAGCATACTTCAGCCAGAGTCTGGACCCAGTTGTTGTTTGATCTGTGGTCAGGTTTATTTTGATGAGCTCTTTTATAAGAACAGTGCGGCCTCTGGTGCTTGTTCCAGTAGTCTATTTTAAATGGTACAGCTTCTTTATCATTAATGGTAGGTGTCTCAGTTGCTGTTTCAGCTGTTTCAGAGATGGACTCTAATGTTATAAGTTCCTATTAGGCAGATTTCAGTGCCATTACAATAATTAAAAATCACTATGATACAGAATGTGATCGCTGTCAAGCACAAACTTCACATCTCCATTTTGCTATGATTTTCTGTCTTTTTAAAAAAACAGTGCTATTGGTAACCTTCCATGTTGGTGAGTGGGTTTAATAAACTTTCATCCAGATAAAAGAAATATACCAGCTGATGAATCAGGAAATGAAGGAACTAAGATCCACTAAAGTCCTCAGACAAAGATGTTTATGAGTGACCGACACAGGGGAAGGCGTAATCTTTTCACATAATAAGTTCAGATTTGAAGGCCAGGGGCCTCATTTATAAAGCTAGCTTACGCACAAAACGGGGCTTGAAAGTGGTGTAAGTCACTTCCTACGCAAAGGTTGTGATTTATAAAAATAAACTTGGAGGGAAAATGTGCGCACCAGTTCGTCAACTTTGATGCTGGCGTACGAATATTTTGGAGATGTGGGAAACTGGCGGCATGGATGGTGAGGGGGTAAAGTGAAGCCAGATTCATCTCATACATGTAATGTCACCACATATCAGTCTTATAGACCCGCGTCATCATAAACACCTGAGTCTGCAGTGTTATAGACGTGTTCACTTACTACTGTATGCAATGTTCATATATCATACTTCATCTTCAAATGATATAGAGCGGTGGATAGCACTGATTGATTAGTATTAGCTGTGACAAGGTGTGTAACAATCAGTCTAATTGCTGAGTAAGTATATAAATAGTGCAGTGACACTCGTACATAATGCTGCACAATGGATGCACTGGCACTGCTGGAAGATCACACAGACTGTGGATCAGGATGGAGAGAGTTTTTAGAGACCATCGAGATTTCCTGGCCCATGTTAAACGAAAGCACCCGCCGGAACCGCACCATCCCGGTGCGTATAGGTGCTGACAAACTCTGAGGGGTTTCTGGCAACCGGCTTCTTCCAGCGGGAATAAGCTGACAGGTATGTGTTTGATATGATTAACAATATATAATTTTACATTTTCTGTCTAAAGCCTCTTTTGGGTATGACATAATACAGTTAAATTCTGTTCTTAGGTCTGGGATATCGCAGTCATCCCTCAGCACAATAATGCCAGCCGTTTTGGATGGCATTATGAACATGACCAGTCGATACATCAGGGTTTGTCACACTGTGGGTGAACAGGCAACATTAATTAAAAGGCTCTGCAGCAATTTCCAGTTTCCAAATTTAGTTGGCGCAAATGACAGTCTGCACTCACGTTACTATAAGAGCCCCATGCACATAACTCATGAGCAATACAACTCGCAATGGTTGGTCCCAAAATACACGAAAGCTCAAGGTCTTTTTGGTGAAAAAGGACCCATTTTCATTTGTATCCATTACTTTAACTGCAAATTATTGACCACCAAAGACTCTCTGACGTGCACAGACATGACAACACAGGTTGGTTGTCACAGTGTATAAGATTGGTTGTCTCAACAGTTTACAATGGGGCTTAAAATTAAAAAATAAATAAAAAGACACATGTACCTTCTTTAAATTTTGAGCTTTAGACATAAAATAAGTATTAAAATCTTAACATCATCATTGAACATCCCTTTTGGCTATTTGTTTGACCTGTCCTCTAGTGTTTTATATGAGTAGGCTGTATGTACCAACTGGCCCCAGAGCACTGTTGCAACAGACCCCACCTGACCCCATTTAAAAAGTGTGCTTCCATATAGATTTGGCCTGCAAACTAAAACACACATTGTAGATGTTCAAGTGTGAAATAACATATCACATGGAAACTACAAACACAAAAATGACGTCTAGATAAAAAGTTACTCTGCCAAATAAAAATCATAACTGTCCTTCAAGTTTTATGTTTGATCCGCAAGGGTAAAAAACAGGGTTTGACACACAATATTTTTCATGACGCACTCTTACAAAGTTAAAATTCAGAGAAAAATGTCAAAATTCAAGTTGAACTTTGAAACCAAGAAATGAGTCAAAATAGATTGAAGTCAAACTGCTGAGAGTTATTTTGAACAATTTCCAGGAGGACCTTTCTCTCAACAGCTTGACTTTTACTCTCAAAGCGCTCAATAATAAAGATCCTCCTCTACCCTAAATGTTATTTTCCTGCATTGCCATAATGCTGTTTTGTGAGTCCTAGACTTTGGTTTGAAGCCAGACATGATTACATTTTAATTGAGGACCCTTGTATGTGCTAGTGGTCCTTCTTTCTCCACTTTTGCATCCTATACATGGATGTAAGGACCATACAGGGTGCAGTGAGTTCCCATGCATCTCCAGCTGTAATGGTGACCAGTTTGTAAGGTGACCTGATTCATTCATGCTGCCACTGGGACGCAGGTGTCACCCACATGGCCCCGCAGAACAGATGCTCATGAAAGGGGAGAAGAGGGTGAGAGATGAGAGGAAGATGGAGCAGACTGACCTCTTTGACACGGGACAGACACAAAACATCTGTCTGCTGATGCAAAGATGCTCCAGGGAGAGACAGACACACAAACATGCATGCACACACTCCATATGCAAACAAACATGCAGACTGTAAATTGATATTTGAGCATGCATAAGTGTTGTTCTGTCCTCCCCTTCCTCCTATGGCCTTATTCCTTCATTAAGACGTATCTCATTTTCTTTCATGTTGCTATTATTTGCATGTTGTTTTTGTCCTTGCTCTGATATCCAGAACTTTGATTAAACTAGTGTATTTAAGGCATTTTATAAATAAATGTGAACTGTTCCCCTTTTTCTATAATATGAAATGTAAATGTGACACAGCTTCTTCATCAGACAATCTGCTTATATTTCTTACAATAGCCACAAAACCCACAAAACTGAGGCTTACACATAAAAAAGAGGCTAGGAAGCATACACTTCAGCGTAGAAACAAGGCTCATGCACTGCCCTGCTGTCTCAAATGTTCCAATCTGCATATAAAGAAACGCATGGGTTTCCTTTGCTCACTTTCCTGCTGTAAATATTGAACAGTTTTTCATACAATTCTAATGAATAATATATGGCACACCTTGCAAAGATAAAGAATGCATGTTTTTATAGCCTCAGTTTTCTCAAACTGCAGTGTCCTGAGTGTGTGTGTGCTGTATGGTTATTTCAGTTCTGTCTGTGTCCATGTGTGCCTAAACAAATGTAGTCACCAGGGAGTGTAGGGTTCCATAATATCAGTCACATCACATCAGCACACTTTTCTGTAATGAAGATTTTAATGTTTCCCTTCAAAATAAGAGATTGAAATCCCATGATCTATCATCTCACAGAAAAATTCTATTACGTCACCAGATAATGTCAAAAAAGTGTAAAGCGGAGAAGAGCACTGCTGGTAATTCAGAGCATTTCCTCTCTTTATAGCCTCCTGGGCCTGGCAGCACAGCCATGTTCTGTCAAGTTAACTCAGCTGAATGGTAACATGATAGAGAGTGATTGTGCTTTTATTCTTCATTGAATCAATATTTTGTGAATAAAGTGCATAAATGACTCATTACTAATATTACCTGCTGTCATTGTACAAATTTACAGCCACATAAAACACAAAAATCCCTTTTCTTCCTCCAAAAGACACACAGCCCTCGAACGTATAAAGAAAGTCTCTCAACATGCTGCAAAAAATGTATGATCAGAGACAAATTGTTTTCTTTTTCAGCAACAGCGGAGGAAGGCAATGTCAAAGAATCTCATTTTCATGTAGACTTCAAAACACAAAAAAGAGCCCTTTGAGTTTTTTGGAAAAATACAGAGGGATGTGAGGTCTGCTTGAGCTGCAAGGCTGAGGTGCCAAGGTTTTTAAAATTTTCCTTAACAAAGTGTTTTGGCCACAGAGACACAAATCTAACTAAGGCTGTCCACAGAATAGAACATTTTTATTTCATGACTGATTTTCTTGGCTCAAAAAGAGGTAATATTGTGTTAGTGTTCACTGTCATGTTTTTGAGTTTTAGAAGTTTTATCTTGGTGATGCTTCCTAGACTACAGCTGCAGACTGATGTTCTTGCTCTAATTGGCTTTTTTGGACTTCAAGTCGTAATATTTATGACGACAGATAAAAACTAATAAGAATCTATTGACATTAATTAGGGATGCACGATATTATCGGTTTGGTGCCGATATTAGCCGATATCTGCCTAAAAAGTTCAGTATTGGTATCGGCCGATATTGAAATTTTTGCAGATGTTTACAGCCAATATATCGGCCATACATATTGGCCATATATTGGCTGAAATATCTGCAAATTACACATACGTACCATATTGCCATATTGATACACCTTCTAATCACTGCATTGGTACTATTAAAAGTCAAGGGTTTCATTTTTGCAAGAGTTAAATGCTGATTTTCTTGTTCCACATCTGTGTCTTGCAAAATATACGGTAACAATGAAGAAACAAGTCCATTTTGTTAAGTACAGAGCTTGTTCTGTTGACCAGAAATATCTGTAATGGTATCGGTGATAATGAATTTTAAAATATCGGCAAAAACCCAATGCCGTGCAACCCATACACACATGTATATATATATATATATATATATATATATATATATATATATATACAGTTATATATGTACACACATCATATACACATTTATACACATACATATACCCAGAGATGGATCCATCCATGCAGAGACAAAGGGACTATGAATAAGAATGATAAATCTGTCCTCATCATACTTGTCTTTGCTGAAAATAGATTTATTTGAGGTTAGCCCCTTGAGATGTGGCATCCCATTTTCAAGAGGGTCCTCTTGTCCATGTGGTTGTTAAGTTATCTATGTTAGAGGTATAATCAATAACAAACATGAATAGAGAGGTAATACTAATATTTACATTAACGTTTTTAACAATTATAAACTGGAGAGGAATGATGTTGATTAATATAGCAGCATCTTGTTGAACTACCATTAAATTGTGTTTAAGTGGTCTGAAAGTAAAAGTATAACTTTGTTGTTGTCATTTCTGCTAACTGCCTCTCATGAGAGCAAGACGTCCTTGATTTACAAGGCATGAAGAACAAAATGGAATGAATTGATAAGGAATTGTTAAGCAAAATATCTAATGATGTTGATTCCTTGAGGGAGTTTTCATTGATTGTTAACTGGAAATGGTTTTCTATTCCGATCCCTATTTATGACTTGAAATTAGAAAGGCTTTAACCCATCTGTGAGCAAATAAAGTTGATTTGAGTATTTAACTTAATTTAAGGATTTTTGGGGCAATTGCTAGCTTGTTGAAACCTGCAATTGCAGCTTAGGGCTTTTTACAAGGGTCATCTTCCAGCCAAATGGTCAACAACTGTATCATTACAGTGGTGTACAGTATTTATTATTATTGTAATTATTATTAATTATTAACATCATTCTGAAATGGGTACACAGAAAATTATTTTGGAAAATTAGTTCCTTGCTTTTTTTCAAGCATTTGTCAAAAAACAAGGAATTTTATATTCGATATTGGTTGTCAAAGCATGGCATAAAAAAATATATTTACAGTCTTTATCTCCTGTTGGCCCTTGGTATAAATTTATACATTTTCTCTCATCTTTGAATAACTTTGTACCAACTTCTAAAAAATTTATGAATAATTGATTAATTACTTTCATTTATATTTTGTATGAAAGGCTTAAAAAAACTCAATAACTTAACAGAAGCTTTTCAGTATGTCTGAAACCCAAAGAGTATTCTAAAAATTTGGATAAAAAACAACTTAACAACACAAAAAAAGACATCTATCAAATTTCCTAATTTTTTTTATTTTATCCGTGTAGTGACCCTGTACCAGCACTTTGCAAACATTTTGACCATTAACAACTCAAATAATGGGTCTCTGTCCATCAAATGTGTTCAACATTGAAGTAATCATTTTGACCTATTTAGTTTAATGGGGGAGACCATTCCCCTGGCTGGCTACTTTTTCCACTATCTACTCTTTATGTCTGTAGAGTACCATGCAGTCTGCCCCTCATCCCTTAGCGGGGCGGACTGTAGCAAAAACATGGCCTAAAACTGTCTGGGTGTGCCTGGCTTGACTGTTTACAACAGAGGCAGTCATGTTTAAAAAGAAGTAAATGCATCCTATCAATAAGAGAATTGGGACTTAGCAGATGAATTGTCCGGCTGCTGAAACATAACCCACAGGTGGACTATTAGGAACAACCGTTTAACCAGGAACACCGTCTGATAAAAGACAAAACATGCAGCAAACCAAATAGAGCAATTAGGGAGCAGCCAAGCAGATCACATTTTATTCCTCTGGTTATCTTTTCCTCCTTTTCTTTTCTCCTCTTTTTTCTCATGAGTGCTAGTAAACAGCGATCATGAAAAGATTTTCTGTTTTCACAGCCTCAGTGCCCTCTGACTTGCTGTCGATGTCTGACCCACTTTACTCGGTCCAGAGTCCCTTGTGATTGGAGAGAGGGGACATTAGAGCTGTGAGCTGCTGGGTTTTGGCTCAGGCTAAATCCTGGAAATTCATTGTACTCGCCAATTCAAAAGAGGCTCATTCAGCAGAGGAGAGCTAGCCTGTCTGCTTACCTGCCTCACATAAAACACACACAACACAAAGGTACATCAGTGAAAGACAGGGGCTTGCTACACCTTATTAATCTGTGTGTGTGTGTGTGTTTAAATGTGTGTGAATGTGGCTGACTGGCAGCAGGAAACCCACCACGGCAGTTTGTTTTGCAGCCCTGGATCGGCGAAATGTTTATTGACATCTTCTGTGGTTAACAGAGAAACGTTGCAGGGCAGGATGTGCATCTATGTGTGTGTGTGTGTGTGTGCAGGAAAGAAATGCCTATTCAGCAGTTAAAAAGGGATCATTGCAGGGCTCAGCTCCCACCCCTCGCTGCCTCTCCTCCCTCTGTCCTTCTCCCTCCCTCCAACTCTCCATCTCTTTATTTCACACCCCATAATCCACTGCTCCTTATCCTGCTCTGTTTGAAACTCCACCCCCTTTTGTTTCCCTGCACCTTCTCCACGTGCTAATTGCTATTCTCCCCGTGTTTAAGGCGGTATATTCCCATGTGCTGCTGCTTCTTATGTCCTCTGTCTCAGAATGCCATGTGCCCCTCATTTGTCATTCTTCTCAGCGCTCGCAGGCTGAGCACAATGGAAGGAGAGCTCGAGGTGAAACTCGCACACAAACACACTCACACATGCTGACTAAAGCGGCTTGATTTGCACAAATGCTATATATACACAAACATGCAGGGACGCTGATAGGCACTGTGGGCCCCATGAAAAGAAATCACTGAGGGCCCCATCACCACAGCCAAAACAGCCACCACATCTCCATTATGAAAAAACATTCATAACTTTATGGCAAGAGACTACTTAACAAACAGGGTAAACTGTACTTAGGGAAACAACCTGTCTTTTTGTGCCAGTGGATTTCAACAACCACTAAAACTAAATAATAGTAGCACCTTTCTATTCTCTGTACAATATTTAAGCCTTTCAATTTTCTTTTAAAGTCGTTATGCCCAAATATAGATTGCAAGTTACTACTCACAAACTAACTCATTCGAAACTTGTCAGTCTAATAATAATGATAATCTTTATAACACCCACCATGCATTATTCTTCACTTTTACTGCATTATAAATGTTCACTAACTGTTAGTCCTTACAAATAAATAACATATAATTGATGCCAGCATTATTACATTTTAAAACTGGTATTTATATGAAAATATGATATACTTTCCATATTCAGAATGCCTTAAAGGTTCAATGTCCTGGTGTGTTTGACCATATACATCATGTCTTGGGTGTCTATTAAACAAGGATTTAAGTTAAGTTGAATAAAAAAACGATTATTTTTTGTCTCTGAAGAGGATCAGCCACCTCTCTTTTTCCCTCCCTTTTGAAAATGCTCACATCTGAAGGGGCAGCCAGGCTACAGGCAGATATTATATTGAGCTATGTGCTAGTTGGCTGCTCCAACGAGGCCTGATGGGCGGTTTGAGAAAGAGTTACAGGCCACGAAGACTTTCACAACAGTCATGACGTCTGCCTTTGACAAGTAGGAAAACACACACGTCGGTGGATGCTATTTAGTTATTATGTAACAAACCCCAGGAAGTTAAAAAAAAAAAAGGTGTTTTAAGGGGCATTTTCTTTACAGAGGAACAGCATTTTTCTCTGTGAACTGAGAGTTTAGTAAAAGGTGTCATGTTCCTCTGCTCTCCAAGCCCCCTCTAACAACATTATGAACAAAGATAACTGATTTTGCAGGACATGGGACCTTTAATGGTAATTGTTTTTAAAGTAACCTAGTTTAGGGCATATTGGGGATAGTCAACAAAATTAATTTGATCAGTTGATGATAAAAATTAGCTTAATAAATTCCCTATTAGTCACAACTAAGGATGGGTATTGTTTGCTGTTACTTTCTGATACCAGTGCAATAGAGGAGGGGGAAGAGAAGGTTTAGCACCTAAATCTGAGTTGTGACTCGGTTAATTAGGTACTGGATAAGTTGGTACCAAAAAGAGAATCACATTGGTACTGGGTTTCGATTCCTGCCATTTTCTCTGAGTAGAATTGCTTGTTTTTGCCATGGGGGACTAAAATGACAGAATAGATCCATCTGGAGGAAAAGAAATTAAAAGTCACATATTTCAAGCTTCGCCTGCAATTTCAAGATTTTATTAGACATTAAATGATCTTATGCTGCAGAGGCCACATGATCAAAATGACTGCTATAAATAGGGATCAGTTTTTAGTACAGTACAGATGTGGGACCAGTAAGAACACATCCACAAAATCATACTTAATACAGATTTTAGTATTTCATTTATAGGTAGCATTCACTAAATGTTAGAGCCAAAGATGCTGAACCCTCCCTTCCTTGCCTGCTAAACGAGCTGTCTTAATTTGCTCTACAGTTTAAGATACGTACACTGCAGCAACAGTTATTATCATATAAGCTGAATATGAATATAAAAGCTTTAATTAAGGAACTGGCACTATTTTAAAGTATCATTTTAGCACTGGAAAATGCTCTTATAATACCTAAACCTGGTTATAAAGTATTTAAAAGAGGTCAGCTGTGACCTTTGTGGGCCAAGTGTGGTTAGCTTGACTGCACAGATTGCTATAGGCTTATTGTAACAGATAGAGTCCGGCTGTCAAACATGTCAAAAATAATAAATCAAATCATAATCAATAGAAAAATAAACTTAAAAACTGGTTCCACTGGTTCCAAAAGGGACCATGTTATCTCAAGGTTAAAGACAAAAATTTACACATTTAGACACACAGAGACAGAAAAACACACAGACACACACACACACACACACACAACGCCTCTGCCTTGGCAAGTCATCTCTGTCTAATTAGGAGGCAATAATCCGCTTGAGAAGAGTCATCAAATTCAGCCAAAAACAAACAGTCTACATGAGCAGAAATGATTGTGTGCATTAAATCCACATGCACACATACATACACACACAAAACATCCCACTGTTACGCAAATGTCAGCCTTACATAAACACCATGAGGAAGAATAACATTAAAGCAGATGAAGAGGTTCCGTCTTTGTTGTGGCATCGTTTCTGTAGATTTGTTTCAACAAAGCCATTAAACATTTATGGCTTCTGCAGTGACTTGAGGTGGCATCTCGGGCAGCAGATAGCTAGCCACTTTAGATGAGGCTTGGGCTAAAAATAGCATTAGCATCCCCCATGCATAATGAATGGCCAGAGACTGCGCTACAGCTAGCTCTTTCCAGGAGCGATCCGCCACGCTCCGTTTGGCCGTCTCAGCTCCTCCCTGTGTTTCTGGGGGAGCGTTCCCAGACAGGTGCTCCGAGCCAGACAGTATTCCCACATAAACATTCTCAGACCCAATTCCCAGCCAATCCTCGGCAACAGCGTTCCGTTCCCATTCACCTGTCACGCTTCACTAGGAACACAAGTCATGTCTGTCCACCTGTTAGCTTAGGTAATGGTGGACTACTTTACACGAACACACTCACATGCAAACAAAAAACACACACACACAAATATGAGCAGCATGCAGCTTCCTGAGGATTATCTCGCTGTGGTCAGTTTCTGCCTGGCTTGGTAAGGCTCATTTCCTGCCCAGCGTCCACTCTCTACAGGACCACACAAAAAGCACACACAGGCAGGCGGGCATACACTCTCAGCACATGCATAAACACTGCGGGGTTAAAGGTGTTTTATTTCCTAGCAGCTCTTCCTGTGTCTTCCTACATGCCAGGGTGTGTTTATGCAGTGCCAGACTGCCACTCTAAACTAATTTAGGTCGATTTTAATGGACGCCCAAAGCCAAGGACTCTCTCTGCACCCATTAGTTCAGCGGTCCTGGCTGGGAAACGCAGCAATTTGCAATTTCATTTCAATGTTGTTCTCCCTCCATCCAAATACCTCCTTTTCACCCTCTACGCTCTCAACAGCTCATCACATCATTTACGTCCCCTCTTTTTGTTTTAGTCCCTTGGACTCCTTTTATCTTTAGCAGGGTTGAAGTAACTTATTACAGGTACTTAACAGTAGTTTATTTGAGTAGTTATTGAGTATCTATACTTTTTGATTAATTCTTATAATCAGAACTTTTACGTTGCTCGAAAAGTTTCTGTGGTAAAATACTGTGTTTTACTACATTTCACATAGCATTTGAGTAATCATCCATCCATCCATAATCTATACTGACTAACCCTTTCAGGTTGCGGTTGGCTGGAGCGTATCCCAGCTGACATTGGGTGAAAGGCGGGGTTAACCCTGAAACTGACGCCAGCCGATAGCAGAGACACATAGAGAGACATATAGAGAGACAGACAACTATTCACACACTCACTTACACCTAAGTGCAATTTTAGAGTCATCAATTAACTTACTGAGACGTTTTTTTACTTGGTCTGTGGGAGGAAACTGGAGTGCCCAGGTATGCACCTGGAAGACATGCAAACTCCACACAGGAAGGCGCTGGCTGACTTGTGAATCAAACAACAACCTTTTTGCTGTGAGGCACTACCTGCTGTGCCACCTTAAGCATTTGAGTACCAGGTAAGAAGTAGTAAGAAATCAAAATGTTACTAAAGAAATCAAATGTTACTAAAATAAACAGCTTAAGTGATTGAACAACAACAAATACACAATACTTTTAGGAAATCGGATCTTTGCAGTTGCAACAATGAATTAACAGCTTCAGTAGCAGTTTTATTATGTCTAGACTGCATTCCTTTATCAAATAAAATAAATTAATAAATAATGACACCAAAAACCACTCTATAAAACGATATTTCAAATCCCCTTGGGACATGTTTTGGAGCTTGTTTGTTCAATGAAGTGACTCACATTCTGTTCTTTTACACCACAGGCGTAGCACCCATCTAGTACATCATCTGACTGGCCCATAAATAATGTAATTGATGGAACAATTGTCCAGTGTACAATCATTGCTATTTTCTCACAACGTTGACCTTTAATCCAAGTTTTAGCATCCTCCCAGCCAGCATGGGTACATGCAAGCAAGATCATCCATTATCTTTACTGTACCATCCATTTTAGGGTTGCAGTGGGGCTGTAGCCGATCTCAGTAGACATTCGGTGAGCGAAGGGATAAACCCTTGACTAGTCGCCATCAAATCACAGGGCAAATGTTTTGAACCAAAATGGAGTTCACACAGACATACACCAAAGGGCAATTTAGAGTCATCATTTAACCTGAGAAACATGTTTTTCTGTAGGGGGACAAAATAAATAAACCAATGCATGCACAAGGAGAGAATGCAAAGTAAACAAAAACAAAAACAGTAAACAAACTGTTATGGCTGCATATTGGCAATACAATAAATCAAGACATATAACAATTTATTAGACAAGATTAGGCAAGATAACAATATCATTATTACGTGTCTATCTTTTGATAAAACCCTCATAATATTATATGACAATAAGTTCTTTTAGTCATTTTGCTCGGGTAGTGGGACTTTGAAATCTTGATGTGGAGAGGGTGTGTAGAATCCTCTAAAATCTTTGCAGCTTTACTGATTTCACTGACTTTACTGAGCAGTAGTTTTCGGAGAGAGGAGCCCAACATAACACTATTCTCAGCAGAGGTTGCAGCATTTTTTAACTTCCCGGCAAAGTACTATCAGTGATGTATTATCAGTAACAATGTATTTGCCTCCAATATGCGCCATTGGTAACTCCATTGTAATATAACTTATAGCAGAGCTGTTTGAGGGACATGCACTCATTGGCAAATGCTAGTATAATGTTGTGTCTGGCTGCATATGCTTGTATATTTGTCTAGTTGAAATTATACTCAACATTGCCCCAGTAAATTCTCAACAGTAAAAGTTTTACTGCATTTCATTATTCTTGAATATTTCAATTATTTCACACATCAGCTCTGAATACTGCTGAAGCCATCGTACCTCTTATGCTCATCTGTACATCTATATAGTATCTGAACCAGTACATTTTCAAGGTTTGTAGGCTCACTTGGTCCTTTTCTCTAGAAAGAGAGGTGGTTGGAGGTAAAAAGTCAAATGGCTGGGTGTGTGCCACCAACTACTGGCTGTAGGGTGAACTACTCACTTTTCATAATCTCCTATAACTATACTATACCTGAACAAATGGCTGGTAAATGATCAAGCTTTTGCTTTTTTGTACAACACAGATAAAGTGTAATAAATACTCATTGTTTGTCTTTTGTTTAATGAAGTACTTTTCACTTTTACTTGAGTAAGTTTCATCAAAGTAATTGTACTTTTCCTTGATATTTTTCTTTTGGCTTTTATCTTTCGTATTGCCTTTCAGACTTTATTTTCACTGGTGTGAACTGGATTAATATTCTCTCTCAGATCTTTGACTTTTTTTCATGCAAGATGTCTCATTAAACAACTTCAAAAGTCAAAGTTTGGCTTTCTCTATCTCTGCTCCCATTTGCCTCTTTGTGCCTCTTTTTTTCCTGCATCTTCGTCATTTTTTTCCCATCTCTGTGTCTTTGCTTGCCGTCTCTGTGTGTTCATGCTCGGCAGAGATTGAAAGAAGCCCCAGAACAAAGTGTGGGTGTATGCGAACAAGAATGAGAGAAAGAGAGAGTGTGCCTGCGAGCCTCACTCTCCCTCTTTGCCAGTGTCTGCCATTAGGGTGTCAGTGGCAGAGTGAATTTATTTGCTGTGCGGTTACTGGGCTAATGATTGATGTTGCCCCAGCAAACAGTAAACCAATTAGAAGGCTGATGTAACGTCATTTTAAAAGCCTCCTAATCACGTTGCTCTTGAACCTGGGACCCGGGCCTTCCCTAATGAAGATTTATACTGGATCAAAGGAGAGCCTAACGCCATTAACAATAGATTGTATTCCACCAAAAATCACATTAGGACTTCTCTGCCCACCCCCTTCCCTCCCATCAGGCCTCTGCTAAATATATCTGCTGATTACAAGTGCAGATGCACAGAGGAGCGGAGAAGCAAGGGAAGAGCGGGAAATAGAGGCACAGAGGGGCAGAGAGGCAGGGAGAGTTGGCTCAAAGTAGCTAATTGTTGAGAATAAATGTGTATGCTGATGAACAAACTCATCAGTGGAGATATTGGGAGGTGGGGGGGGGATGGTTGTGAGGTGCTGATATAAGCACACAGGGCCTGTAACAGCCAGCAAGAGAGGGAAAATGATGAAAGAGAAAGCTCTGTGCTGGGGAAACTAACTAGTGTGTCTCTGCTACAGTGATCCTCCTGCCGGCACTTAAAATTCATCATCCCCTTACCTTTCACTTTCTGCTGGATTATTAATGTCATATGGAAAATAAGTACAAACACACCTACACAGTGGCAACCAATCTGCTCCCTGCAGAGTCAAGGGGTTGCTTTCACTTGCATCATTGTTTTTTGATTTTTTTGTTATTTAAGCAACATAAGAAGTCAAAATTGAAAATAGAAAAAGATCCGTTATGTTGCTTCCAGCGCCATTGTTGGCAGATATTTTAGATTTAGTCTTAGTTTAGGTCTCTGATGTTAACTTCAATTATTTTACATCAGTTTTAGTCAACAAAAATACTTATATTTTAACCTATTTTTAAACCAAAATTTGAGATACACAAGCCATCAAAATGGTTAAATTTAGACAAATAGCCGGCACCAGATTTAGCACCAGATGCAAACAAAGGATGTTTAATAAATTTTATGAAACACATGGATAGTGAGTTATTTATGCAATTTGTCAGGTAACACACGCATAAAAACACCTGACCGACACAGCAACTGATCATATTCAGCACAGAAATGTGGACATTAAACTGACAGGAGCACCTGAAGCTACCGTAGCTGTCCTTGCTAACAGGCCTGTTAGATTATTGGAAGAACCATAATAGCAATTAATTTGATTAATATTGAGGTTATGATGGTTAAACATGACCACTGATTGATCGATTAATTTAAAAGATTACATGCATTTTAACGTAAACTTTGGGAATCAACTCTGAGTACAGAAAAAAAATCAATACATAAAAATAAATTATTGGAAAAAACATACAAGTGTCTAAAATAATGGCACATGGAAAACACAAAAACAAGTGCAACATCCTCTGAGGCAATGTAATCTTTTAATCTCAATCGTTTTGTTTTTATGAATCCAGAGAGGTAAAATTGCAACTAAAACTACAACTCAATTAATTCCCAAGCTCTTACGGCCAAAACTGGCATTAGCTATACTCACATAATCACCAGCTGATCATGTGATCCTGAGTAGAAAGCTTAGTTTTGGCCATTTTCGGAGAGCTTTAGTCTGGTTGATTAACAAAATGTCTGCTTGGGAACATCCCTAGCTAAAATATTGTCTCTCTTGAAACTGACTTAATTGGTTAAGCTGTGCCATTCTGTAGAATTCTATAAACGCGCCATTAATATTTTAATACATTAAAAAATGAACTGATGTAAAATACTGACACGGCATTAACCAAAGATTTTGTTCTTGTTGAGCACTTTTCTCCGTAGGTTAGCTCTAATATAAATGATCCTCTTAATATTCCTTAACAAAAAAGTCATTATTTATTCCATGTTGAGAAAGAAGCTCTCCAACAGAAGCCATTTACCTTTCTTATATTGTTGGGGAAACAAACATCCTCCTCAAAACACCATTAAACATGTATTCTGCAAATTTCAACAAAAATTAAAACACTTAGCTAATATTTTTGACTGACAGGATCCGCTAAAATTTTGGGGGGACTTATCACAGCTGCTTGAGAGAGTCTGAACCCTACATTAAAATTTGTTGGATTTTGAATGTTCAACAGCACATCATTAGCATGTCAGTGTTGACTGAAAGTACAAGCAAATAGAATACATCAGAATATTATTGGATAAAATATCTTTAGATAATCTTTGTTTGTTTTTTGTCATGGACAAAAGGAAGTTGAGGAACATTTTAACTCATATTCTTGTCTACAGAGATAACACTGGTTAATTCTGAAGACAAGATAATCAGGATTTGCACCTTATTCTATGTTGGTCATTTTGTGAAGATGTTTTGTCAAGTGGAATACTCCAGCAGTCCCAGCAAAAATGCTATTGATCTAAGTAGCTTCAAACACATAGTTATGACCATTTATGGGCTGTGGAAAAAATACATGAAATATTTTTAATACATTGTCTTTGATTGAAAAAAAGAGACTGATCCATTTTCTCAAAAAATGTTAAAATCCGTGAAAAAAATCCTTAAGTTGAAGAATGCAGAACAAAAGAGGCAGACGCAACAATAAATCAAATCTGACTGCTTGACATTTCACTGAACGAAGATCAAATCAGATCAGGAAATGGACACATGATGACAAAATGCAGAGACTCAGGTGATGGATGACATGTTGAACCATGAAAAGACAAACAAATAAATGAAAGAAGCAAAAGTGGGGATGAAGGGAGAGCTCTCTTACCCGTGGAGGAGGGCTGAGCACGGAGCATGTATGAGTCATCCGGGTGGGGCTCCAGGTGAGAGTGGGTGGAGTTTTTCTCCAGCAGGGGCACCTGGCATTCCCTGATCGGAGGAGACGGGCCAGGGGAGGGATGGTGGGGGACGGACGAGGAGGACGGGTGGGACGGAGGGAGCAGTGAGGAGGAGGAGGTTGGAGGGAGTGGGCGACCTGGAGGATGGAGGAAGAGAGAAGGGGGGATAGAGGGAGGGGAGAGCGGGGTGTTAGACAAAACAGATGGCAATGACTGACAGTGAGACAGGGGCCTGTTCCAATGCAGGATTACTAAGGTAACAAATACAGAGGCTTCACCCTCGTACTGTTAATTCAACCAAATTACAAAACTATCTAGACACATTTTCTTTATTTCTGAGCATTCACAAAAATTGTCTCTGAGATTTCTGCCTCTTTCCCAATTATAATGGAGGGAATACAATTTGTTACCAATTTGATATCACAAATCTAAAGTTCAAAATGAGCTACAGTGAAAACTGTTGACAGCACATCCTAGAGTAACTAAGGCAGTGTGTTTTGAAATAAAGGTATTCATGTCAAACTATTTTTTGATGTTCATCCATAGTGCTTTGCATAAAAATTGACAGTGCACTTTTGCAGTGCAGAAATCTCAGATTGGTCGAGTGAGATCAAATTATCATCAATAATCTGGGTAAGGTAACCTCAAGAATCTGTTATGGATTGTAAATATGCTTAACTACTGTCTTAGAACAGGCCTCTGTTACATGGAAAGCAGCTTTGTAGCAAACGACAGATCTCTTCTACAAATAAAGACAACATATATGTAGCCTTTTCAAAAACAAAAGCCCAAAAAAACTTGCAAAACATGTTTTTACACCCACTGCTTGCACTTCACTCCAGTTCTTAAACATTCTGTTCCACTTTAAACATCTTGTATGAAATTGGGAATTGTTTTCCTCCAATGGAGTCTATAAAAACTGCAACTAAAAACAAATATTTTACCACTTAGCTACTGTCTTTTATATATCCAACTCATTGAAGACAAAATATCTAAGTAAGTATGTTGGACTTTATCAACATAATGTCTCAGGTTAAAGATACAAGAAAAACTAAAGTCTTAAACAAGGTACAAGATTCACCAAAGAAAAAACATTGCACATATGCATTTACTTTAATTAACAGCATTATCTTTTCACTTTCTGCAAACTTCAGACTCAAGACACTGCTGGCCATTTCCTGCAGGTGTTAAATCAGTACCCTTAAGTATACAGAAAAAAAACTAAAATATAGATATGTTCTCATGGCTGCCATCTTATCTTAAAAATGTATTTTCCCATAAAGCACCTTGTCATATTCACTATGGATGGCAGATAATGGCTTTACCTTAAGTTCTACTCTCATTAAACAAATGACTACACCTAAAAGTATTTCTTGAGGATCTACATTGTACAATTGTGCGATTGTCCTCTACATGGGTAAGACAAAAGAAAGTTAACAGCCAAGTCTTAAAATAGTGTGAGCCATGGGATGCGTGGACACAATCAGGCTGTCCCATCCACCAGAGAGGGAAAAGAGGGATGAAGAGAATTCACTCAACTCTCCAAAGGTTTGGAATCAAGGACAAAGACAGATCTAATAAATTCTATTTAGAGACGGCTCAAAATATAGAATAATTATGTCTGCCATATTTGTAGCTCAATCAATCAACAATATGGTAAGAATGAGGCCACCGTGTCCAGCTAAACCACCGAAGGACTCAGGTTATTATAACTACTAATTAGAAAGTCAACATAAAAGACACTTTGGCATGCTGATAATCATTATTTTCTCCTGATTCTACTTTTAAATGACAGCCCGAGGCACCCACACTATTTTTTTTCACATGGCTTTACAAATAAACCTTGATTTTTTTTTCTTTGTTCTTTTTCTTTTCTGTGATGTGTTGTCCCTCACATTCCAAAGTAAAAATCTAAGAGGGTGGGAGAAAAGAAATAACCCTGCCTTAGTTAAACAAACTTTATCCATTTATTTCTTTCACGTCTGTAAACTTTGCAAAGCAAAATTAAGAAGTCACAATGCTCCACCTTTCAGTAAGTTGCTTTATCTTTCATCTTTTTTTCACGAAACAGAAAAAAAAAACATAAACTTGAACGGAGGACTACAAAAGAAAGAAAAAAAAATAGTGAGACCTTGAGAAAAATGGACAAGATAGCTGAACATTTATCATCTTTTCTCATTTTTCCCATTCTTTTCTCACTGACAATCCCTCAGAATACAGATGTGCTGTGATTGTAATTTGACAGCATTCACCTTCCCATCACAGAGTATTGATAGAAATCAAAGTGTGTGAAGGCCATGATAGATGGGGTGCTTTTTGTCTCCTTTTTTCCTCGTGCAGTGCAATATTGCTTGCATTAGGGAAACGGAACCTGAGTGAGGGAGGAGGGGGAGGAAGAATGTAGAGATCATTTAAGTAACAAAGTGCTCGGACACAGTTATTGGCCAACTTGCCCATCTGCTGCATCAAAACGGAGCCCATTAGTTACTGCAGATACACTTTTGAGTCTAAGTGCCGCTGTGGCATTATAGAGATATATTTGATGGAACAGGAGGCAGAGTGATGCCTCTGTCCCGTCGTCCAAACTGCTCCGGCTTCGGGCTTTGCGTCACGGAAACCAGAGCTAGAATCGATCTACAGCCCCACGTTAACTACACCCCAGAGAGATGCTAGCCTTGTCTTCTGTTTAGGTATTTGTGTGTGTGTGAGTGTGTGTGGGGGTGTGTGTGTGTGTGTGTGTGTGTGTGTGTGTGTGTGCGTTTGTGTCCGGTCAATCTCATCAGAGCAAACAGAGAAAAATGGATAAACAATGGCAAAGCAAACACTGTGGCCGACAGGAGGGGAAAGGAGAGCAGTGGGGAGGGACCGAGGGTGAGAGACGACTGGGGGAGTGGGGGATAGAGGACGAGGTCGCAGGGGGTGACCAGTGGGATAGAGAGTCAAAGAGAGAGAAATTAATGTAGGGGAGCAGGGGACTGGGGGAAAACAGAACAGATGAGGAGCTATGAGCTGACAAAACTTATAGCCAACAGAAAAATTAGGAAGGAAAGCAATAGAGGGGGATAATTAGGAAGGGGAGGAGGCAATAAGAGGGGATAGAGCACTTTGAGATGGAGGACATGAGAAAAATAACTAAGGCGGTACAGTGGGGATAGGCCTCAGACAATCTGGAAAAAAAGCGATTGATCTAAATGAATCGATCACTCACTTCAATTGATTGCGAGGAGGGATTGAGCTATTTGCATATTTCACTGGACCTATAATGAGGCTATTGGTGACAGCAGGGAGGGGATATGTACGCAAATGAGTGTGTGTATGTGTGTGTAGCAGCACAACTTGAAGATTGTTTTATCGCCGCTGCATGCTTTTATTACACATTTTTTGTGTGTGAGAGCTCCTGCACAGAGGGCTATGTGTACGCGTGCGTGGATATTAATATTTTAAATCACTTTAATTACAAAAAAGGAAAAATTGCACTAGTTGGCCAAAAGCAATTAAGGGAACTTTAATCTCCTTAGCAATTATGCTGTGGGGCATCCTTAACTCAGTCATTTCTGCCCGCTACATTTCTAGAAAGGTCAGTGGAAATTGCTTTGTGTTATTAGAACAAAGACTTAGCAAAGAGCCCACGTGGTCCTCTTGACAATTTTGTGCGTCCACTCGCCATCCTTCAGCCGCCTCCTTAGCCATCTGTATACATCTCTCAGTTCTTCTCTCTGCGCCCGTCTCTCACTTTCTGAACGCAGGCCTCTCACACACAAGTGTTGATTAGTGTGAAAAATAAGTGTATCATGAGGGACAAAGCAGTCATCTGTGTGACTGTATTGAAGGCATTAGCAGGGTCCCTTGATGGTTTCTAACAATGTAAAAAAGAAACGCCATCATCATCGGCGTATTGTGGGAGCACAACGACTTACTTGTGTGAGTCATGCATGCCTGTTGCTGCACATTGTATGATCTCTATTGAATCATCTCCATATGAGCTTTGTAAAATCTATTGTTTTCTCCATGCAGCCATTCTTTACTGTGCAATGGCATTATACATCAATTGTAATTCCAATTATTGACTCCTTAGTATCTTCTCTTCCTCTCGTCCTTGTCTCTACTTCCGTCCCCCTCCCTCCCTCCCTCGCTCCGTCCATCCGTCCACCCATCTGGCTGAGGTGAGGAGTGGTAGGCCGAGGAGAGTGGAGTGGAGCGAGGGATGGAGCGACAGCTGGAGCCCAGTCAGACAAGGAGAGACAAATTACCCCTCTAACGAGAGCCATTCATCATCGCTTCATCTCTCCTTTCTTTCATCCCCCTCTTTTTTTTTCACCTCTACGTGAAATACGGCACACCTGGATGGCAACTCAAAAACACACAAACCCCATCGATCTGCCGCGCAACTTTACACTCAAGCCTCGCACTCATTCAGCCACTACGTGTGTTGCTCGCGATGGCAAGTCAATCAGCGCACTCTCTCATTAAGATGACGGGAAATAACGGCGTGAAAAAGGCGGGAAACAACAAGAATAGGGTAATGTGAAATGAACGGGACGTGGAGGAAGAGGGAGGAAAAAGCAGACGACACACCCATGCTGGCACATGCAGAGACTCATTACCACGGCTGCTGTCAGCACAGATGTTGGACTGAGGGGGAGCTGTCAGTCAGAGAGTGTGTGTGGAAGTATGCACATATACAGTATGTGTATGCGTACAAGTGTGTGTGATAGTGTTTGACAGTGATCTGAGGGCTATTTAGTGATGACAGCTGCTGACACAATGAACCCTTTTCTCTATTTATCTATACAGTGAAGTCTGTCTCCTCCATCTAATCTCTCTTCCTGTTACCCTCCTCCTTCCTCACCCTTTTTTCTCAAATCCTCGCCTCCTCTTTCCTCTCACTCAGTTTTAATTCTTCAAATTTAGCTCAACTGTGGCAAGATGAACACCTGTTGTTGTCGGCATGTGCGAGCAACAAATGGATGCCAAAGCCTATCCAGGAATGTTTTGATTTCATCCGCTTGATACCTCGAATTTGTTCTCCTACTTCCCTATCTCCCCTGTCATTTCTTCTCTCCCGCAATCAGTGCCACTGCAGAAGATGAGTGATAAAACGAGTAAAGAGAGGCGGCAGAGATGAGAGGATGACTCAACAGACATGTTTTAATTAATAAAGTTGGGTTTTTGCAGCCTTAAGAGATGATTGTATCAGAGGCTCTCGCTTTGATGTGTAACAGAGTGTCTGGATTTTTCTCTCGCCTGCAGCTCTACTCATCTTTCACTCTGGTTCTCTCTTTCATCACATCTGCATCACTCCATCACTCCAGAAAAGAAAACTATGGGGGCCTACTTCCCAAACAGGCAGATCCTCTACACACACAGAGCACACAAACAGCCTGCAGCAGAGGTTGAAGAAACCTTCCGGTTGGGAAAAAGATGCTATCCTCATTCATTGCGTCACACTGTTTTGTTCTACATCATATTGTTTTTCAATTTCAGGTCCTTCCAGGATTATGAGTCAGACTTCTTATGAACAACTTGTTTCTTTTTTTTTCACTAAAAATACCTGGTTTGTTTCTAAAGTAGCAAGATCTTATATTGTAGTCTACTGAGACGTTTCTTTCTGTACAAGTAAAGTCCCAAACTGGGTGTGATTTAAAAGTGTGGTCAACAGATTAAAGAAGTAATGAGGATTGATTGGGCTTTGTGGAATACTTACATGTTGCAATCAATGAATCAGGTTAGAAGGGTAGTTTTACTAATATCTACAGCAGTATCATGGTGCCAATGTTTTTGCTAACTTAATTTTTTTTTTCAACAGTGAAGCCACAGTATGCAGCTTTTCCATCATGAAACAGTAATTTCGTGCCATGATGCTTTTTGTCTTACTTCTTGATCGGTCGGTCTCTTTTTTTGGTCTTCTCAGCTTCATCCATCCCAGTTTTCTCCTATCTCTTAGCCTCAGCCAAAAAGCACTGGGACAAGCAAACTGGCTTTTTTTGACTTGAAGATGCCCTCTGCCAAAGTTAAACAGTGCTGAGGGAAAAACAGAGCAAGACTGTTTTTCTGGGGTCCAAGGTTATGTGGGGCCCATGTGGGTTAGCAAAGACACGAACCATCCTACATTTAAGCTATAATTACTTTTTATTCTAACCTTAATACTCGTCATTATTTGTCAAAGCAACAAACTGATGCTTCTTCATTGTCTCCTGCTTCAAATGTAAGCTCCCTGCTCTTAACATTTCCTGGCACTTATTGAACTTAACTTCTGCTGTAGGTCAGCACTTATATGTACTTAATCATGCAACAAAGTTATTTTAGTAAATTTAACTCCAGAACTGATTTCGGCCACGCCAAAAAAAAAAAAAATGAGGCACTGATCCAACGTCCATCTATCCATCCATCATCATAACCGCTTATCCTTTTTAGGGGTTTAGGGGGACTGAAGCATACCCCAGCTGACATTGGGTGTGGATCAGGATACACTCTGAACCAGTTGCCAGCCAATCACAGGGCCACCCAAAGAGTCACCAGTCAACCTGACAAACACATTTTTGGCCCGTGGGAGGTAACTGGGATGCCCGGAGAAAACCCACTCAGGCACAGGGAGACCTTGCAAACTGCATACAGAAAGACCCCGGTGGACACAGTGAGTCAAACCAGCAATCCTCTTGCTGTGAAGCATGCACACTAACCTGTTCCACCGCTGTAACGCCACTGATTCAATGTGTGTACTTTATGACATCTGGGACCCAAAGCAAGGGCCTTTTAAGGCAAGCTAGGACCAGAGCACACGGAGGAAGGTGGATAGACACTGCTCTCCTGTAATTTATTATATTTCTAGATTGATGCTAAAACTACTGTTTAATCTACATAGTGTTGCTTTAACAAGGCATGGACACCTGATCTTTTAAATTTAAATCTTAAAAAGCAAGTCTTGTCAATGACCAAATAAAACTAGAACCTGACACTAGAACTTTTGGAAGCTTTGGCTAGAGGTGGAGAGTAATAATTTTAAAGACAAGATATAAGTATCTAAAGACTGTAAATACTTTAGCCCTTCTCTGTATACTGTTTATTAGAGTGTGCTTTTTTCTCCGGGGAAAGGGCAGAGAAGAGACTGATGGTGGAAAATTTTATTTATGTTGTTGATAATAAGTAGATAAAAAAGCCCACATTTTTGTTATGTATTACAATCAAATCACAAAGCCTTTGTGGATGGTTTGATGATCATTTAGGAATAATTGAAGAGAACAATTAATCAGTGCTAATTTTCCAATACCTTTCTCTTTTCTCTGAATCATTCAACAAAAACAACCTGTTCTTTTAACAGTTCTAACTCCAACATTTTAATATACAATGTCTGCATGAATAAAATACTTCTACACTTTCTGTCTGGTCCAGATGATTCCTGCAGCTACAGTATTTCAAGAGGCAGTGGCATTTTTCTAGGCTATTTATGCATTCCTCTAACCATTTCTTAAACTAATAAAACTTAAACTTTTAAATCATTACTTTAATCAAATTTTAACACTTGATTAATAATTTAGAGCTAACTGTTCAGACTATATTTATTTATTTCAGCAACTTAATCAACCTTTTATTTTATTTCCTTTTAAACAAGGACAAGCTGTTTCGATTGAAAGTCTATTCTTTTAGCTAAAAAGAATATAGCAATCACTTTAAAGGTTGTCTGATTATAATAAAGTCAGGACAACTGATTTTTTTTTTTTTTTTTGGGGGGGGTTTACCAGTTAAAATTTTAAATTGTGTATTGTTTTAAATTATTGACAATCCTTTAACACTTACTTTCATAGTCTTTATCAATGGTTTGCCAAGGGTTTATATTTTTTTTAACAAAAAAATACATGCATTTGAGATTCGCAGTCAGTTTCAGCTTTTTGTAGTTATTTTTGTAGAATATTTTAAAAGCCTATCATTTTCTTTTGTGCACTCCAGGCATCCATTGCTTGTTTCAGCCAAGCATTACAACAGTAATGTCTGGCAACTTTTTAGCAAATGTCACATTGAATATACCTGGAATACCTTAGTCAAAGTCGTAACAAGGTTTCAGTAGTTGAACCTGCAGGAGGATCATTCCTGGTTTCCCAATATGTTAGCATTACAACTTTTTATTAGTTATTATTATTATTATTATTAATTATTATTTTGAGTTATTGAGTTAAGTTTTACACTAATATGAAAAGTTTTTCTTTCCTTGAATTCAGTTGGCTGTCAGCCAATGTTAAGAATTATAAGGGGAAATTCAAACTGTTAAAACTGCGACTCAACGTTTGTCCAAACTTTCAGTGTTGAAAATGATCCTCTTCCACTTTTCCCTGTAGTACACTAAAATCCAACTTTGTAGTAAGCTATTTGATGATTGACTGTTGCTATTTAACACAAAAAAAATTGTGTCCAACGATAGCGCAACAGGATCCCAACCACAGCAAGTCTTTGAAGGAAATCACTGTTAGAATTCTGGGAAAGATTTCTTTGACATACACAAACCTAGCAGAGTGAGATGAATAGATAAAGGCAGGAAACCTTCGCCTTGTTCAATCTCACAAATCAAACCCCACTGCTGCTGACGACGGCACCCACTGAATGACAGAGAGGCCATTCATAAGTGAACGCCTCTGATGATTAGTTGCCTCTCAACAATGTACTTTGACCTTCATATTCTGTGGCTTCATGGCAATAATTGAGAACAGATCCAGACTTATCTGCATAGAACTTTTCAAAGAAGGCCAAGGTGACGATGAATTGAATGACAGCTCCATCTAAATGAGAACATTCAGACGTTCTTTGATGGTTGCAGCTTTTTACATGAAAATGGAGGCTAAATCAGCTCCAGTGGAAGTAAGCATGGTACTGGGTGTTGCAATGAAAGAGACCTGCGGTGGGAACTCTAGCAGATTAGCTCTGAGTCATTGCAATATCTGGTTCAGAAGGTCGCTCCTCACTCCTCTTCTCACTTGAGTGGCTGTTTTTCTATTCATAAGGGAAGGAGAGATGAGGACAGACACTAGCTGACACAGAGCAGTACACTCAACCTTTTGACCCCACACACAAACACAGCAAAGGCTCAATCTGCATCAACTAATTGAAACATGCCTCCTCATTGCAGAGAAGTGCATATATGCGTGTGTCCGTACATATAGCATTAGGATGCCACTGCGCACGCATGCTGTCCATTGTCAGATATGTCCACTGCGTAACTTGGGGCAACCATGGAGCCTGCATTACCATATAAATTACATCCATGTTGCTGCTGCTGTGGATTGATGGTATTGTTATGGATTCTACACATCGGACCCTCGTTGAAAACAATCAAAATAAATAGCCTCCTCATCCCACTTAAATGCACACACGCACACAAGTATGCATGCACACTCTCATGTTAAACCTCACGTACAGACACACAAACACATATACAAACCCTGAATCCCAGGTGCAGGGAGGGAGACACCTATCCTCTCAGCCTTCCATTACCTCTGAACATGCCCTGTAACAGCTGAAAAGAGGAGATCTGCAGAGGGGGAATTATCTATTTAAGTGTGTGTGTGTGTCTCTCTGTGTGCTTTTGTGTGAGTAATAGACATTCTGTAACAATATATATGGCTTTTTGCTGTAGCTTTTTCTGCTAAAATGCTTAAGGTCTATTTGTGAATCAATTTGACAGCAGGGGAAAAAATGTCATTTTAATTTTTGGGCCAGACAACACAATGAAATATGAATCAGCACCAAAATAAAACCATATCAGTGGTAGAAAGCATGCTAATAAGTACCAAGACCCAGACATAATGAAGTCATTTCATACCACAGAAAAAAGACACTAAATCTTGAAAAAATGCCACATAATCATTCCACCAAATTTTATTCAAATTATAAAAAAGTGACAGCAACAGTGCAGTGGACAATTAATTAAAAGAATAGATTTACTAGCCAGAAAAAAAAGAATCTTTTTGCTGCAGTTAAATTCATGCTTCACACAGTTGGAAGGAGATTTTCTGCTACAAGCTAGGCGGCTGCCATATTTTCTCGCTTGAGCAAAAGGTTGAGTGAGAAATATGGACGAGTTCTTTGATGACTGGTGCTGGCACTTGGTCCTGGCACTTAGTGAAGACACTTACAACACAACAGAAACCTGCTTGCAGCTTTGGAAGGACCTTCATAGATTTATATTGTGTCTTGGAGAGCAATATCCGTGTTTGTTATACCGGCTAGAGAAGGCTTTTAGACGGTGCAGCACAGAAATCAGCAGGGTGAAATGCTGGGGGAAGCTTTTCCTCTAATCTGACAAAGTGTTGTAACATTTCAGGAAGTTTAGAGACATAAAATCAACCAGAGGAGTAAAAGCTCCATGAATCAAAAAGGCAGAAAAAAGACCAGGCCATTTTGTGTTGTTTAGAGCGCTGATCTACTTAGGCAGCCTAACTGGTGGCCAACAGTTAGCTAGCAGCAGCTTGTTTCTTGCTGACATTATGGATTCATCTGGAAGCTTTCTTCAATTATTTGAACAGTTTCTCAGCAAAGGATTAGTTTTCTTGCAACACCAACCAAACTCTTTGAAATGTGGGAAGGGTTTTTGAGCCGCACTGCTCAGTGCGTCAACCCTTCAACTATTTGGACAACTTTACTGTGGACTGACATCTCTGTGTGACTAAAGAAATAAAGATGAGTGTATACTAAAGAAAAAAACTTAGGGTACACAATTCTATTTAATTATTTTCAGTCATGCCAGGGATATACTGTCCATGTAGATTCTCATTCATCCAGGTCATGGTTATCTTGAAGATTCAAAACAAGTCAACTGGACTGTGTTGAAAACTCAACACAGTCCAGGGACATAGTATCACCAGATTTGTTAGTTGTTTTTTCTTTTTTTTATTATTAAGGACTAAGGTGATGCCCAGTGCAGTTATTTACTGACTTTATGCAGAATTTGTCCATTGTTTAACATTTTGAAGCAGATTTCAAAATAAATTGTCTTTTAAATTTAAAGGTCACATCAGACATAATTTTAACGAATAACCTAATAAAATAGACATTCATTATAAAACTTTGTCTCCAACATCTGCTGTAAGTACAGCCTGTGACATATTCAGCAGAAAGTTACCCTCTATCTTATCTTATCTCTGTTATGGTGCATTTGCTTTATATGGTCCCAGGTAAATTCACTTTGACTCTCCGTAATGTTTTGAATGTTTTGAATGTTTTAATCAAGGATTGTCCCTGGTATCTGTTATTTATGTTCGCATGACCTTTGATTAGGCTCCATCCCCTTAGGCTTATACTTGGACAGGTAACTCTTGGGGAAATACTGCCCGCCCCTCTATTGTGGGTTGTTTTTACTTGATGGGTTGTTTGGCAAAGCTGCGATATGACATAACCGGGTATGTTGAGGGAGTACTTATATACTGTATATACTGTAATGGAAAACGAAGGACCTCATCTCAAAAACAAGAAGACTTGAGCCATGTTAAGCTTGCACTATAAGTGGAAGAGCAGTATAAGGTCCTTACTCCACATTTTAACCTACTGCTTGTGTAAAAAAAAAAGAGCTAGAATCAAATGTAAAAAAAAAAAAAAAGCTTTCATTAAAGTCACAAATTATGTTTACAAAGGATGAATTAGCTGGCAATTAAATAAGTCATCAAAGCTCAAATTAACTGTTTACTCTTTAAAAAACAAACAAAAAAAAATTCCACTGTGATAGATCCACCCATGGCTGAGTTATGGTCACATTTCCTGCACAGGGTGTTGTGGATGGAAAAAGCATTATTTTCACTTGCAAGGGAGACAAGTTACATAAAATAGAGCCCATTTCCTGAAAGTTTGGGAGATGGGGCTGTAAGAAAAAAAAAAATGCACATGATCACCCTGCATCTGCAACAATGGTCGTCTTTAAAAGCAATGCATTTAAAATAATTCCCCAAAAAAGCCATGTAGACACACATGATGAGGAAATAACAACTCAGTGATGATGTACACATTCTAAGGTGCCTGTACAAACCTATTCATTATAGCCAGGCCTCACTATTGCTGCGGTTGCTATGACAATCGAATTCTGTTAAAAGCACATAAAAAGGAAAAATTAATGAAAGAAAATATATTTAAGGGAGAGAGAGAGACGGAGAGAGAGGGAGAGAGGGAGAGAGGGAGAGAGGGAGAGAGGCAGTGTGAGGGATGTATAGAGGAAGGGCCTCAGGAGAAAAAGAGACTGTAAGAGATCCAGATTTGTTTGCCGTACAGATCTGCCAGTTAGCGACCTTGTGCTGTCAAAGATAGCGTGCTGTATCATAATCTCATGATTAAACTCAATTTCATTGAAGACTTCTTTTGGTGTGTCTATGCGTTTGATGTTTCAAATTGCAGGCACATGCGTTTGTGCGTGTGAGCTCATGAGGCTGAGTCAGCAGTGACTCCTTTGACGATTAGCATGCAAACACAAACTGAGTCCACCATAGAGCCAAAAAAGGGGTGATGCATTTGGATGCAGCGGATAATAACTACAGCATGGCCTGTTGCTGAGAGAAAAGTCTCCTCTCTTTGATGTTCTGCAGATGCTATTTATAGTAACAGGAAAAAATAGAGAGCCGAAAAAGACAATAAGCCACATTGTATTCCCTCTAACTAGCTTACTGTTGAGCCTCACTCTCGCTCTCAAGGTGAACAGGCTGTAGTCTCCACACTCTGGGCCAAAATTACTGAGCCTTCTGCGCTTTGGTTCAGACGCTCATTGCGCCTGTGAGATGTGTGTGTTATTTATCAAAGAGACACAGGCGCGTGGAGGCACAGTTTGGCTGTCATCTGAGGTACACCTTGTGTGTGCCTCTTGCTTTTATGCACATGAATTTGGAAAGGGTTTGCACAAATAATACAAACAAAACACGGGAGCACAATAACCCTGGTTGATTTTACTGGATTTTGTAAAAAGGTTTTTTCAGGCTGTGAGGGCTATTGTTGCAGGGGTAATTCTCACCTTTTAACAACACTGGTTGTGGCAAAGGAAAGAAAAGTTAATCAAGAGTGAGGGCACAGAGAGATGCAGCTGTAGAGTTTGTTTAGGGACAAAAATCGTCATCTGAGGGATAAAAGGAGATACACAGCCAAGAATAAATGACGGAACGTGACTCTTTTATGAGAGGACCAATGGTCTGTGTGTGGTTGAAAAACAAACATGTTGGTGATTGCTCCCTTTTGTTAACATATTCACAGCTCGGTAGCTCTTATTCTTCTTTTATCAACTATTAAAGTACATGTAAGGACATAAAAAATATATTTTTAGTTTGTTTTACAACTGAAGATGGTGGTATGAAACACCAGGCCAAACATCTGCGATGAAAAACAACAATCAGAATCAGAAATACTTTATTATTATAGACAAGTATATAGATTTTAGCTTTAAAATGATAAAAAATTAAGCTGTAATCTCTGTTTGAGGATACTGTAAGAATGTCCATTGAATGTACCAAATTACACCCATGCACAGGACTGATGTTTGAAAGTCTCTCAACTTAAACAAAGAAATGCTAGAACCTGGTAATGGAGGTTCATCTGTCTGCGCTACTGGATGTGTCAGCTTTGCAGGTGAAAGCCACCAGACAGAATTACAATCAGTTTTTGACTGGCAGATAAATCAGTGATCAAATGTAAGAGTTTGATTCAAACACTGTACAAAGGTTAAGTAGAACAGGGCTGAAACTGTGAAATCTTTGTTTTGTGTACAGTAACAAACTGTTTCTTTTTGATCAAATGGAATTAAGTCCAGAGAAACATTGGGTAAAAAGCATCCTCAACAGGTAAAGATGCATTTCTGATACACTGAATCAAAAAACACGCACTGGCTAATTTATAGCTCAAAGGAAAACAACTGACTGCATGAGGATTAAGTGCTCAGTGCATTGACAGTTTAAGGAAGTGGTACAGTACTATGCATGCATATGTCAGCCCCCTGTCCAAAAACACCTAGAGCTGAAAATGAACAAAACTCATAGTGCAGTCAAAACCCATAATGCAGACACAGTCTTTTTCATTCATCCAAACAAAACGATCCAAACCTACGTATGACGTGTTAAGTGCCAACTTTCTGATTCTGCTTTACAGGGACTTCATTGGAGTCAAAGCTGCTCCTGTGAAAGCTTTACTGCCCTTTCTATAAATAAGTAATCATAATCTTTTTTTTATCTTATTAGAAGTCCAATTTATTTTCCCAGTTTGAGTTTAATTGTGGTCTGAGTCAATGGAATTGACATTTGGGATATTAGAAAAATTACATATTTTTGCATCTCAGAAAAATCATCCTGCTGAACAGCACCTCGTGAGCCCTTCATCACTCGCAGAACATGCTTGGGAGACTGCCCCAATCACTGATTGCATTATTAGCTCCTGCCTTAGTAAATCAGATGTTAATTACTTGCAGATTGTGAGCTCAAACAGAATAAAAGGTGCTGTGAAATTTTCCATGCACTTTTAATGGATGTATCATAAATCTAGCCGGCTATCTCTCAGCTTCCATCCCCTCAAAGGTGTGTTTGCATTGTTTTGGTGTGCTGCGTGGAGAGTGAAGGAAATTGAGTGCAGATTTTCATGCATGGCTTTGCTCTTTGAAGTCGGTTCTTGTTCATACGGATGGCTAAAAGTGTGTATGAATGTGAGTGTATGTGTGCCAACTATCCATGTATTGTCTATAGGTTTACTTACACATGAGAAATATGAATGATGATATCCAGTGTTTTATTTTGAACTATATGTGTTTATACAAAACACATTTTTCATCACCAGACCTCTGTCCTGCTTGTCTTTTTGTATCCACCCCTAACCCCATCCATCTAATGCCAGACAGGAAAACTGCAGGAATAATTATTGCATTCTCAGAGTCAAACAATAAAAAATATTAGGGAATATTCAGCTGCTCATGTGTGTAAAAGCTTGTGCATATTTGGTATGTATCTATTAGGTCTGTTTTTTTAACTGAACCAGTAACATTGTGATGCGCAACTCCTGTTCTGTGAAATTTATTGTGAAATTAAAATGATACAGGGAATTTTTTAAACCAATGCAGTGAGATTCTACAGGCTTCATTATTGATGTACTTTAGACGCATAATGCTCTTAACAGTTGAAAGTCAAATGAGGAGCAGGAACTGATATATGCTGATCGGAAATGGAGAAAGTGATTGGTAAAACTCTACCTGATGGCTATGTGTATCAATAAAAAATTAAGTTCACTAAATATGTTTTGCCCATCTCATAAAACAGGGATTAACCCACAGGTTGACAATAATAATAATAATAAAATACCATCTTAAAAAGTAATCCTTACATCTTTGAGAAGAAACTTGATATTTTTTTACAATTCAAGTCAAGAATTTTTCACACAAAACTCAGAAATTCCATGTTTAGAACGTCTAAAGTTACAAATACATAACTAAAGTTTTTGAGTTCAAAGGGTCACAGGTCATTAAGAGAGATGATGAAGTATGAAATAGCCTTTTGTATGGAAGAGAATCATGCCAGAAAAATTATAATTTTTAAATTTTTTACTTGAGTAAGTAATAAGGGAAGACTTGTGGTTTAAGCTCAGAACCATGGCATTGTCATCAGTATTCAAAGTTTGAAGAGACATTGTCACAAACTGGGGCAGTGCAAAAGAACAACACACTGTTTTAGACATAGCAAAATGGTTTGGCACTCTAATTTTCACGATATTATTCTGTTTATGTTTTAGTTGCAACAGCCCCTACTGTGCTTATGTTTAACTTATGATTAGTTTCAAAGTCTTGGTAAATCCATCCATCTATCTGTACGTCTGCCTGTTTGTCAGTCAGCTTGATATCAATCTATCTATCAATCTATCTATCTGTCTGTCTGTCTGTCTGTCTATCTATCTATCCATCTATTTTTTGCTAGTACACGCAATAATCATGCATCCTTACAATTAGCATAACAGCTTGCATCAGCTGACATCAGCAGACTCGGGGGAACAGGGAAGTCCCCGTGCTGGTGAACTTCACCTGCAGTTGTGCATGGAGGTGTGCACTTGAGTGTGTGCTTCTAAATGCTTGTTTGTGTGCCCATCCTGCACAAACACTCTCTTGCAAACGTGATGCAACTCTCCAAGGCACAAACCTGCAAACCCATTTAGCTCATAAACAGTTGTGCCCAGCCAAGCAGATGCAGAAAGGGTTTTACTACACGCAGGAGAAGACAGAGGGCCTGGTCAAATATTTAACATTAGGCTGTTAGTCTTTCCCCCCTTGTTATAAAGTACAGACCTCGGAGATGAATAACAAATGCTAATCTTTGTAGGACGAAGGCAAGTCAGTCAGTTTAAGCTGAGAGTGTTGAATGAGATTTTTAATTACTGCATGACCTGGGGTATATTAGCGCATATTAATGAGGATCATTAACCTAGAGGTAACTAAAACCCCTCCTCCTTAACTACAACTGATGGCACCTCTGCTGTTTGACACCAAACTATCAGTGCATCAATGTGTGTGTATGTGTGTGTTTTAAAAGAAATTCTTCCAAGATTTTTTTCCACCTTTATTTGTTTGACTTCACATACTTGGTAAAAGTGACTAACCGAAGTCAACCTTATTTTTCAGCTGAGGAAATTTACTGCTGAAAGCCTGAACTCTGGGGTCATGAAGGCACAGAGCTGAATACAGGCCCTTGGTAAAACTACAGATAATGGTTCTTGTACACAAAGTTTGTGCATAAAGAAAGGCAGAGGTAGGCACTGTAATAGAAATTTTTTTCATTCATTCTTCCCCGTTGCTTCAGACAATGATACACATAATAATAACTTTCAAAGGCAACAAGTACAGGAGTGACCGGAATGACAGAGAGAGAAGGGAAGAACAATTTCAATTGACATATGCAAAGGTCAAGGTAATTTCACTGGATAAAGAAGAGGACAATCGGTAAAAGGGGGAAAGTTTCAGCCGGTCTCTCTTCCTCCATCTACAAGATGTTGAGGTGGAACAGAGCAGTGCCCATTTTCCACCCCCTGCTGTGTAAATGCCAGGGACAATATTGACGTCATCCGCCCACATTGCCTCCAACACCACCCTCCCATCCCGTCGCTCAGCTTCATGTGTTATTTGTTGTGTCATTAGGCCACATTTTCAGTGCTATTGTGGCCGATGCTTTTATCTCAGAAGGGGGCCCACTAGCCATATTTGGCCTGTAAAATTTACTTAGCATACACACATACACACTCCAACAGAGCTGTTCATGCACAGATGCCTGTGTAAAGATACACTTATGCACACACTCTACCCTATCTTCTCCCCGTCCATTCCTCCCCAATTCTCCTGTCTCAGCAGTTTATCCTTTCATCTTGAGATAACCGCGCATTCCCTCGATGATCGCCTCTGAAACTAAATGTTCCTAAGAATTCACACGCAACAGTGCTGATCTGCACTACAGGGAGCCTTACACACAAGCCGTGTATGTTCTCAAATAAAAATATCAATAAGATAAAGAGCACAGGGCCCGTGTAAAGGGATTAACCGCACTTACAGGACTACCTTACCCTCCTGGGACTCAGCAATTCATTTGAGTCCTCTATATTGGACAGAGTTTATTTCTAAAACCTTTTAGGTTATCAGGCGAAAATCCGATGTACCACGTAGAGCACATCCGAGCCCTCCTTTTGAGTGATCATTTGTAGAGTACTGGAATATACAACAATAGTTCTACCTTTAAAATATGGCTGAAAACTTAACAGCCTAATGTCATACAGTAAGGGCAAAAGAGGGACACTTTTAAAACAAAAACAAATGTGTGTTGTTTGGTCAGCCTTTGGCTCATATATTCCAGATAGAGGCCTGAACAAGCTTTGTTCTCAATGAATAAGTAAAACAGTTCAACCACCTTACAGGGAACTTTTCATCAGTGTTTGTAGTGGATATTGGTCCTAAATCAGCCTTTTTTGTGGTGTGTATGATCAAGAAGGTGACTGTGATTTGACAAAGGAATGATGCACTTTGCAAAGGATTGTCAGTGCAAACACAGAAAAGATAATAAGGGAAGACTAACAAAACAGCATGTCAAGTGTTTTTTCAGATAGTAAGTTGTTTTAAAAGGCATTGGATTGCACTGAGTGACTGAAAAGATTTTGGCTTCTGTATAACCCTCCTCCATTTGAGCCCAGCCCCTCTCAAGAAGTGGATTTAAGTTTAGCTTTATAGCACTGTGCGTTAATGTTTACTGTGGCTCTACAGGCACGCTAAAATATGTTCTTTCCACTGGAGCAAGCTATGCATGAATTAACACATGGCATAGGGAGGGTCCTCTATCTAGGGGAGGTGACAAATTACCTGATGACATCATTTTTTTTTTTTTTTTTTTTAAATAGACTCTACGAGTAAATGTTTTCTGATTAGTGGCGCAAGCAACTAAGGTAGAGGGGGATTTTCCTCATGTAGGGAGGCATTTGTTGACAGGCCATGGAAAATGTCTCCAGACCATGACGAGTGTATTTTGCACAGTTTAGTTCATTTAATGCTGGGTATGATCTCTCAGACTGCTTTCTTACAAAAAAGTTTGTTATGTCTATGGAATAAAAAGTAAACTATGTTTTCCTCTATCATGATATTAACTGTATCTCCCTAAGCAGAACCAAAAATCCCTGTGGGGACATTGTCAGGAAGATTTCAGAAAGATTAACAATGCTCAGACATGGACACTTAATTTTATTCAGTTTTGTCTACGATCGTGTTTGTTGTTGGTAATTTGCAGAACCAGACACAGGAATTGTGATGAGAAATAACTGACACATCCAAATATCTGCTTAAAGACATTCAAAATTCAACAACAAAAAGGGTTTTGATAAAATTTTAACTATGACATGCTTTATTCATCACTTTAATCAGTCTTCTCTGAATCTCTCAAACTTGAGGTCTTTCTGAGTCTTTGGAGGACATGATAAAGACGTTAACATAAGGCTTCTTGTGCACTCTAAGAAAGAGAGCAGTGCTGTTGGGGGTTCTGGGTGGTTACATGTACGATGGAAGCCATCACTTGAGCAGGGTGCAATTCTCTGTGGTGCTGATATGGAATAATGGGGCATAATACTGCTCTCTAGTAACCATTTTCATTATATAATCTGATGGTAAGTGTAGCATGGTTGAACAAGCCATACAGTGTTTGCACTGTGTTTGAATTTAGACAATGGCCAAGAGGGGGTTGTAACACATTTTATGTAAATTGTGTGTCTGAAGAATGTGTGTGCCAGCCAATGTGTATGCTTGCATCTATTCTCAGTACAGTGTGCATTAATTGCCACTCCCAGTGGTCGTCAAGAGAGCGCAGGACTCCTGTGGGACATCTGCACCTTCATTAGTCTCTACTGATCATCACACTGCAGCACCAAGAGAGGGCCTGTTCCCCTCTTTCATCACTTCTTCCTTGCTTCACTACTCCCCTGCTTCTCCCCCATTCTGCCATCCCTCAATTTTTGTTAAAGTTGTTTTTTTTCTCAAGTCAACCCTGAGGGAATGTTTCCTTTAAATGATATTGTCATGGTGTTTTGGGGTTTATTAGGCCGCTGATGTTAGAAAAAAGACAAATTGAAAAAAGGCAGGACAAACGTCTGAGAAGTTCTGGACCAAACTTGAATACAGCTGTCTCATGCATGCACGTCCTCCCAGTACACCCCTGCACCATGGTGTATCCCGCTCCCTCAATTTGTAATGGCTTATGATTTCACAGCCTTCGTTCTCATCCTTCAACATTTCTGTCACTTTGCCCCCCTCCTCTTCTCCGCTTCACCCCTCTCAACTTCCTCCCCACCCTCATCTCACACTTTCTTTTGCATTTTCATTCCCATCAGCCTTCCTTTCGTCATTATCTCCCTGTTAATACTTCTGTCTCGATCCCCAGCGCAAGTGGTTCTTGGCCCCAGGGGGTGGGATCGCTAGCACTCCACAGACCCCTACAGACATGTAATACATCCCCATCTCCCTCCTCTCCTCTCCCCCCTGCTTCTCTGACTTAGCCCTCCCCTCTCCCTCTTTCTCTCCTTCTTTCTCCGCAGTGGATGAGAGATGCCAGCTGGAGGAAACAGAGAGAAATGGGCCCAATTACAGCATTGGGAACTGAAAGTTGGCTAATTAACTCTAATTCGCTAACAAACTGCTTTTTCACCAAGAATCATCTCTCTCTGTCACATGGCGCACGCATGCATGAGAAACTGCATTTGCACGCACTGCCAAATAGAGAAAAAAAATATCATAAGACACACAAGTGCAGGAACACACGCACACACACAACAGCACACCCTCACTTCACTTTATTCTACACACACGTGGGCTCACATGCCCACACAAATACGCACACGGACCCACTTGCTCAGCTGTATTTACCGCAAGGGCAATATGTTGATTACGTTAGAGTGGCTGATTATTGCACAGTGACAGTAAAGGAAACAAATGTCTTTCATAGGCAGGCATCTATCTCAGTGCGAGGGCTTCTAGCTACAGACTTTAGCGGTAAATGACTGCGCCACATCCAGCTATGACAGACAAAAGGGAAGAGGGCAGGAAGAGGAGGGAAAGAGGATAAGGATGAAAAGAAAGAGAGTGATTGCACAAATGAGGTGCAGGAAAACAACAAAAAAAAAGTTAGAGGAGTACCAGATGGAGAGGGGGGGGACAAATGAATAAAGGATGGAATAAAAAAGTGCATAGAGAGAGAAGACGAGACAGAAGACGGATAAAGAGCCATTCTTGGGGTTTTGTACTGAAGTCGGGAAAACACTTTTCCTCTACAATGGGATAATGGTGGTTAGTGGCAAGAACAATAGGTTTATCTGGAGCAAAGATGCTATCTGTGGTCAAAACACAGACACACATCACCAAACAACACACACACACACACACACACGTACACACACACACACACACACACACAGACGGAAGCTGAAGGATGTTTTATTACTTGTGTATTACAGGCTTTATGTGGAATTATGGTGTAGGCAGCACTTGGAACAATAAACAGAACAGGTGTCCAGTGGGTACAGCATCTCTGAAATGGCAAACTGATCCTAGGAACACACGTACAAAAACCCACTGACATCACACAAGCGTACTCACAATATATATGAGTAGGAAGGGAGAAGCATCAATTAAAGGCATTGCCAGCAAAGCTGGATATCCATTTATCCCTTGCAATGACACTGTCATTTTGTCTGCAGTTTTTGATGTAATACCCCCCCTTTACAATAAATGCTTGATATTTTCAGTTCAATATCTGTATCTGTACATATTTACTTCAAAATCTGAGTATCAGTATCAATAGACATGAATATTTCTGTTGATATGAATGCAAATACTGTAGCCATTTATACTGTATCAGCATTTAACTGACCAAAAAAATTGAATTTTCTGTCAGTAAATAAATCATTGCTTGTAGCTCTTTAAAAAAAGGGTAGATGAAGCTTATTTTTTTATCGTTACTGTTAAAAATGCATTTTGTATACAGCATAAGTGTTTTTAAAAAAATACTTTCAATCAATCAATCATATCTGTATAAGCTAAAATAAATTTGGAAATATCGGCCCATCAGATAACAGCAAAAATTCAATACTGTCCACCTCCCACCTGCCCCATGAAGGAGATGTGCAAAGAAGTTTTTAGTGATTTAAAGTTGAAAGGAACATTACGGCACACTAAAAAGCAAAGAACACCAAATTTGACTTAAACTACTGGCTGGATCTAGGGCATCAACTCAGATTTCAAGTGGGCTGTTTGGTTATTAAGGCAAAGCCTGGAGTGTGAAGCAAGTGTTTAGTTAAAGTTGTTCTGACTGAGGCTAATTTCTGTGATCTCAGAAAATTATAGACCTATTGTGTAGTTGGACATCAACAATTGGAGCATAGTTTAAGTCAAATTAACATATTTTCTTATTTAAGAGTAAACATTTAATTGGACTAATACAACAGGTTAACCAGGTGTGTCTTATGGCACAAAGGTTTGTTGTCTGCATACATCATGTATGGACATTCTTGCTTTTGTGTGGGCAGCTCTGTTTGATTTGCCGCTATCAGTGAAGGCAAAACTTTGTTTAACTGTCCCATGGCAATGTCAGGCATATTTCGAAGGGTCTGCATCAAAAAAGAAGTTTGTGCTTTGTTAAAGATAGAGACAAAAGACCATGCTCTATTGCTCAGCTGTCTGCACCATCTCACGGTCCAACATTCAAATCATGTGTAGCTAATTAGCTCTATGTATTATCACTTTTAAAAGTCTGGCAGCCTCTTGCAGTTTGCTCTTGTTTTGTGTCTGAGCGTGAAGATGAGTTGTTAGAATCTCCCTTCTCAGCTGCATTGAGCATTTTTCTCATTCTCATACTGACAGGGGGCAGACAGGGGTAGTCAAGGCCAATCAGTAGCTCTAAAATCTAATGGACCACCACTCTTGAAGTGAGTCATGTCAAAGTGGCTTATTATATATTATAAAAAAAAATTCAAACACCCTTACCTTCAACTTTCTAGCTGCATACAGAAGTACAGACAGATTCAGATGGAAAAAACAACTTTTGCATCCCTGCTTTCCCTTTACTTTTTCACATTTTCCCTTTCCTTCCCTTTATTTTTCTTTTTCCCCAGCTCTCACTTGTTTCCCTTTCAATAAATCCCCCTCTGACTCCACCTTTCTAACCGATTACCCCGCACTGAGATGGATAGTTTCCCCCTCTTTCTCGTTCGGCTCTGTTTATATCATCCACCTCCTACTCCTTTTCCACTTGCTCCATCTCTGTCCCTCTCTCACACCTCATTAGTGATGCTAATACCCCAAGTAATAGAGGACACCATTCACAGTGTATATGTGTATGTGTGTCTGTGAGTCTGCCTGACCACACACTCTGGAAGGGACCGTCTCTGGGAATGGGAAGATGAGTTTCCCCTCTCTCATCCCATCTCCCCGTCTGGACCTAGCTTTGCCTCTCACTGAAAGAAAATCCGATGGAAATGCAATCACAATCAGTTAGGGTCCAGACTAAGATGGACACACATATGCGTACACACACGCACACACAGGCAAGGCATGCGGGCAATTCCACTACCGCAAGGGAGCCATGCAGAAAATTGTTTTGGACATGGTGATGAGGAGAATGGGGTTTTGGGGTGTGGTGAGGGGGGACATTTTAATTTACATTTTTAATGTAAAATATCATTCAACAAGGGAAAGTTAGGCATCTCATTATACTGCTGCTTTATTAAAACACAAAGCACATCAGTCTCAGGCTACTGTGTCCTGAAAAATCTGCACACATGCACATAAACACATGTGAGCTACCTGCTGAGCCCTCGAGCCGTAATCACCATGTTAGAAATGGGGCTCCTCCTCAAGAGCCATCAATCTTAAAGGGAATAATCTGAACTGTCCCCCAGATATCATCAGTCTCACATAATCTGTGTCACTGGATTTCCCCCCTCTGCTCACAGCCATGCATAAGGGCTCACTGTTGGGGAAAACTTTGCACCAGCACTCTACGATTTTGTTTAAATGTAGGTCCAGGATTGTGGATGTGGAGGATTAAACTGTGTTCTGCTCTGCTTGTGTCATGACTGAATAACAAGGACTCACATTTAAAAGTTGTTTGTCACTGCCTTGAACAAATTACCCTTAAGACCTTGACTGCAGTGATTCATACCAGCATTTTCAGGTCTGGCAACTCTGCTGCTTAGGTTTAGTTAAGATGAGGTGACTAAAACTTTGTGGTAAAGGTTAGAAAAACATGGATAGAAGAGACTAAGCTTGGCTGCAGATGAGATGTGAACTTTGTGCTCCAGTGATGAATGAGACATGTTTGTCCAGACTCTCCCACAGGGCTCTAAAAATGCCACAGTTCTGACTTTTCTCTCTAATTTGCACCATGAGAAATGGCACATAAAAATATGACCAGATTATGAAACTTCGTTTTTTTGTTTTACTTTGTCAGATATAAAAACCTAGACTTTTGTGCCCCCATGAATGACAAAAATAGAAAGTTTGATTTAAAATTTTGATTTTCTGTAAGCCTTTAAAGGTTTTTATACGACTAGAAATCCCTGGCTAACTAACACTGTAGTCATAGAAATCTGACACCAACATTTGTTATTTTTCAAGCTTTCGAGGATAAAATTCTGTTAATGTTGCAAACTACGTGGTAGTTAGAAGCCACCTGTTTATATGGTTACTTTCTATCCTCTACACAATTGGCCGCATGTCCACGTTTGTCATGTTATCCTAATTGCATTTTTTATATTTAATGCTTTTTTTTGGTTGATGTCTTATTTCTTTCTTTTAAGTTTGATCCTGTATTTAGAAACATTTTGAGTTAAAATATCTTATTGTTCTTGATTTCATTTTTCATACAAGTGCTCCTCATGTTTTCAACCCTGTAAGGTACTCCAGCTCTTTGATTTACTGAATGTGTGAATGGGGTTTACAAGCAAAAGTGCACTGTCTTAGCTTGCTCTTATTTGCTCAGTATTTTGTGATTTTAACTAAGAGCAAAAACTGTTTCATCTGTGGATAATAATTTTAAAGCTTTTATAACAGTCATATATCATACAAATCAGTCCATCAGTTAATCAATCAAAAATATATATAACCAAACATTCAAAGTGTTTGGCAGTTTCTTTCCCTCCTCTCTTCCCCTCTAACCCCTAACTTCCCCTGGGTTTGTGTCAATTGCATCCCTGTTGCACTGTAGTTGGACCCCACTGTTTATCAACACCCACATGCTCTGCTTGTAGTGCACACTAGTAGCACCACTGGGCAGTGGGAGGCCAAGAGATGTGGAGTTCCTTCCTGTGATAATTATGGGTGATGGCTGAAATTGTATGGCTTTTGTGCGGTAAAAACAACAACAAACAAATGTGAGGTTAATGTTCCCAATTTAAGGGGTGAAAGGAGGCTCGGCTTGCTCAGACTGGTCTCTGTTTTGAGATTGTGTGCTACTATTATGAGTAGGTGATTCATTTATAAATAAATTTGCATTTTAATTAAGTGTCTAAGTGTTTGGAAAGTGGAATGCAGGGAAACATTACCTATTATTACTTTTGGTGTCCTTACAAGTTGCAAAGAATTTTAATGACAGCCATCAGACTTTAGTCAAAATTGCATCAGAAAAAGATTCAGTATTTTACACAAAAAGCAAGCAGGAAACTTAATGTAGTTTCCATGTCTGAGTTCTCGTGTTGCTTGATCTGGTCCATGCTGAAGTGATGCAAAGTGTGCTGGGATCCAGCAAAACTTGAAGCCCAACAATTATCACATTTATGTGAGCGCTTTAATTCCCCTTTAATTCAGAATAAAACTTAAATCCTCTTTAAAAAGATTAAAAATCACCATGTAAACACCTAATCCTGAATGAAAATGATAATTCCGAGTAAAACTTAATTCCGAAGTAAGTGGCTGGTTTATTCTGATTTTAAATCCAAATTAAATAATTCCTTAACCATGTATATGTTCATTCTGCTTTAAATTAATTCTGGTCGTTCTGCGCATGCTCGTTTTCCTTGTCCTCTCGCAATGACGCACAAGAAGGCCGCAAGCGTTGGACTTGAGCCAAGACAATTTATTTAATTAGAGCCTTAAAAGATTTGGAAATAATGAAAAGAGTGGATGGACGTAAGCATTAAAATGCAGACCTTTTTAAAGTTGTAACGTCCATGTTGGACAAGATTTCCCTGACAGAGATGCTGGAGATGCTGAATTGTGTTTTTTTTTTTTTCTGGTAGACGTCACCACGTCACTTCCGCCCCCTGTCCAATCAGAACCATTCCCAACCCCCAGGCCATGAATAAAGGCGAATAAACGCATTTTCCATGTAAACGTCTATTCGGAATTACTATTTCAATGTAAACATGAAAGCGAACACTTTCATTCTGAATTATTTAATTCTGAAAAATTAATTCTGAATTAAAAAACATCATGTAACTGTAGCCATTGTCTGCAGCTGATGGCTCTGCGCTGCCAAAATTGAGACTGTGGATCTGGTGGAAAGCTCTCATTGACTAAAAAAAGTCTCAGCTGCTGTAATGCAGCACAGACAGAACCAATGCCTATCCTAAAGAATTTATTGGTCACAATGCCTCAGCAGAGCTTGGTAATACAGGGATTTGATTAGCAGCAGAGATTCAAACAGGTTGATTTCTAATCTCAAACACCTGCTCCAGAGCAGGCCAGGTGTTTAGAATTTTAGTTGGATAGGATCGTGACCACTTCACATTGGAGTCTGATACAGGCCACACTTTAAAGAGGGTTTTTTTGTTCAGGACTGTATTTTTTTTTTTTTTTTGTTTTGACTGTTTATATTAAATATGAGCATCAAGGCTTTTAGTGTGAATCTGCCTTAGATTAACAAATAGTTAAAAGTTAGAAGGTTGCAGCTTTATGAAACTTAATGTATTTGTAAGTGTCCTTGAGAAATGCTGGTGATAATACTCCATATTATTGTCACAGCCAGCTGTCTGTCTGCACTTATGAAAGATAATCTGGTTTATAATTTATTTGAAAATCTTAGTAATGGGATTTTAAATATGCAGTAATGTCTGTTTTTTAAGACAGCATATTTCTAGTGTTTTCCTTTTGCATATGAGTTTGGCTGCTTACAAATAAAGATGCTTATCCTGTGTGTTTGTTCCCCACAATCTGTTGCATTCCACAGCAGAGAAAATCGAGTAAATGGTTCACTCTAGTAAATCATAATCTCTGTCTTTCTAAACTCTCACTCTACTCAATCAAACAAGACACTTTCAGCCTTTAGCGTTGCCCCTCTTCTGAGGTTGCAGCCTGTGATGTCATGCCAAAATGAGACTGCGTGGCCCTTGGAACCCCGTGGGACTCCTTGTGGCCTGCCCATGTCATAGAGGATGATCATCAAGCCATCAGGGAGGCATACACACTGCCATGAGGAGCAACCACCTGCAGGAACACTGGTGGTGATGCTGCTAATGGCCAGTGTTCATCGTCTCTGCCTATGCCTTTGAATATATATGGAAGAGTTTGCATCTGAGGCTACTGCAGACCCACCATCAGGGTGACTCATGCTGTTTTTTCCTGCTGCACATGTACATCTGAGCATACATCATCATCTGAGTGTGTTTGTATGGTCTAAGAGGACATCTGCCCATGTTAGCAGTATTTAAATGTTCTTCAAACAAGTCTGTGAGTTGACACACAGTTAATAAAGAGTCCATCTGATGACTGAATTTGACTGATGTGATTGGTGTGTGATCCAAAACTTAGTCACCCACCTGAAGTTATTCAAATCCCAAACCTGCTCGCTTATCATACTGAACAGCAACTTTAAATCAGCAGGATTTGTCTCAGCACTCTGATAATCATCCCTCAATGACCCCCTTGTCATAAAGTGCAGTTTCACAAAGTAATGCAAACACGGTGTTGGAAAGCGAACCCCACACTGCCCTTCCTCTTTTTTCCCTCTCTCTCCTTTCATGCTGTTTTTTGTCCTCTACAAGTTTCCTGCAGTTTTTAAAGGCTGAGACGGCACTGTGGGAGTCTGATCACTACAGAGTCCACACACACATGCTCACACTACTTTCCCTTTGTGGTGCAGAAAAATACCTGCACCTTCAGAGGTATGTCTGTCAAAATGAAATTGCTGGCTGCATTACAAGCCTTTGAAGGTATTGAAAACTCATTTTTACAATCACCCCCACAGGCAGGTAGAGCGTCGTGTGTGAGCGCGTGTATTCAGACTGTTTCTACCAAGTGGGTTAGGCAATATTCTCTTTTCTTTCAGTCAGTTTGCATTTGATTATTATTGTCTTGGCTTTAGTTTGTCGCTCTGCTTCTTGTCGTCCCTCACCCACCCTCCCACCAGTTCTTCTTCTTCTGGATAATCCTTACCTCTTTCTTGCCTTTCGAACTCTCAGCAAAGTCATTTCTCCCAGAGAACCCCCCGCTGGGAGAAAATAAACTTTCAAAGCCAGCCAAACAATGACTCACACGTACACACATTCCAGTATGAAAAGACACACTCCTGCTGAGGAACATCAAGAGGCACAGAACGGACATAATGGCTTCTTGATAATTATTCATAAAGGTGACTTTTGTGTGAGCATCACTAAGTGTTCAAATTCAGCAGCAGGGAGCGAGCCCGGAGTTAGACACAACACAGGCAGATGATCAGCACTATGGTCCAGCTAAAGCAGACCGGCACACACCCCTTGTCTCTCACACACATATTGTCTATGCCGATTCAATGACTCTCCGGCGTTGTAACGTTTCAATTAGCTGCAAAGGACAGTCTGGCCTCACACTGATGGCCATGCCTTCCATCTGGGGTTACTGCAGTCAAACAGACGGGCGGATGGATGGACAGAATGAAGGACAGGCTGATGGCCCTCCACGCTGATTAATTCTGAGGGATGAAAAGGGCGGGGTTAAATCAGACCACAGTGATGAGAATAATCAGGAGAGGCAGTGAGCTGTACTCTTCCCAGAATTACAATATGGCCACTGAGAGCATATGGTTGTTCTCCATTTGAGTTTTTGTTGGCATCACACCTCCAGCTCTTCTGTTATATAAGCTCTTCTTTGAAAACAGTCTCTCACCTTACCTCTCCCACATCCTGTTTAAACTTCCTTTTGTTTGCAGCTGCCGGGACATAAGCAGCACCCAAACACCAATGACATTAACAACAGTCCCAAAGGACCATGAAGGAGAGCTGCTGCGTCACCCTTTCATGATCACTCCCTTGAGAAACAGCCTAATTTTTCCCCTCCTCTGTTTCTATTCCCAGTGTTTTTCTCCATCTCTGATTTCCAGAACCATGTGCCTTATCGTTCCTGTGCGGAAGTAGTTACTGAATGATGGTAAAAGAGGAATAAAATCAATGAAAGACAGCAAGGACAAAGTGGCATTCTCCTTCTCTCTATCTGTTCACCTCTCTGTCCAGATCCCTCGTCATCTCTCTCTCTCTTTCATCCACCCTCCATCTCTTCCCTCCATCACCCTCTCTCTGGTGGAGGATGGTAATCCCATTAGGATCAATATTCCAGGCGAGTGAGCATCCTTTCACTGCAGCAATTACAAACCTTTAGAGACATAAAGGAGAGCATTTCTTCACAGCTTAGACCATCAATCAACTATTTAGCTTCAGAGGCAAAGGATGTTGTGTGTCTGGGTGTGTGTGGGGAGAGACTGTGTGTGTGTACGTGTATCTGGATACTGCACTATTGTTCCGTCTGCGCTCCTGAAATGACTGTTGGGATTTTCGTCTTATAGATCCTATTATGGGTGTATGAATACATGAGAGAGCTTCTTAATGCACACTTCCCATCTGGCGGCGCAACACGGCCCTATCATCTCCCTTGTGAATGCATGTATTAGCATTGTCCACAGTGGGATTTCACAGACGGCTAAGCCTGGGTGTTTAGCCAGGGGTTAATATTTCATGCCTCCATGTTATCTCCCCCCACAACCACCCATCCCACCTTCCATCCTTTAGCGTCCTCCCTTCCCTATTTCCAGCCTGCAAGTGCAACAAATCCACGCTAGTTGCCTCTGCAGCCAGAATTCACTGCTAAGCTAGTATGCCAAACACACCGTATGCTAATTCGACAATCTTTGAACTTGGTTTTCTGACAGCTCTGGAGCTTTCCTATGATTGTAATGCTACAAAAAAATTGGCTTCTCGCTAACATAAATACTACTGCTAGATTCCCTCTCTTGCAGTCTTCCCTCTCTCTTATGCTCGGTCTCTAATGAGGTAGCGTGACTGACAGCAATGGTGAGGGCATATCACTTCTCATCTTGTCAGCTCTGCGGCCACTTGTGCCCCTCAATGTCACAGGGCTCCTCTTAGCCTGGGGGGTGGGCTCAGGCTTCCATCTATCTAACCTCTGTACAACATCAATCCCCCCCATCTGGCACGCCTTGCCTGGAGACAGAGGCAGCCTGAGTTTGGGTCACATCTGGAGGCATACTCGGCGGCGGGCTTAGGAGCACACTTTAGTTACAATATAATGCTAAAGAAAGGGGAAAGTGCACTTCATCAAGAGCTTCATATACATTCTCCACCGAGGAAATTTAATCTGTCTGGGTTACAATTTGTTAGAGAGTATAACAATTTAATCAGTTCTTTACTGGAGCAGAAAATAGAAAAGGCTATACTGTAGGTCTGATGCAGCAGAGTGGGTTACAGTGGAGCTTAAGACAACAAGTACTAAACATTAAGGCGTGCAAAAAACACTCAGGAAATGACAGATCCAAATGGCTCGCTATTTTTATCGCCCGATACAGAGCTGTACCATAGCCCTTGGCTCACACTGTCAAAATGATCATTCTAATTCTTTGCCATGAAAAAATTCAATTAGACTATCATTAGACCAGGCTGATGATGAGGTTCTGTTTATCGTTAACTGCACATTATTCGATTCGTCATTTAACAGGCAGCGCCTCATTTACTGATGATCCATTTAACAAATGTTTTTCTGAAAGTTTTCTTTTGGCGGAAATTGTGGAGTTTTGAAGTGTGCTTGTCTACCACAACAGAACAGAAAAGTCTGAGTAGATTTTCATGTTTTTTTCTTGTTTGAGACATGCTATGTTATTTATAACAAGTTCTAATTTCTGCCAGTTTACTGCAGCATATGAACGCACGAGAAAACAAAGGGAGAGAAAGAGGTTTTCCTGGTGGATTATTCTATACAGTTCCAAAGAATGGAACAAAAAGGCATGTGCGCATGTATGGATGAGACATAGTGAGAGCAGCAGAAGGGGCTTGAAGGCACTTGTGGTAGTGGATTAACTGTTACATCCCGAGCAGAGAGTGGTAGCGGGAGAGAAGAGGCTAAAGCTGAGCCCTTTTTTTGTCTGTGTACAATGGAGAGGGGCACTGATTCCCTTCTATAGAGTGCATTCACGTCACAAATTGTACAAGAGATGAACAGTTCCAGCCACTGAGTGAACACAGCCGGAATACAGGCTTAAGAAGAGGGAAGGTAGGCAAACACTCCAAATCAGATAAAAAGTCTGACTTGAAGATGTGTGCTGGTGGACTGGATGGTTATCAGTTGATGTAATATGAAAATAAAAGTGTTTGGAACTCTAAATTTATTTTGATAAAACCCCACAGGCCAAGCAGTGTAGTGAAAAAAACACAAACTTTATCAATGTGGGCAATGTGACTTTGCACCTATTCAAAATAAGATCCCTTTCTCCCATTTTGTTATCTTATTTGGACATCTTATTTTGTTTTTAAATGATATGTTGAATATGTAATCTCAACTTTAAAAGTTGTGCTAAACTCTAAGAAAAAACAGATTTTATGTTTCTAAATGTCTGGCTGGAGGAAGGTGAAAGCTCTCAGGCTGTCTAGAACATAAACATACCAGCCAAGAGAAAGAGGGGACTTGATCAAGATCAGTGTATTTATTAATGAAATACAGTTATTTTCAAACTATGACCTACCAAACTGTTGAGGTGGGAGGTACAGGGTTAACTTAATGTATAAAGGCTCTTCTGTGGCTGAACAATGATGGCTTCATCATGTAGTTTCAAATGTCTCATTTATCTAAACAATTTTTAACATGAGCATCAGCTGATCATGTTTCCTGCCACCAGTAACATTGTAAAAAAATCACTTTTCTTTTTTGTTCTGCAAAATTAAATTACCTTTATATGTTTGTATGTATGTATACATATATGTGTATGTATACATATATGTGTATATATATATATATATATATATATATACATATATATATATATACATACATATGTGTGTAAATATATATACATATATATAGAAATGATGAAAACTCTAAATTTATTCCTGTCTCTCCAGTGCTTCAGTAATGATACCTTTTAAACATTTTTTTTTCCTGCTGTCTCTTTTGGATCATGAATTTGTTTGATTTGAGGTCCAACAACTGCTAAACGATTCCCATATCAATTCCTTCCAATTTGATCTACACGCTTTGCAAATCACTCATCAGATGCAGTCAGACATGATGAACAGTTAAAAAATAATGGCAGACAAGGGGTAGAGGCGGTCATAATTGTAGCTTAATTTTTTGATAAGTGGATGCATTTGTGCATTTATCAGTGCGTCATTGCATTGAATATCACTATTGTCGTGTTTGTCATTGTTGCCACTGAAAACCCATGTAGACCAATTTATTTTGGCACAGAAAGCAGTTTAAGTTAAGGAATTAGATCAATAAGCAGTATTGTTAATAGCATTGGTTTAATAAAATCTTATCAGTCCCCATTCCTTGTCCTACTGCTGGACCAGTTGAGATCCACTGCTTTATAGGGCCAGTACTGTCTGTCCTTATGTTCCTGCTCAAGTTCTATATACATGCACCTGCACATTCAAACCCTCCTAAAGAGGAATCTGCAGTTCTTTGATAAGCAGTTAGGGGCCTGTAGGACTGACTTTGGCTCTTCACCCTGGTCCCAGCTGTAGAGTCGACCAGGTGCTATTGTAAAATCTGCACAAATTTTTTCTTTGCATTGCATTGTCTCGCTTTCATTCTCCACATAGTCCCCCACACAAATCTATGTGCGCACACACCAGAGGTCCTCATACTGATCACCCACGAGTTCCTCTCAAAACCCTGGAGACGAAGAACACAGGCTAACAAGGGAACAGTGGATGAAAACAGAGCGCTGGAAGAGATCCGGCGCTGCAGGAAAGAGTGGCAGGGTGGGGGGCATCTTTCCTCGGAATCAAACTGTGCATATTTTCATCTTTGCTCATAGACCAACTCCCACAGGACATCAGTATGCCAAACTAAAGGCTTGCTGCGTCTGTTTACACTGCGCTACAAGAGAGGAGACTGAATCAAACTCATTTCTGTAAAGAGGAATTATATCTCCTTTGATACCTCTGCTTGTGAAGGCAACATTTGCCATCAAAGCTGCATCATCGAGCAGATAAGTCCTGTTCCAACACCTGCGAGGAGCTAAACACCAGCTTGACAAACATGAACTCAACAGCACTTCATAAAACACTCTTGCCAAATAAGTCAGAGAGACAAAAGTGGCTGAAGTCAAGTGCAAACACAGAGAGACTTTGATGTTATCCAACAATGTGAAAGTTGGAAAACACAGAACGACAGCTTTAATGGAGAGCATCCTCTCAGCCTCAGAGTCTGTTTACAAGGGCGACTGGCAGTAATGCTCATACGTTAGCCTTGGAAAACAGTCCAGCTCTATGATATTGGCTAGATTGCATCTACAATATCACATACACTGGAGCTTGGAAGGCAAACACAGCTTAAAGTTTGTTTATCACCCTGCACTCCTTCCTAGTTATAATGTCAAGAGAATAGCATCCGTGCATCAACAAACAATTTCTCTTTCGACGACAGGCCTGTTAGGCACATTTTTAGGGAGTAAATACACAGGAATTGAGATGGAATCCAGACATATGGCTGTTTTTTTAGTTCCCCTTGCTCTTTTCTGCATGTTAAGTGTATGCATGTGTGTACGTAAGTGAATAGATATGTGCTGACAGTCTGGCAGCCTCCATCAGAGCCCTGCGTCTCTGTCAGACCGCAGGCTGACTGACTGATGAGGGGCAAGCAGCAAAGTGGAAAATGAGCAGAGAGGAGAGGGAAGAAGACAGGGAGGATTGGGACAAGGAGTAGGAGGAGAAGGAGGTGTGAAGGAGGAGCAGGGATGGCAAAGAGCAATGTGGCAGCAGAGAAGAGGTGAGGAGACTGTAGCATCAAAGGAAGAGGATGGCTGAGGGGGATGGAAGCTGACTTGCCAGAGCGGTGAAAAAAAAACAGCTAAAAGGAAAAACTACTGGTTTAAAAGTGGGTGTAGGAGTGCATGTCTGTTTGTGTTGGATGTGTATACAGGCAGGAACTGGTGTAGGTGAATGGCAGGGTGTAATAAGAAATGTGACCTATTGATTGGCTGTAGAAAGACGTCAGGGCTTGGCGTGTGGGGGGGCTGGAGGCAGCAGCGGTGGCATGAAAACAAGACTAAATGGCCTCTTTCCGTCTCCTTTTTCTTCCTGTTTATTTCATATTCATTTACTTCTGCACAGCACTTGCTGATACTTCTTTAGCTCTGTGATGGATAAAATCTGATTATTATATGATTATGATGTGTGGTTAAGGTAACAGCGCCTGAGGGCTGCAGAGCATTATCATGTGAGGGTGTTAAACAGCGGAGGAAGTGGGCCTCCCCAGATTGACAATCCAATTAAGCGTCTGTGTGGTGTGTTAAGAGTGTCTGTAGACCACCGAGGGAAGTGACAAATAATAGCGCATCCCTGGCCTACATACACACCAAGAATAAGAGGAACTGTCTGTGCAGCCTTGTGTGAAAATAAATCTAAATGTACCGCTTTATAGCACAAACTCACACTTATAGACATCTTCTATCATCCTCTCCATCACTGCTGCTCCAGGCGATCATATATGAAAGGTGTGAGTGGACGGTGTGAGGCAATGCAGGGGAGGATAAAAGAGTGAGACCCGACCTTGAAGCTCTCACTTGACCTAACAGCATCTGGTGCACTATTCAGCCTATAGATATCTCTCCCATGTATAACCTGCACCCACTCCAATGGCAAACCTTGTCAGTGTTTCTGTGTTTGCGGCAGAGGAGATCAGAGGAGTGAGTACACAGGGAGCCTATGGACACACCAAACAATTCAAATGCCACACAGGTGATTGATTAGCTGACCTGACCCTGGACTTCAGCGTCAATGAGATGGATCATCAAAGACCATCAAAGGCGAAGTGTTGAGTGTGTATGTCTGTTGTGTGACAGGTTTCTAATGCTGCAATAAAGGGACAATCATTGCTGATCAAGTGCCAGACTCCCAGCTGGCCAATTATTGATGAGGTTGTTTGATATTTAGAGGACGGGTGGGGAGTGATGCCAAGTTTGCTTTTGGATTTGTTTATTATAGGAGTCATATCTTTCCTTTGTCTGTTCTTTCCCCACACACTCCTACTACTTCCTTTTTCACTACCAAAAGGCATTTTATGTACATGTTTGGCAGTATTTGGGGAATGTTTGTCAGTTGTTATACAATGTGGAGGCCTATTTTTTGCAGGGATCCCTACAGCAGCACTGAAACCTGTGTAGAGTTTATTGTGGTTTAGTTTGAATATACTGTACCTCTCAAAGAAGAGAGGTAGCTGCATAAAAAGAAATACCTTGATAAACAATCAGTAATACAATGCTGGACTTAAGTCTAGCACTCAAGTTAATTTTTCCTCAGCTTATGAGAAAGGTACCTCATGTACAGAGGGTGGCTCAGCTCCCACACATCGACTGTCAGTGCTGGGGTGGTCACTCATTTAAAAAAATTGGAGTGTCCAAACTATGGCCAAGGGGGCCAGCTCTTGCCCATCAATGAGCCTTAACCAGCCCACATTAATTTACAAAAGGTAAAGAGAAATTTGCCATTAAAACATAGTGCTTGATTAGTTTGACTGATGAAATGGATATCAGAGTATTATAGAAGCAAATAGCTGGAACTGCACTCATTTGCCCGGCTTTCTGCTCAGTCCCAAAGTCAGATTAAAAAGCACATTGCGCAATTCATTTTTAATCATTCACATTCCTATTAAGTTTGGAAGTTTTGTACAGTTTGTTTTATGTCTGAACTTGAGGATGAGCTGTTAGCATTTTACCTCTCTGCTACACAAACCATTGTTTTTATCCTCTTCCAGACCAAGGCAAATCAGAGGCCCTGAAAACTGACTGGAATCTCAAAATCCATGATTTTAATACACTAGAGGCAACGATTATCACAGTGGCCAGATAATTATCAATTAAAAGCTCTGGGCTCCCTGTATTACCAAGGTTTTAGGAGTCTTTGGCTTTTAAAGTCAAGCTATGGCTTTATGTTAACATGTTTTCTCCACAAAATCAACACTTAAGGCCTGGTTTTTACCTCTGCATCAAAATTACATTGGGCCTACACAGCGGTGCCTTGTTCTGTCTTAACAATTTATAGTTGCGTGTGGTGTGTGTCCATGTAGATCTGCAATACTCAACCAAAACACTAGTAGGCAGTGTAAGTTGTCTTCTGGCCCTGACATATCCTCTACTTGTTTCTATAGAGGAAACCATGGCAACGAAGACGGGGCAAATAATGTCAGTGTAAAGCGCAAAAAAATAACACAGAAGTTGATTAAAACATTCCAGCTAAAAAGAAAAGAGATCAGATATCAGAAGAGTTGAAATTTTCAAGGACTGAACCAGTTGAGGCAGAAGACAGGGATTTTGTTTAGCATTTGTATGTCCACTGAGTGAGACAATATTGAGGAAATAGGCTTTTGATATATCCCAAGTAAATCCAATGTGCTGGGTCATCTTCGGCAGTCATTTATCACACTATAGTTCATAGGATGTCTGAGATATTCTCAAAGGCTGTCAATCACTTGGTGCTGCGCAGTTAACTATTCAAAGGGCTTGCGATCTGTGTCATTCTCACGAGTCATTCTTGGAGATGTGCAAGTCAGGCCCCCTGCGTCTGTTTCAAGACTGCAGGGACCTAAAGCAAAGCTTGGAGACAGAAGTATAAATGGACCTTTACCCTTGCGTCATTCTCCTTTCGTACAACAACTGAAAGCAGTGGTCTAATCTCTGCACCTCAGAAATGTCCCGATTGCATCTACTCTGTCATTTTCAGTTTTCACTGACCTGTGCCAACTTCAGACGACGTTGGTATTTGTGTATCTAAAGGGACGTTTGATTTGTTTTCCAGTCCTTCCATTATGCATACGCAATGCAAGCAACACAATAACTGTTTTTACGGAACAGATTAAGTTAGCAACAATAACAGATTTTGAGTTTTCAACAAATTTAATCTTATTGCTGAAATTCTACACATTGTTTTTGCAATTGCAACCAACTGGTGCATGTCATCCCTCACTCTTTTTGTCCTGCATGGTTGTCTGCCTTTTTGTCCTATCGAACAAAGGCATAAGGGGAAAAGCAGACATAAATATAAACATGAATATGAATAAAATGTTTGGCTCAGTTTACTGAACCAGATCATCTGTAAAGGTCTTAAAAAGAACCTTGACAGAAATGCAATTTGCAATAAAAGTCTGAGAGATTTCAGTTTTTAACAGCAGCATTGGTTATAAAACAGGAAAGAGGATTTTTAAAAAATTTGTATTTTTTAAAGGCAAAGAAGGGTTTAAAAAGAAAGAAAAAGATGCACATTGGTAAATTCAGCCATCATTGCCAAAGAGCAATGCAAAAAATAACACTTTTTTAAATCTGAAACATGTCATAAGATTGTTACAAGACATATTTACACGATGTAACTCATACAAAGGCTTCATTGTTTGTATTGAAAATAAACAGCCAATAAAAATGCATGTGTAGAGCGTCTTAAATCAGATATGCTTACTCATACAAAGGCTTCATTGTTTGTATTGAAAATAAACAGCCAATAAAAATGCATGTGTAGAGCGTCTTAAATCAGATATGCTTACTGATGGAGTGTATCTGATCAAATTAAAAACTGTTAGATATTTATAAATAGAAATCAACCGTCGGTACTACTGATTTTTTGCAGCGTACAAATTAACATCACTAGTTTTAACCTCTGATGCACAAATTCATATGTAACTTTTTAAGTTAGTAGCTTGTTTGTCCAAAAGTTTATGAAAGTTCAAAAATAAATTATTATTTTGATGTGATGGTTAGAAGTTTTTTTATCTAATATTTTTATGGAGTGTGAACTAGAGAACCAGATGAATGTATGGCGGCAGCACATGTTGTGTGAGACAGGGAACAGATTTTATTTCACTGGAGCAGAGTTAAATGCATCCGTCATTGTTTCCTGTAAACCTTATGTTGTGCTACATCTCCGTCGCAATGTGCTTGTTCCCTTTAATCTGCGTCTCCAGTTTATGTTCTTCCTCGCATTGTTCCCTCCAATATCTGCTCAGCTGCAACCAAACCATGTCAACCAATTTATGCAGGGGACGCATGGTCCCATACGGAGCCTATCTCGACAATCAAGCCTACCTGATGAGACCCTCGGGGAGACAGGGGGAGAGAGGGGTGAGGTAGGGAGGGGGAGCGCATGGAGGAGTTGGAGGTAGAGGAAGGTGAGGGTGGGAAACAGGCGCCGAAAAACAATGAGGCAAAATCAGAAGATAAACGAGGCGCTATTTCAGTGGCAGGATTTATGTACTGTCAACATTACCCTCGCTATTAGGGGGAATCCAATTACTCTGCGCCTCTCCTCTCCTCTCCTTTCTCTCTGGGAGGGTGGAAAATAAGGGAGCAAAAGAGTGAGGGATGAAAAGTAACAAGAGAAGGAGAACAAGAACACCCCTGCATGATTTATCCAATTTTCAACACATACTTGGATAGTATGAGAAGGAGAATGGGAGAGAAGGGAGAATGGACTCATAAAGTGACTAAAAGAGACAGAAAGAAGCGGAGTGCGGCATAAAAAAATGAACACAGAGTAAAAAGAAATGACTGAAAGCTCTTGCGCATCTAAGAGAGAGCAGGCAGGAGAGAGAAAGAGGGGGGAGAAATTATGAAAGGGAGTGAGGATGGGGATATTTGGAAAGACAGAAGCTCCCTCTAGATTTAATTGCATGCACCTCCGCTTTTAAATGGCTGATAAATTATACATGAAGGATGCTAAGACAATAATTATGAGCTGTTTTAGCGAGGAACAGCGGGATGAGGACAGACAGACAACCGCGGAGGAGTGCAAGGCTTGAGTCGGCCAAGAAATCCTCCACGGAAAAATTCACAGGAGAGCGATCTGGGTCCAGGAGAGGAGGAATCACAGTGCATTATCGTGATATTATGGAGGCTACGCTGAGCAAATAAGTCTTAGTGAAGCATCAAGAAACACACACTCACAGACACACTGGAGTGCTTTCCAGTACTTTGCCCTCAGGTTACACCCCAGCAGCTTTGACCCCCTCAGATTTGTTGGCTTTGTTTACTGACCTAGCCTGCAGCGCGCACACATGAACACACAGAAGATGCAGGAGTTTAGGATTATCTCTGCCAATCAGGGTTTTTACAGACTGTCAACAATCAAATGTAGACTTTATTTAAGACTTTTTAAAAACTTGAACTGAGAGAAATGATGACCATTTGTTGCACCACAGCATGAACAGATAACAATATTATATATTCAACTTTTATTGCCACACTGATTTCTTAAAGTGAGATCTGTATTCCACATGAATATAACAAGGTATGGTGACAAATACTGATGAAACACCAGTATAGTAAGCTACCTTGCTGTCCAAATAGAGTAGAAGTAATACAGACATTACAGTGTGAACGCACATGTGGATCATAAATTGTGGAAAATACTGGATAATGTCAGAGTGATGTCAGCCATTAAAGTCTAATGTGCAGTAGTTACCATGTTGAAAATGCTATCTGAATCTAACTTTGGATAAACCTAGAAACAGACAGTGGTAGGATGTAAGGCCCTCTATAAGTTTTTGCTTTGTGGCACTTTGTCAGTCAAGGCAACTCCCCCTTTCAAAATTGGTTAAAAAAACATGTCTTTCAGACAGTGAGAGGACACAAATACATTACCTTTTCAGACAGAACAGTGCTATTAAAATGATTTCTTTTTATTCAAATGTTTTTTCAGTGTTTCATTTACTTCTGAGACAGAGAACAGAAGACAGTTGATAGTAGGCCTGGGAAATATTGACCAAAATGTACCGTAAATTTTTGATTATAACACGCACTCAATTATAACATGCACCTCATATTTTCAGGATTTTTGCCTGGAAAAACACTGTACTCAAATATAACACGCAACAAAATTTTGCCCCAAACCTTACTCTCTCAGACAACTCAAAAATTACCTTTATTATTATACATTTTTCTAATTTATATACAAAGTTATAAGCAATGAAATTGCAGTATTTTAACAACAAATACTGTACACGATTTTCTCTCTGAAACGGATGCGAAAACACCTTTTGTTTTACGCATGCGCAATTTCTCGATTTCTGCCCAAGCATACTCAGTTGCAGTGTACCGACTAATCAGAGAGCAGCTATCAACATGCCGATGTCTTCAACCAATTACAGTGCTGCTATTTTGCGTCCCCTTGCTCACAAGATGGCAGCGCCCTGTGTTTGCATGTGTTTTTGCAGAGAAAGAGAATATTTCGGCTTTTTGTATCAGATGTGTTGCAATTGCGATGTTGGCGAGACGAAATATGGTAAGTATTTTGCTTGTACTCATGTATAAAACACACCAGAAAAATTAAACCTTATGTAATTACGGTATATCTCTTTTTGTTTTAGCTGACTGCCTATTTTCAATATAGCTATTTTCTACTGTTTTAATGGAAAAGCAACAACAGATTTCGGCTCACCTAGTAACAAGGAGGGTGGAGCTCTGTTACGGCCCTGGCCGTAAATTGTTACATATATGCGTGTGTGAGTGTTTGAGAGTGCGTGTGGAGTGAGAGCTCTTCTCCCCAGGAGGATCTTTGAGGCAGTACTCAGGTGGCCGGGCTTGATTGGCTGAGGTGCTGGATCGGCTGAGGGAGAAGCGGCCCTGCTATTGGCCCAAGGAGAACGGCTTCAAATTCAAATAGCCTCAGTCAGAAGATGGAAGTCGGCGTCCCTTCTGACAGCAGCAGCTCCACGTCACTGTCGGCCTCCAAATGTGTTTTTGCCAATTGTGTACTAATTTTAGTTAGTATAGTTCTCAGATATTTTCTTTGTATTTAGACAGCTCGCTCTAGTTTTGGGTAACTCTTTAGTTTGTGTGCCAGCCTTCGCGGCCTTTTGTTTTTGTACCTTTTTTTTTTTGGCTTAAGATCTCGGCTTTTTAAGTTTGTTTTTTTGTACATACCTTTTTGCCTTTGGCTTGTTTTTTTGTTTGTTTGCTGTAAATAAATTGTGAGAAATTTGATCATTGTTTGGGTTAATTGAGATTTGGAGACCGAGAGTGATTTTCTGTTTTCCCGTTTCCCTTCCAAATATGTTAGGCACCTTCCCCCTAGACGGGTGCGTAACATAATTTTGGGGGCTCGTCCGATTGTTGTTGTATTGTGCCTTCGGTGAGTATTTCAATTTTTTCTCTCTCTACATTGTCTTGGTTGGCATTGTTTTTTTCACTCGAAAAAAATTACAAAAATGTTTGATTTAGATGAGTTTGCACAACATCCCTCGCTTGAGAAACTGGATCGGTGCACCAAGGCTGATTTGTTGCTGATCGCAAACTTTTTTAATATCTCTGTGCCCTTAAATGCCCGTAAGGCAGAGATTAAAAAATGTTTGTCGCAAAAATTAATGGAGGAGGGCAGAGTGTTTTCCAAACTGTTCAGCGCTCCTGAGAGTGTGTCAGGGGACGTGGGAGCGGAGGCTGCCACGGCCGCACAGCAGGCCCTCAGCGGCCAGGTGGACGTGGGAGCGGAGGCTGCTGCAGCCACCGAGCCGAGCGCTGTCACCCAAGCTGGGGTAAAAACGGAGGATCTGAGGCTGACACTCCGGTTGAGAGAGGTGGAGCTCGAGACAAAAGCTCGTGAGGTTGAGCTCATGCACCTCAGAATCCGAGCTTTGGAGCTGGAGAGGTCTCCACGAGTGTCCACCCCGGTCAGTCTGAATCCTTCCACCTCTGCCTCCGATCAATTTGATGTAAGCAGGCATATTGCTTTGGTGCCAACATTTAGAGAATCAGAGGTTGATTCGTACTTTAACGCTTTCGAGCGCATTGCGGCAACTCTCCGTTGGCCTAAGGAGGTGTGGAGTTTGCTGCTTCAGTGCAAACTGGTAGGGAAAGCGCAGGAAGTTTGTGCAAGCTTATCTATTGATGAGAGTCTTGATTATGATATTGTGAAAGCCACTGTGTTAAGGGCTTATGAATTGGTGCCTGAGGCTTACCGCCAAAAATTTCGATCTCTGGAGAAATCTGCCAACCAAACACATGTGGAGTTTGCGCGAGAAAAAACTGTGCTTTTTGATAAATGGTGTTCGGCGAGCAAAGTAACAAATTTCGCACAGCTCCGTGAACTGTTCCTGTTGGAAGAATTCAAAACATGTCTTCCAGAAAAAATTGTTGTCTATCTGAACGAACAAAAAGTTGATTCTTTGTCTAAAGCTGCTGTGCTCGCTGACGAATTTGTGTTAACGCACCGCGTTGTGTTTCCGACAGTGCGCCGTGAGATCCCCGCTGGTAGTGCGGGTAAATCTCAGCGCGCTTCTCCTAAATCTCCTCCGCGGCCAAACCCCGTGTCCGTGGAGAGGCGTGACTGTTTTTATTGCCACGAGCCTGGGCACCTGATTTCTAAATGCCCAGCGCTGCAGCGCAAAGAACAAAACCAGTCTGTGAAAAAACCTAAAAGTGTGGGTTTTGTTCAGCCTGCTCCTGCTCTGTCACCTGTCAGCGCAGGTGAGCCGACTGTGAGTCAGGTGGATGAGGCTTATCGCCCGTTCATTCTCAGAGGCTCAGTCTCTCTGACAGGGGAGGAAAAGGATCAGGTTCCAATCACCATTTTGCGCGACACAGGGGCGACGCAGTCCCTCATTTTGGACAATGTTTTGCCTTTTTCTGACGCCTCGTTTTGTGGTTCCGATGCCCTCCTCTGGGGAGTTAAAATGAGCGTGCTAAGAGCACCGCTGCACGCTCTGTTTCTGCGCTCACCTCTCGTCTCCGGCCAGGTAAAAATTGGCATTCGTTCTCGTTTACCGGTGAGCGGTGTTGCGCTCATTTTGGGCAATGATCTAGCGGGAAATAGAGTTTTTCCGACCCCTGAAGTGATTGATGATCCTATTGTGGATATGCCTATTTCCACCCCTGCTGCTGTCAGACCGTCCTCTGTTTTTCCGGCTTGTGCCGTCACCCGCGCTCAGGCGCGTAAATATGCTGATGTCATGGATTTGTCTGATTCATTCATGTTCTGTGATGACAACACTGTAAAAAGTAAAAATCAAGTGAAACAATCTGAAAAATGTGTGACTGAAAACCTGCTGCCTACTGATGCAGACTTGTCTTTTGATGTCAATAGGGCTGAGTTCATCCTCTCACAGCAGACCGACTCATCTCTGGTAAGCTGCCTTTCATCTGCTGCCAGCACAAGCGCTGACTGCCCCCCTGTGTACAGCATTGATAATGGTGTATTAATGCGCACCTACTCCCCTTCCTCTGGTGATTTAGGTTGGAACTCGTTTCAGCAATTAGTTGTGCCACAAAAATTTCGCCCACAAGTCCTCAGCCTTGCGCATGACAGTTTCTCTGGTCATTTAGGAATTAAAAAGACTTACCACCGCATCCTGCGTTACTTCTTTTGGCCAGGTTTAAAACGTGATGTGTCCAAATTTTGTCGTTCATGCCATGTCTGCCAAGTAAGCGGTAAACCAAACCAAGTAATTCCTCCCGCTCCGTTGCATCCAATCCCCGCGATCGGAGAGCCATTTGATCACATAATCCTCGACTGCGTCGGTCCGCTTCCCAAAACAAAATCAGGATATCAGTACCTGTTAACTCTGATGTGCGCTGCAACCAGGTATCCGGAGGCAATCCCGATGCGCACACTTAAAGCCAAAGCCGTAGTGAAAGCCCTGGTAAACTTCTTCTCCACATTCGGCCTGCCAAAGTCCATTCAAACAGACCAAGGTACAAACTTTATGTCCAAAATCTTCGCTCAGGTATTATCCACATTGTCCATTAAGCACCATAAATCCAGTCCGTATCGTCCTCAGTCTCAAGGCGCTCTCGAGCGTTTTCATCAAACGCTGAAATCCATGCTGCGTAAATATTGTCTTGATTCCGGAAAGGAGTGGGATGAGGGGTTACCTTTCCTCCTCCTTGCTGCACGCGAGAGTGTGCAGGAGTCTACAGGCTTCAGCCCCGCTGAGCTGGTGTTTGGCCACACCGTACGAGGTCCTCTGCGGTGGCTTCGCGAGAAGTACCTGTCCGACTCGGCCACTCCGACTCAAAACGTGCTCGATTATGTGAGCTCTTTTAGGGAGCGTCTGCATAAAGTCTGTGAAACTGCGCGCAGCGCGTTGTCGTTGTCTCAGAAAAAAATGAAAGAAAAATTTGACAGAAAAAGTGTAAAAAGGGAATTTAGAATTGGTGATAAAGTCTTAGTTCTCCTTCCTATCCCTGGTTCCTCCCTGCAGGCAAAGTTTTCTGGCCCTTATGTGGTGCAGGAAAAATTGAGTGAGACAGATTATGTGGTTGGAACCCCGGACCGGAGGAGAAAATGTCGTGTGTGCCACATCAATATGATGAAGCCTTATTATTCTCGTGTGTGTGATGAATCTAGTGATGCGTCGTCGTCTCTCGCTGTGATTGCCGTGTCCGCTGCTGCCGCGCCTTTGTCTCCCTCTGAGTATTTCCCTGAGAGTGACGGCCTGCGTATCTCTAGTGCTGTACCGTGTTCGCGTCTCCGGAACTCGGAAATATTGAAAGATTTAAAGAGCAGTCTGTCTCACTTGAATGATTCGGCCCAAACTGATATCTGCAATTTAATCAATAATCATCTCTCTCTTTTTTCTGACACACCAACCCGCACCAGTGTCCTTTCCCATGACATTGATGTAGGGGATCATTCGCCCATTAAACAACATGCCTACCGAGTTAACCCGACTAAACGCGCTCTTTTTCAGCAGGAGGTCGCCTACCTGCTGGAAAACGGTTTAGCTGTTCCTAGCTCTAGCGCATGGAGCTCTCCCTGTCTCCTTGTGCCAAAATCAGATAAGACTCCTCGTTTTTGCACCGACTTCAGGAAGGTAAATAATGTCACCAAGTCTGACTCCTATCCTCTGCCGCGCATGGAGGACTGTGTTGACCGCGTCGGCGCGGCCAAATTCGTAACCAAGCTCGATCTGTTGAAGGGCTACTGGCAAGTTCCCCTTACCCCAGGTGCTTCAGAAATCTCTGCTTTCGTCACCCCCGATGGTTTTTACCAGTACACCGTCATGCCATTCGGCCTCCGAACAGCTCCCGCCACGTTTCAGAGGCTGATGCATAAAGTTCTGTCCGGTGTTAAAAACTGTGAAGTGTACCTCGATGACATCGTGGCTTATTCAGGCAGCTGGCATGAGCATCTGAAAACGCTTGGAGTCATCTTCGAGAGACTCCAGAATGCTTCGCTCACGTTGAATTTGGCCAAATGTGAATTCGGCAAGGCCACTGTGACCTATTTGGGCAAAGAGGTGGGCCAGGGCCAGGTGCGTCCTCTTGCAGCCAAAATCCAGGCGATCCTCGGTTATCCTGCTCCTCTGTCCCGACGTGAGCTGCGCCGTTTCCTGGGGATGGCAGGATACTATCGGGGCTTCTGTAAAAACTTTGCTGATGTGGTGGTGCCTTTGACTAATTTGACCAGTGCCACTAAACCTTTTGTTTGGTCCCCTGAGTGTCAGCAGGCATTTGAAGCTGCCAAGGCGCTCCTCTGCAGCTCACCTGTTCTGGCTGCTCCTGATTTTGCACGCCCCTTTAAGCTGGAGGTCGACGCCAGCGCTAGAGGTGCGGGGGCGGTCCTGCTGCAGGAGGATGAGCATGGTGTCGACCATCCAATAAGCTATTTCTCAAAAAAGTTCAACAATCACCAGACGAAGTACAGCACCATAGAGCAAGAAGCCCTCTCACTGCTTCTTGCTCTCCAACATTTTGAAGTGTATGTCGGCTCCAGCTCTCTGCCAGTTGTGGTCTACACAGACCACAACCCCCTTGTGTTCCTGGCACAGATGAAAAATGCCAACCAGAGACTGATGAGGTGGTCCCTGCTTGTGCAGGACTACAACTTAGAAATAAAACACAAAAAAGGTGTGAACAACATACTTGCTGATGCTCTCTCTAGAGCCATAAAATAGATTGATTGAAACAAACAGTTTGGATATACGTTTGTTCATTAGGAATGGGGGTGTTACGGCCCTGGCCGTAAATTGTTACATATATGCGTGTGTGAGTGTTTGAGAGTGCGTGTGGAGTGAGAGCTCTTCTCCCCAGGAGGATCTTTGAGGCAGTACTCAGGTGGCCGGGCTTGATTGGCTGAGGTGCTGGATCGGCTGAGGGAGAAGCGGCCCTGCTATTGGCCCAAGGAGAACGGCTTCAAATTCAAATAGCCTCAGTCAGAAGATGGAAGTCGGCGTCCCTTCTGACAGCAGCAGCTCCACATCACTGTCGGCCTCCAAATGTGTTTTTGCCAATTGTGTACTAATTTTAGTTAGTATAGTTCTCAGATATTTTCTTTGTATTTAGACAGCTCGCTCTAGTTTTGGGTAACTCTTTAGTTTGTGTGCCAGCCTTCGCGGCCTTTTGTTTTTGTACCTTTTTTTTTTTGGCTTAAGATCTCGGCTTTTTAAGTTTGTTTTTTTGTACATACCTTTTTGCCTTTGGCTTGTTTTTTTGTTTGTTTGCTGTAAATAAATTGTGAGAAATTTGATCATTGTTTGGGTTAATTGAGATTTGGAGACCGAGAGTGATTTTCTGTTTTCCCTTTTCCCTTCCAAATATGTTAGGCACCTTCCCCCTAGACGGGTGCGTAACAAGCTCTATAAAGGAAAACTTCCTGTAAGGACAGGGCTTGACAAAGGGTCAATTCCACACTAGCCTTATTTTCAACACCAAAGGTTGCAGCTGGACATGGATAGACAACCTACCAATGCTTACTGTTCAAGTTTGTCCACAGTGGTTTTGAATGTTTTAGTCAATGTGCCATCTAAAATTAAAGACCCTGCACAGGTAAAAACAAGAGAATGACTTTCTAAAGCCTTACTATAAAAAAATAAGATGAAAGACTTTTAAAGACCTTTCAAGGACCTTCAGAAATTGTGGTCAGTGCTTCCCCAACATATCCTCCTCTGAACCCTCTTATTCATCCATCCATATTAGTAGTCTTTTTAAGCAGTGACAATATATTCTTCCTCAGTCTCACGATAATCATTATAAATCTCTATTAAACCCCCACCTTCTGGATAGATGGGGAGTGTCAGCCCACATCTGGCACTGTGAGAATTTGTGTGTGAGGGGTCTGAAATCCATAACTCGGAGAGTGGGATAAAAGAGGTGGAAATGAGAGAAATACAAATTGACAACCTAGCAAAAAAAAAAAACAAGGATGACAGAAAATCAAACCACTCTTCCCCACACACATCCTGTCTAAGACTGTGTGTGTTTTCCTTAGCCCCTTCTCCTTGTTTTTCAGGGCTTGTTTCGATAGCTGCAGCCAGTGATCGCAGCAGTGCTGTTGTGCCCTAAAGCACAGCCACTTAACCCGGGCTAACTCACTCACTCAATACACTCAATACCCAGTCGGGCAAAAACAGAGAGCCTGCAACGCCGAGCTGCTTAGCATAAAAGCTATAAAAAGACACAGAGCCTTGCTAATGCTGTGTCCACAGTCCATGTACTTGTCATAACTGCTGTAGCCGACGGTGGAGAGCTGTGCGTATTTGTGTGTGTGCCTCACGGTGCAAGGTCCTTAGTGGCTAGCTTGGGGCACCGCCGCCCTCGGTGGCACCATCAGCTCGCAGGCAGATTACGACTTCGCTCTAACTGCTTCCCTCTGCTTGGTGTATAAACACACACAATCACACTCTCCCACACACACACTCGCACTGATATAAAAGGTCAATTCCTTGCCACACCACTGGTCTGTCCAGGAAACCTGAATTGATTGATTTGACTCTAATCCACCGCAGGCTAAGAGAGAGTGGGAGAAAGTGAGAAAAGATGGACAGATGGACTGACAGCACAGACAGAGAAAGATTAGATGTTGAGAGAAAGACAGGATGAGAGGTTGAGAGAAAGTCAGGTAGAGAGAATATGTTTCCTGTGTGTGTTTTATACTGTAAAATCCAAAAGAGCATCACCTTAAAACGCAAAATCCAAGCCAGCAACTCTGCCACAATCTATTATCATCACTGCCACCTACACACACATATCCATGCACTCTCACACATACACACCTTGGTGTGAACCTGGCATGGTAAATGTGTGTGAGGGGAGGTGCTATTGGATCACTCTATTCTAGTCGTGGAGTCGAAGGGGGCAGATTTTGTGTGTGAACAGATGGTGTTTACCTAGTAGCAGGTTGGTTGAATCACCTAACCACCCCCCTCCGCCGACCATACCATTTTAGCACCAACCACTTACACACACATGCACACACAGAGAGTTAAAAAAAAAAAAAAAACAAACAAACAAAAAAAAAAAACAGCCCATCATACACACAGCTCCTCTCATCTGAATGAGGGGTGATAACTCACCGAGCCGCTGTCGGGGAAAGGATAGAGATAAACGAGGGGTGACGAAATGAGAGGGAAAGGGAGCAGCTCGAGCGGCAGAGATACAGGCGGAGAACAAGGGAGAAGAGAGAAGAGGAGAATGGGGCCATTGGTGGTTTTTTTTCTGGTCTGTAGTTATGTAGGTCACTTTTCCCTTCGACTCGGGAATGGGGAATTCGTAAATCTGACATAATAAGGCGTTTGGCCTGCAGTGAGGCTTCTGAAGGCGTTCTGTCTTTCCCAGCTCATTGTGGTTGCAACCATTGCACCCCTAGCACATCACTGCTTCACCTGCTGATCTGAGGAGGGGAAAAGGCATGAGGATGAATGAAAGTAGGATTTTTTTCTGCCTGGGGAGAGAGAGGTGAGAAAAATAAAGAATATTTATGCAGAAATAAGGGCCTCCACAAAGAGCACAAACATAACAAGGGTGGCAATACAAAGCCAGCTATTCCTTGATGGGATTCTGAACGTCGGAGAAAACTGAAAATATTTCATGCCTGCCTTCTCTTAGAAACTCTTCTTGCTCTTTCAGCCTCTTCCATAAAAGAAACAGCATGACATCAGAGATTGAGCGACAATTCCCAAACTCATTAATAATTCACCTGAAGCTGTGACCACTCCAAAATAGAAAGACAGAAATAAATGAAATTCCAGGAAATTGTGGGAATGTTTTCTTGATGACATTGCATGTCCTGTCAGTCTTGTTACAGCGTAAAATGTACCCTTACATGCACGTGCAGGCACACATACAAACCCACAGAGGAGCAGACAGAGCGATGTATGAGGTCTAACAGTGCTCTCCAAGGATCTGCTTGTGTTGCTAAAATAAGGCTGTGTCTGGAAAGAGGTGGATTCCCCTTGAGTGGGGCACAGAAGAGCACTAAAAGCTAAGTGGAGATGAAAAAAAATTGCCCCTAGAACTGGAGGGAAAAGTGGGAGGAAGATGGAGAGCGAGAGGAGACGGGGTGAAGGGCAGGGGACGGGTGGAGACAGAATCAAGGACAAAGGAAAGAGGCAGAGAGATTTTGCTTTATATTTGGACATAACATTTGATGTTTTACTCCAGAAGTCAATAAACATTCTTCAAGGAAAACTTCCCTGCATGCTGTTGGACTGATTGGCTATACAGTCTATTATGTGCAATTTTAGAATTTCCAGGAAAAAGAAAATAATATGAAGCACCTGTACCAATGTATTAGATTTGAAACTACAAGAAAAATAAAAACAGAAACAGTGTGAAATAGATGACATTACTATTAGTACAGTTGGGCATTGCTTTTTTTCAATATAACTGCTCAATTTAAACATTTAAAACAGTTCTTTAATGGTTCCTGAACCAATACTTTTACAGTAAAAGATGATTAAAAAATCCATTCCATTTACTGCTTGTGTAAAAATGTTTCTCCTGCATGTAATGTCTGCTTCACTGGCTGACGGTATTCAGCCCACTAAGAGGAGAAGGGGAGAAGGGCCACTGTGTTTGGCTCGATTTGCCAATGGTACCCAAAAATGCATATAAACTTGTAGTTTGATTCAGGTTAGTGGGTATTGGATATCATAGTATAGGAATCACATCAGCACTGATTTTTCATACCTATTCCTAATTTTTAGCTGATGTAAAAAAAAAAATTAACAATTATTAGTATTCATGATGTTGGTCTTTTCTGTTTTGTAACTTACAACTCAATTATTACATTCTATCTTTCATGCACATATGCTAGTGCTTTTATACGAGATTCATATTTGATATCTTTATGAGAGCAGACATAAACACTTCTAGATATGTTTGCATAGAGTGTGGTCATAAGGGGGAAAAGCCCTGGTTTACTCACACAGAAATTATTAATGGATTTTCTTCCCTGCCATCAAAAGAGTAAGTGTAAATTACAGATGGGTAAAAAAAGTTTGCTGTAACTTCATCAATAATTTTTACCATATGTGAACAAAGCTTTCATTTGGGGTTAAATTTTAAAGCATAAACTTGTCTTTAGAGGCACCACATAAATTAAGGAGAAGTGGATTTTTACTTAAACATTCAAAGTCTGAACATTTTAAATTGCTTAAGAAACAGACTTAAACTGATGCTCGTGCCTCTTCAAGAAGTCAGAAAGACCATCAGAATATTGATTATTTCTGTATTGGTATTTAATTGTCATCTCTTCCATCAATGGATCTGTGGGCACTTACCAAAAGTGCATTCAATTACGATTTCCAAAAGATTCAGGGTGAGTGATAGAAATGATTACTTACAGTAAGCAGGTTTTTCTTTCATTTTGAGAACACAGGTTACACATAATCAGTGTGTTAATAGGATATCTTTAATTCTGTCTCTGGAGGTCACCAACGCTTCACAAAATTAAAGTTTATTCTTTTCTTCAACTATTGCATTTTGAGTTTCTTGGACAAGTCAGTCTGGTTTAACTTAATAGAAAAATGTCAAATTCATTAAGGACATTGAGTTTGATGGATGGATAGGTAGAAGCGAGAGGTTAATTTTGTTTAGTTTCACTCTTATCATGCATATATTCAGTTATATCAAACAACAAGCTTAGGTCAATAACATTTTGTAAATTATTTGTTAAAAACATTGTCACAGGTAACTGACTTTCTTTCATTGCTGAAACAACAATTAGGTGGAATATGTTTGCAATCACACAAATAGCTATCTCTCAGCCCTTTATATTTTTACAAATCTGCACACACTCCTTTTTTTTGTTACTATTTATGCAGACAGACTTGCACGGCTGTCTCAGTTCAGCTGTGAACTACTTTACAACTTGGAGCAGAAGCAGCCGATAAGCACATGGAACAAGGGTGTTATATTGGCATCATGACTGAGAGCTTTTTACTCTCCTCTCTTCTCCGCTGTGCAACATTGTGCCTTTTCCTCTTTCCTCTTCCTCTACTTCTGCATGGCTCTCTCCATCGTTTTTATACCTATACCTCTGTGAGCCCCTCGCCCTCTCTCTGCATCTCCACCTGTGCCTGGTTGTATGTACATTCCTTCTCCATTAGCTGCTTTTGATGCCACGCTTGGAGACACCGAGGTAAAGTCTGAGAAATGACGAAGACAGAAGGATGACAGAAAATAATAGACCGAGATGGATGCCGGGCCTTGTCTGTATACCTTCACTGATACATGAAGCACTAGAAAATTACAGGTTTAAGAGGGCTTGTATAGAGAACAGCAGCCAAACACACAGCAGATGCAGGGACGAAATAACACAATAGCTTTACAGATTGGCAGCATTGCTGCACTGTCTTTAAGTGGGATTGTTTTGTGCATGTGTGATTTTTTTATGATTGTGTTTGTGTGTAGCCATTGTTTTAAGAAAACATGAGGCATTTGTAGGCTTACTGCTGGCAGGGAGCAGAAAAACAGAAACATTAAAATGAGCTGCTTTTTATGGCATCCTTGAACAAGAAAAAAAAACACCTTTGATACCTTTTGCCCACCCGTCACTCTCATTTTTTTTTCTATTTGATTTTCCATTTTATTCATTCGGCATCTTATTTTCTTGAATTGTTTGTTCTCACAGATTAGTTTTCACAGCCTGTGGTGCTTTAAATTTGTGCAGTCTTGAAGGGGTCACACTGCTAACTGAAGAATGGTACTCAGGCAGAGAGAGATGTTATTTAAGAAATATTCAAAAAGGGGGCAGGCTGAAGATCACAAGAAGTACAAAAAAGTAAAATTTAGCTATTCTGCATTTTATTAAAATGTAACTTTCATGTCATTACAAAATACCAAGGAAGAAAAGCTACCTTGATTTCTCCAAAAGGAACTTATTTTTATGCCCAACATGACCCCTGACACTTGCAACCCCGCTGCCCATTGGCTGCTCTGTGTGTGTGCGAGCGCTGGGGTGTGTATATGTACATGTGTGGGAGAGGAGGAGGGGTCAATAACAAGTGCTTTGTCAAAAAAGACATTGTACATGGGAGCCAAGGGCTAAAAAAGGGAAGAGGAAAATCATAGAAATAACAGGTGGTGTGTCAAAAAATTTGATCTATAGTTGATCCTTGCTTGTTATGGATGCATGATGGTTATATCTTATTTAGCTAATAAGAGTTGATACTCTTTACTTCAGCTATATTTTTATTGGAAAAAGATCATTCTTTTGTGAAGGAAAAAAAACAGTGTTGAAACCCTTGGTTTTAAAGTTTATTATTTGGAATGTAAGACCTACTTCCTTTTAATGACATGTCAGTGTTTTTTGTGAGCTAACGGCTGGTTCTTTAAAATGGTAAAAATTTCCACCATCACCTGATGTGAATAACTAATCTCTCTGAGTATTTATGACAAAGATATATGCATGCATTTGATGCAAGAAGAATGTAATAAGAAAATATTTGGGCAAAAGAGAGAAAATATAGAAAATGATTACTGAAAGGAAGAAATTTTAAGTACTGTCTTATTGTCAGTACCTCAACACTTCTCTGGAATAGAACATTTGATAAAATTCAATAATAAATTGTCTGAACTGTTTATAACAGGGTTGGTTGGTTGTTTCAAGTCAACTATGACAATGATTTTAGTCTTTAAAAAAACTCATCTTGAGCAGCTTTTAAAGTTTTTATATACCGACTATATAATAAACCAACATAGGTCAATACCAGCAAACATTTCTTTTCTGCCATGTCTTCTCTTCAAGGTTAACAACACCCCTTCACAGCTGAAGGAAAATGGTTCTAATTTAACTATGAAACCAATTTCTAAAGGACAAAAAAACAGCAATTTGGGCCTGCACTCCAGAAACACAGGTCTTGACTGTTATACAAATAAGCAGAATTTTTTTTTTTTTTAAATCGCAGAAACACAAGTCCATCCTGTCAACTCCTAAAAGCTAAAAGAAAAACTTGAAATGATTTTTGCTGTTACAGATTGTAATTCAGCTCAGCTTCAAAATATATCTGTTTTTTTCAAACATTTTTTTCCCTATCAAAATACCAATCATGCCACAAATGCTAATTTTCTGTCAGCAGTTTCATTATCAATATTCAAATCCTTAGCCTGCCATCCTTGGGTCTTTTGTGTCCACATCTGCTCCCTACACCTCTGCATATAAGAAACACAGCATCGGGTTGTCACTCTCTACCTCAGCACAGGAAAGTGGTTGATGAATTGCATCAATGAACCCTGAAAAATATATCTGATTTAATTTTACAAGGGAAATGGGTTGTTCAAATGAATTTTCTTATTTAAAACAAAGCAAATAAAAAAAAAATGTCTTCTGTTTTTATTGTGGTGAATGAACTTTTTAATTGTTGGTGGAATTGGCAGCAATACAAGCATCACCAGCTAAAAGCATGCCTAAAGCACTGAATTGGTTCAAACAAGCTCTGATCTGGTGGCTCTGGCATCTGTGTTCAGCTCCTGGGGTGAGAGTCGTCTTCTCCTAAGCGCTCTATTCTAATTGAGACCACGACAAAAGGAAACGCAGAGGCCCATCTCTGATGTCGATTCTGCTTGGGTAATATCCTCGCCGTGTCCCCAGCGTGCCGTTTCAATCTCAGCTGGTCGGACTGAGTGTGATAGAGGGAGATATGAACACATGAGCACAGGGGGAAAGGAAGGAAAAAGGAGTGTGGCTGTAAACAAGCTGAACCTGTTCCCCCTCTGAGCGCAGGGAGAGACCCAGAGATAGAGAATGAGATGACACTCCTCCGACTGACTCCTCTGTCTGTCCCCTTCTCTTTTTTCTCTGTAGTCCCTCTTTCCCTGCGAGCCATTGTGTGCGTGTGTGTGTTTGTGTGTGTGCATGTGTTTGAGTGGGTGAAACACTGCCACAATCCTATAGTCTCCCTTGAGACACTACTTCAAACAGACTGGAGAAGTATCTCCAAAGGTTCACTGGCTGGATGTTTGTGTGAATATATATATGTGTGTGTGAAAGTGTGCACCTTGTGTCTATACGCACAGATGCTCATAATAGCTCCTTGTTCTCTCAACTACACTTATAAATATATTTTTAAATCACTACATTACATATGCACCAATCCAAAACAAACTGTCATCAAAGTGGCGCTGGAGTACTCAAACTCCCTCTCCTACTTTTTCTACACACACATGGCGCTCGCCTGGAAACACACACAGACGTAATTAAACAAATCTGAAGTGTCTATTAAGCGTGAAGGCCTCCCTGCTGCGAGAGACATAATAAAACCAGGATTAGCCCAAAACAATTACAAAATGCTACAGACAAACCCTTTAACCCCCCTGGATAGCGCTGTAAATGTGTGTGTTAATGTGTGTGTGCGCACGTTAGATGGCCCCCTGCCCCCTCATATGGGCTCTAAACACAGGCTCCTTTGCTCACATTGCTCTCACATCTTATGTTTTATTTAACACTTGGCAATTGTTGGTGGGCAAAAGGCAGCAGGGACCTTGAAGCAGCGAGCAGCACTAAATAAAAACCACTTTGATGTGCGACGGCAATGACTCAAGACTCATTACGTTCAAATATGTGTTGTTATAGTCAAACCGTGATGTGTGCAGTTAACAATGTTAAGCGGGCTGGTGAAAAGAGCGCAAACTGATTTGCTGACAGGAATATACAAATAGAAAAAAGGGTGGGGGGAGTGATTTGTTCTCATTACTTGGTCTGAAAATTCAATATTTTGTGCTTCACTTGGAAAGTACAAAACCATTACCCAACACCACCACATCACCCCCTGCATCTCTTCTCTAATTCTCGCTTTTCTCTCCTCGTCTCCCCATCAGACTACATTTGTGTCACTTCTTGCAAGGTGTATTTGTAAACTTAGATTTTCCATTTCTGTATTACTCACTTCTAGTCAGGGAATCTGCTTCCAGAGATGTCGGGGAAAAAAAAGAAAAGAAAATCCTACGACTTGTCTATAAATCATTAAATGGCTCAGCCCCAAGATACATGGCTGACTTGCTCGTACAATATGAAGCTACTACAGCTCTTAAATCATCCTGAGATGGTGTGTTTGCTCTTCCTCGAGTTAGAACAAAGATCAGTGTCTTCATATAGTTACCTCGTGGAACATGTTAGCAAAGGATCTAAGGTGTTAATTTCAATGCATGTGTTCCTCTAATATATATTTCTTCATTCATTATGCAATTGACTTTGAAATGAGCTCTTTAAATACCCTTTCCCCAATCTCTCCTATGCAAACATTTGCCTTTAATTCTTCAGCTTTAATTCACTTTAACACTTTTTGCTTGTGATTTTCCTTCTTCTATTTAAATCCTGATATGGTGGCTCTAGCTCTCTCATTCCATTACCTTCTTTCATTATCACTCTTTTTTTTTTTTTTTTTCCTGACTTTCTGCTTCTCTCTGCATCCATCTCTTCCTCTCCACCCGCCCTGCAGCAGAAGTGGGAAGTCTACCTGCTAGATAATCCTGCATTACATCCTTAATCCCCTCAACATGTTCACATACACACACACAAGCACACACGAGTATGCATACCTATTCGTACATGTACACAGACATAATGCAAAACAATAGACAAATGTTAGCGCCGTCAAACTGTTCAATTTCTCAGCCATGGTGAAGTTTATACTTGAACATTTGCACGTTCACGGAGTTCAAGTTGAGTCTCCATGTAATCTTTTTAAGGTTAACAATTAAGAGATTTTTTGGTCTAACATTCAAATTGTCTTATGATGAGGACACTTTGCTTCCTGTTCAGAGGAAAAGAGACACATCATACCCTTTTTCACCCTCTGATGCAGTCACCGGTGGTCTCCATTAATGGCCTGCGTCAGGCTTTGGACAAAACATACAATACAAAATACTCTGTTTTGGTGAGTGTGTCTTCAAAAGCAAATTAGCTCTTTCTCACTCCACCTCTCAACTATAGTATTTTTGAAAGACTGAGGGTGGAGATCTCTTGGTGAAGACACCAGATAAAAGTGGTTACTTTTACAATAACTCACAATGATGTAAAAATAAGCCCACATTCAGAGCAAACCTTCAAATTCAGTGTTTTCAGACCGAGCTGAACCACAAAAGTAAAAGTGGGTTGACTAATGTCCCATTTTATTGGTCAGCAGATCCTCTAGATACCAAAATTTAAGAGCAAATGATCAAAAAGTAAGAATTTCATTTTTAGTTTTCCAAGATAGTAGGAACTCCTGGTAAGGATGGGTAGATAAACTAGCTAGACCAAAGAAAAAATAACGTCAGGTTAAAAGCTATTACAGTATCTTAAAGGAGCAGTGAAATATATATATTTAATTAAAAACATTTGAGCCGTCCTCTGAGTTGCCTGCTACATTTTGGTGGTGAAATAAAACATTTAACAGAGCACTGATGTAATAATTTTTATCACTGTGAGAGCAGGAAGGTACTGCAGTGGGCAGTATCCAACTGCTGCTCCACTATAGCAACTTGAACCAAGGTGGTCCTTAAAGGCCGTGGAGACTCATTCAGGTGTTTTTTTTAAAATCGCTGCGGTTGATCAGATCAGAAGAGGCTGAAAACAGGTAGGGCTATGGGAGAGATTTCTTAGTCACAGATAACGGCGACCAATTTAAATGACAACTGGTCAGCTATCCCTCCTACCAATACTGACTCTACAGATTTCACTGGGTTGTTGATCCATCAGTCAAACAAACTACCACACCTACACAATCCTGAAAAGAACCAAGCTCTCTTTTATTAACACGTTTGTGGGTGCCCAGGGCCTCTAAGAACAAAATGGATTTCACTTAATGTTAAAAGCTGCAGAAAAAAACAAACTAAAAAAAACAAAAAACAAACCCAACAAACAATCAACTGGTCATTGAAAAAAAAAAAAGATGCAAATCATTTACGTTGTATAGACTTCTGCAATATGGACTACTTTGCATACAGCCAAAACAACCTGAATATAAAGAAATAAACAACACAACAATACCAACTTGAAGTATTTGTTCTTTTTTCATTAAATAAGCCAGTGTCAACGTTACGCTCAGGAAACTAAGCATACTCAACAAAACAATAAACAGCTCTGTGGGCCACGACAATTTGATAATCAGTACGACCAGAATTCATTTATTAGACTCTACTCTGAATGTGGTGAAGTCATGATGCAAGGCAGAAATTCTATTACAAACACATTTTTTAGGCAACACCATGTCTAACATTTATCAGTCATTATCTATTTGGAAATTGGCAAGGTTCTTTTCATATAGTTCACATATAATTGTTCCACCAGTTAGATGATAGCTCATCAACCAACAAACGAGCCAACTCACAGAGGGACTCAGCTCAATTAATTTGATTGTAAAAGAAAAAATCTATAATTTTAGACTATCGTCTCATAGTGAATAAAGCTGTAACACTGGCAGCTCTAGCACAAACATCAGAGGTGTTGCACATATCTGCATGGCAACCACTCATCCTTGTAAATTGTAAATGTGCATCATCATGTAACATGTTAGTTAAACCTTATTACACTTTTAATCGCTCCCTTAATAGTGCCGTCATACTGTCAAAGCATAATACTGAAGCACAGCCCCTGCTGTGACACTCACAGATTGAACAAGCGGAGCATCTGCACATAATGGACTGTCACCAAAGGATCTGACATCTCGCTGTCTAAGAATATCTTGAGGAAAATAAAAACCAGAGGCATACGGGGAAGGAGTTGGAGGTGCATGGCGTGTTTGCATGTGTGTGTGTTCTCCTGTGGGTGAAGGGCAAAGGGTGAGAGAAATGAGAGCGGTAAAAAATAAAAACAGTGTGAGATATAGAGAAAGTGCGGCGGGCTGGAAATCAGACGGATGGAGGAGAGAAGACAGAGGGTGTGTGCGGGGGAGATCTCTGAGCTTTGCTTCTCATTAAGAAGTGGCTCCAGGGTCCAGTCACTTGCCATTGATTTGTTTAAAATCCAAAAGCTCACAATTGACAAGCTTGGCATCTTCAAGTCTGTCAAAGCCAGGGAGCGGACAAAGTACACCAACCAATCCTGTGTCAAAACACTGATTTTCTTCTTCTTCTGCAGTACGCTCACACTGAGTCATCCTAGGACATCCTCATATCAGAGTCAAATCTTTACAATAGAAATGATGGAATATCTCAGCAGATGTCAGTCACATTAGAAGTCAAATGGATCCGACAAAATCCTTTCAAATTCTCCCATGAGTGTGTCTGGTTTCACGTTCTATCATCCTATTCCAGTGTGTCCGTATCTGTGTGCGTGTGTGTCTGTGTGTGCGCGCACTTCTGGCTGAATAGCCTATGAATAGAGGCCATAGCCAATCAATAGCAATCTACGGCCAGCCCTCGCAATGCTAATGGAACTGTGCAGGAGCTGGCATTTGGCCAGTGCCATCACTGCAGCATCAGTCTCCGAGTCCAAATACACACACATGAGGAGAGAGAAAGGTTAGAGAGACAGGAGGTGAGCGCCACAATGCGTGTCAATATGACGGACAAAGAGAAAGCGAGGGAGGGGGGCATGCAGACAGAGAGATGGATGTGCTGTGTGACATTGTTTAGGTGATCAAGAATGATCGATGGAATCATTTCAGTGCCCCCTCGGTCCCGCTGAACGGCCCATCCACCTCATCTCCCCCATAAGCACTGGTCATTAGAACTCACACACAAACTAACACACATGCAGAGGCTGAGTTTCACTTTGTCATCATCCCTGAGGCAAGGTCACAGTGCCCCGTCTTCTCCAAACACACCTTCTGTTAAGTGCTGGAGCTGCTGTCTGATAAACTAGCGTGTGTGTGTTTGTGGGAGGAAGACATTTAGGCTTGTAATGTACAGGAAAATGAGGTTATGTAACTACAGCTTACGTATTGACTCTCAAAGTCATACTCCACTATCACAGCAGTGACCTTTACAAGTCCTTTTGCTCTCTACAGTTCAAAGTAGAGCCTCTATACAGAGTGTACATCCTTCTTAGCTGTAAATAAACCGATGTGCTGTGAATAAGAAGAGGAATAAAGGAGAGAAGCAGTGATTCTCTTCTATTTAATCATCTCTTCTTGAGCACATTACGTGGAGTTAATTGAGGGAAAAGAGGAAAAAAACATTTTCGTCGAATCTGTCATCCACCTCACAAAATTGATGAATGGCTAATGTGCTTTTTCCCTCCGAAAGAGTCATTTCAGAGTGTTCATCAAAGTAATTCTGAAGTAATAAAACTTACTCTATAATGCATTACTGTCTGCTCGGATACAGGCGAGAAGTCCTTGCAGTGATTTAAAGGACACATGTAAAGATGATGTCTTGCCTAAAAATGATCCTGACAGATGGGTGTGGACATAAAGGTGTATCCTGACACAAAAGGCATTAGCATTGTCCACAGAGGTACAAGCACTGAGACCTCTTATTTTGGACAAGATTTAAGATTAAATGCCTTGAAGTTCATAGTATAAGTCACACAGTTACATAAGACTCCATTACATCTGTGTTTGTGCTACGAAATCTATTGTATTCAAAAAATTCACCTCATGCAGTTTCTGTTCAGCTGTTCAGTAATTTCAAATATTCATCAGGAGTTTGCATTCTTTCTAGCAAAATTAAGCACTGTTTCCAACAGAGAAACTCTGCCTTTGGTTGGATCATCCTGCCTGACTTTGTACTGCAGTTTTATTTTTTGTGCGTTAACTCCTCTCACAGCATTTAAGAGCACAGCCTGTTAAAACACAAATATCAATATTGCATTGTATGCTTTACTCTGCATTCTGGTTTTTACAATTGGTGAGCAATGGCCCTTTTCAAAGTGCCTCCAAGCAAAAGCGCCACAATGAAGCTTCGTCATCATTGCACCTCGAGACATTCACATTAATTCCGTGAGGGTGTAATATCTGAGCTAATTCATGATGCAAAACAGCTTGATGCACGGCACGGCGTTTGCCCACATACATGGAAGACAGAGACACTCACTCACAGTGCTTCTGTTTCTCTCTGAGTCTGCGTTATCCTCTCTTTCCAATGTTACGCCTCTGATACTTCCTCTCATGAAGGGGCAAACGGGGGGGTTGGCACTTGTTTTTCCCCATTTAGGTTTTTAGAAGCTTATAGTTGAGATGAAGTGTCACAGGGCCATGTATATATTATGGCTTGATGAGGATGTGTGTTGTAACTGTCATTCTAGATTGTGAGAGTGGAACATATCAACCACAGTACCCTGAAGAAAAATGCATCAAAAACAACGCAAAACATCATTTTTAACACCAGACATCCTCTGTCTATCAGGGCATGTAAGCACACATGAGGACTTTGTAAATGGTCAAAGGGAAATGAACTGGGCTTGTATAACGCTTTTTCTGGCCATCTGACTTTTCAAAGTGCTTTGGGTCACATACCCCTTTACATCCATTCACGCTTTCATTCACTTATTGATGGTTGGAATTTTTATGCAACCTATCCATTAGTAACTTGATTCACCAGATTGGCATTTTTCCATATTCATGGGGTATATTTCAAGTCCTTTTGGACAAAATCTAATTGAAAGAATTTGGGGGAGGTGGAACATTTTAATTTAAAATGTAAGGTGACTGAAACAATATTTTGTCCGTCACATTCATTATAGGTCAATCAGAGATCTGCAGTCACTTCTTGCTTTCAGTGCAACTAAGCCACACTCAAAACAACTGTCGGGTGCATCCAGCTGCTTTGAAAGGTTAGTCCATTACAATGGGTTTAAGAGAAATTAACCTGAAGGGCTGCAAATACACCACAATGACCCACCCAAGTATTAGCTCTCAACCCAGTGTTGAGCTACCCACCACGAGCATACACTCTATTACTCTAATTCTTAAAACAGGCCCCTTTTATTTCAATGACTTTAGGTCAAGTAAAAGATTAAATTAATTTTCTTTTATTAATGTCATCTTCAGATAATCAAGGCCAAATCCATACAAACAGAAGGGAAAAGGGCTGCAGGACACTCCTTCATTTCCCCTTCCTGGCTGATTTTCAGATTGTATTAAATGCTTTTTGTTTCTGCTCATTGTTCTTTTGATTCAATTTGAGAAAAGAATGGTCTAAGATTTACCTTTACTAAATTATAAAAAGAGGATCTGCTGCCCTTGATGGAATCAAATTGAAGTAATGTGCATCAGATGTTTCTTTTGTATTTGTCATACCTTATTCTGGATCATGTACTTTTGCACTTTAACTTCACAAAAGAAGTTTTATCAGTGTTTCTTTAGTAAAGTATCTGTACCCAGTGTAAAGACTGTGTGTACTCTTGCCTCCACTGCCTTTCTAGACTTGCTTAGCAAAACATCTTTTCTCTGTCTGTGAAACAATTGAATATTTGACCTATTTTCTCTCTTGAAGCTGCACAATAGACTCTCTGACACCACTGAGCAGAGACACCGCTCTTTGAGGCTGCACCTTTCTAATGGATGAACCATTGTCCTCGCCCTGTCCCTAAAAAATCGGTTTCACGTCTGCCGCAACATGACAGCCAGAGAGGCAGCCCAGATCTGTGGGGAGGAGTGACTCACAGTCTGGGCTGGTGGTAAAAGGATGTCTCCCCTCCTTATTTTATGTTAATAACACAGACCTGAGCAGAGTGAAGAGGCGATGAGATGCAGGGGAGAGAACAAAGGGGGAGGTGAAGAGTTCAGAAAGAGGGAGTCAGTGTTTTGGTGGGAAAGGATATTAAAGATGTAGTGAGGTAGAAGAGAGGCAAAGAAAGCAAAGAAATGGGACGAGGTTAGATAAGATGAGAAATAGAAGGAAGAATGGTTGGACAGGTTTTCAAGTTTACAAACAACGCTGTGATGAGTCAATGAGTCACGCCGTCGCTGCCTCCCCAGAAGGTATAATGAGGCTGTGTGGATGAACGATGGCAACTCTGAGACAAAACCTCCTTTCCTGCAGAAATGCTGAGATCGATTTGTCACTTCAGCATGACTGTAATTGTGACACTTTCATCTGTCACATAGTTAGCTCTGGCACGGATCGATCACTTAGAGGGTTAGCGTTGCATGGCTAACAAATGGGATAACACTGCATCCTACACAGCTGCTCTGATTGAGGGTACGATGCTTTCACGCTCAGAGGAAAATTAAAAGGTGAATGAAGATGATGAATAATTTTCTTTCTCTTTATTAATATGCCGCGCAAACTAAGTGAAAGGATTTAAATTAACTGCCATGTCAGCTTTTGTTTTCTTTCTCTTTTAATAAATTAGCCACTTAAATGTGGGCAGAAAAGAGGCGGAGATAAGAAGACTGGCCTCGGCAGCGTCAGGTGTGGATGGAGGGATGCTTGGAGATACGGGAGGAGTGGGATTTGTTGGGGTATAGGTGACACACATGGCAGCGCCACATGCAGATGGTGCACATGGATGAGCAGCCAGGCTAGTGAAGCATGAAACCAGCCAGCTCCCTGATCACACACACACATACATGCGCACACGCTTTGATAAGCATGCTGAGATCACCAGTTAGCTTGCCAGCCCTTAACTTACCCAAATCACCACTGTGAAAATTAATACCTCCAACCGTCAATACAAAAACTAGCCACACACTCAAACACACAAACATGCATCTCTAAAAAAAAATCAATGAATGCATTAAATATTAACACAGGAAAATGCATTCATGGAACTTGTGAGGGAAGCCTTTTGGAAATATTTTACTTTAAAGGCTGGTTCAATAGGAAAAACAGTCTTAGATCCTTACATTCTTATATCAGCTGTGTTAATCTGAATGATTTTCCTTCTCCTACCATTTCCCTTTCCTCCAAACAGACCTCGGAAAGCAAGATTGACTGCTGACTGACTGCTTTTCCATCAGCGTGACACTCAACACAAACGCAGCCACACACAAGTGCTTACCTGATGAGAGACAGGGTAGATTGAATGATACAAAAAAACACAACCCCCATCCCCACACACTTCCCCTCATACCCTTTTCCACATGATTTCAAACATGCACACAAAGCCATCAAAGCACACACATTATACACAAACGCTCAGGCGGCTGACGGTCGTACACACAATAAAGCATGGTGCGTCTGGGAGGACACAGGGGGCTGAAAGCAATCTTCCCACTGACCTTGAGTGGGGAGGACAAAACGTGTGATGGAGGGAGGGAAAAAACCCAATGTGAGGAAAAGGAGTGAAATACATAATCTATCGCCACTGGTGGAGGGAAACAAATGCTTTCACTGTGATTGAGGACACATCGCCCTCACACATCAACACACATACACACTTTTATTTTGGCTTTGAGAACGCTGGAAGGGAAGCAGAGGAAAACTCATTTTCCTAAAGCAGGAGGGGACACTTGGAGAAAGTGCAACAAAGAAAGAAGATGACGGAGGAAGAGGGAGAAAACAGTGGGTGAGGAGAGAAAAGAGGAGTCAGTAAAGAGGCCAAAATAGGTGGAAACAAAGAGGGAAGAGGGAGCGAAGCAGACAGAGACAGATGGACGAAGTAAAGAGAGAGAGGGAAGAGAGCGAGATGACTGCTAGTGACCGGCCTTTGTAGATGACTATCGCTGCTCACTTTCGAGTTGGTTTCACTGAAGCAAACTCTTAATGACTCACGGCCCGATACTCTGCATAATCAAGCTGTGCATGTGTGGATCTGTGTGTCTGTGTTCATGTCTGCGTGTGCGCACGAGCCACTAGTCTTGTAACAGAGAACTTTATTACCATCTGTTCCCACACATGCTTATTTGTTTAGCTGTGACACGCACGTCTTCTTCAATCGCTTTGCTGTTTTTTCTCTCTCCCACTGCGCGCCTCCTCCAATCACCTCTCCCTTTGTGCCTCCTTACAGCGTGCACCTTGCACGGAGGGGTGTGATTCAAAATAAATCACGTCCGACTCCCCACCCCCCCTAAAAAAATCACAGTCATTATCTCAGTGGTTTTCTAACTACCCCGCTTGTGGTGGTGAAATGGAATCGCTCTCGAGTCATTTTAATCAAAGCATGAGTGTGTGTTCTTTAAGAGCCCGTGTCACTGCGTGTGTGTGTGTGTGTGTGTGACTCAGTACCTGCAGAGGCCATTAGGTGGAGCTGGTGTCTGACTGAGAGGGACAGACAGATAGAGGGAGAGAGAAGGAGAGAAGGGCAGGATGGATAGCTGAATGAAATGGAAGAGGGGGCTCACTCTTTTCCACCTGTGATCATTTTTTTTCTATTTGCTGTGTCTTCAGAGGCCCAACAGTGTGTAGTATCCTGGATTTTTGTGTCCAGGAGCATCAATTTTTAATGCTTCAGACAGTCTTTCTTGATAGTGGTAGCATCTTGTTTGTTTTGAATTCTAAAGGAACGGAAAAAAAAGATCTTTTTACCCTTGAGTGTAATTCTTTGAAAGAACAAAGAGAAAACAAAATAATTGACCTTTTTCATGCCATGCATTTTAATTATCTTCTGCATGAGAGGCCCAGGTGTAGCTAATAACATTAACGATGTCCCAGTAAGCCACAACAGTAAACAAACCTGCACAATAACCTAATCTGGAGCACCTTAATAGAATGCAGCCATCGTGAATGTGACTAATAACACCTGCTCTGCTCCTGCTGCAAAAGGGGTAAGGTCAAAAGGGACAAAACTTCTGAAAGGGCACCAGTGTTGGCCTAGAGCTTAGACCAAATAAGAATTGGGAGCATACGCCTCATTTTTACGGATACATTTGGCAGAGGGAAACAGTCTGATTTGAACTGTTTCTCATTTAAACATGATTCTCTTTGAAATTCCTCACAATGAGATTCAAATGTTTCCAGGAAGCGCACAGACAACCCTTGGATTTGTGAAAACCAGCAGGCACATACGCACGGGTGCAACCACATATCTTGCTGGCAGTAGAGAAAAAAAAGGGACAGTAGCCCGAAGAAGGGCAGGTGTCCACAGATGGAGCTCCATCCGAGTCGCTCCCTCTAACTCTCTCCCTCTCACTCTCTCTTTGGTGCCGCAGATGGACCCAATCACACCTATTTCTCTCTCACTTGCCCTATAGCTAGATAATCAGCGTGTGTGATTGTGTGAGTGTGTGTATGTGTGTGTGACTTGTTTATTTTGTCACTTTAAAAGGGTGTCTTCTGAATGAGCCTCTAAATATGCATGTGTCTAGTGTGGTTTTTAGCCCACAGCGGAGCACATGTGGTGTTTACTGTGTAAAGCAATGGAGGCTTCAATGTGAAAATACTTAACTTTCATCGATCTATCAGTCTGTTTGGGCCAAAAAATTCAAATTAAAGTGAAGTTAATTGGCTGTAACTTCTTAAAAGATGCTGCAGAGTTTCTCAACAAAGTGCGAGAAGTGATTCTAACATTCTGAGATGACTGCTGGCAGAGGATAACATTTAATTTTACTTCATATTTGCATGCTCACTGACAGCTGAACACGTGAGAGGTGGCCTGCAGAGGGTTTGTCTGTCTCAGATGGCAGGGGGTCCCACTAGCCAATGAGACCACCCGCTTGGTAAAGCAGGAAGTGAACCACCGATCTGTCATCTGTCTTCATAAGCCCACCAGTCAGGACCCTGCTAATTAGTCACCATGGAAACCATGGCTAATTCCCTGGTCTGCCATGCCAATCACGTTCTGTCTGTGGCAGCAATCAGAAAGGCACATTTATCCACCGCTGGGCCGGATCCGTGTAACAGATGTGTGTGTGTGCGTACGTGTTGGTGGGTGTCTTTGTGTTTGTGTGTTTGCATGTGGGCGGTTAAGAGAGTTTGCATGTGTGAGAGCTTGTGAAAGGCCTCAGACAATGTTGCCTTTATGGTTTCAGAAGAAAAAAAAGTGCCTGTCTAGCTTGTAAATTCAAAGTGTTTGTTCGGAAAGGAGGCAGATGTGTCAGGAGCTGCGGAGAGGGGTGTGTGCCATGTTGTGATTGTCTGTGGGAACTGTTTGATTAGCTTGACGAGTGCTAGCAATCCCTTTACACCCACAAAGCAATCAAACAACTATTATATGACACACTCAGGCGCATACACATACACATACACACACACAGACAGTGATGCAGGGATATACTTTGGAAACACTTAACCCCTTCGCTGAGGTCAAACTGTTCTGTCAAACACACACCCCCTCCTGTTCTCAAATGACCTGGACATTCGCAGGAGGCGTTAGTAACAAATTAGAGTGTTTTTACTTCAGTTTAAACTCACATCTCATCTAAATAGTCCATCAATTAATCAGAGTTGGATGTGAAAGAAAAATAACCTTGTAAATATTGAGAAACACATGCATGCATAAATTAAAGATTGAGTTTAACAGGGGCAGCCCGCGTCCCCTCTGCTTTCAGCCATCAGCTGCCTGTCAATCACTGTAATTACCATCAACTGGAATGTGCTCTTCAAAAAGCTTGGGGCCGACACACGTAAGCACACACTTACATATGCACACACTTACATATGCACAGACTTTAAATCAATGACCAATAAGCATGCATGGGTACACACACACACACACACAAACATATGCATGCAGAACTTCATATCAGCAGCCCGTTCTGGCAGTCAGGGATGCCAATCATAACTTCAAGCGCACATCAAAGACAAGTTCTGTTCCTATGTATGCCGTTTGATCACCAGCTCTGCTGCCTCTGCCGTGCACACACACACATACACACACTCCATATGTGAATATAACCTAGATTTCAGCTGAGCATTAAAGTCCATGATGCAAAGGCTGGAAGGGTGAGAAATAATTCAGGATGGTTTTCCGATGGAGACCGTGCGTCCGTCCCCAGCAGGAGAAGAAACACAAGGACAGGCTCCAGTCAAGTTAAAGGGCTGTTCCATTGTTCCTCACACTCTTCTCTGGAGAGACAGTGGCACAGAAGCATCTGTCTGCTGTAGGGACAAAGAAGCATCCGAGGGTCTTACCTGTCTCATGAGAGAGGGTCTTGGCTCGCCCGGTGTTGCCTGAGTGATGCATCGTTCCGTACTCGTCTCTCTCTCTGATTAACCCTCTACCCTTATCTCCTCTCCTCCACACACCGCTCCTCTCCGCTCCCTTAAGAGTCCTCTTTTCTTGATTCTCAATCTTTTAAGCGACTTGTTTTCACCCTTCTTTCCACAAAAGTCCTTGCTGCATTCCCTCTCTTCCCTCGCTGTTGTTCTTCCTCACTCTTGTTTCCCTTTCTTCTTCCCTCTACGTCTGGCTGCTGTGAGGAACAATCCGCTCGCTGAGTGCCGGAGCCTCGGCAGGAAGAGAGAAAGAGAGGGAGGGAGGAAGGGAGATAGAGTAGGAGCCCGAGAGACACACACGCCGCGTGGAATTAACACACTTGCACACGTGCGGCGGTGGCACAGCAGAAACAAACGTCACGTACAAAAACACCAAAGACGGGGAAAAGATGCACTCCTTTCCCTCTTTCTCTAGGAGACTGCAGGTCTTTTTGTCTCCCTTCCTGTTTTTGGTCCTTTCTTTTGGCTCAATCCGTCACAGATCAAGGATGGTTCAGGCAGAGGGGAACGAATGGATGAGGAGACACTGAGAGAGAAAAAGAGAGGATGCCTTTGAGCCTGTGGCAGGCAGAGCAGAGGAGAAGGAGAGATGTGGCTGCGGCTCCATCCTCCATCTGCCCACAGCAGAGACTGAGAGCAGACTCACAGCACACGCACACGCTCACACTCTCTCTCCCTATCTCTCCTCCTCTCTCTCTCTTCTCTCTCCCAGCATCCCCGCGCTGCCGAGATGGAGGGGGAGGAAGGATGACGGCGGGAGCTAACGAATGAGCCAGAGGGAGAGAGAAAAAGGGGGGCCAGGGGTGAGACGGAGAAAGAGGGAGAGAGCATAGCGGAGGAGGTGGAGGAGGAGTGGGAGGAGGAGGTGGCAACCAGGGCGGGAGGAAGCCACGGAGCCCAAGAGCAGTGGTGAGTGGAAGAGTGACAGAATCATGGAAATGTGACAAAGCATGCACATCAAAGGCGAAGGGGAAAGAAGGAGGAGAAAGGATAAAAAGAGATATAGGAGACACCAGGGAATAGTTGAAGGGAGGAAAAGAGGAGGTGAGGAGACATGGAAGGAGAGGAGAGATGAGGTTGAAGGTACAATGAGTAAAGATTGGGGGTGCGGATATTTGGAGCAAATGGTGAGGAGGAAGGGCAAAGGACACTGCAGCGCTGAAGCCAGTGATATGTCAGATTTTACATTATGTCCCTAAATAGTAAAAGTGCAATGTCAAGCATGGCAGCAACGGACACAGAGTCTCTATGACAAAACTCCCACCCTAAAACCAAACACTCCCCTAACACACACAAAAACAAAGAAATCAGCTCCCGTTATAAGATGAATCATAAATCACTCTTTCCCCTTACAGAAAGACAAAACAGGACTTATCAAAGATCAAACCATCTAAATTAAATGATTTATCCTTCAGCCACCAGCTCAGGTGTCAGGTGAGAAGGTGACTGAAGGTCCCCACAGTGTCCAGCAGAGGGCAGACATCCTGTCACACAGCAGCCAGGCCGAGGTCACCCCTGCATCACGAACAGATTGCAAAATTAACACATTGCTGCATTACTGAACGCATTGATCAACATTCAGAAGGCATTTGACACATCACTTAAGTCAATTAGAAGATATAATGCATTTAGACAACGGTGCATCTGAAAGGCAGTTCATCATTTAGTGCATATTTATACATAATTCAATGTGACTTAGAAGATGGTGAGATTTCCTCAGTTTTTTAAGTGTGTATGGAATAAAATGTTTCTGGAGGGCATAAAAAAATGCCTATGAAGAGAAAGAAAAAGTAAAAAACACATGCTTACCCTCACATGCACTAACCTGTAGGTATAGAAGAGCTTCTGATTAGGAAAGCTATAGATAAAGTTTACAGATGATTTGTGTGCAAGGCAGTCTTAAAGGGCTGCCATTGCCATGGTCACTTCTAGGGTTGTTTTCTGCTGACCGTGGCAGCAGCATGGTTGGTTGTTGGATTAAAACTGTCACTAAGCTGCTGACAAAAGTATAAATAAATCATAAATGTTAGATTTGACATTTAAGTTTTATTTTTTAACCCACGTCTCATATCTATTCCAGAAAAAAAATTCATGCTGTACATAACACATTTTAAAAAAATCACTGACTTGATTCATCTGGGGCATATATGTGGTTTCTTTTTAAAAAACAGCAATTAAATTGCATTCTACTGCAAGCTCAGAGCCAGCTGAATCAACCCCTTACCATTACTGTAATATCTCGAGAATGCCTTTCAAACCCATTCAAGTAAAATGAATACAAGTTTTGAACCATTTGGAGTACAGCACACACAAGATCTCTTTTGAAATGCAACATTCTGAAATTTCTTTTAAACTCTTAAACTGACTGTAGATGCTTCTGGTATTTAGTAAGCCTAAACCACAACAACAAAAAAAGAAATTCATTTGAGTATTTTTCTGAAAAAACAGGACTTCACAGCTGGGAGGTATGATGGAGTTCAGGTTCAAGTAAGACAGCAAAAGCACACAAATCCAATATTTAAACCTGTTTTTCTAGAAATATGCCAAAGCATTTTCAATGTGCCATCTGAAGACTCCAAAGGACACTTGACAAGCAGGGTCACCTATCTACAATCAAAAGACTGCTGCTCCTGAACACTTAAAACATGCAGGCATCATTTCAGGCATTATGGAAAGGTGGTGATTAGATGAAACATGGAGAGGCCTCCCTTTGAGGCTGACAGTATCTCATGCCTGACTTTTACTTAAGTGAATGCATTCACTGAGGTGTTTCAGTCATCAATCATAGGTTACAAAAGATGTTTATAGTGTTCACAATCTCTGAAGAAATTCAAAGTGGAATGATTTCTAAAACATTTCTTCTTCATGACTTCACCATGTTTGCGGACACTCAGATGAAGAAAACATTTTTTGTTCTGATTTCTGTTAAAACTTCATGATCATTAGTAACTAATAAATCATGACCCATAAAGTCTGCATGAACTCAAGCTTCACACACGTGTGTTACTGACACTTGATCATAAATACATGAATAAATTTCTGTTTTTATGCAGAAATTCATGCCTGAAATTCATGATAATTCACGGACCAAAAACTAGAGTTACTAGATTCCAGCAAGCTCAGGATACAATACATATACAGAGGTAAAGAATCGACACTGTACGTATTACAGTACACGTAAATTATGGTCATTATCAGTGCCTTTAATATAATTCCCTGACAACAGTTTTTCTTTTCTGCAAGTACAAAAACAGTAAGGGCAAGGTTTCTAAATTAAAGACCCTTAAATATCAGGTTCTTAAAGATCTTAGAAATAATTTACAATTTTGAGCATGTGCTCCATTGTGTAGTTTTGCTTCTCCTGCCATCTTTTTATCAATAACATCACCCTAGGTGTGGTCAACAGCTGGTATCACAGCATTTGAAGCTGTTTTAATTCTATAGAATCTGCAAAGATTCTCTTATCAGCAAAAGTACACAAAAATATTTTGCCGAATTGATTCTTCAGGCATAGATCTAAGAGTTACCTCATGTTCCATATTCAGGCCTCATGTCCATCTGTCTTGTATTAGGGCATCCCACTGTTGCTTTCTGGCGCCTAAAGATTTCAGACAGTATTACAAGTTGGTGTTATTTCTTCTCAGTATTATGAACTATAACATAGGTAGGGAGTGATTAGAAACACAGCCGTGGTTGTTCCCCAGATGTAGCTATAGCTGACTCTGAACAGGTGTGTGAAGTGTCACAAGAGTGTATTGTTACTAAAGGAAGGGGGAAGAAATAAGCATTTGATGCCAATTCATGAGCTACCCCTCTTGAGGACTGCCGTCAGTGTAATGTTGTACCCCTCCATATGACATTTTCTTACGTCATCCATCATCCTCAACGAGACACAGACAGTACCCAGACATGCTCACAGTTTAATGTGAGTGTGAGCCCATACACTCTCTTACATGTATGTATACGCAGATCAAGGGGGGGAAGTAAGACCCCTTTTATACGCAGGTGGAGAGGCTCCATCTACAGCAGAGGGGGGTCTGCAGAGAATGTGAGGAGGGGAGGGGGGCCTGGTTTGCAGCTATGACTTCATCATATTAAAGCTGAGCGCACAGCCCAGGTAGCATCAGTGGGAGCACAGGAGGAGACGCTGGATTTTTTTTCGAGATGAGGTTCACGTCAATTTGTCATGATAAAAAAACCCATCTCAGACAGAAACAAATTGCTTTCTTGACAACACCTTGTAATACTCCATCATGCACACACATATACACACACACACACACACACACACACACACACACAAACACACAATTGCTTGAACCTGCCTCGGCATACGCACATGTACATTCACACACACAAGTGATACATTTTCTCATGCAAGTTATTTTTCACTGCCATTCAGCATCATTATACCTGGCATATCTGTGTAACTGTATATATTAGATGTATATGTTGGCTACACAGAAGCCCCCGCTCAGTCTGATTCACCAGAGAGTTCATTCAACTCGGTATATGGAGGGCATGAGGATGTAAGGGAAGGATGTAAAGTGAGGGAGAAGAAGAAGAATGTGCTCAAGTAACAAGAATGAGAGCATAAAGGTCACACAAGCAGAGGGGAGCAAGGATCCTGTAACAGTACGAGAAGTAAAATCTCTCCTTTATTAGGTCTTTAATGCAGATTTACCCAATCTTACCCTCTTTTTATTCATCTCACTCTTCCATTCCAACTTTAATGTTGGGTTTCTAAAACTTAAGCTTGGCAGTTTGAATTGCAAGTTGTCGATTTATCCCCTCACAGCATGATTTTTTCATTCTTTTCACATTTTTTGGAGCCTCTTCGCCTCTGAAAACCTTTTCCCCCCCTCAGTGATGTTTTTTGTTCTTTTCTCCCCATTTATCTCAGCCTGCTCTCATCCACCTACCTCCTCCTGTTTCTCCTCCTTCTACTTGCCTCCTGAACTGAAACACCAAGGGAAAGCAGGTGGAGGGGGAAAGAGAGTGAAAGAGAGGGCAAGGGGGGAAATAGATGGAGAGAGAGAAGGTGTGCTATAAGGTGCCCCCATGGGTTGAACATGGTCATTTGTCATGAGGCTGAAAGCTTAAGAAAAGACTAGTTAACCTTTATAGCTGATCCCCACGAGACACAGGAAAAAACACAGCCAAGCAAAACACCTTCTGGAGCGTAGCAGTCGTGCAGTCCGTGCACACACATGTATGAGTGGCCCTGGCGTTAGTGGCCTTCAAATCTAGAATCGATACTTGTGAGCTTGCTCAACAAGAAGTGAGGGAAGGTTACTATTTTCTCCCCACTTCCCCTCCCTCACTCTCACTCTTTTTCCCAAATGAGAAGCCTTGTTGTCTCCACGGTCCTTCCCCCCTACCCCATCCTTGTCATGCCCACACCCTGCCAGAGTAATTAATCACCTTGTGCTAATGAGCTATTCACTAATGACAGATTGACATGCCTCTGCCTGTGTGCACATGTCTTTGTGTGTCAGTGTGTCTGCGCAAGCATGTGTGAGAGTCGCCAGAGCCCCCCTCTCTGCACAGTAATGTGATTAATAAGGTTAAGCTCTTATTAGAAAGGGGGCACAAAGAGCACAAACATGCACCAGTACACATCAGGCCAATAACCATGAATACAAAGACAGAAAAATAGTGATAAAAATAATAACAATAGAAGTTTCCTCCATCCACAGGGCAGAGAATGAATAGTGTTGCCTACAGGAAGTCTGAGTATCAATAAAACTAGGGCACAGAAAAGAAATAATATCAAATGCTTTGTACCTTTATTCATATATTCTCATTACCCAGAGGTTGAATCTGCTATACACTAGTCAAATGTCAGGTAAAACAAAGGAAAGCTTAATGCATGTCAGGAAACAGAAACCTATTCCTTGTTTTTTTCCGTGGGTCAAATTAGTAGTTATTTGTCAACACTGTTCACTCTCTAAAGGACTATGGCTGCAGCCCCACTCTACTTCTATCTGGATGAACAGCACCGCAACGCACAAGACCACATCAGCCTTAATGCCAACCATCTTATTTAAATTAAAGAGCCTATTCAAACAAAAGCTGCACTCCATGAGGTGTATTTACCTTTTTGGAAACTGCTGTTCTAATTTCTTTGATAACTTTAACACAATTAACAAGAAAACTGCTTTTAAAGTGAAAATGCTGTACTGCATTCAGAATGCTTTGCAAGTTACTTGTGGCAAGGGGCAGAAAAGTGTCCTCACTCTCGCAGCACTTCTATGTAAAGTTCATTTATGAAATTAGAAAGTTAGATTGTTGACTAGTTAATACACATTATGGAGTGCAGATTTTGTCTGAAAAGAGTCCTCAATTTTAAAAAGCAAGTTAATGTCATGTTTAGGGGAAGAGGAATTGTTGTGTTTCACCCGTATTCAGCAGTGGGGCAAAGTCATGTTTCTGGTAAAAATGAATAAATAAATAAATACAAAGTACAACCTTGAGATGTCTACATACGTGGTGAATTGGCTTGTTGTGTGTATCACACTTTTCTAGACTTCTGACTACTGAAAGCACCACACGGCAGGTTACACAGAATCAGTCACTCTTATAAAAAAGCTGAAGTTTCTATGCCAGTTATCCGTCAGGATTGGTTAACACATTCATAGACAGTGTGGGTGAGGTTAACACCAGAGGCTATCTTAGTTTGAGGTCTACTACAACACTGAGATGTAAATATGGAGCTGCTTATGTGTGCATAACACACCTCTAATGCAGCACTGGGAACAATTTTGGGTTAAGTGTCTTGCCAAAGGACACATAGAAATGTGACAGCCAGGCCTAGGCTAAAGCCCTTACCCTCTAATTGATTGTGAACCAGTTCCCCAGACTAAAGCCCTTTTCACACTGCCGCGCGACAACTACCCTGAAAACTGCCTTCCTGCCGGCGGAGTCCCCTGAAATGCAGAACGTTTTTTAAAGTGGCTGCTGCTGCTGCAGTACAAGCATAGGGTATGAGGCCGCAGTGATGTAGAGGTGATTCGGTGAATGTCACAGCAGAGCCTGCCCAAAAGTCCTTCACAACACTCCCTCCCCAAAATCATTTCAGTAGAAATGTTGTCCCATGCCCAGTTTTTCTCCGGTTATCTTCATACAAAGGTAGAGCCGTGTTGTAGAGCGCCTTCATTGTATGCTTTGACCTGCGAAGCCTGCTATTTTAGGGGTTCTCTCCCTCATTTGATGTGATTGGCTGCTGCTGGGCGGCTGCCGCCAGAAAGTTCAACGCGCTGGACTCTGAGCAAAATCTGTGCGCATTCACGTGGGCGGCAACCGCTTCTGGGTCCTACTGCCGCGGTCAATACCGCTTCCTGTCTGCTGCCCGTCTCTTATTAAAATGACTGGAGGGGGTGCGTTGCGGTGTGAAAGGGGCTTAAGCCATAGACATGGCACAGATTCAACAACAGGTGCTGGAAACATTCCCCAGAGACTTTGATCCATATTGACATGACAGCATTATGCTAATGCTGCATATTTGTTGGCTGTGCATCCATGATATGAAACCACTATGGCTCATTATCGTACTAGTGTAGCCACTGGATGGTGGTTAATTCGTACTAATAAAGGGATGGACATGGTCAGCAGCGATACTAAGGTGAGCTGTGGTCTTTAAATGATGCTCAGCTGGTTCTAAGAGATCCAAAGTGTGCCAAGAAAATAATTCCCCAGACCACTGCACCAACACCAGCAGCCCGAACCATTGATAGAAAGCAAGATAGATCCAGATGTTTTTGTTGTCTACACCAAATTCTGATTCCACCATCTGAAAGTGGAAGCAGAAATCAAGACTTATCAGACAAGGCACTATGTTACCAATGTTGTATTGACCATTTTTGGTTTCCTGCACGAATCTGACAGGACTGGCACCAACAGTGGTTTTCTTCTTTAAGATTCAACACCTATTGCATTAAGAAATAGTGCTCTCCATTGTTTGATTGTACTGAATGGTTACTTAGGTCACTGATGCTTTTCTATTATCTCCAACCACTCTGGCCGTTCCACTCAGACCTCAGGCAATTTTGCCCAAAGAACTGCTGCTCACTGAATTTTTACTCTTTTTCAGATCATTCACATACTCAGACCAGCCCAATGGATAGAGTAAGAAATAGGGATAGAGAAAAAAATACAAAAAGATTCATTTTCTGCAGTTTCCACACTTAAAAAAGACCATCATACAGCCTCAGAGCTCCCTTAAGATCTTTTGTTCAGGGACTGGTTTAAGCACCATGGACAGCGGCACAAAGTCACTGGTTCAAAAACAAATGTGATTTTTGTCCTTGATTAAAAATCATCCCTTCCAATGTACACGGTAAAAATCCTCTATTCCTTTGTAACAAATAGTCACATCCTGATAGTTCAGGATGAATAAAGTTCATTAGAGTATAGCCTTACTGAAAGAAAGCATTTTGGTGTGGCAATTTTTATTTATACATTTGTCATTTTCTGTACATCCATATCAAAGTAATTTTCACTTAATGTCAGCACATCATACTGTGAACACTGAATTACACACTACACAGAAATGTGTGACACTCTAGAAACACTGAATTCTGAGAGTTTAAATGAGCTTGTCATGTTACCAAAGTAGGCAAGATGTTGTTTTAACCATAAATAAACACTAATATATATTGTTTTATGTTTTTCTTTTTGTTTTCTCTTCAACACTAGTTGGCATTTTGATAAGATGGCTGCCTCAGCAATAAAGTTCAGTAGCAGTTAGCTACTTGAGCAGGAGGATCCTTGCACTACATAACAGGGAGGCTAACCTAGCTGCATGTGTGTGTACCTCCATTAGAGTGTGTATATATTTTCATGGTGGACTGTATGGGCCTGTGTGTGTGTTGTTCTGACTTAACAGTGTGTCCCTCTGGAGAAGTTTTCGGCGCACACTGAAACTCATTTGCATTCTCAACACTCCTTCATTTTTTCCGTTTTTTTCTGTGGCTTTAGAAGTGAACAGCTGCTTAATGGTCATAGCTCTTCAGAGACAGGACATTGGAAAGCACAGAGGGGGCTAGCCAGGGTTTCTGCACTGCCAAGCATATACACACTCACACTCACACTTACTTACATACACACTGAGGCCCATACCAGGTAGAGTCTGGTTCAGCTGTGGTTCCAAGAGTGAGATGTGACCATTTAGCAGATGTTTTTCTTTCCCAAAAGGGACTTTGGAGGCTTTTCACACTGTTGAATTTAACTACAATGGAAAACAAAGCAGTCACACATGCGTTTTACTGTAGTTGATGTGACAATGAGAGATAAAAAACACCTTGCTCAGTATGGTGAAAACCACGGTGTTTGGATAGCGAATTTTGTGCAAATAAACAGTATGTTAACAGTATGTTCCTTGGTGTTGAAACTACATATTCCAAGCTAGTGATGTGGGTGTAATTTCCACTCTTTGGACTGCTAAAATAATGGAAATCCTGCATTTTCATAGATGGATGAATGGAAGCAGCAGTGGAGGGTGTGTGTATAAGGCCTGATTTAAAAAGCATAAAAGAGGATTGTGGCTGGACTTTTTTAAACAGTAGGGAGTTAAAGTGTGTTTTTTAATTTTGGCAGAGCTGTTTGAACCCGATGCAGACACACTGACACAGAGTCAAGCACATCCAGATCAAAAAGCCCTCATCTCCATGTTAATTTGTCTGTATGACTGAAGTGAACAAAGACACATATAAATGCGCGCGCACACACACACACACACACACACACACACACACACACACACACACACACACACACACCCACATACATATATATATACACAAATATATAAACACGAGTTGTGTTCCATGAGGTGCCAAAACAAAGGATCTGCTGAAATCAAAGACGAGTGAGTGAAGGTTACCAGCTCACAGTGCAAAATGTTCTTCACAGAGAACTAAATGTCTCAACCTTTAAATGACCAAGGACTACTGATGAATTGATTGATTGACAGGTTTCTTGACCCATGATCCAAACTGAAAAATACATAATACATACAAAAGACTTGTACAGATATCAAAAAATATTGAAGACAAACAACCAAAAAAGGATAAAAGAAAGGATAAAAATGATTTGATGTTCCTAATTTCCAAGAAACAACACCATCTGTTTTAAAAAGATATAGTTAAAGGAAACTCTAGACCAAGATTTTTGAATAGATCTTTCCAGAGTCCTCAAGACCTCGGGCTATTAATGTTAGTTTAATGATCAAACTTTCTTTTATTCAACCTTTTAAAGTTTCATTAGACTTGATTTCAAATATAATACAGAACTGATAAAATGTTCAAAACATTTTGGTTTGGGTTTCGGTGGTTCCACATTAAACAAGGATAAATATATAAAGACTTTCATAGTGCTTTATACCTTGGGTAGGTAGTCATTTATATGTACCAAAGTTAGCAAAAATAAACCCTAAACATTTCTGTTATTTAACAGTTTGTTCAAGGTATGATTGTGCTAGTGTTTGAAGTAAAAACAAAAACAAACAAAACTCTGAGGTCATGTCAAAATACTATATTCTAGTGTTACATACTGCACTGAGCAGTCACATATTCATTCTTGTTCACTGTTTTATCACATTGTCCCCAAAGATGCAATTAAAAACCCAGACCCTATTTTAATGTTTTTGCTGTTTTCTGTATCTGAGATCTTCTTGCTGCTTTTTTACAAAATAGAAATAAAAAGTTCTTTAAAAAAAAATAATACATGAATCAAGTGGTTTGTTGGCCCAAAAAATGGCACCGGTAACACTTGGTCAGCATGCTGCAAAGCTTCAAGGCCAATTATGAGCTCCAACAAGTGTGTGAAGCTGTGATTCATGGGAACTGGACAACAAGTTGCTGACCAACTTTATTTAACCAAACTTTTGTAAAAGACTTTGTCTTTCTCCTCCTGGGAGCAAAGACCCCTTTGGGTGCTTTCACGCCTACAGCTTGTTTGCTTTGATCCATATTGTGGATGGTATAAAGTTTATATGGTTACATTATTTCTTAGGGGCATTTTGCGTTGACGCTGCAGTGGAGCTGTAATGAGTCCTAAGTGCAAAAGTAAGTCAGTGTTTAAGTACTTCCTGCTTTCTTGTCTAAAAATATGTGGGATTTTTTTTTTTTTTTTAACAGATTCTTAAGATAAATGCCTGAAGTAAGGTTTGTGGAAAACACAAGAAAGAGGAGAGAGGAATTGAACTTCTTCTTTTTTCTTTTTTTTGTTTTACTTTTTTTGCTTCAACAAAGTATAATTTATCTTACAATCATGAAAGATTGTCAGTAAAGATACAGCATAAATACGTTTAATCTAAAGACTGTATTTTTGCAAAATATGCTGGTCCATTTGTAAAAGCTTCAGTGTGGACACGGACCAGACCTGAGACAATTAAGCAAAAAAGTGTCACACTTTGCTTTGTAGTCCCCACCAAAGAAACAGAGTTGAGGTGTTAATGATAGATATGTCTAACAAGGTAGTTTTGATACTAAAGTTAAAAATATTACCAAGTGGCCCTACACTATCTGTATTGCAAAAGACGACATCTGGTCTTATTGCTGCTATTATTTACATAAAAAGGGAGCTTAAGATCACAAGTTAACATAGTTACTCTTTTAACCATAACACCTATAGCAGCGCCAGCAGAGCAAACCTAGCAGCAATATGAAAGGATAGAGACTGACTTTGTAAAAGTGGAGGCTCAATAAAAAAAAAAAAGTCCCCTGGTGTATCCAGCTGAACTAAAGTCTGAAGAAAAGAGTCAACAAGTTTTTAATGCTGTCAGTGTTGTCAAGTCCTTGATGCCCTGCTGGCAAGATGGTTGGTGACGTAAGCCCATCACTTTTTTATGCTAAGCAGTGCTGTTGTACTGTTCCATATCTTGGTATTGTGAGTCAGTCTGTTAGTTTGTTTGTTATGTCTGCCTGCTAGATTGTGTTATCACCGCAAAGGAACCACTCCAGACTTCACCGGGAGACGACTGAAGACCGACCTCTTTTGGCAAACTTGGCACTGTTGCTTTGTCCTGAAACATAATTTTGTTGCATTCACAGCTGCCAAATGAGCAGGGCTGAAGAGGGAAGACCCCCAAGGGATCCAGCTGTTAAAGCGCCCTCTGTGTATCCCTGAAGCAACATATTAAGAAGAGACAAAGGGACTGAAAACTGCTTTATATTCTCCATTACTCTAAGTAAACTGGTATCATTAAATGTATTTAGAATTTGATGAAGTGACTGTATCTCAAGGAGAGGTTTTACACCTATTTATCTTTCTTTGCCAGTGTACCTCCAGTTTCCCACCTCGGGCTGCAGACTTCCCTCTTTCACTCTTTGCTGATCCTGTCAGGCAGCATTTCCTATCAGGGAGAACAAATCCTGCCTTTTTCATTGTGATTGGTAAACAGGCAGCTGCCACAACTTGGGATTAGCTGCTGAAAGGCTCGAACACAAAGTGCTTGAAACTCCTGACCACAGTCACGCTGTTATGTGTGACACAACACTCATTTTGCAGCTCTAATTATTGTGACAAAAGGTTTCTCTCCTTTGATGTCTTGTTTGTGATGAATGGCACCCTTATGCTTTTCCTTCGGGTTGAGTGTAAAACTGTCCTTCTGGGCTCAGTGCAGCACTTTTTCAGGATGCTAAGCATGAATTGGTATTTGCAAAATAACAATTATGTGTGCTGAAGTCAGGCAATGAGAGTAGGGATGGAAATGAATTCAAAATGCTTTTTAATGGAAAGAGGAAAAGCAAACAAATACAAAAGACACAAGGCCACCAAACGTGAGACGATCACTTAGACAATAATGATTAGGGGGCTTTTCAGAATCCCAACAGTTTAACAAAAACAGAATAGCTCTGACATGCAGACAAATGACCTCCCACCATCAGACACACAATGTCAACAGAAGCTTGGATACATAAAAGGGAAAAGAAAAATGACAGAAGGGGAGAGCCAGATCAAATACAAGGATTGATGGGCTTATAATCTCCTCTTTTTCTGCATAATAAAGATGATGAATCCCTCTGTGGGGATAATAATCGGACTGTAACAAAGAAAACACACAAAAACATGGCAGAGAACCTGTTATGAGTAAGTTTACAGAGCAGCAGAAACAAATACAAAGATGATTCAGATCCTTGTATCACATGAAACGAAACATAAATCCATAACTACAGACATTGTGCCATTGGATGTACTGTAACATAAAAACAATGTAATTTTACAGAGGGCTAGGAGATGTATTGAGTTTTCCAAAGGTATTAATATATTCTCCCTACAAGGTACAACTTCAGACAGTATTGTTTATGTATATATAATTGCTAATGTGCTAAAATAGCATTGAGTAAGCCACCATTTTTGTTAATTCTCTTGACTTTGACCCTCCCCACCTTTTTCTGCTCCACACAGAAAAATTTACAAAACTAAACAGGCCATCCCAGCCCCTGCTCACTTACAACAACAGTCCTGTCAGCAGCACCAACATGGAGGGAAAGAAGGACAGCAGTAATGCTACTCAAGAGGAGGCTAGATGGTGAATATGAAAGGTAGTTGTTCAGTGATTCGTGTTAAAGATCTCAGATGACAAGTATGTTTTTGTTGATAATGCAAAGTTGGCAAAAAAATTGAGCATTATGAATTTTTTTCACAAAGTGCAAAGTGATGACTGTGTAAAAGGGTGAGCTGCAGCCCCAGACCTCAGGGTTTTGCAGCCCTCTGCATCAATACAATCCGACTTTAAGCTTCATATACCTGTGTTTAAAAATATATTGCCTTCAACATCCTTTATGCAGTTAAAAATAAAAAAAAATAAACAAATAGGAAACATCTGTTAAATCTATTTTATAATGCTGGAGAAAACTACGACCTGCAAACAACCATAACTATAAAAGTTTTTTAGACTCTACAACATGATGACATTTCGGTTATTTGTCTAATTGTCATTAGTCTGCGCTGTTGTTGAACGCTCCATAATATAACCATCAATGTCTGCTCATTCAGGCCCATTAAAGACTTGTCAAGTTTATTCTCACGGTCATCCTGCAGACTTTAACCAGTATGTGAATATATGGACCAAAATTTTTAACCTATGGAATTCTTTACAAAGTCTGAGCGTGCTTCTCATGTCTGTTTGAACATTAATCCATCCATCCATCACCTATTCCACTTATCCCTTTTGGGGTCCTAGGGTGCGGAAGCCTATCCCAGCTGACACTGAGCATGAGGTGGGGTACACCCTGGAACGGTCGCCAGCTGATTGCAGGGCCACATAGAGAGATGGACGACCATTTGCACTCAAACTCATACCTAAGAGCAATTTGGAGTCAACCAATCAACCTAACGATCACGTCTTTGGTCTGCGGGTGGAAGCCAGAGTGCCTGGAGAGGACCCATGCATGCAATGGGGAGAACATACAAACTCCACACAGACCCTGACCGATCTGGGGATCGAACCAGCAATCTTCTTGCTGTAAGGCATGTGCAAAAACTTCTGCACTACCTGCTGCACCACTGATGAACAAGGGTCCCTTATGTAGTAAGTGTGGATACATATTGCTGCCTCTCCTCTCTGACAGGTAGTGTGGTTTCTTGGTTAAACTTCAGTGCAGTGCTAACTGCGGCAGAGGTTTACCCACTCCTACGCCCTGACTCATGGGCACAATTGCAGCACTGCAAATATGAAAAGAAAAGGGCAACAATGAAAGAAAGCTGTTTGAACATGAATGCATCCCTATTATTTAAATAAAAATGCAAATAGTAATATATCCTTTTATGTATTGTTTAATGATAAATTGTATTGTCACCCCTGTATTGTGATACACATCATATGGCCAGATTCTTCCCAATATACACTCCAACAGCAGATTAATATTTGACTTTTCCACAAAGGCTTTGTTAAGTAAAGAAAATCCTTCACTCATGCCACAAAATTATTTCTCATCTGATGCAACTGTGATTAGATGCTGCCCTTCTCAAACTGCATAACTACAGGGACCCTTGAGGGACAAAATGGCCTGCTAAAAATTTGACAAGGAAATATGGATTGCATTCATTTTGAACCTTAATCATTTAAATGCTGACAGCCCTAAGTTACAGGCTCAATATTATTACCAAATATTCTTCTGTATTCTTGAGAACTTACCGTACAGTTATGAACAAATACTTTAACAACACTTGGTTCATATCCTGTAAGGAAGCATGCATAATTATTCCAGGAATCAAAGGATTGATTTTTTAGTTGGAGTGTGTATGTCCTTGTTATAGTGTGTGTGCATGTGTGTGTATGTGTGTCCTGAGATAGCTCTTTACTGGGCATGAACGCTGCCTCTTAACCAGACTGAATAGATTACATTGCCTATGCCACGCAGATCAATACACACAAGCTATGGCCAAATTAATTGCTTGTGACAAGGCAAAACATGTGAGTGGGGGAATTTGTCTCAGAGGAGGAGGAGCACTCTGAGACAGTATGTGAGCTCATGGCAGATGTTCATGTTTTAAAATGGAACTGTAAGTCAATAAGCAATTACTATATGAATGGACTGTCAATTTATACATTAAAGTAAATACCCTTGGAATTCAAAATAAAATAAAATAAATGTAGAAGAAGAGAATCCGCTGACAGTGTGGCAAGGAGGGAGGGTTAAGGGGGGAAAGGGTGTGTTTCAGGGTTTCTGTCATCATGATGGATAGATCGAGAGAATAGGGGCTCCCAGAAGGAGAAGTGTAAAAATAGGATCGTACCTCTCCCCTGACACTTCTCTCTGCCCATTTATCCAATCACAAGTCTCCTGTCCCTCTCATTCCCTCCCTCTGCTCTCACTTCACCTCTGACTCCCCCTGCTCCTTGCTCTTCCTCTCCTCACTTCTGTTGTTCTGCACCGTTTTCTTGATATCATCTCCCAGCTTCCTTCCTGCCTCCTCTGTGTCCATTTACTCATCCGCTTACACCTACACCTGACACAGACAAAAGACAAAACCTCTCCATCCCAACGGGCTTTCTCTTCATCACACTTCGCTGTAGAGGCTTTAAAAAATTTCCACAGCGCTGATCCCAGATGACACACTTATACAGTACTCTTTGACTTTTCCTGCAAAACCTATATTTACACCAAGGGAGAGCTTACATGTCCTTTTATCTCCTTCCTTGTGCTACTTTGCATTCATACTGCTCTCAGATTCAACACTTTCTAGCTAGTGGTCTATGAGGGATACTAATGGAAGCTGTTCAGAGCTCCACTTATTGTCCTGTGCGTCTCAAATGCTCCACAAGCAAAATAGCACTGAGGCCACTGAGGCAGGAATAGAATCAGTCCTCTGCCTCAACTTTTCTCCCAAGTCCCACCTCCATTCTTCTTCTGTCCTTTCTGATATCAAGCATTTTCCCACTCATTAGCCGAACCTCACCTCCCACTGTCCATCCATTCCTCATCCTCTCTCTGGAGAGCTAAAAACAAACAGCTGTCAGGGTCAGGCTTGCAGATGAATTCCAAATGAATTTGAAGGGCAGAGGAGCCGCCCAACTTTCTCCAGAGGAGAGCTCAGTCGGCTGCAAACGCACACGAGTGTGCTAACGTGCATGGAAACAGGCACATAAACAGCATCAAATAAATATGGTTCCGCTTCTTGACCCACCACACTCACACAGACATGGAGCGCAGCAGCTCTCTGAATCAATACTGCATCTTAAGTCGGCCTACTGTCAAGGTGAAGGCTGTTTGTGTGCAGGGAAGTGAATCTGCTTGGTGGTTGCACACACACACACACACACACACACACACACAAAAATTTGTGAGCACCAATGGCTGCTCCCATGTGACGACACTAATGCTTCAAAGCTCAATAAACAGGATTCCTCCTGAAAAGATTTGGTCACTTCCTGGGGCGCAGATTTATCAAGTGCTTGTCCAAACTCTCTACAAAACAAGAAGTCAATTTCACCTCCGCTGCTTTGCCACCCATTGCTCAATTTTCTGCTCTGGCTGGGTCAAGATGAGTCAATGAATCATTTTTCATCTTATCAATCTTGACTGTGAGATATCGCTCCATCTTTTCTGTTGTCTGAGTCGACTCTCATTCACTGTCTGTAAGCATTCATCCATCACAAAGAGGAGACCTTTGTTTTATTCAACTGAGCTGAGCCAAGGTTTAATCAAGATGTTCATATTACTTTTCTTCTAATGGAGTCAATAGCAAAGTCTCATTTAATTAACAAACAAAGTTAAACAAGTGGATCTTTGCTAATGAGGCCACACAGCAGATCTAAATTTGCAAACAACAGAGAAAGTAAAAGGGGGAAAACATCAAAAATGTCTTTCCTATTGTGAGATTCTTCTTCTCACCTATAAAGCTCTCAGTGGACAGGCACCAATTTATTTTAAAGAGCTTGTAGTGCTGTACAACTGCTCTAGATCATTACACTCCCAAAATGCTGGCCTGCTTGTGGTACCATCAGTCTCTATAAGTAGTATGGGAGGTAGAGCCTTCAGTTATCAGGCTCCTCTTCTCTGGAACCATTTACTGACCACGGTTCGGGAGGCAGACACCCTCTCTACCTTAAAGGTTAAACTTAAAACATTCCTCTTTGATAAAGCTTTCAGTTAGGGATTAGCTCATATTACATATACTACTGGTCAAAAGATTTAGAAAACCCCAATTTTTCCAGTTATTTATTGCAGTTCAAGTCGTGTAAGTCCAATGAGTAGCTTGAAATGTCACAAAGATAAGTGCTGTACTGCCATAGCTTAAAAGAAAAGGTTAGGTTACTCAAAACTGAACAATCATGTACATTTCAGAATTATACGGAAAGGCCTC